>FWPY01000064.1:0-600000 GCA_900174645.1 Sonneratia alba | reverse complement strand
ATCACCCATGGTAGAGAGAGGCACAGCCTGTGGTTGAACATCCCATTGCCCTTGGTAAAGCAAGGCACAGCCCTGGGTCGATCAAGGCATTGCCTGAGGTAGAGCCAGGCACTGCCTCTGAGAGACAGAGCGTATAGCCTGTGCTAAACCGAGCCATTGCCTGTGGAAGTGCAAGGCACAGCCAGTGGTCAATGGAGGGCTGTCTCCGGGGTCGACCAAGCCAGAGCAAGCCATTGCCCGTGGTCGACTGAGGGCTGTCTTTGTGGTCGACCAAGCCATCACCCTTTGTAGAGCAAGGCACAGCCCATGGTCAAGCAAGGCATCGCCCAGGGTGGTGCAAGGTACTGCCCATGAGCGACCGAGAACATAGCCTGTGGCCGACTGAGGGCTGTCTCTGTTGTCACCCAGGCCATCACCTATGGTAGACCAAGGCACAGCCTGTGGTTGTGAAGGCATCACCTGCAGTAGAGCGAGGCACAGCCCGCGGTCAGACAAGCCTTTGCTCATGTTAAAGCAATGCACAGCCCATGGTCAAGCAACAGATCGCCTGCGCTAGGGTGAGGCACAGCCCATGGTCGAACAAGCCATTGCCCGTGGTAGAGCAACTCCCAGCCCATTGTTGAGCAAGGCAACTCCCATGGTAGAGATAGGCACAGCCTGTGGTCAAGCAAGGCATCGCCCATGGTAGAGCAGGCCACTGCCCGTGAGCAACTGAGCGCACAGCTTGTGGCTGACTGAGGGCTGTCTCCTTGGTTGCCCAAGCCATCGCCTGTGGTAGAGTGAGGCACAACCTGTGGTCAACCAAGCTATTGCCCGTGGTAGAGCTAGGCACTGCTTGTGAGCGACCAAGCACACAGCCTGTGGTCATCCGAGGGCTGTATCCATGGCCAACCAAGCCATCGCCCATGGTTGGACAAGGCACAGCTTGTGGTTGAGCAAGACTTCACCCATGGTAGAGTGAGGCACAACCCATGGTCGAACATCCCATTGCCCATGGTAGAGCAAGGCATCACCTGAGGTAGAACCAGGCACAGCCCATGAGAGACCGAACCATTACCCATGGAAGAGGAAGGCACAGCATGTGGTCCACCAAGGGCTATCTCCGTGGTCGGCTAAGCCATCCCCGGTGGCAGAGCAAGGCATTGCCCGTGCTCAACTGAGGGATGTCTTCGAGGTCGACCAAGCCATTGCTCTTGATAGAGTAAGGCACAGCATATCGTCGAGTGAGGCATCGCATGGGGTCAAGCAAGGCACTGCCCATGAGCGACCGAGCACACAGCCCATGGCCAACTAAGGGCTATCTCCGTGCTTGCCCGAGCCATCACCCATGGCAGAGCAAGGCACAGCCCGTGGTTGAGAACGCATCACCTGTGGTATAGCAAGGCATAGCCCGCGGTCAACCAAGCCATTGCCCATGTTAAAGCAAGGCACAGCCATGGTCAAGCAATGCATCGCCTGTGGTCAAACAAGGCATTGCAACCCCAGTGGTAGAGCGAGGCACAACCCATGCTCGAGTGATTGCCTGTGGTAGAGCTAAGCACAGCCAGTTAGCGACCGAGCGCACTGCCCCGTGGTTGACCGAGGGGTGTCTCCATGGTTGACCAAGCCACCACTCATGGTAGAGCAGGGCACAGCCCATGGTCAAGCAAGGCATCGGCTGTGGTTGCGCTAGGCACAGTTCGTGGTCAATCATGGCAATCTCCGTGGTCAACCAAGGCATCACCCATGGTAGAGATAAGCACCGCCCGTTAGCGACTGAGCGCACAGCCTGTGGTTGACCGAGGGCTGTCTCCATGGTTGAGCAAGCCATCGCTGTGGCAGATCAGGGCACAGCCCGTGGTCGAGCAAGGCACAGCCCGTGGTCGAGCAAGGCATCGCCTGTGGTAGAGCAAGGCACAGCCTGTGGTCAAACATCCCATAGCCCTTGATAGAGAAAGGCACAGCCCGTGGTCATGCAAGGCATCACCCGTGGTAGAGCAAGGCATTGCCCGAGTTAGAGCCAGGCACCGCCTGTGAGAGACTGAGCGTACAGCCCGTGTTCGACCGAGCCATCACCCATGGAAAAGCAAGGCACAGCCTGTGGTCAACTGAGGGCTGTTTATGTTGTTGACCAAGCCCTCGCCCATGGCAGAGCAAGGCATTTCCCATGGTCGACCGAGGGATATCTCTGTGGTTGACCAAGCTGTCGTCCTTGGTAGAGCAAGGCACTGCCTGTGAGTGACCGAGTGCACAGCCTGTGGTCGACTGAGGGCTGTCTCTGTGATCAACCAAGCCAACGCCTGTGGAATAGCATGGCACATCCCATGGTTGAGCAAGGCATCGCCCATGGTAGATGGAGGCACAACCCAAGGTTGAATATGCTATTGCCTGTGGTGGACACAGGCACAGCCCGTGGCGGAGCCAGGCACAGCCAGTGATCGAGCAAGGCATCGCCTGTGGCAGAGCGAGGCACCGCCCATGGTCGAACAAGACATCACCCATGGTAGAGCCAGGCACAGCCTGTGGTCGAGTAAGGCATCGCCCGTGGTAGAGCTAGGCACAGCCCGTGGTCAAGCAAGGCATCGCCTGAGGAAGTGACAGGCATTGCCTGTGAGCGACCATGTGCACAGCCCGTGGTTGACCTAGGGCTGTCTCTAGGGTCGACCAAGCCATTGCCTGTGGTAGAGCAAGGCATAGCCCGTGGTTGAGGAAGGCATCACCTGTGGTTGGGCAAGGCACAGCCCATGGTTGAGGAAGGCATCACCCGAGGTAGAGCAAGGCACTGCTAGTGGTTGACCGGGGGCTGCCTCCATGGTTGGCCAAGCCATTGCCCGTATTAGAGCAGGGCACAGCCCGTGGTCGACCATGCCATTGTCCGTGGTGGAGCATGGCATCACCCATGGTAGAGCAAGGCACTGCCTATGGTCAACCAAGAGCTGTCACCATGGTCGAGCAAACCATGGCAGAGGAAGGCACTGCCCGTGAGTGACTGTGTGCACAACCCATCCCCTACTGAGGGCTGTCTCCGTGGTTGACCAAGGCATCATCGCCCATGGTAGATCGAGGCACAGCCCATGATCAAATGAAGCCATGGCCCATAGTAGAGCAAGGCACAACTCGGCACAACTCGTTGTGGAGCAAGGCATTGCCCGTGGTGGAGCAAGGCACAACCAGTGTTTGAGCAAGGCATCGCTCGTGGTAGGGCGAGGCACAGCCCGTGGTCGAGCATGGCAATTCCCTTGGTAGTGCTAGGCATAGCCAATGGCTAAGCAGCGCATTGCCCATGGTAGAGCAAGTCACTGCCCCTAGTCGATGAAGCACTGTTGCTGTGGTCGATCAACGCGTCACCCAATGATCGAATATGCACTGTCACCATGGCCAAGCAAGGCATCGCCCATGGTAGAGCAGGGCACTGCCCATCAGTGACTATTTGCACAGCCCATGGTTGATATACACATCGTTCATCATCAACCAAGGGCTGTCGCTGTGGTTGACCAATGCATCGACCATGGTAGAGCAAGGCACTACCTGTGAGTGACCGAGCGCACAGTTCATGGTCGACTGAGGGCTAGCTCCATGTATGACCAAGCCATCACCAATGGGAAGGTGACACACAGCCAGTGGTGGACCAAGAGCTGTCTCTGTGGTTGACCAAGACATCACCCTTGGTATAGCAAGGCACAGCCCGTAGTTGAGCCAGGCATCGACCATGGTTGTTGGGGAAGGCACAGCCAGTGGTGGAGCAAGGCATCACCTGTGGTGACTGAGGGCTGTCTCCATGGTAGACCAAGGCATCGCCTGTGGTTGGCAAAGGCACAGCCCGTGGTCGAGCATGGCATTGCCCGTCGTAGAGCAAGGCACAGCCCATGGTTGAACATGCCATGGCCCAAGGTATTGCAAGGCCCAGCCCATGGTCAAGGAAAGTATTGCCCGAGGTAGAGCAAGACACTGCCCATGAGAGACCACAAGTACCGCTTGTGGTCGATTGAGCCATCACCCATGGTGTAGCAAGGCACGGCCTGTGGTCGACCAAGCCATCGCCCATGATCGATCATGGCATCACCCATGGTAGGGTGAGGCACAGCCATGGTCGAACAAGCCATTGCCCATGGTAGAGGAAGGCACAGCCTGGGGTCAAGCAAGGCATCTCCCATGGCAGAGCAAGGCATTGCCCATGTGCAACCGAGCACACAGCTAGTGGCTGACTGAGGGCTATCACCATGGTCAACCAAGCCATCACCCATCATAGAGCAAGGCACAGCCCGTGGTCAACCAAGCCATTGCCCAGGGTAAAGCAAGGCACAGCCCGTGAGTGACTGAGTGCACAGCTTGTGGTCCACCGAGGGCTATCTCCATGGTCGACCAAGCCATCCCCCATGGTAGAGTGAGGCACAGCCAGTGGTCAGGGAGGGTGCCACCCATGGTATAGCCAAGCACAGCCCATGGTCGAGCAAGGCATTGCCCGAGGTAGAGCCAAGCACTGCCCATGAACGACTGAGTGCACAGCCTGCCGTTGACCAAGCCATCACCCATGGTAGAGCAAGGCACAGCCCATGGCTGGGCAAGGCAAAGGCTGCGGTCATGTAGGGCATCACCTGAGGTAGAGCCAGTCACTGGCCATGAGCGACTGAGTGCACAGCCCATGGTCAACCGAGCACTGTCTCCAGGGTCAACCAAGCCATCACCGGTGGCATAGTTGTGGTCGAGCAAGGCATTGTCTGTGGTAGAGCAAGGCACAGTGTGAGGTCAAGCACAGCATCACCCAAGGTAGAGCCAGGCACTGCCCATGAGCTACCATGCACCCAGCCCATGGTGAACCGAGGGATGTCTCCCTGGTTCACCTAGCCATCACCCATGGTAGAGCAAGGCACAGCCCGTGGTCAAGTGAGGCATCGCCTGTGGTTGGTCAAGGCATAGCCCATGGATGAGCAAGTTATTGCCCATGGTAGAGTGATGCATAGCCCTTGGTCATTCTAGGAATTGCCGGTCATCGACCAAGGGCTATTGCCTGTGGTGGAGCAAGGCACTGCCTGTGAGCGACCGAATGCATAGCTCATAGTCAATCAAGGCATCGACCGTGATTGACCAAGGGCTGTTGCTGCAGTCGATGAAGGCATCGACAGTTGTAGACCAAGGCACTGCCTGCGAGTGACCAAATGCATAGCCCATGGTCAACAGGGGACTGTCTCCATGGTCAGCCAAGCCATCGCCCTTGCTAGAAAAAGGCACAGCCTGTGGTTGACCAAGGGCTGTCTCCATGGCCGATTGAACGCTGTCCCCATGGACGACCCAGCCATCACCCTTGGTAGAGCTTGGCACAGCCCGTGGTCGAGCTAGGCATCACCCATGGTTGGGCAAGGCACAGACAGCGGTCGAACATGCCATGGCCCTTGGTAGAGCAAGGCACAACCCATGGTCAAGGAAGGCATTGCCCGAGGTACAACCAAGCACTGCCTGGGAGAAACAGAGTGTACAGCCCATGGTCGACTGAGGTACGGCGAGGCACAGCCCATGGTCAACCAAGCCATGGCCCCTGGTAGAGCAAGGCACAGGCCGTGGTCAAGCAAGGCATCACCGGTGCTAGGGCAAGGCACTGCCTGTGGTCTAGTAAGGCATTGCCTGTGGTAGAGCGTGGCACAACTGTGGTCAAACATGGTATTGCACTTTGTAGAGCAAGGCATAGCCGATGGTAGAGCAAGGCATCGCCCAAGGTAGAGATGGGCACTGCCTGCGGGAGACCAAGTACACAATCCATGGTCAATTGAGGGCTGTCTCCGTGGTCGACCAAGCCATCCCCTGTGGTAGAGTGAGGCACAGCCCATGGTCGAGTAAGGTGTTGCCTGTGGTATAGTCGAGCACAGCCCATGGTCGAGCAAGGCATCGCCCGAGGTAGAGACAGGCACTGCCCATGAACGACAGAGCGCACAGCCAGTGGGTGACCAAGCCATTGCCTGTGGTAGACCAAGTCACTACCCATGGTCGAGCAACACATAGCCCATGGTGGAGCGAGGCACAGCCCATAATCGAACAAGCCATTGCCCATGGTAGAGTGAGGCACAGCCTGTGGTCGAGCAACCCATCACCTGTGGTAGAGCAAGGCACAGCTCATGGTCGAGCAGGGCATTGCCTGAGGTAGAGCCAGACACTGGCCATGAGTGACTGAGCGCCTAAACCATGGTCAACCGAGGGCTGTCACCATGGTTGACCAAGCCATCGCCGGTGGCAGAGCAAGGCACAGCATGTGGTCAAGCACAGCACTACTCGAGGTTGAGCCCGGCACTGACCAAGAGCTACAGAGTGCACAGCCCATGGTAAACCAAGGGCTGTCTCCCTGGTCGACCAAGCCATCGCCCATGGTCGAGCGAGGCATCACCCATGGTTGGGCAAGGCACAGCCCGTGGTCGACCAAGAACTGTTGCTGTGGTCAATCAATGTGCCAACCCAAGATCCACCAAGGGCTATCACCATGGTCGAGCAAAGCATCGCCCATGGTTGAGCAAGGCACTGCCAGTGAGCGACCGAGTGCACAGCCCATGGTCAATCTAGGCATCCCCAATCATCAACCAAGGGCTATTGCCATGGTTGAGCATGGCATTGCCTGTGGTGGAGCAAGGCACTGCCCTTTTGCGACTGAGCGCACAGCCTGTGGTCGACCGAGGGCTGTCTCCCTGGTCAACCAAGCCATCGTCTGTGGTAGAGCGAGGCACTCCCCATGAGCGATCGGGTACAAAGCCAGTAGTCAATCAAGGGCTGTTGCCATGGTCAACCAAGGCATCGACTGTCGTAGAACAAGGCACTGCCCATGAGCGACTGAGCGCACAGCCCATGGTCGATGGAGGGCTGTCTCCATGGTCAGCTAAGCCATCCCCCATGCTAGAAAAAGACACAGCCAGTGGTTGACTGAGGGCTATGTCAGTGGCCAATCGAGGGCTATCTCCATGGTCGACCCAGCCATCGCCCTTGGTAGAGCTTGGCACAGCAACGTGGTCAAGTGAGGCATCGCCCATGGTTTGACAAGGCACAGACCATGGTTGAACATGCCATGGCCCTTGGTAGAGCAAGGCACAGCCCATGGTCGAGGAAGGCATCACCTGAGGTACAGCCAAGCGCTGCCTGTGAGAGACCAAGTGTACAGACTGTGGTTGGCCGAGGTACAGTGAGGCATAGCCCATGGTCGACCAAGTGATGGCTTGTCCCAGAGCAAGGCACAGACCATGGTCAAGCAACGCATTGCCCATGCTAGGGCAAGGCACAGGCCGTGGTCAAGTAAGGCATTGCCTGTGGTAGAACGAGGCACAACCTGTGGTCGAACATGGTATTGCCCTTAATAGAGCAAGGCACAGCCCGTGGTAGAGCAAGGCATCTCCTGAGGTAGAGATAGGCATTGCCTGCGAGAGACCTAGCACACAGCCTGTGGTCGACCGAGGGCTGTCTATGTGGTTGACCAAGCCATCGCCTATGGTTGAGCAAGGCATTGCCCAAGGTTGAACATGCCATTGCCTTGGTAGAGCCATGCACAACCTGTGGTTGAGTAAGGAATCGCCTGCGGTAGAGCAAGGCACAGTCTGTGGTCAAGCAAGGCATTGCCCGAGGAAGATCCAGGCACTGCCCTTGAGCCACTGAGCGCACAGCCTGTAGTCAACTGAGGCCTGTCTCTATGGTCGACCAAGCCATCACCCATGGTAGAGTGAGGCACTGCCCATGGTCGAGCAAGGCATTGCCTATGGTTGGGCTGGGCGCAGCCCTGTGGATGAGCAAGGTTTTGCCTATGGAGGACCAAGGCACTGCCCATGGTCAATGAACACGTCAACCCATGATTGACCAAGGGTTGTCACCATGGTTGAGGAAGGCATTGCCCGTAGAAGCGCAAGGCACTGCCTGTGAGCGACCGAGTGCATAGCCTGTGGTTGATGAGGGCATCACCCATGATCGACTAATGGCTATCGCCGAGGTCGAGCAAGGCACTGCCCTTGTGAAACTGAGCACAGAGCCCATGGTCGACTGATTGCTGTCTTCATGGTCGACCAAGCCATCACCAGTGGGGGAGCAAGGCACCGCCCATGGTAGAGCAAACCACAACCTGTGGTCAAGCAAGGCATCGCCCTTGGTAGAGCAAGGCACTGTTCATGAGCGACCAAGTGCACAGTCGGTGGTCAACCGAGGCCTGTCTGCATGGTCAGCTGGGGCCTGCCTCCCTAGTAGGAAAAGGCTTAGCCCATGGTAGAGCAATGTATCGCCCCTGCAAGAGCGAGGCACAACCTGGGGTCAGCCAAGCCATGGCTCGTGGTAGAGCAAGGCACATCTGGTTGTGGAGCATGGCATCGCTCATGGTAGAGCAAGGCACTACCCATGAGTGGCAAGGCACACAGCCCATGGTTGACCGAGGGCTGTCTCCATTTCGACCAAGCCATCACCCATGGTAGAGCAAGGCACAGCTCATCGTCAAGCAGGGCATCACCCGGGGTAGGTGAGCCACTGCCCATGGTTGAGCAAGGCACAGCTGGTGGTCAACTGAGAGCTGTCTCCAAGGCTGACCAAGCCATTGCCTGTGGCCAACTGAGGGCTGTCTCCGTGGTTGAGCAAGGCACGGCCCATGGCCGACTGAGGGCAGTCTCTGTGGTCATCCAATCCATTGCCCGTGGCTGGGCAAGGCATAGCCTATGGTCGAGAAAGGCATCGCCTGTGGTCTAGCAAGGCACAGCCCATGGTTGACCAAGCCATTGCTATTGTTAGAGTAAGGCACCACCAATGGTCGAGCAAGCCATTGCCCATGGTAGAGCGAGGCACAACCCCTGGTCAAGCAAGGCCTCATCTACGGTAGAGCATGCCACTGCCGGTGGTCAACCAAGAGCTATTGCTGTGGTTGATGATGGCATCACCCCATGATCGACCAAGGGCTGTCACCGTGGTCAAGCAAGGCAATGCCCATGAGTGACTGACTGCACAGCCCGTGGTCAACCGAGGGATGTCTCCATGGTGGACGAAGGCACTGCCTGTGGTCAACCAAGAGCTGTTGCCGTGGTTGATACACACATTTGCCCTTGATTGACCAAGGGCTGTCCCATAGTAGAGGAAGGCATCACCCGTGGTAGATTGAGGCACAGCCCATGGTCAACCAAACCATGGCCTGTGGTAGCGCAAGGCACAGTTGGTGGTGGAGCAAGGCGTTGCTTGTGGTATGCCTGTGATCAACCAAGTAGATAGCCCATAGTCGACCAAGGGCTGTCTCCGTGGTCGACCAAGCCATTGCCCATGATAGAGCAAGGCATAGCCCATGGTTGAGCAAGGCATCGCTTGTGGTAGAGTGAGGCACAGCCCGTGGTTGAACAATGCACCAGCCAGGGTTGAGTGAGGCACTGCCCATGGTCAAGCAAGGCACAGCCCATGGTAGAACAAGGCACGGCTTGTGGTTGATTGAGGGCTGTCACCGTGGTTGACCAAGCCACCGCCCATGGTACAGCAAAGCACAGCCTGTGGTGGAGCATGGCATTGCTCGTGCTAGAGCAATGCATCACCCAAGAGCGACTGAGCACACAGCCCATGGTCAACCGAGGGTGGTCTCCATGGTCGACCAAGCCATCGCCTGTGGTAGGGCAAGGCACAGCCCGTGGTCAAGCAAGGCATCACTCATGGTTGGGCAAGGCACGGCCCATTGTTGAACAAGCCATTGCCTGTAGTGGAGCATGGCATCTCCCATGGTAGAGCAAGGCAGAGCCTGTGGTCAAGCAAGGCATCGCCTGTGGTACAGCCAGGCACAGCTGGTGTTTGACCAAGCCATTGCTTGAGGTAGAGTGACGCACTGCTTGTTGTTGAAGAAGCCATCACCCATGGTAGAGCCTGGCACATCCTGTGGTCGAGTAAGGCATGACCCGTGGTAGAGCGAGGCACAGCTCGTGGTTGACCAAAGGCTACCTCTGTGGTTGACCAAGACATCGCCCATGGTAGAGCAAGGCACAGCCCGTGTTTGAGCAAGGCATCCCCCGTGGTAGTGTGAGGCACATGCCATGGTCGACCAAGCCATTGCTGTGGTACAACAAGGGACAACCCATGGCCTGAGCATGGCAACGCCCATGGTAGAGCCAGGCACAGCTCATGGTCAAGTGGGGCATCACACGTGGTAGAGCATGGCACTGCCCATAGTTGACCAATTCGATCAAGGTGTCGCCCAATGACCAAACATGAGCTGTAGCCGTCGTCGAGAAAGGGATCACCCGTGGCAGAGCAGGGCACTGCCCATGAGCCACTGTGTGCACAGCCCGTGGTCGATCTACGCATCGACCATGATCGACCAAGGGCTGTTGCCATGGTGCCCAAGGCATCAACTGTGGGAGAGCAAGGGACTGCCCGTGCACAACTGAGCGCATAGCCCATGGTTGACCAAAGGCAGGTTCCATGGTTGATGAAGCCAACACCCATGGGAGAGCAAGACACAGTCTGTGCTCGACCAAGAGCAGTCTCCATGGTCGACCAAGCCATCGCCCTTGCTAGAGCAAGGCACAACCCATGGTGGAGCCAGGCAACGCCCATGGTTGGGCAAGGCACAACCCATGGTTGAGCAAGGCGTCGCCCGTGGTCAACTGAGGGCTGTCTCCATGGTCGACCAAGGCATCGCCGGTGGTTGGGAAAGGCACAGCCCATGGTCGAGCATGGCATCGTCTGTTGTAGAGCAAGCCACGGCCCATGGTGGAACATGCCATGGCCCTTAGTTCTGCAAGGCATAGCCCATGGTCGAGCAAGGCCCAGCCCGTGGTCGAGCAAGGCATCACCCAAGGTAGACCCAGGCACTGCCCATTAGAGACCGTGCATACAGCCTGTGGTCAACCAAGGGCTATCCCTGTGTTCAAACAAGCCAATGCCCATGGCCAAGCATGGCATCGCCCATGGTAGGGCAAGGCACTGCCGTGGTGGAACAAGCCATTGCCCGTGGTTGAGCAAGGCATCGCCCATGGTAGAGCAAGGCACTGCCCGTGAGCGACTGAGGGCTGTCTCCACAGTTGACCAAGCCATCGCCCGTCGTAGAGCCAGGCACTGCCTGTGAGCTACCAAGCACACAGCCCATGGTTAACTGACGGTTGTCTCCTTGGTCCACCAAGCCATTGCCCATGGTAGAGCGAGGCCCAGCCCATGGTCGAGCAAGGCATGCCTGTGGTTGGGCAAGGCACAACCCATGGTCAAGCAAGTCATCACTCATGGTAGAGCGATGCACAACCCGTGGTCGAACATGGCAATGCCCTTGGTTGACCAAGGCACTGCCCGTGGTTGACCTAGAGTTGTTGCCGTGGTCAATCAATGTGTTGACCCATGATCAACCAAGGGCTGTGACCATGGTCGAGCAAGGCATTGCCCATGGTTGAGCATGGCATTGCCCGTGAGCGACTGAGTGCACAGCCTGCGGTCAAACAAGGTATCGCCGGTGGTAGAGCAACGCACAGCCCATGGTCGACCAAGGCCGTGCCCTTGTTGGACCAAGGCACTTCCTGTGGTTGACGAAGTGCTATCACTGTGGTTGATCAATGTGTCAACCCATGATCGACCAAGGGCTATTGCTGCAGTGGAGCAAGGCATCACCCATGGTGAAGCATGGCACTGCCCTTCTATGACTGAGCACTTAACCTGTGGTCGACCAACCCATCGCCTGAGGTGGAGCAAGCCATCATCTATGGTAGAGCAAGGCACTGCCCTTGAGCGAACGAGTGCACAGCCTGTGGTCAATCAAAGCATTGACCATCATTGACCAAGGGCTATCTCCATGGTTGACCAAGCCATTGCCCTTGGTAGAGCATAGCACAGCCCATGGTTGAGCAAGGCATCGCCCATGGTTGGGCAAGGCACAGATCGTGGTCAAACATGCCATGGCCCTTGGTAGAGCAAGGCACGGCCCATGGTCGAGGGAGGCATTGTCTGAGGTATGGCAAAGCACTGCCCGTGAGAGACTGAGCATACAGCCCGTGGTCGACCATCATGCAGCAAGGCATAGTACGTGGAAGACCAAGACATGGCCCATGGTAGTGCAAGGCACAGGCCATGGTCAAGCAAGGCATCGCCCATGGTAGGGCAAGGCACAGCTTGTAATCAAGTAAGGCATTGCCTGTGGTAGAACAAGGCACAACCCAGGGTCGAGCAAGTTATCACCCATGGTAGAGCAAGGCAGAGCTCGTGGTTGAGCAAGGCATTGCCCAAGGTAGAGCAAGGCACAGCCTGTCGTAGAGCAATGCACCTCCCAAGGTAGAGACAGGCACTGCCCATGAGAGACCGAGTGCACAGCCCATGGTCAACTGGGGCATGTCTCCGTGGTTGACCAAGCCATCGCCGGTGGTGGAGTAAGGCACAGCCCGTGGTTGAACATGCCATTGCCCCTGGTAGAGCCAGGCACAACCCATGGTGGAGTAAGGCATTGCCTGCAGTAGAGCAAGGCACAACCCATGGTTAAGCAAGGCGTTGCCTGAGGAAGAGCTAGGCACTGCCCATGAGCTATCGAGCGCACAGCCCATAGACAACCGAGAGCTGTCTCCTTGGTTGACCAAGGCATCACCCGTGGTAGACCGAGGCACATCCCATGGTCAACCAAGCCATTGCGTATGGAAAAGCAATGCACAGCCTGTGGTTGAACAGGGCAACGCCTGTGGCAGAGCAAGGCACAGGCCATAATTGAGCAAGCCATTGCCTGTGGTAGAGCAAGGCACAGCTTGAGGTCGAGCAAGGCATCACCCATGGTAGAGCAAGGCATAGCCCATGGTCGAGCAAGGCAACACACATGGTAGAGCATGGCACAGCCCGTGAGGGACCTAGTGCACAGCTTGTGATTGACCAAGGGCTATCCCTGTGGTCGGCCAAGCCATTGCCTGTGGTAGAGTGAGGCACAGCCCATGGTCGAGCAGGCGTTGCCCGTGGTAGAGCCAGGCACAGCCCATGGTCGAGCAAGGCCTTGCCCGAGGTAGAGCCAGGGACTGCCCGTGAACTATTTATTGAGCACACAGCCTGTGGTCAACCGTGGGCTGTCTCCGTGGTCGACCAAGCCATCGCCTGTGGTAGATTGATGCACAGCCTGTGGTCGAGCATGCCATCACCCCTGGTAGTGCAAGGCACAGCCCGTGGTCGAGCAGGGCATTGCCCAAGGAAGAGCCTGGCACTGGCCGTGGGCAACTGAGCACATAGCCCGTGGTTGACTGAGGGCTGTCTCTGTGGTTGACCAAGCCATCATCAATGGCAACGCGAGGCAGAGACTGTGGTTGAGCAAGGGATCGCCTGTGGTAGGGCGAGGCACAGCCTGTGCTCGAACAAGCCATTGCCCAAGGTAGAGCAAGGAACAGCCTGTGGTCAAGGATGGCTTCTCCCATGGTAGAGCCAGGCATAGCCCGTTGTTGAGCAAGGCACTGGCCTTGAGCAACCAACAGCACCACCCATGGCTGATCGAGGGCATTCTCCATGGTCGACCAAGCCATCGCCCATGGTAGAGCAAGGCACAGCCCACGGTCAAGATGGCATCGCCCGTGGTAGAGTGAGGCACTGCCCATGGTCGAGCAAGCCGCTGCCCATGGTACACAAGGCACAGCCCGTGGTCGAGCAAGGCAACACCCATGGTAGAACGAGGCACAACCTCTGGTGGACCAAGCCATTGCTCATGGTAGACCAAGGCACAGCCTGTGATCGAGCAAGGGATTGCACATGGTAGAGGCAGGCTCAGCCCATGGTTGAGCAAGGCATTGCACATCGTAGAGAAATGCATGGCCCATGAGCAACTGAGTGCAGAGCTCCTGGTTGACTGAGGGGTGTCTCCGTGGACGTCCAAGCCGTTGCCCATGGTCGAGCAAGGCACAGCCCATGGTCGAGCAAGGTATCGCACGTTGCAGAGTGAGGCACAGCCCATGGTCGACCAAGCCATTGTCTGTGGTACAGGAAGGGATCACCCATGGTCGAGCATGGCAACTCCTGTGGTAGAGCCAGGCATAGCCTGTGGTCGAGCAGGGCATGGCCCATGGTTGAGCAAGGCACTGCCCATGGTCGACCAAGACAATGACTGTTGTAGAGCAAGGCGTCGCCTGTGGGAGAGCAACGCCTTGCCTGTGGTCAACCAAGGCAACGACTGTGGTAGAGCAAGGCACTGCCCATGAGAAACCATGTGCACCACCTGTGGTGGATCAAGGCATCAACCGTGAATGTCCAAGGGCTGTTGCCGTGGTTGACCAAGGCATTGAACATGGTAGAGCAAGGCACTGCCCGTGAGCAACTGAGCGCATAGCCGGTTGTCGACCAAGGGATGCTCCATGGTCGACCAAGCCATCACCGGTGGTAGAGCAAGCCACAGCCCGTCACTGATGAAGATGTCGCCTGTTGATCGAACAAGTGTTGTTGCCGTCATTGAGCAAGACATCGCTTGTGGTAGAGCATGGCATTGCCCATGAGAGACCAAGTGCATAGCCGGTGGTCTATCAAGCTATCAATCATGGTTGACCAAGGGCTGTTGCCGTGGTCGGCCAAGGCATCAATTGTGGTGGAGCAAGGCACTGCCCATGAGCAACTGAGAGAGCAAACCGTGGTCGGTGGAGGGCTGTCTCTGTGGTCGACCAGGTGATCGCTTGTGGTAGAGCAAGGCACAACCCATCATCATCTGAGCACTGTCTCCATGGTCAACCAACCGATTGACCATGGCAGAGCAAGGCATTGCCCGTGATCAACTAAGGGCTTTCTTTGTGGTTGACCAAGCCATCACCCTTGGTATAGCGAGGCACAGCCCATGGTGAAAATTGCCCTTTGTAGAGCAACACACAGCATGTGGTCAAGCAGGGCATCGCCCCTGGTAGAGCAAGGCACAACCCGTGGTTGAGCAAGGCATCGCCAGAGGTACTACCAGGCACTATGCATGAGAGACTGAGTGTACAGCCTGTGGTCAACCAAGGTACAGCGAGGCATAGCCCATGGTCGACCAAGCCATGGCCCAGGCTAGAGCAAGGCACAGGCCGTGGTAGATTAAGGCACAGCCCATCATTGATAAAGGCATCACCTGTGGTAGAGCAAGGCAGAGCCCATGGTCGAACATGCCATTGCCCTTGTTGGAGCAACACACAGCCTGTGGTCGAGCAAGGCATCACTCATGGTAGAGCAAGCCACAATCGGTGGTCAACCGAGGGTTATCTCCATGGTCAACCAAGGCATCACCCTTGGTAGAGCAAGGCATAGCCCATGGTTGAGCAAGGCATCACCCATGGTTGGGTGAGGCACAGCTGTGGTTGAACAAGCCATTGCCCATGGTAGAGCAAGGCACAGCCCATGGTCTAGCAAGGCATCTCCCATGGTGGAGCCAGGCACAGCCCATGAGTGACCAAGCACACAGCCCATGGCCGACTAAGGGCTATCTGTGTGGTTGACCAAGCCATTTCCCGTGGTAGATGTCACGGGGCCGATGCGGGTCACAAATTTTTCCGCACCCCGCTAGGAGTCGACACTCCGCTTGCTGACCAGCCACACACACCCCGCACGTACCATCGAGGTCGTTCGATCACAGAACCACAAAAACAACACCAAGGAACACAAGAACACAATTGGGAAAACGTAACTCGTATTCACATATATTACAAGTACACGAAAAACCCAACCCAGGACAGAACTCTTACATGCAGTCTCACGAGCCTATGCCTTGCAGCCTCGTGCTGCTTGCACTCCCGTCTCGTGCCTTCTCTCAAGAACACCGGACTGCGGGTCCGACTTGACTTCCACTCCTTGGAATCTCAGGCCCTCTGTGCCTCCTGACTGCCCTGGTCGTTCCTGCTGCTCTGCTGGCTTCTGCTCGTGTGTTCTTTTTGTCCCTGCAGAATGAGACTGCCCCCTTTATATAGAGGAGCCTAGCGAGCCTGATATGGCAACGATATATTCGAATCCCTTGATTCACTCCATCAGTTTTCCCAATCTGTCCAATCCCTCCAGGATTGTTTCCATACCAGATTGATTGCCATTCCCGGAGAAACTTTCCCGGATTGTTCACTTGGATTGACTTGGCGCCAGCTTAGCCTCGTCGACCTGATCCATCCTCCTCTAGGATCCACATCCATGATCTCCTTCCCAAGATCACGGTCATCTGAACAGGATTGCTGCGTCCATCGGGGCTCGAGCATGGTCAAGGACTTAACCGATCTCCACAAGTAGTCAACTCCCCTGCCGCTAAGTGCTGAGCCTCCCTTAGCGTCTGCCGGGCCTGTTGAGTCGTGCGCACTCCTAGAGTGCCTTTGCACGGTTGTATCAGGTTCACCGAACCTCCTAGAGCATTGCACCGTGCCTTGCTCGTGGGCATCCTCACTGCCCACCTGCGCATTCGCATACTTGTGCCTTGTGGCACTTCCTGGCCACAATCTGGTCCCTCTGCACACTGCCGAGCCTTGATCGGTTGTTCCCTTCACCGGTGCCTCCGCGCACGCTTGTGTGATCATCTCCACACTTGCCCGCTTATGGACTTGCAATTGATCCCAACACCTCGCTCTTGACTACCCGCGCATCCTTACGGGCGTGCTATGCGCTACCACTACCGCAAGGTACGGCTTGTGGTACGCATTCTCCGGGTCAAGAGTTCAGGGGTCTGACAAACCTCCCCCACCCAAGGGATTTGACGCCCTCGTCGAATGAGACCTTGGCACCGCCGGATGAGGTCTTCGTACTGCCATAGCGTGACATCCTTCTCCCAAGTCACCTCTAACTTGGGTAGGTACTTCCACTTGACCAAGTACTTCGTCCTCCTATTCATCTTGCTGTATCCCAGCACTCGGTGATCAAGTATGCCTTCCACCTCCTTGTCGAGTTCCTTCCTCACGGTGAGAGGGGCGCGCTTCACCTTGTTGAGCTCCGGATGCTCCTCATCTCGATGGTAAGGCTTAGGGAAACTGACGTGGAATGTCGGGTGCATTTTCATCCTCTCTGGTAGTGCTAGCCGATAGGCTACTGGCCAGACTCTCTTGATCACTTCAAAGGGTCCGTCATACCGCTGGAACAAGCCCTTATGCCAGCGCTTGCTCGTGATCTTCTTCCAGATCTGTGGGGCGAGCTTGAACATCACTAAGTCCCCCACCTGGAACTCCAGCGGCCTTCGGTTCCGGTCTGCATACTTCTTCATTCGCCTAGCAGCTTTGGCGAGGCTATCTCTTGCCTCTTCCAGCATCTCCTGCTTGTCACGCGTGAATCGATATGCTGCCGGGCACGGCCCTTCCTTGCGCTGCAATGCCACCTCCTGCGGCGTTAGCGGTTGGTAGCCCATTGCCAACTCAAACGGGCTATGACCTGTTGTAGAGGAGCGGTTCAAATTGTAGGACAACTGAGCCGAGTCAAGCAAGTCTAGCCAATTCCGTTGACTTGCTGAGACCTAGTGCCTCAAGTACTCCTCCAGCAGCGCATTCACTCGTTCTGTCTGGCCGTCCGTCTGAGGATGATTGGCCGTTGAGAACTTCAGTTCAGATCCTAGCAGTCCGAACAAGCATGTCCAGAAGTTGCCTGTGAACCAAGCATCTTGGTCACTCACTATCTCCGTCGGCACTCCAAAGAGCTTCACCACGAAGCGATAGAAAGCCTCAGTTGCTGCCTCAGCTGTGCAATTCTTGGTCATGGGGGTGAAAATCGCGTACTTGGAGAATCGGTCCATGACCACCATCACTGCTGTATAACCCCTCACTTCTGGGAATCCGGACACAAAGTCCATGGAAACTGACACCCAAGGCTTCTCTGGCATTGCCAAGGGTTGTAGGAGACCGGCCTCTGCTCGCCTCTCCACCTTGTCTTGCTGGCACACGAGACAAGTCTTGAAGTATAACTCCACGTCGTCGGCCATCTTTGGCCACACATAGGACCTGGACAACAGGGCTAGCGTCCGCTCATGGCCTGGATGTCCAGCCCATGAACTGTCGTGACTCTCCTTTATCAGCCGGTAGCGCAATCCCTCTCCGCTAGGGACAAGCAAATGGCCACCTTTGCCATAAAGCAGCCCATCTTCCAGCCAATTCCGCCTCACCGTCCCGTCCTTGACTTGCTCCACTAGGAGTTGATAGGTCTTGTCCCCTAGTGTAGCGATCTTGACCTCCTAGAGGAAGTCGGAGGTTACTTGAGTCAAAGCCGCCACCTGGTCTGAAGCCTTCCGACTGAGGGCATCTGCCACTAGGTTGTGCCTCCCCAGTTAGTGTTGCCACTCGAAGTCATACTCCGCTAGGAACTCTTGCCACCGCGCTTGCTTGGGTGACAACTTCGGTTGTGACTTGAAGAAGGTATTGGCAACGTTGTCCGTCTTGACCACGAATGTGGTTCCTAGCAAGTACACTCGCCACACCCTCAAGCAATGCACCACAGCCAGCATCTCCTTCTCATGTGCTGAGTAGCGCTGTTCAGCCAGCTTCAACTTCCAACTCTCAAACCCCACGGGATGTCCGTCTTGCACGAGAACTCCTCCTACAGCACGTTTTGAGGCATCCGTATGCACCTCAAACGGCCTCTCAAAGTCCGGGAGCTTGAGCACGGGCTCCGTCACAATGGCGGTCTTCACCTTGGAGAATGCCACTTCACAATCCTCATCCCATGTCCACTTCTGCTCTTTCCACAGTAGATCGGTCAAGGGACTCACCTTCTTTGAGTACCCCTTGATAAACTTGCGGTAGTAGTTGGCCAGCCCTAAGAAACTCCGCAATTCGGTCACTGACTTTGGTGGAGGCAAATCCTAGATCGCCTGCACCTTCTTGGGGTCCATCCGCACCTGCCCTTGGCCAATCACATGGCCAAGGAATCGAATCTCCTGCATGCCAAACTCGCACTTTTCCCTCTTCACATATAGGGAGTGTTGTCTAAGCCGCTCAAAAATAGCCTGTAAGTGCTGCACATGTTGTGCCAAGTCCCTGCTATACACAACAATATCGTCCAAATAGACGACCACAAACTGATCCAGCATGTCGTGAAACACATCATTCATCAAGTTACAAAATGTGGCAGGAGCATTGGTCAAACCGAATGGCATGACTAGGAATTCAAAGGATCCATAACGAGTTACCATCGTGGTCTTGGACTCGTCTCCTTTGTCAATGCGGACTTGCCAATATCCTGAACGCAAGTCCAGCTTGGAGAAGACCCTCGCCTCACCTAAGCGATCAAACAGATCTGCAATCAAGGGCACCGGGTACTTGTTCTTTACCATGACTTTGTTCAATCCACAGTAGTCGACACACAACCGGAGAGAGCCATCCTGCTTCTCCTAGAACAGAACCAGGGCTCCATAAGGGGCTTTGGAGGGCTGGATCTTTCCCGCATCTAGCAACTCGGTCAACTGACTCCACAGCTCTACCAACTCCTTCGGGGACATCTGGTATGGGGCTTTGGCTGGGGGAATGGTGCCGGCAGTAGTTCTATCTTGTGATCTACCGCTTGGCGCGGCGGTAGCCCTCTTGGCAACTCCTCCGGCATCACATCCTGGAATTGCTCGAGCACTTCTACAACCTCATGTGGAATCTGAGGGTCCACCTCCGTCTCCTGCACATCCACTTCCCTGATAGCCGCAAGGTAAGTGGGATACCCCTTCTTCATTCCTTGTGCCAATTGCATTGCAGATACCTTCTTCATGGCTACCTCCTCGGAGCGTGTGAGGCCTCAGTATCCTTGCACAAAACAGGGTCGTCGTGGATCTCCAATGACAATGCCTCCCACATGAGGCATGATGGTGATTGACGCATCTGCAAAGAAGCTATTCCCAAGGATGAGGTTGTAATCATCCAAAGGAACCACCATCAGATCGACTATACCCTCCCAAGCCTCTATTTTGATGGGCACATCCCTTTCCAACCCGCCCATCGGTTGGCTCTTGGAGTTCACTGCCTTCAATTGGCTGTGAGAGCGCTCCACTCGCAACTCCAAGGTTCGTATCATCTGATCTAATACGAATGTGTTGGTGGCGCCAGTATCCACCAAGGCTGACATCCGCCTGCCATTCAAGGTCACATCCACGAACAACAAACTGTGGTGTACCTTAGGGCGCTCACTCCGCATAGCGCCGAGGGCCTGTAGTGGGGCAACATGCTACACTTGGTCCTCGTCGGAGTCATCTGACCGTAGGGCGGTAACCTTCCCCTCCCGCTTTGGGCACTCCTTTGCCCTATGGGGTCCATTACATATGAAGTAGCCTGGGTGCATCTGATGATCCTTCCTTCCGTTGGCTCCCTCAATCACCATCGCCTTCCCCTTGTTTGGTCGGGTCAGCTGCTTCTCCTTGCCCTTCCCTGACTTTCCTTTCAGGTAGGACTTGGACTTCTTGTCCTTGTCCATCGCCTGGGCCTTCTTGCTCCCCTCCTTGGCATGAGCAATCCGTAAGTCCAGCAGTGCATCCGTCGCAGCTAAGGCAGAAGGAAGGTTTCTTACCCCTTGCCTCCTTAGCTCGAGTTGAGCCCAAGGTTGCAACCCCTTCAGGAACGTGTACAACTTGTCTATCTCTGACATATCCGTCACATCCAGCATCAGTGCGCTAAACTCCTTCACGTAGTCTCGCACTGGTCCGCTGTGCCTCAGCTTGGCCATCGCATCCCGAGCAAGCCATGTTGTGTTGCTTGGCAGGAACTGCTCTTTCAGCTCCTTCTTCAGTGCCTCCCAGGTCTCCATCCGAGGTCTACCTGCACTAATATCGTCTTGGACCCGGGTCCTCCACCATAGCTTCGCATCCTTAGCAAGGTACATGGTGGTGATCATCACCTTCTCGGCGTCGGGGATCTTCGCAGCAGTGAAGTAGTTCTCCATATCCCATATGAAGTTCTCTAGATCCTTGGAACTCCTTGTTCCTTCAAACGCCCTTGGCTCCAGGACCTTCATCTTCCCACGAGACTCATTCAATGGCCCCGCCTAGGACACCAGTTGCCGCTTGATCAGGACCACATCATCCTTCAGGGTATTCTCAACCCGAACGCAGCACCACTTTCACGGGTACTCTGGCTTGTCATGGACAAAACCTCGCTCGATACCAACTGTCACGGGGCCGATGCAGGTCACAAATTTTTCTGCACCCCACTAGGCGTTGACACTCCGCTTGCCGACCAGCCACACACACCCCGCGCATACCGTTGAGGTCGTACGATCACAGAACCGCAAAAACAACACCAAGGAACACAAGAACACAATTGGGAAAACGTAACTCGTATTCACATATATTACAAGTACATGAAAAACCCAACCCAGGACAGAACTCTTACACGCAGTCTCACGAGCCTATGCCTTGCAGCCTCGCGCTGCTTGC
This sequence comes from Sonneratia alba, assembly GCA_900174645.1. Classification (NCBI taxonomy): domain Eukaryota; kingdom Viridiplantae; phylum Streptophyta; class Magnoliopsida; order Myrtales; family Lythraceae; genus Sonneratia; species Sonneratia alba. Next base: position 578,789 of record FWPY01000064.1, on the reverse strand, counting down.
ACTCCCGTCTCGTGCCTTCTCTCAAGAACACTGGACTGCGGGTCCAACTTGACTTCCACTCCTTGGAATCTCGGGCCCTCTGTGCCTCTAGACTGCCCTGGTCGTTCCTGCTGCTCTGCTGGCTTCTGCTCATGTGTTCTTTTTGTCCCTGCAGAATGAGACTGCTCCCTTTATATAGAGGAGCCTAGCGAGCCCAGTATGGCAACTGATATATTCGAATCCCTTGATTCACGCCATCAGTTTTCCCAATCTGTCCAATCCCTTCAGGATTGTTTCCATACCAGATTGATTGCCATTCCCGGAGAAACTTTCCCGGATTGTTCACTTGGATTGACTTGGCGCCAGCTTAGCCTCGTCGACCTGATCCATCCTCCTCTAGGATCCACATCCATGATCTCCTTCCCAAGATCACGGTCATCTGAACAGGATTGCTGCGTCCATCGGGGCTCGAGCATGGTCAAGGACTTAACCGATCTCCACAAGTAGTCAACTCCCCTGCCGCTAAGTGCTGAGCCTCCCTTAGCGTCTGCCAGGCCTGTTGAGTCGTGCGCACTCCTAGAGTGCCTTTGCGTGGTTGTATCAGGTTCACCAAACCTCCTAGAGCATTGCACTGCGCCTTGCTCATGGGCATCCTCACTGCCCACCCGTGCATTCGCCTACTTGTGCCTTGTGGCACTTCCTGGCCACAATCTGGTCCCTCAGCACACAGCTGAGCCTTGATTGGTTGTTCCCTTCACCGGTGCCTCCGCGCATGCTTGTGTGACCATCTCCACACTTGCCCGCTTATGGACTTGCAATTGATCACAACACCTCGCACTTGACTACCCGCGCATCCTTACGGGCATGCTATGCGCTACCACTACCCCGAGGTACGGCTTGTGGTACGCATTCTCCGGGTCAAGAGTTCAGGGGTCTAACAGTAGACCAAGGCACAGCTGATGGTTGTTGTTAAATTCGTTGTGAGCTCGTAAGGGATCCAGCCCATTTCCATTTAAAAGCTCAAGCTGATAAGTGGCGGTACCCAACCTTCTTATAAGCCCACAATGTTTTCTTCATTTAATCAATGTGGGATCGTATATCTCAACACCTGCCCTCAGGTGGCAACATGGTCTACTTTGCCATGTGCCATTAAACACCCGCCCTCAACAACTATCTACGAGCTGGGTACTCTTCTTCCTGTATCGGACGAGGGGGACAACTGGCCACAAGTCAGGCAATTTTCTTTCGTACTCGGGCTTATATTAACTTATCAAGATCCAAGCTTTTGGACTCAGGTCGGGCGAGGTGCGAGCCCACTAGCTCTAATACCATGTTAAATTCATTGTGAACCCATAAGGGATTGGGCCCATTTGCACTTACAAGCTTAAGCTGATAGGTGACGGTACCCAACATTCTTACAAGCCCACAACGTTTTCTTCATTTAATCAATGTGAGATCGTATATCTCAACAGTTGTGAAGGCATTGCCCAGGGTAGAGCAATCCACAGCCCTTGGAAACCAAGTGATTGCCCAGGGTAAAGCCAGGCACAACCCATTGTCACCTATCAAGGTAGAGCAAGGCATTGCCCAAGGTAGAGTGAGGCACTGCCAGTGAGTGACTGAGTGCACAGCCCGTGGTCGACCAACCCATAGCCCGTGGTAGAGTAAGGCACAGCCCATGGTCGAAAAGGCATTGCCCATGGTAGAGGGAGGTGCAATCGGTGGTTGAGAAGGCATCGCCCATGGTAGAGCCAGTTCAGCCCATGGTCAAGAAGGCATCGCCCATGGTCAAGCAAGGCATTGCCCATGGTAGAGCAAGGCACAGCCTGTGGTGGATTAAGGCATTGCCCATGGTAGAGAAAGGCACAGCCAATGAGCGACCAAGCACACAGCCTGCAGTCAACTGAGGGCAATCTCCGTGGTCAACCAAGCCATTGCCCATGGTTGGGCAATGCACAGCCCGTGGTCAACCAAGGCATTGCCCGTGGTAGATCAAGCCACAACCTATGGTTGAACATCCCATTGCCCTAGGTAGAGCAAGGTGTTGATCGTGGTAGAGCAAGGCATAGCCTGTGGTCGATCAATGCATCGCCTGGGGCAGAGCTAGGCACTGTCCATGAGAGACCGATTGTTCAATCCGTGCTCAACCTAGCCATCACCCGTGGAACTACAAGGCATGGCCCGTGGTCAACCAAGGGCCATCTATGTGGTTGACCAAGTCATTGCTTGTGCCAGAGCAAGGCATTGCCTGTGGTTGACCGAGGGCTATCTCTGTGGTTGACCCAGCCAATGCCCTTGGTAGAGCAAGGCATAGCCAGTGGTCGGGCAGGCATCACCTGTGGTAGAGCGAGGAACAGCCTGTGGTCAAACAAGCCATTTCCCATGTTAAAGCAAGGCACAGCCCGTGGTTGAGCAACACATCGCCCATGGTAGAGTGAGGCACAACACGTGGTCAAACAAGTGATTGCACGTGGTAGAGCAAGGCATAGCCCATGGTCGAACAAGGCATCTCCCATGGTAGAGCAAGGCACAGCCTGTGGTCGAGCAAGGCATCGCCCATGGTAGAGCAAGCCTCTGCCCATGAGCAATTGAGCGCACAGCTTGTGGCTGACCGAGGGCTGTCTCCTTGGTCATCCAAGCCCTCACCTGTGGTAGAGCAAGGCACAGCCCATGGTCATCCAATCCATTGCTAGTCGTAGAGCAAGGTACAACCTGTGGTTGAGCATGGCAACGCCCATGGTAGAGGATGCCACAGGCCGTGGTCAAGCAAGCCATCACCTGCAGTAGAGCAAGGCACAACCTTTGGTCAACCAAGCCATTGCCTGTGGTTGAGCAAGGCACAGCCTGTGGTGAAGCAACACATTGCCCTTGGTAAAGCAAGGCACAGCCCATGGTTGACAACGGATCGCAGCTGGTAGAGCAAGGCACGACCCATGAGTGACTGAGTGCACAGCTCCTGGTTGACTGAGGGTTTTGTGTCACAGAACCAATGCGGGGAATGAATTTTTCCACATCCTGCTGCCGTTGACATCTCCGCCTGCCAACCAGCCCTCACTTGCAACTGAGGTTTGATGTCACCTGGCACACGATCACACCACAACGAAACGAACACGAGCAATATAGAAAAGGAAAACTCCACTTGTATTCACAATTGTACAAGTATGAAAAACCCTTTACAAGAGCAAACTCACTCAGCTTGTTGAGTATATGCCTCACAACCTTCGTGCCACTTGCACTCCTCGCTCGACACACCCTAACCCAACACACTTCGGCGTTACAAGGGTAGACAGGACTCACTGCCCACTCACTACTGAGCTACAACTTGCAATAGCAACTCTATGCTCTACCTCTCTCACTCTCCCTCGTGTTTCCCAGCTCTATCTAGCTGCTCTCCTTGACTCTCCTCTGTGAGATGCCTTGAGACCTTTGTGGTTTCTCCTCTAAGAATTCTGGATCGCTCCTCTTTGGCTCTCCTTTTCAAATGAGACTGAACCCCCTTTATATAGAGGTGCTTGACAGACTAGATATGGCAGCTGATATCCTAGAATCCCTTGATTCTCTCCATCAGATATCAATCCATCCAATCTTGGCCCTTGATTTGCAATCTCCAAGATTGTTTCCATAACATATTGATTTGCCATATCCTAGGAGAATCTTTCCCTGATTGTCTATTATCACATGATCTTCTATCTTGATCATGTTCGTCCCTCCTGGACAGTGTCTCGGCCACACTTGGACAACTTCTTGGATGCACTGGACAACTGCACCCCACTTGGTTCTTGATTGATCACCAGCCACTCTGCATAAGGAAACAATCGATCCTTTCCATGTTGGTGTCAGCAATCCTTATCCTGTGAGCATCTATCTTGCGCTTCACAGCATCCCGTGCACCTTCTGTGAGTAGTCGCGCTCCACGCACTCGATCATCGGGTCCCACATGATCAAGACTTCACTTGCGTGTCTGCATCTCTACTCGTCCACCGTGCACTGTCGCCGACCAGCACCACATGGCTCCTTCAATCGACCCCGGCATGAAGTGATCAAGCGCTTCTCGATCATTGTCCGCTCATGCCTTAGCATTCCCAGGCTGTCTTTAGCGATCGTCCACCTTGCATTGGTCGACCAGCATCGACCCCAAGGCCACGGCACTTGCCTTTTGTCCACCAAGTCCTTGCTCCGCACCGCTCCACTTGGTTGCTGAGCAAGTCTCTTGTCCAGCTTAGCCACCTAACCACAAACCTTCTCTCCATGTGCCCTGCATTAGCACATATGTGCTCCTGTAGTCACGAGGTACAACCTGCGGTACGCATTACTCCGGCTCATAGCTCATGGCCGTAACAAAGCTCCCCCACCTGAGGAAGTTGACACCCTCGTCAACAGGGCTCCATCGCACCTGCTGGATCTGGATCTCCGCCTCTGCTGATCCTTCACAGTCACCGGCAAGGCTGTTCCACTCTCGGTCTGCTTTCCCTTGCTGCCACCATCCCGCTTGATTCCTCACACAAAGCTTGGTTGTTTAGGATCTCCTATCACGCATCCACCTAAACAAGGCATAATGGTAACAGAAGCTTTGACAAAGAAACTATTACTGAGAATCACATCGTAGTCATCTAGCTCTACGACCATCACATCCAACTGGCCTTCCCACTCTCCGACTCGGACTGGCACATCTCTTGCCATGCCTCTCATCTGCTGGCTCCGAGAATTCACTGCCTTCACGCGGTTTGGGCACCATTGCACCTGCAACCCCAATTTTGCCACTATCCGCTCGAAGATAAACACGTTTGTGGCACCAGTATCTACCAATGCTGCCACCTCAATGCCGTTTATCACAGCATTCACGTGCATCAAGTCATAGCGATCTCCTTGGCATTCGGTCCGGAATGCACTCAGCAACTAAAGTGGTGCCGCCCTCTCAATCGGCTCTTCATCAGATTCCTCCTTCCGTTGACTTGCACCCGTTCCATTCTTCTTCTTCGGGCACTCTCTCACACGGTGAGAATGAAGCATCCTTGGCGAGTTCAGGAGTCCTTCTTTGGCCCACTCTCGACCGCCTTTCCCTTGTCCTCTTCAGTCCTGGCCGGTTGACCATACTTGCCTTTCGCTCTTGACTTCTTCTCCTGCACCTTCTTGGATCCGTCCTTCTCCTTAGCAGAATGCAAATCCACTAGCGCATCTGCTGCAGCCAAGGCAGCGGGTAAATCCCTCACGCCCTGCCTTCTCAACTCAAGTTGTGCCCATGACTGTAGGCCCTTCAAGAAGGCATACAACTTGTCCGTCTCGGACATGTCTGTGACATCCAGCATCAGGGAACTGAACTTCTTCACGTACTCTCTCACAGAGCCATCATGCCTCAGCTTGCCAACGCATCCCGAGCAACCCATGAACTGTTGCTTGGTAAGAACTGCTCCTTGAGTTCCTGCTTCAAGGCCTCCCATGTCTCAATCCTGGATCGTCCAGCACTGGTCGCATCTTGGACACAAGTTCTCCACCACAACTTAGCATCACTAGCCAAATACATAGTTGTGATCATTACCTTCTCCAAGTCTGGAACCTTCGCAGCGACAAAGTAATTCTCCATGTCCCAAATGAAGTTCTCCAACTCCTTGGAACTCTGAGAACCATTGAACGACTTTGGCTTGGGGATCTTCATCTTCCCATGAGTCTCACTTGCCGACCCACTCATAGTTTGTGTGGCCAATTGCCGCTTGACCAACACCATATCGTCCTTCAAGGCATTGAGCTCTCGTCGCAATGCCTTGATGATGTCTGTTAGCGTCCCGCCAAGATCATCACCTTCGCCCACATTGTCTTCAAGGGCAGAAATTCGCTCCCCCAATCTATCAATTGAAGGAGTCCTGGTTGTGACATCAGCCATCTGACCCTCAAGAGCCTGCACATGCTCCTGCATTGCCTCCATCGATCGGGTCCACATGGTTGCTACAGGTTGTACTGTCGTGGCCACCAGCTTCGCTTGGATACCTCTAGGTTTTCCCAACCTACACTCATGGCACCCTTCGCACGACCAGCTAGGCAGTACCTTCTTCACAGCCAACCTTCCTCTGATACCACTAGAATCCTCCTAGGCATTACCAGACCTTCAACTAGTACCAACTATCATGAACGTAGCTCCAGTGCCAATTGTCACGAACCCACTGGCTCTGATACCAATTGTCAAGGGACCAATGGGGGGATCGAATTTTTCCGCGTCCCACTGGCATTGACAGCTCTGCCTGCCAACCAGCCCTCACTTGCAACCGAGGTTTGATGTCACCTGGCACACGATCACACCACAACGAAACGAACACGAGCAATATACAAAGGGAAAACTCCACTTGTATTCACAATTGTACAAGTATGAAAAAACCCTTTACAAGAGCAAACTCACTTAGCTTGTCCAGTATATGCCTCATGACCTCCGTGCCGCTTACATTTCTCACTCGACACACCCTAACCCAACACACTTCGGCGTTACAAGGGTAGACAGGACTCACTCCCCACTCACTGCTGAGCTACAACTTGTAGTGGCAACTCTATGCTCTGCCTCTCTCCCTCTCCCTCGTGTTTCCTAGCTATCTCTAGCTGCTCTCCTTGACTCACCTCTCTGAGATGCCTTGAGACCTTTGTGGTTTCTCTTCTGAGAATTTTGGATCGCTCCTCTTTGGCTCTCCTTTTCAAATGAGACTGAACCCCCTTTATATAGAGGTGCTTGACAGACTAGATATGGCAGCTGATATCCTAGAATCCCTTGATTCTCTCCATCATATATCAATCCGTCCAATATTGGCCCTCGATCTGCAATCTCCAAGATTGTTTCCATAACAGATTGATTTGCCATATCCTAGGAGAATCTTTCCCTGATTGTCTGTTATCACATGATCTTCTATCTTGATCATGTTCGTCCCACCTGGGCAGCGTCTCGGCCACACCTGGACAACTTCTTGGATGCACCTGGACAACTGCACCCCACTTGGTTCTTGATTGATCACCAGCCGCTCTGCATAAGGAAACAATCGATCCTTTCCATGTTGGTGTCAGCGATCCTTATCCTGTGAGCACCAATCCTACGCTCCACATCATCCCGCACACCTTCTATGAGTAGTCGCACTCCATGCACTCAATCATCATGTCCCACATGATCAAGACTTCACTTGCGTGAATGCATCTCTACTTGTCCACCATGCACTGTCACTGACTAGCAACACATGGCTCCTTCAATCGACCCCAGCATGAAGTGATCAAGCGCCTCTCGATCACTCTCCGCTCATGCCTTAGCATTCCTAGGCTGTCTTTAGTGATCGTCCACCTTGCATTGGTCGACCAGCATCGACCCCAAGGCCACGGCACTTGCCTTTTGTCCACCAAGTCCTTGCTCCACACCACTCCGCTTGGTTGCTCAAGCAAGTCTCTTGTCCAGCTTAGCCTCCTAACCACAAACCTTCTCTCCACGTGCCCTGCATTAGCACGTATGCACTCCTGTAGTCACGAGGTACAACCTGCGGTACGCATTACTCTGACTCATAGCTCATGGCCGTAACATTGTGTTTGTGGTCGACCAGGCCATTGCCTGTCGTAGAGGGAGGCACAACCCAGGGTCCAGCAAGGCATTGCGCATGGTAGTACAAGGCACAGCCTGTGGTCAAGCAAGACATCACCCAAGGTAGAGCGAGGCACTACTTGTGACCGACTGAGAGCACAGCTCGTGGTTGACCAAACCATAGCCCATGGTAGAGCAAGGCACAGCTTGTGGTCGAGAAGGCATCGGCTGTGGTAGAGCAAGGCATAGCCCATGGTGGAGCATGCCCATGAGCAACTGAGCACACAGCCTGTGGTTGACCAAGGGCTTTCTCTATGGTCGACCAAACCATCACCCATGGTAGAGCAAGGCACAGCCCATGGTCGAGAAGGCATCGCTAGTGGTAGAGCAAGGCACAGGCCGGGGTCAAGAAGGCATTGCTCATGGTAGAGCCAGGTATTGCCCATGGTTGAGAAGGTATCACACATAGTCAAGCAAGGAGTCACCTGTGGTGGAGCAAGGCATTGCCTGTTGTTCAGCTAGGCATTGCCCGTGAGCAACCGAGCACACAGCCCATGGTTGACCGAGCACTGTATCCATGGTTGACCAAGCCATCACCCATGGTTGGGCAAGGCACAGCCCATGGTTGAGCAAGGCATCGCACGTGCTAGATTGAGGTGCACCCTGTGGTTGAACATCCCATAGCAAGGTAAGGAGAATATAGTTGCTGATGCACTCTCTTGCAGGTATGCTATACTTGCTATTCTAGATGCTAAGTTGCTTGGATTTGAGAACATTAAGGAATTGTATGCATCAGATTTCGATTTTGGTGATGTGATTAAGGAGTGTAGGGAAGGTGCTTATGATAAATACTACTTGCATGATGAGTTTTTATTTAGAGAAAACAAACTTTGCATTCCTCAGTCTTCTTTGCATGAGTTGCTAGTTAGGGAAGCACATGGTGGTGGTCTGATGGGTCATTTTGGAGTAGCTAAGACATTTGATGTGTTACATGATCATTTCTTTTGGCTGCACATGAAACGAGATGTTGAAAGAATCTGTAAGAAGTGCATTACATGTAAACAAGCAAAGTCGAGGCTACAACCACACAGATTATATACACCTCTTCCTATTCCTTGTGAGCCTTGGGTTGACATCTCTATGGATTTTGTTTTGGGGTTGCCTAGGACTAAGAGGGGGAGAGATTCAATATTCGTGGTTGTTGATAGGTTTTCTAAGATGGCGCACTTTATTGCATGTCATAAGACAGATGATGCATCCAATGTAGTTGATTTGTTTTTCAAAGACATTGTTAGATTGCATGGCATTCCTAGAAGTATTGTCTCAGATAGGGATGCACAACTCCTAAGTTACTTTTGGAAGACATTGTGGGGGAAGTTAGGGACAAAGTTTCTATATTCTACAACTTGCCACCCACAAACTGATGGTCAAACTGAAGTTGTGAATAGGATATTATCTACTTTATTGCGTGCTATCATTAAAAGGAATTTGAAAACATGGGAAGATTGTTTACCCTATGTTGAATTTGCTTACAATAGAAGTGTTCATTCTACAGCTAAGCTTTCACCTTTTGAGATTGTTTATGGTTTTAACCCATTGACTCCATTAGACTTGTCTCCTCTGCCTTTGAGTGAAGAAGGCTGAGTTTGTGAGACAAATACATGAGAAGGCATGACTCAACATAGAAAGGTGGACTACACAATATGCAAAACAAGCCAATAAGGGTTGCAAGCAAGTAGTGTTTGAGCCAGGCGATTGGGTGTGGTTACACATGAGAAGGGAATGCTTCCCTGAGAAAAGGCATTCTAAACTACATCCAAGGGGTGAAGGGCCATTTCAAGTGTTGGAGCGTGTCAATGATAACGCCTACAAGCTGGACTTACCAGTTGAGTATGGAGTTAGTTCCACATTTAATGTTTCTGATCTATCCCCATTTGATGTAGGTAATGATTTGAGGACAAATCCTTCAAAAGAGGGGGAGAATGATGCAGAACTTAGACCAACTTCCATGGATCTTATTCAAGTTCCGATTGAGCCAATTATGAGGGCACGAGCTAAGAAGTTCAAGGAGGCACTCAACGGGTTGGTTCAAGAGCTTATGGCAGAAGAGCATACATTGGAGCCCATTAAAGGAAATTTTTGTTAGCTGCAGAGTCATGTCAACTTGATTCAAATCCAATAGAAGTTCTAGAAGCTTGTTAGCAGTTATAACTATTTAAGGATGCTCTCAAATTTAGAAAGATTTATTTAGTCTCCTAGGATATTAGTTAGATACATGGATATATCCTAAAATATCTTTACAATATTTCATAATATCTTAGAATATCTTCTTATATTTTAGGATATCTATCTCTAGGATATCTTTAGGGCATCTTCTAGATTTCTTTAGTATATTTGATTTCCTTTCTATGTTGACACTATAAATACTCTTGAGGTATTTAGATTAGGGACGAATTCATATACACTCTGGTGAGAAGAAATATATTGCTCTTCTTGGTTCTTGAGAAGACTTAGAACTTATCAAGTTATCTTGTGGCGTTCTACAATTGGACTTATCACTTTGATTCTCTAGTTTGTGGGATTCTTGGTGTGGCGTCCTCCTTGATTTGTAACTTTGGCTCTTGCCTCATTAGGTAACGGGTCAAAGTTCATTATTTCAAACCTGTTCTTTGTAGTTCTTGGTTCTTTTCCACATTTGGTGTTGGGTCTTATTGCAAGTTGGTGGCATTTTTATCATATTTGACATTGGGTTTCACCACGGAATGGTAAGGATCACGTCAACCAAGCCGTCACCCAAGGTAGAGCGAGGCAGCCCGTGGGGGAGCAAGGCATCGCCAGTGGTAGAGTGAGGTGTGGCCCGTGCCTGACCAGGGGTTGTCTCCATGGTCGACCAAACCATCACCTGTGGTATGGTGAGACACAGCTAGTGGTTGAGTAAGGCATCGCCCGTGGTAGAGCAAGGCGCAGCCCACAGTAGACTGAGGGCTATCTTCATGGTCAACCAAGCAATCACTGATGGTAGAGCAAGGCACAGCTTGTGGTCCAGCGAGGCATCACCCATGTTAGAGCAATGGCACATCCCGTGGTCGACCATGCCATACCCCATGGTAGACCAAGGCACAGCCCGTGGTCGAGCAAGGTATCAGCCATGGTAGAGTAAGGCACAGCCCGTGGTTGGGCAAGGCACAGCCCGTGGTTGGGCAAGGCATTACCCTTGGTAGAGTGAAGCACTACCTGTGGTCAACTGAGGCTTGTCTCCATGGTCGACCAAGCCATCGCCTGTGGTAGAACAAGGCACAGCCCATGGTCAACCAAGGACTGTCTCCATGGTCGATGAAACCATCACCCCCAGTAGAGCAAGGCACAGCCCGTGGTTGAGCAAGGCATCGCCCATGGTAGTGTAAGGTATTGTGCATGGTAGAGCAAGGCACTGCCTGTCAGCAACCGAGTGCATGGGCCATGGTTGACCGAGGGCTATCTCTGTGGTCGACAAAGCCATCACCTGTGGTAGAGCAACACACCACCCATCGCCGAGCAAGGCATCGCCCATGGAAGAGTGAGACACAGCCCGTGGTTGATCGAGGGCTGTCTCCATGGTCAAACAAGCCATCACCCGTGGTAGAGCAAGGCATAGCCCGTGGTAGTGTGAGGCACATCCCGTGGTCAACAAAGGCATAGCCCATGGTTGACTGAGGGCTGTCTCCATGGTCAACCAAGGCATCGCCTGCAGTAGAGCAATGCACAGCCCATGGTTGACTGAGGCATAGCCCGTGCTAAAGCCACACACAAGCCATGGTTGAGCAAGGCATAGCCCTTGGTAGAGTGAGGCACAGCTCATGGTCGACCGAGGGCTGTCTCCAAGGTTGACCAAGCCATCGCCTATGGTAGAGCAAGGCATCACCCATGGTAGAGCGTGGCACAGCCTGTGGTCGACCGAGGGCTGTCTCAGTGGTTGACCAAGCCATTGCCCGTGGTAGAGCAAGGCACGGACCACAGTCAAGCAAGGCATTGCCTGTTGTAGAGCAAGGCACATCCCGTGGTTGACAAAGCCACATCCTGTGGTAGAGCGAGGCACAACCCATGGTTGACCGAGGCCTGTCTCCACAGTTGACCAAGCCATTGCCCATGCTAGAGCATGGCACTGCCAGTGGTCGAACGAGGGCTGTCTTGATGGTCGACCAAGATATTGCCAGTGGTAGAGTGAGGCACAGCCGGTGGTCAGGCAAGGCATAACCCGTGGTAGAGCAAAGCATGGCATGTGGTCGACCAAGGAATGCCCGTGGTAGAGGCAGGCAGAGCCCGTGGTCTAGCAAGGCATCACCCATGGTAGAGTGAGGTGCAGCCTGTGGTCGACCAATGGCTGTCTCCATGGTCGACCAAGGCATCACCCCCGGAGAGCAATCTACACCCCGTGGCCGAGCAAGGCATCACCCATGGTAGTGCAAGGCACATCCCGTGGTCGACCAGGCCATAGCCTGTGGAAGAGCAAGGCACAGGCCATGGTCAAGCGAGGCTTTGTCCATGGTAGAGCAAGGCACAGCCCGTGGTTAGGCAAGGCATTGCCCTTGGTAGAGTGAGGCATAGCCTGAGGTCAACCAAGGGCTGTCTCCAAGGTCAAGCAAGGCATAGCCTGTGGTCGAGGAAGGCATCGCCCATGGTAGAGCATGGCACAGCCTGTGGTCAACTGAGGACTGTCTCAGTGGTCGACCAAGCCATTGCTTGTGGTAGAGCAAGGCACAGCCTGTAGTCCATCAAGGCATCGCCCATGGTAGTGCAAGGCACTGACCGTCAGTGACTGCGCACACAACCCGTGGTTGATCGATGGCTGTCTCCATGGTTGACCAAGCCATCACCAGTGGTAGAGCAAGGTAGTACCTGTGAGTGACCGAGCGCATGACCCGTGGTCGACCAAGGGCTGTCTCTGAGGTTGACCTAGCCATCGCCCATGGTATTGCAAGGCACAGACCATGGAAGAGCAACACACAGCCCATGGTCGAGGAAGGCATCACTCGAGGCAGAGCCAGGCATGGCCCCTGGTTGAGCAAGGCGTCACGCTTGGTATAGCATGGCACAGCCTGTGGACGACCAAACCACGGCTTGCAGTAGAGCAAGGCACAACCCGTGGTCGAGCAAGGCACAGACCACAGTCAACCAAGGGCTGTGCATCACTCTACCATGGGCAATGCCTTGCTTGACTACTGGCTGTGCCTTGCTCTATCACGGGTGATGCCTTGCTCAACCACAAGCTGTGCCTTGCTCTACCACGGGCTGTGCCTCACTCTACCAAGGGTGATGCCTCACTCGACCATGGGCTGTGCCTCGCTCTACCACAGGCAATGGCTTGGTCGACTGAGGAGACAGCCCTCGACCGACCGTGGCTATGCGCTCGCTCACTCACTGGTAGTGCCCTGCTGTACCACAGGCGATGCCTTGCTTGACCACGGCGACAGCCCTTGGTTGATCATTGGGTGATGGCTTGATCAACGACAGCGATAGCACTTGGTCAACCAGGGGCAGTGCCTTGCTCTACCACGAGAAATGCCTTGATCGACCATGGGCTATGGACTCAGTCAATCATGGGCAGTGCCTTGCTCTACAGTGGGCGATGCCTTGCTCTACAATGGGTGATGCCTTGCTCTACCACGGTGACAGCCCTTGGTCAATCTTGGGGTGATGTGTTGATTGACCACGGCGACAGCCCTTGGTCAACCACGGGCAGTGCCTGGCTATACCACCAGCAATGCCTTGGTCGACCACGGGCTGCACCTTGTTGTACCATGGGGGATGCCTTGCTCTACCACGGGCAATGCCTTGGTCCACCATGGGCTGTGCCTTGCTCCTCCACAGGTGATGCCTTGCTCAACCACAGTGACAGCACTTGGTTGTTCACAGGCAATGCCTTGATCGACCACGGGCGGTAGACTTAGTCGATCACAGGCAATGCCTTGCTCTAATACGGGCGACACCATGCTTGACCACAGTGGTAGCCCATGGTCAATCTTGAGGCAATGTGTTGATCAATCATGGCAATAGCGCATGGTTGACCACTGGCCATGCCTTGCTCTACCACGAGTGATACGTTGCTCGACCATGGCCTGTGCCTTGCTCTACCACAGGCTGTGCCATGCTCTAACAAGAGCAATGGCTTGGTCGATCAAGGGCTGTGCATCGCACTACCATGGGCAATGCCTTGTTCAACCACGGGCTGCGCCTTGCTCTGCCGTGGGTGATGCCTTGCTCCACCATGGGCTTTGCCTTGCTCCACCACGTGCTGTGCCATGCTCTACCATGGGTAATGCCTTGCTCGCTCAGGGGCAGTGCCTTGCTCTACCACAGGCTATACCTTGCTCCACCATGGCCTGTGCCTTGCTCTACCACGGCCAATGGCCTGGTTGACGAAGGGCTGTGCATTGCTCTGCCACAGGCGATGGTTTGTTCGACCTCAGAGGCAGCCCTGGGTTGACCACGGGTTGTGCACTCGGTCACCCATGGGCAACACCTTGCTCTACCACAGGCGATGCCTTGCTCGACCATGTCAACAGCCCTTGTTGAAGGCGGGTGATGCCTTGCTCAACCATAGGCTGGGCAGTGGCTTGCTCTACCACAGGCAATGCCTTGGTCAACCATGGTGACAGCCCATGGTCGACCACAGGCAGTGCCTTGCTGTACCACGGGCGATGCCTTTGTCGACCACAAGCTGTGCCTTGCTCTACTGTGGGCCATGGTTTGGTTGACCACGGGCAATGCCTCACTCTACCAAGGGCAATGCCTTCGACCACAGGCAATGCCTGGCTCTACAACAGGTGATGCCATGCTCGACCATGGGTTGTGCCTTGCACTACCAGAGGCGAGGGCTTGGTTGACCATGGGATGTGCCTAGCCCTACCGCGGGTGATGACTCAGTCGACCACAGAGAAAGCCCTCGGTCGACTACAGGCTATCTGCTTGCTCACTCATGGGCAGTGCCTTGCTCTACCACGGGTGATGCCTTGCTCGACCATGGGCTGTACCCTTCTCTACCAAGGGTAATGTCTTGGTTGACCACAGGCTGTGCCTCGCTCTACCACGGGTGAGGGCTTGGTCAACCACAGGATGTGCCTTGCCCTACCATGGGCCATCCCTTGCTTGACCATGGAGACAGCCCTTGGTCGACCACAGGCTGTGCCTTGCTCTACCATGGGCAATGCCTTGATCGACCAGGGGTTGTGCCTAGCTCTACCAGCAGCAATGGCTTGGTAGACCACAAAGACAGCCATCGGTCGACCACGTGCTGTGCCTCGCTCTACCTCAGGCGATGCAATGCTCGACCATGGGCTGTGCCTCACACTACCATGGGCGATGGCTTGGTCAACCATGGAGACAGCCCTTGGACGACCATGGGCTGCACCTTTCTCTACCACAGCCGATCGCTTAGTCGACCACAGGCTATGCTTCGCTCAACCAGGAGCAATGCACAGACTATGCCTTGCTCTACCACATGTGATGCCTGGCTCTAACACAGGCGATGCCTTGCTCGGTCACGGGCTGTGCCTTGCACTATCACAGGCAATGGCTTCGTTGACCAAAGGTTGTGCCTCGCTGTATCATGGGCAATGGCTTGCCCGACCATGGCTTGTGCCTTCCTCTACCACGTGATTTGCCTTGCTGACCATGGGCTGTGCCTTACTATACCACGGGCAATGGCTTGCTCGACCACGGGCGATGCCTTCTTTACCATGGGCTATGCCTTGCTCTACCACGGGCGTTGGCTTGGTCAAGCATGGAGACAGCTCTCGGTTGGCCACAGGCTGTGCACTTGGTCACTAACAGGAGTGCCCTCGGTCATTCACAGGCAGTGCCTTGCTCTACCATGGGTGATGCCTTGCTCGACCATGGCCTATAACTTGCTCTTCCGTGGGTGATGGCTCAAAGAACCACGGGCTGTATGCTCAGTCTCTCAGCAGCAGTGACTAGCTCTACCTCATGTGATGCCTTGCTCAACCACGGGCTTGGCCTTGCTCGACCAACTGCAGTGCCTTTCTATACCAAGGGCAATGGCATGTTCGACCACAGGCTATGCCTCGCTCTACCACGGGTGATGCCTTGCTTGACCACGAGCTATGCCTCGCTGTACCTTGATCAACCACAGGCTGTACACTTGGTCTCTCATGGGCAGTGCCTAGTATTACCTCGGGCGATGCCTTGCTCGACCACGGGCTATGCCTTTCTCTCCCAAGGGCAAGGGCATGTTTGACCATGGGCTATGCCTTGCCCAACCACAGGCAATGCCTTGCTTGACCATGGGCTGTGCCATGCTATACCAACAGTGGTGGCTTGGTTGACCAGGGCAATAGCCCCTGGTCAATCAGGGTGATGCCAAGATCGACCATGGGCTGTGCACTTGGTCGCTCATGGGCAGTGCCAAGCTCAACCACGGGTGATGCCTTGCTCAACCACGATGACAGCCCTTGGTCGATCACGGGTCGACACATTGATCGACCATGGCAACAGCTCTTGGTTGACCACGGGCAGTGCCTTGGTCGAACAAGGGCAATGTGTTAGTCCACCACAGGCTATGCGCCGTGCTACCATGGGTGATGCCTTGCTTGACCATGGGCTGTGCCTTGCTCTACCATGGGCAGTGCCTTGCTCTACCACAGGCAGTGCCTTGCTCTACCATGGATGATGGCTTGGTTGACCAGGGAGACAGCCCTCAGTTGACTACGGGCTGTGCACTTAGTAGCTCAAGGTCTGTGCCTGGCTCTACCTCAGGTGATGCCTTGCTTGACCATGGGATGTGCCTTGCTCTACCACCGGCGATGCCTTGCTTGACCATGGGCTGTGCCTTGGTCTTCCATAGACCATGGCTTTTTCGACCACAGCTATGCCATACCCTACCACTGGCAATGCCTTGGTTGACCATGGGCTGTGCCACCAGCAATGGCTTGGTTGACCTCGGAGACAGCCCTCAGTCCACCACGAGCTGTGCCCATAGTTGCTCACACCTAGTGCCTGGCTCTACCTCGGGTGATGCCCTGCTCCACCATGGGCTGTGCCTTGCTCTACCACGGGTGATGGCTTGCTTGACCAAGGGCTATGCCTCGCACTACCACAGGCAATGGCTTGTTCGACTATGGCCTGTGCCTCACTCTTCCATGGGCTATGTGTTGCTAAACCACAGGTTGTGCCTTGGTCTACCAAGGACGATGGCTTAGTCAACCATGGAGACAGGTAGCAGTCAACCATGGGCTCTGCCTGCTCTCCCACAGGCGATGGCTTGGTCAACCATGGAGCCAGCCTCCGGTCAACCACAGGCTGTGTGCTCAGCCGCTCACAAGCAGTGCCTTGCTCTACCTCAGTCGATGCCTTGGTTGACCACAGCAACAACCCTTGGTTGATCATGGTTGATGCGTAGATCAACCATGGGCTGTCCACACAGTGGCTTATGGGCAGTGCCCTGCTCGGCAACGGTGACAGTGCTTGTTCGATCATTGGGCGATGCCTTGATCATCCACGGTGATAGCGCTAGATTGACTACGGGCAGTGCTTGGCTCTAGCACAGGCGATGCCCTGTTCATCCATGGGCTGTGCCTTGCTCTACCATGGGCGATGGCTTGGACAACCACGGAGACAGTCCTCGGTTGACCCTGGGCTGTACCTTGCACTACCACAGGCAATGGCATGGTCGACCACATAGACAGACTTTGGTCAACCATGGGCCGTGCCTTGCCCTACCACAGGCTGTGCCTTGCTCAACCCCGGGCTGTGCCAGGCTCTACCATGGGCGATGGCCTGTTTGACCACGGGCAGTGCCTCACTCTACCACAGGCGATGGCTTCATCGACCACTGGTTGTGCCTTGCCCGACCACAGGCAGCCTGGCTCCACCACAGGCAATGCCTTGCTCGACCACGTGCTATGCCTGGCTATACCATGGGAGATGCCTTGCTCCACCATGTGCTGTGCCTTGCCCTGCCATGGGCAATGGATTGGTCGATGATGGAGGCAGCCCTCGGTCGACCATGGGCTGTGTGCTCCATCGCTCATGGGCAATGCCTTGCTCTACCACAAGCAATGCCTTGCTCCACCGTTGGCTGTGCCTTGCTCTACCATGGGCGGTGCCTTGCTCAACCGTGGGTGGTGCCTCGCTCTACCCTGGGCAATGCCTTGTTTGACCATGGGCTGTGCCTCACTCTACCCCGGGCAATGCCTTGCTCGACCATGGGCTGCTCCTTGCTCTACCATGGGCGATGTCTAGGTCAACTGTGGAGACAGCCCTTGGTCGACCATGGGCTGTGTGCTCGGTTGCTCAAAGGCAGTGCCTTGCTGTACCATGAGCAATGCCTTGCTCCACCACTGGCAGTGCCTTGCTCTACCACAGGCCATGGCTTGGTCAGCCAAGGGCTGTGCTTCACTCTACCATGGGCGATACCTTGCTTGACCACATGCTGTGCCTTGCCCTACCATGAGCAATGGCTTGGTCAACCATGGAGACAGGCCTTGGTTGCCCATGAACTGTGCACTTGGTCTCTCATGGGCAGTGCCTTGCTCTACCACAGGCGAAGCCTTGCTCAACCACTGGCTGTGCCTTGCTCTACCATGGGTAGTGCCTGGCTCTACCATGAGCAGTGCCTTCCTCGACCACAGTGACAGCACTTGAATGATCAAGGGTAGATGCATTGATCGACAATGGCAACAGCTCTTGGTTGGCCAGGGGCATTTCCTTGGTCCACCACGGGCAATGCCTAGGTCAACCATGGGCTGTACCTCGGACTACATTGGGCGATGCCTTGCTCAACCACCGGCTGTGCCTTGCTGCACCATGGGCGATCCCTTGTTCGGCCACAGGCTGTGCCTTGCTCTACCATGGGCGATGGCTTGGTCGACCATGGAGACAGCCCTTGGTTGACTACGGGCTATTCACTTGGTAGCTCATGGGCAATGCCTGGCTCCTTCTTGGGTGATGCCTTGCTTGACCACGGGCTGTGCCTTGCTCTAGTGCAGGCGATGCCTTACTTGACCATGGGCTGAGCCTGGCTCTACCGAGGGCAATGGCATATTTGACCACAGGCTGTGGCTCACCCTACCTTGGGTGATGCGTTGCGCAACCACTGGCTGTGCCTTGCTCCACCACGGGCGTTGGCTTGGTCGACCATGAAGACAGCCCTTGGTCGACCATGGGCTGTGTACTCAGTCACTCACGGGCAGTGCCTGGCTCTACCATGAGCAATGCCTTGCTCCACCACTGGCAGTGCCTTGCTCTACCACGGGCCATGGCTTGGTCGGCCACGGGCTTGGCTTCGCTCTACCACGGGCGATACCTTGCTCGACCCTGTGCTGTGCCTTGCCCTATGGCTTGGTCGACCATGGAGACAGGCCTCGGTTGACCCCGAACTATGCACTTGGTCTCTCATGGGCAGTGCCTTGCTCTACCACAGGTGATGCCTTGCTCGCCCACTGGCTGTGTCTCACTCTACCATGGGCAGTGCCATGCTCCACTGCAGGCGATGGCTTGGTCGAACACAGAGACAGCCCTTGGTCGACCATGGGCTGTTTGCTCAGTCACACAATGGCAGTGCCTTGCTTCACCACGGGCAATGCCTACCTTGACCATGGTGATAGCCCTTCATCGATCACGGGCGATGCCTCGATTGACCATAGGCTGTGCACTCGGTGGCTAACGAGCAGTGCTTTGCTCTACCATGGGCATTGCCTTGTTTGACCACCACAAGAGCCCTCGAACAATCAAGGGTAGACGTGTTGATCAACCACAGCAACAGCTGTTGGCTGCCAGTGGGCATTGCCTTGGTCCACCACAGGCAATGCCTTGGTCGACCATGGGCTGTGCCTTGGACTACAATGGTCGATGCCTTGCTCAACCACTGGCTGTGCCTTGCCACAATACGGGCAATCCCTTGCTCAACCACGGGCTGTGCTTCACTCTACCACAGGCGATGGCTTGGTCAAACATGCAGACAACCCTTGTTGACTACGGGCTGTGCACTCAGTATCTCATGGGCATTGCCTGGCTCTTCCTTGGGTGATGCCTTGCTTGACCATGTGCTGTGCCTTGCTCTACCGCAGGCGATGCCTTACTTGACCACGAGTTGTGCCTGGCTCTACCAAGGGCAATGGCATATTTGACCATAGACTGTGGCTCGCCCTACCTTGGGCAATGCCTTGTGCAATCACTGGCTGTGCCTTGCTCCACCATGGGAAATGGCTAGGTCAACCACAAAAACAACCCTCAGTCGACCACAGGCTGTGCACTCTGTCTCTCATGGGCAGTGCCTGGCTCTAACTAGGGCGATGCTTTGCACGACAATGAGATGTGCCTTGCTCTACCACGGGTGATGCCTTGCTTGACCACAGGCTGTGCCTTGCTCTACCGAGGGCAATGGCACATTCAACCATGGGTTGTGCCTCGCTCTACCACGGGCAATGCCTTACTTGACCATGGGCGGTGCCTTGCTCTAGCACGGGCGATGCCTTGCTTGACCACAGCCTGTGCCTTGTTCTACCATGAGCCTCGGCTTGGTCAACCACTGGTTGTATGTTCGGTTTCTCTTGGGCAGTCCAAGGTTGTAATTTGGGCAATGCCTTCCTCGACCACAGGCTGTGCCTTGCTCTACAAGGGCCATGGCATGTTCGACCTCGGGCAGTGCCTTGCCCAACCACCGGCCATGCCTTGCTCGTCCACAGCCATTGCCATGCTCTACCAAGGGTGATGGCTTGGCCGACCATGTAGACAGCCCTCAATAAGCTATGGAGATGGCCCTCGATCGACCACAGGCTGTGCCTTGCTCTACCATGGGTGATGGGTTGGCCAACCATGGAAACAACCCTCCATCGACCACAGGCTGTGCACTCAGTCACTCATGGGCAGTGCCTTGCTCTACCACGGTCGATGCCTTGGTCTACCATGGTCGATGCCTTGGTTGATCATGGGCTGTGCACTCTGTCTCTCATGGGCAATGCCTTGCTCTACCATGGTCAATGCCTTGGTCAACCACAGGCTGTGCACTTTGTCACTCATGGGTAGTGCCTTGCACTACCACAGCCAATGCCTTGCTCGACCACAGGCTGTGCCTTGCTCTACCACAGGCGATGGCTTGATCCACCAAGGGTGATGGCTTGGTCGACCTTGGAAACAGTCCTTGATCAACTTTGGGCTGTGCGCTCAGTCACAGAAGGGCAGTGCCTCACTCCACCACGGGTGATGCCTTGCTCAACCAGGGTGATATCCCTTGGTTGATCCTGGGTCGACTCATTAATCAACCATGGCAATAGCTCTTCATCAACCATGGGCTGTGCCTCGCTCCACCATGAGCGATGCCTTGCATGACCACGGGCAGAGCCTTGCTCTACCATGGGCAATGGCTTGGTCGACCACAGCGACAGCCCTTGGTTGACCAAGGGCTGTGAGCTTGGTAGCTCACAGGCAGTGCCTAGCTCTACCTCGGACGATGCCTTGCTCGACCACAGACAGTGCCTTGGTCGACCATGGGCTGTGCCAAGCTCTACCAAGGGCAAAGGCATGTTTGGCCATGGGCTGTGCCTCGCTCTACCACGGGAGATTGCTTGGTCGACCACGGGGATAGCCTTCGGTTGACCACAGGCTGTGTGCTTGGTAGCTCACGGGTAGTGCCTGGCTCTACCTTGGGCAAAGCCTTGCTCGACTGTGAGCTGTGCCTTGCTCTACCTTGGGCAAAGCCTTGCTCGACTGCGAGCTGTGCCTTGCTCCACCATGGGCATTGCCTTACTCAACCACAGGCTGTGCCTTGCTCTACCAAGGGCAATGGCAAGTTCGACCATGGACTGTGCCTCACACTACCACAGGTGATGCCTCACTTGACCACATGTTGTGCCTTGCTCTAGCCCAGGCCATGGCTTGGTCGACCACAGGCTATGCCTCACTGTACCTCGGTCAACCACAGGCTGTTCACTCTGCCTCTCATGTGTAGAGCTAGGCAGTACATCGGGCAATTCCTTGCTCAACCATGGGCTGTGCCTTGTGCTACCAAGGGTGGTGCCTTGCTTGACCATGGGCTGTGCCTTGCGCATCAAGAGCAGTGGCTTGGTTGACCACAAAGACAGCCCTCGATCCACCATGGGCAATGCCTTGGTCTGCCACAGGTGAAGGCTTTGTCAACCACAAAGATAGACATCGGGCAACCTCGGGCTGTGCCCTGCTCTACCTTGGGTGTCCGCTTGGTCAACCATGGAGATAGCCCTAGGTCACTCACGGGCAGTGCCTTGCTCCGCCATGGTCGACCATGGCAATAGCCCTTGGTCAATCATGGTGATGCCTTGATTGACCACGGGCTGTGCACTCAGTCGCTAATGGGTAGTGCCATGATTTACCACAAGCAACACCTTGATCAGCCATGGCAACAGCAGTGCCTTGCTCTACCTTGGGCGATACCCCACATGACCATGGGCTATGCCTTGCTCTTCCAAGGGCAAGGGCTTGTTTGACCACAGGCTATGCCTTGCCCAACCATGGGCGATGCCTTGCTTGACCACAGGTTGTGCCACACTTGACCAAGAGCAGTGGCTTGGTCGACCACAGAGACAACCCTCGGTCAACACGGGCAATGCCTTGGTCTGCCACTGGCGATGGCTTGGTTGACCACAGAGACAACCCTCAGATGACCCCAGGCTGTGCCTTGCTCTAGCACCAGCGATGCCCCACTCGATCATGTGCTGTGCCTAGCTCTACCACAGGTGTTGCCTTGCTTCAAAATGGGTTGTGCCTCGCTATACCATGGGCAATGGCTTGCTCAACTGTGGGCTGTGCCTCACTCTACCACGGGTGATGCCTTGCTTGACCATGGGCTGTGCCTTGCTCTACCACAGGCAATGGCTTGGACGACCACAGAAACAGCCCTCGGTCAACCAGGATCTATGCACTTGGTCGGCCATGGGTTGTCCACTCGGCCGCTCACAGGCAGTGCCTTGCTCTACCACGGGTGATGCCTTGCTTGACCACAGGCTGTGCCTTGCTCTTCTGTGGGTAAGGGCTCAAACAACCACGGGCTATACGCTAGGTCTCTCACAGGCACTGCCTGGCTCTACCTAGGGCGATGCCTTGGTTGACCACAGGCTGGGCCTTGCTCTGCCATGAGCGATGCCTTGCTTGACCACCCACTGTGCATTTCTATACCAAGGGCAATACCATGTTCGACCAGGGGCTGCAACTTGCCCAACCAGGGGCGATGCCTTGCTCGACGACGGGCTATGCCTTGCCCAACCAAGGGCGACGCCTTGCTTGACCATGGGCTGTGCCTTGCTCTACCAAGGCCGATGGCTTGGTCCACCAAAGAGACAGCCCTAGGTCGAACACAGAAGATGCCTTGCTCGACCATGGGCGATGCCTTGCTCGACCAAGGGCTCTGCCTTGCTCTACCAAGGCTGATGGCTTGGTCAACCATGGAGACAACCCTCAGTTCAACCATGGGAAATGCCATGCTCTGCCACGGGTGATGGCTAAGTTGACCACGGAGACAGCCCTCGGTCGACCACAGGCTGTGGCTTGCTCTACCATGGGCGATGGCTTGGTTGACCATGGAGACAGCCCTCGGTTGACCACAAGCAGGGTGCTCGGTCGCTCACGGGCAGTGCCTTGCTCTAAAATGGTCGACCACAGCAACAGCCTTTGGTAGATCACAATTGATGTCTTGATAGAGCATGGGCAGTGCACATGATCACTCACAGGCAGTCCCCTGCTCTACCATGGGTGATGCCTTGGTTGACCAGGCGATGGCTTGGTCGACCACCGAGACAGCCCACGGTTAACCATGGGCTATGCGCTCGGTAGCTCACGAGCATTACCAGGCTCTACCTTGGCAATGCCTTGCTCATTGACAGGCTGTGCTAGGCTCTACCAAGGGCAAAGGCATGTTGACCATGGGCTGTGCATCGCTCTAGAACAGGTGATGGCTTGGTCAACCACAGAGACAGCCCTTGGTTGACAACGGGTTGTGCGCTCAGTAGCTCACGGGCAGTGCCTGGCTCTACCTTGGGCAATGCCTTCCTCCACCCTGAGCTGTGCCTTACTCTATGACAGGCCATGCCTTGCCCTACCAAAGGCAATGGCATGTTCGACCATGGGTTGTGCCTCACTCTGCCATGGGCGATGCCTCAGTCGACCACTTGCTGTGCCCTGCTCTAGCTCAGGCAATGCCTTGATTGTCCACTGCCAGTGCCTTATTCTACACCAGGTCATGGCTTGGTCGACCACCAGCTACGCCTAGCTGTACGTCAGTCAACCACGGGCCGTGCCTTGATCTACCATAGGCGATCACTTGGTCGACCACAAAGACAACCCTCAGTTGACCACGGGCTGTACCTTGCTCTGCCACGATCGATGGCTTGGTTGTCATGGAAACAACCCTCCATTGACCATGGGCTGTGCACTCAGTTGCTCACTGGCAGTGCTTTGCTCCACCACAGTTGATGCCTTGATTGACCATGGGCTGTGCACTCTGTCACTCAAAAGCAGTGCCATGCTCTACCATGGGCGATGCCTTGCTTGATGATGGCGACAGCGATTGTTCGATCATTGGGTGTCACCTTGATTGGCCACAACGACAACACTTGTTTGACAATGGGCTGTGCCTTGCTCAACCCTCAGTCGCTCACTGGCAGTGCTTTGCTCCACCATGGTTGATGCCTTGATTGACCATGGGCTGTGCACTCTGTCACTCAAAAGCAGTGCCATGCTCTACCATGGGCGATGCCTTGCTTGATGATGGCGACAGTGATTGTTCGATCATTGGGTGACACCTTGATTGGCCACAGCAACAACACTTGTTTGACAATGGGCTGTGCCTTGCTCTACCATGGGCAATGCCCTGCTCGACCACATTTTGTGCCTGGCTCTACCACGAGCGTTGCCTTGCTCAACAATGGGCTGTGCCTCACTGTACATGGAAATGGCTTGGTCAACCACAGTGTGTGCCTTGCTGTACCTCAGGTGATGCCATGCTTGACCATGGGCTATGTGTTGCTCAACCACGGGTGATGGCTTGGTTGACCTCGAGACAACCCTCCGTCGAGCAGTAGCTTTGCACTCGGTCACTCATGGGCCCTGCCTTGCTCTACCACATGTGATGCCTTGCTCGACCATGGGCTGTGCCTAGCTCTACCACAGGTGATGCCTTGCTCGATCATGAGCTGTGCCTTGCTCTACCATGCGCAATGGCTTGATCAGCCAAAGGTTGTGCTTCACTGTATGACGGGCGATGGCTTGCCCAACCACGGCCTGTGCCTTGCTCTACCATGGGTGTTGCCTTGCTCAACCATGGGCTGTGCCTCGCTCTACCATGGGCGTTGCCTGCTCGACCACGGCCTGTGCCTTGCTCTACCATGGGCGTTGCCTTGATCGACCCTGAAGACAGCCCTCAGCGGGCCATGGGTTGTGCACTCGGTCAGTCACAGGCAGTGCCTTGCTCTACCACTGGCAATGGCTTGCTTGACCATGGGCTGTGGCTTGCTCTTCTGCCAGTGATGGCTCAGACAACCTCGGGCTGTATGCTTGGTCTCTTACAGGCAGTGCCTAGCTCTATCTAGGGCAATGCCTTGCTCAACCTCCCACTGTGACTTTCTATAGCAAGGGCAATAGCATGTTTGACCATGGGCTGTGCCTCGCTCTACCACGGGTGATGCCTTGCTTGACAATGGCAACAGTACTTGTTCGATCATTGGGCGAATCTTGCTTGATCACTCTCTGTGCCTGGCTCTATCATGAGCATTGCATCACTCAACCATGGGCGTTGGCTTTGTTGACCTTGGAGACAACCTTCGGTCGACTGGGATCTGTGCACTTGGTTGGCCACAAGTTGTCCACTTCATCACTCACAGGCAGTGCCTTGCTCTACCAGGGGTGATGCCTTGCTTGACCACAGGCTGTGCCTTGCTCTTCCACAGGTGATGGCTCAAATGACCAGGGGCCATGTGCATGGTCTCTCACAGGCAGTGCCTGGCTCTACCTATCGCAAGGCCTTGCTTGACCATGGGCTGGGCCTTGCTTGACCATGGGCTGGGCCTTGCTCTATCATGAGTGATGCCTTGCTTGACCACCCACTATGCCTTTCTATACCAAGGGCAATACCGTTTTCAACCATGGGCTGTGCCTTGCTTGACCACGGGCTGTGCCTTGCTTGACCACGGGCTGTGCCTTGCTCTACAAAGGGCGATGGCATGGTCGACCACGGAGACAGCCCTCGGTTCAACCACGGGCAATGCCTTGCTCTGCCAAGGGCAATGGCTAGGTCAACCACGGAGACAACCCTCAGTCGAACATGGGCTGTGGCTTGCTCTACCGCGGGTGATGGCTTGGTCGACCATGGAGACAGACCTCAGTCAACCATGGGCTGTGCACTCGGTCGCTCACAGGCAGTGCCTTGCACTTCCATGGGTGATGCCTTCCTCGACCACAGCGACAACCCTTGGTCGATCATGGGTCGACGCATTGTTCTACCACAGCAATAGCTCTCAGTCGACCACGGGCAGTGCCTTGGTCCACCACGGTCATTGCCTTGCTCAGCCATGGGCTGTGCCTTGCCCTACCACAGGCAACGCCTTGCTCGACGATGGGCTGTGCCTCACTCTAACATGGGCGATGGCTTGGTCAACAATGGAGACAGCCCTCGGTTGACTATGGGCTGTGCACTTGGTGGCTGATGGGCAGTGCCTGGCTCTTCCTCGGCCGATGCCTTGCTTGAGCATGTGCTGTGCCTTGCTCAACCATGGGCGATGGCTTGGTCAACCACAGAGACAACCCTCGGTTGTCCACGGGCTGTGCACTCGGTCTCTCATGGGCAGTGCTTGTCTCTACCTCAGGCAATGCCTTGCTCTACCGCGGGCTGTGCCTTGCTCTACCAAGGGCAATAGCATGTTCAACCACAGGTTGTGCCTCACTCTACCACAGGCTGTGCCTCACTTGACCACAGGCTATGCCTTGCCCTAGCACGGGTGATGCCTTGCTTGACCACGGCCTGTACCTTGCTCTACCCCGGGCAATGGATTGGTTGACCACGGGCTGTGTCTTGCTCTACAATGGGCGATGGCTTGGTTGACCGTAGAGATAGCCCTCAATCAGCCACCAGCTGTGCGCTCGGTTGCTCATGGGCAGTGCCTTGCTCTACCATGGCAGATGCCTTGCATGATCACAGGCTGTGCCTTGCTCTACCAAGGGCAATACCATGTTTGACCACAGGTTGTACCTCGCTCTACCATGGGCAAAGCCTCACTTGACCATGGGCTATGCCTTGCCCTAGCACGGGCGATGCCTTGCCTCACCACAGACAGTGCCTTGCTCTACCATGGGAGAGGGGTTGGTCAACCACGGGCTGCACCTTGCTTTATCCCAGGCAATGGCTTGGTTGACCACGGGCTGTGTCTTGCTCTACGATGGGCAATGGCTTGGTCGACCACAGAGATAGCCCTCGATCAGCCACCAGCTGTGCGCTCAGTCGCTCATGGGCAGTGCCTTGCTCTGCCATGGGTGATGCCTTGCACGACCACAGGCTGTGCCTTGCTCTACCAAGGGCATTACCCTGTTTGACCACAGGTTGTACCTCGCTCTACCACGGGCAATGCCTTACTTGACCATGGGCTATGCCTTGCCCTAGCATGGGTGATGCCTTGCTTCACCACGGCCTGTGCCTTGCTCTACCATGGCTGCACCTTGCTTTACCCTGGGCAATGGCTTGGTTGACCCCATGCTGTGTCTAGCTCTACAACGAGCGATGGCTTGGTTGACCACAGAGATAGCCGTCGGTCAGCCACCAGCTGTGTTCTTGGTCACTCATGGGCAGTGCCTTGCTCTGCCACAGGCAATGCCTTGCACGACCACAGGCTGTGCCTTGCTCTACCATGGGCAATGGCTTGTTCCACCACGGCTGCGCCTCACCCTATCATGGGTGATGCCATGCTTGATCATGGGCAATGGCTTGGTTGACCATGGAGATCACCCTCAGTCGACCATGGGCTGTGCCTTGCTCTACCACAGGTGATGGCTCAGTCAACCACGGGCTGTATGCGTGGTCTCTCATGGGTAGTGCTTTGCTCTTCCTCAGGCGATGCCTTGCTCAACCATGGGCTAGGCCTTGCAATACCAAGGGCCATGGCATGTTCGACCATGGGCTGTCCCTTGCTCTACGATTGGCGATGCCATGCTTGACCACGGGCAGTGCCTTGCTTGACCTCAGTGAAAGCCCTTTGTAGATCACGGGCAATGCCCTCATCCACCACAAGCTGTGTGCTCGGTCGCTCACAGGCAGTGCCTTGCACTTGAATGGGTGATACCTTCCTCGTCCATGGTGACAACACTTGGTCAATCGTCGGTCGACACGTTGATCGACCAGGGTGACAGCTCTTGGTCAATCTTGGGTTGATGCATTGATCGACCATGGCGATGGCTCTTGGTCAACAATGGGCAATGCCTTGGTCCACCATGGGCAATGTGTTGCTCAGCCATGGGCTGTGCCTTGCTCGACCCTGGGCTGTGCCTCACTCTACCACTGACGATGGCTTGGTCAACCATGGAGACAGCCCTTGGTCGACTACGGGCAGTGCCTGGCTCTTCCTCGGGTGATGCCTCACTTGACCACCGGCTGTGCCTTGCTCTACCATAGGCAATTCCTTACTCAACCACGGGCTGTGCCTGGCTCTACCAAGGCAATGGCATGTTCAACTATGGGCTGTGCCTTGCTCAACCATGGCCGATGGCTTGGTCGACCACATAGACAGCCCTTGATTGACCATGGGCTATGCACTCGGTCCCCCACGTGCAGTGCCTATCTCTACCTCGGGCAATGTCTTGCTCTACCATGGGCTGTGCCTTTCTCTACCAAGGGCAATAGCATGTTTGACCACAGGTTGTGCCTTGCTCTACCATGGGCAATTCCTTACTAGACCACGGGCTGTGCCTTGCCCTAGCACGGGTGATGCCTTGCTTGACCATGGCCTGTGCCTTGCTCTACCATGGGCCATGGCTTGGTTGACCATGGGCTGTGCCTCACTGTACCTCAGTCGATCACTGGCTGTACACTCAGTCTCTCACGGGCAGTGGTCGGCTGTACCTTGGGCAATGCCTTCCTTGACCATGGGCTGTGTCTTGCTCTACCAGGGGCCATGGCATGTTGGACCATGGTCTGTGCCTTGCCTAACCACAGGCAATGCCTCACTGGACCACAGGCTGTGCCAAGCTCTACCAAGGGCGATGGCTGGGTCGACCAAGGACACAGCCCTCGATTGGCCATGGAGGCAGCCCTTGATAGATCACAGGCTGTGCCTTGTTCTAGCATGGGCGATGGCTTGGCCGACCATGGAGACAGCCCTCCATCGACCACAGGCTGTGTGCTCAGTGCTGATGGGCAGTGCCCAGGTCAATGATGGTCGATGCCTTCATTGACCATGGCAACAGCCCATGGTGGATCATGGTCAATGCATTGATCGACCATCTGCTGTGCACTCAGTCACTCATGGGCAGTGCCTTACTCCACCACCGGCGATAGCCCTTGGTCGATGACTGACGATGCCTAGATTGAGCATGGGTGATGCCATGCTCATCCATGGTGATAGACCTTGGTCGATCATGGGTTGATGCATTCTTCAACCACAGCAACAGCTCTTGGTCAACCATGGGCAGTGCCTCGGTCCACCAAGGGCAATGCCTTGGTCGACCATGGGCTGTGCCTCACTTTACCACAGGCAATGCCTTGTTTGACCACAGGCTGTGCATTGCTCTACCACCAGCGATGGCTTGGTTGACCATGGGCTGTGCGCTCAATCATTCATGGGCAGTGCTTGGCTCTACCTTGGGCAATGCCTTGCTCGACCATGGGCTGTGCTTGGCTATACCACGTGCGATGCCTTCCTTGACCACGGGCTGTGCCTCACTCTACCATGGGGGATGGCTTGGTCAACCACGGAGATAGCCCATGGTGGACCACGAGCTATGCACTCAGTCGCTCATGGGCCATGCAATGCTCAACCAAATGCATTGCCTTGCTCGACCTCAGGCTGTGCCTTGCTCTCCCACAGGCAATGGCTTGGTCGAACAAAGGCTGTGCCTCGCCCTACCACAGGCAATGGCTTGCTCGACTACGGCCTGTGCCTTGCTCTGCTACAAGTGTTGCCTTGATTGACCATGAGCTATGCCTTGCTTTACCCCAGGCAATGGCTTGGTTGACCACGGGCTGTGCCTTGCTCTACGATGGGTGATGGCTTGGTTGACCACGGAGATAGCCCTCGGTCAGCCACTAGCTGTGTGCTCAGTCATTCACATGCAATGCCTTGCTCTGCCATGGGCGATGCCTTCCTTGATCACAGGCTGTGCTTGGCTCTACCAAGGGAGATGCCTTGCTTGACCACAGGCTGTGCCCTGCTCTACCATGGGCAATGGCTTTTTCGACCACAGCTGTGCCTCACCCTACCATGGGTGATGGCTTGGTTGACCACGGAGATCGCCCTTGGTTGACCACGGGCTGTGCCTTCCTCTACCACGGTTATGGCTCAGTCGACCATGGACTGTACGCATGGTCTCTCATTGGCAGTGCCTTGCTCTACCTCGGGTGATGCCTTGCTTGACCACAGGCTGGGCCTTGCAACACCAAGGGCCATGTCATGTTTGACCATGGGCTGTGCCTTGCTCTACAATGGAAGATGCCTCACTTGACCACAGGCTGTGCCTTGCCCAACAACCATTGGTGATGCCTGGTTCGACCATGGGCTGTGCCTTGCTGTACCAAGGGTGATGGCTTGGTCGACCATGGGCTGTGCACTGAGTTGCTCATGGCAGTGCCTTGCTCAACCACGGGTGTGTAGATCGACCATGGGCTGTGCACTCGGATGCTCACCGGCAGTGCCTTCCTCTACCATGGGTGATGCCATGCTCGTCCATGGTGATAGCCCTTGGTCAATCATGGGTTGATGCATTCATCGACCACGGCAACAGGCCTTGGTCAACCAGGGAGACAGCCCTCAGTTCACCACGGGTTGTGGGCTCGGTAGCTCACCAGCAGTGCCTGGCTCTACCTTGGACAATGCCATGCCTGACCACACGCTGTGCCTTGCTCTACCACGGACGATGCCTTGCTGACCATGGCTGTGCCTTGCTCTGCCACCAGTGATGGCTTGGTCAACCCTGGAGACAGCCCTCGGTTGACCATGGGCTGTGTGCTCAGTTGCTCATGGCCAGTGCCTGGCTCTACCTTAGGTGATGCCCTGCATGACCATGGGCTGTGCCTTGCCCAACCATGGGCGATGCCTCACTCGACCATGGGCTGTGCCTCTCTCTACAACGAGTGATGGCTTGGTCAACCAGGGAGACAGCCCGTGGTTGACCACGGGTTATGCGCTTGGTAGCTCACGGGCAGTGCCTGGCTCTACCTCAGGCGATGCCATGCTCGACCACACATTGTGCATTGCTCTACCACAGATGATGCCTTGCTCGACCCCGACTGTGCCTTGCTCTGCCACCGTCGATGGCTTGGTTGACCCTGGAGACAGCCCTCAGTCAAGCATGGACTGTGCGCTCAGTTGCTCACGGCCAGTGCCTGGCTCTACCTTAGGCGATGACCTGCATGACCACAGGCTGTGCCTTGCCCAACCACAGGCAATGCCTTGCTCAACCACGGGCAGTGCCTCACTCTGCAATGAGTGATGGCTTGGTCAACCAGGTAGACAGCCCTTAGTTGACCATGGGCTGTGCACTCGGTAGCTCACGGGCAGTGCCTGGCTCTATCTCAGGCGATGCCGAGCTCGACCACAGGTTGTGCATTGCTCTACCACGGACGATGCCATGCTCGACCACGACTGTGCCCTGCTCTCCCACCAGCAATGGCTTGGTTGACCATGGAGACAGCCCTCGGTCGACTATGGGCTGTGCGCTCAGTCATTTACGATCAGTGCCCACCTCTATCTCAGGTGATGCACTGCTTGACCACGGTCTGTGCATTGCTCAACCACAGGCTGTGCCTCACTCTACCACAGGCAATGCCTTGTTCGACTGTGGGCTGTGCCTCACTCTACCACGGGCTATGTGTTGCTCGACCAATGGTTGTGCCTTGCTCTACCACGGGTGATGGCTTGGTCGACCATGGGCTGTGCGGTCAATCGTTCATGGGCAGTGCTTGGCTCTACCTCGGGGGATGCCTTGCTCGACCATGGGCTGTGCTTGGCCATACCATGGGCGATGCCTTCCTTGACCACAGGCTGTGCCTTGCTCTACCATGGGAAATGGCTTGGTCAACCATGGAGATAGCCCTCGGTGGACCACGAGCTGTGCACTCGGTCACTCACAGGCTGTGCATTGCTTGACCATGTGCGTTGCCTTGCTCGGCCTTGGGCTGTGCCTTGCTCTTCGACGGGCAATGGCTTGGTCAAACAAAGGCTGTGCCTCACTCTACCATGGGTGATGGCTTGCTCAACTATGGCCTGTGCCTTGCTCTGCTACGAGCATTGCCTTGATTGACCATGGGCTGTGCCTTGCTCCATGACGGGTGATGGCTTCATTGACCACAGAGATAGCCCTTGGTCAGCCACCAGCTGTGTGCTCGGTTGCTTACGGGCAGCGCCTTGCTCTGCCATGGGCGATGCCTTGCTTGACCCCGGGCTGTGCCAGGCTCTACCATGGGAGGTGCCTTGCTGCACCATGGGCTGTGCCTTGCTCTACCATGGGCAATGGTTTCTTTGACCACGACTGTGCTTCACCCTACCATGGGTGATGCCATGCTCGATCACAGGTGATAGCTTGGTTGACCACGGAGACTGCCCTTGGTCGACCATGGGCTGTGCCTTGCTCTATCACGAGTCATGGCTCAGTCAACCATGGGCCATATGCCTGGTCTCTCATGGGCAGTGCCTTGCTCTACCTTGGGCGATGCCTTGCTCAACAATGGGCTGGGCCTTGCAATACCAAGGGCCATGGCATGTTCGACCACGGGCTATGCCTTGCTCTACGATGGGCAATGCCATGCTCAACCACAGGCTGTGCCTTTGCCAACCACATGCGATGCCTTGGTCTACCATGGAGACAGCCCTCAGTCGACCACAGGCAATGCCTTGCTCCACCACTGGCTGTGCCTAGCCCAACAACCATGGGCAATGCCTGGCTTGACCATGGGCTGTGC
This sequence comes from Sonneratia alba, assembly GCA_900174645.1. Taxonomy (NCBI): domain Eukaryota; kingdom Viridiplantae; phylum Streptophyta; class Magnoliopsida; order Myrtales; family Lythraceae; genus Sonneratia; species Sonneratia alba. The sequence continues at coordinate 546,153 of FWPY01000064.1, read as the reverse complement.
CTTTCTGTACCAAGGGCTATGGTTTGGTCGACCATGGAGACAGCTCTCAGTCCACCACTGGCTGTGCTTCACTCTCCCACGGGCAACAGCTTGGTAAATCATGGAGCCAGCCCTCAGTTAACCATGAGCTGTGCGCTCGGTCACTCACAGGCAGTGGCTTGAACTACCATGGTTGATGCATTGGTCTACCATGGCAACAGCCCTTGGTCGATCATGAACGATGCGTAGATCAACCACAGACTGTGCAAACAGTTGCTGACGGGCAGTGCCATGCTCTACCATGGGCGATGCCTTGCTCGGCCATGGCGACAGCCCTTGCTCGATCAATGGGTGACACCTTGATCAACCACAGCAACAGCACTTGGTCAACTATAGTGACTTGCTCTACCATGGGCAATGCCCTGCTCAGCCGCAGGCTGTGCCTAGCGCTACCAAGGGTGTTGCCATGCTCGACCATGGGCAATGGCTTGGTCAACCACGGGCTTTGCCTTGCACTACCATGAGCGATGCCTTGCTCAAACACTTGTTGTGCCTTGCTCTACCATGGGTGATGCCTTGCTCCACAATGGGCTGTGCCTTGCTCTACCATGGGCCATGGCTTGGTCGACCATGGGCTGTGCCTCGATCTACCACGAGCAATGCCTTCGTTAACCATGGAGACAGCCCTCGGTAGGCCATGGGTTGTGCGCTCAGTCGCTCACGGGTAGTGCTTTCCTCTACCACGGTCATTGCCTTGCTTGACCACAGCGACAGCTCATGGTTGACCATAGGCAGTACCTTGCTCTACCACAGGTGATGCCATGCTCCACCACGGACATTGGCATGGTCGACCATGGGCTGTACCTTGTTCTACTATGGCGATGACTTGGTCGGCCATGGAGCAGCCCCCGGTCAACCATGAACAGTGCCTTGCTCTACCTTGGGCAATGCCTTCCTCGACCACGGGCTGTGCCTTGCCCAACCACGGGCGATGCCCTGCTTGACCACGGGCTATGCCTTGCTCTACCACAGGCAATGACTTGGTCAACCCTGGAGACAGTCTTTTGTCGACCATGGGCTATGCGCACGGTCGCTCACAGGCAATGCCTTGCTCAACCACAGGCTGTGCCTAGCTCTACCATCGGCGATGCCTTACTTGACTGTGGGCTGTGCCTGGCTCTACAATGGGCGATGTCTTGTTCAACCTTGGGCAGTGCCTTGCTCTACCAGAGGCGATGCCTTGCTCGACCACGGGCTGTGCCTGGCTCCACCATGGGCTGTGCATGGCTCCACCATGGGAAATGGCATGTTCAACCTTGGGTTGTGCCTCCCTCTACCATGAGTGATGCCTTGCTCGACCATGGGATGGGCCATGCTATTGCATAGGCGTTGGCTTGGTCAATCATGGAGACAGCCCTTGGTCGACCACAGGCTGTGCACTTGGTCACTCACGGGCAGTGCCTTGCTCTACCACAGGTTGTGTCTTGCTCTACCAAGGGCGATGGCTTGGTCGACCACAGAGACATCCCACGGTCGACCACGGGCAATGCCTTGCTCTGCCATGGACTATGGCTTGGTTGACAATGGAGACAGCCCTTGGTTGACCACGGGCTGTGCCTTGCTCTTCCACGGTGATGGCTCAATCTACCACGGGCAATGGCTTTGTCAACCACGGAGATAGCCCTTGATCTGCCACGGAGACAAACCTCGGTCAACCATGGAGCTGTGCCTTGCTCTACCACAGGCGATGGCTTGGCTGGCCCTGTAGACAGCCCTCCATAGACCACAGGCTGTGCACTTCGGTCACTCACAGGCAGTGCCTTGCTCTACCATGGTTGATGCCTTGGTCAACCACAGTGACAGCCCTTGGTCAATGACGGTCAATGCCTTGATCAACCACAGGCTGTGCACTCATTCGCTCATGGGCAGTGCCTTGCTCTACCACAGACAATGGCTTGCTCCACCTCAGGCGATGGGTTGGTTGACCACAGGTTAAGCGCTCAGTCACAGAAGGGCAGTGCCATGCTTCATCACGGGTGATGCCTTGCTCCACTGCAGTGATAGCCCTTGGTCGATCATGGGTCGACGCATTGATCAACCATGGCGATAGCACTTTGTCGACCATGGGCAGAGCCTTGGTCCAACAAGGGCATGGCCTTGGTTGACCATGGGCTGTGCGTTGCTCTACCACCGGCGATGCCTTGTTCGACCACAGGCTGTGCACTCAGTCGCTTACGGGCAATGCCAAGCACAACCATGGGTGATGCCTTGCTCAAGCATGGTGACTGCCCTTGGTTGATCATGGGTCAACGCGTTGATCAACCATGGCGACAACTCTAGGTCAACCACAGGCAGTGCCTTGGTCGAACAAGGCAACCAAGGGCAATGCCTTGTTCGACCATGGGTTGTGCTTCGCTCTACCATGAGTGATGACTTGCTTGACCATGGGTTGTGCCTTGCCCAACCACAGGCATTGCCTTGCTTGACCATGGGCTGGGCCTTGCTCTACCATGGGCGATGGCTTGGTGGACCAAGGAGACAACTGTCAATTGACCATGGGCTGTGTGCTCGGTATCTCACAGGCAGTGCCAGGCTCTACGATGGGCAATGGCTTGGTCGACTACAGAGACAGCCCTCAGTCACTCATGGGCAGTGCCTTGCACTACCACGGGCGATGCCTTGCTCGACCACAGGCTATGCCTAGTGTTAGCCCCTTGATGCTCGGACACGAACATGGCTGCCAGGTGGACCCTCGATGGCATGGCAGCTAGAGAAAGGATGAGGGAAGACTGCTAAACAATCAGTTGGAACAAAAGGGCGAGATGCCAAGCTATATATAGGGCGAGTTGCCAGGCTATGCGGGAAGGGGTGAGCTGGAATTCCTATCCTCCTGCAAGACTCAGTCAAGGGCGGATGAGCTGGACTTCCGATCCTCCGCAAGACTCGGTCAAGGGCGACTTGGAAGCCTTATCCTCCCGATAGACTTGCTCCCGGGCGAGCAAGGCGGACGCCAAGTGGCAGGCAATGCGGGTATGGGCGAGCCCACAAGACCCGGTCAAGGGCAGGTGATCTGGACGCCCTATCCTCCCGCAAGACCCGTCAAGGCGAGCTGGCAGGCAACGGGCGCATGGCTGCTCCCGGAAGACTCGCTAGGGAAGTCGCTTCGCGGTCGAGCGACGCTAATGTTCCATGCTATCAGCAACTGATCCAAGGCAAGGGCGCGGTGCCCATGACCGAACTGAGTGCGGGTGGCACTCAGTCAGACCTGATATACTCCGGTCGTGGAACGATGGAGTCTCGGTCAAGGTGCTGACCGAGGACTGTGCTAGCAAGCATTCAACCTTATCCAATTGCAGTCCCTAAGAATAAGGGATAAGGGTGGTTAGGGAAGCTGAGTTGTTTCCTAGAAAGTAGGGATCGTGGATCCCCCACCTACAAGGATAAATAGCCCCCGGGTCTCAAGGTCGAGGGGAGCAACTGGAGAGAGTAAAGAGGAAACACTCCATCACAGAAGGTTGAGCAAAGGAAGGCCGGCGGTATTGTGACCAGTTCCCTCAAAGCCAAGTGTGAACTCCTGGAGCGAAGTTCACCCATCCAAGTGAGGAGTGCAAGTGCCGAAGACACGAGGCATATACTTGGGCGTGACTGTGCAAGGTCGTGTAAGGGTTTTGCGTGTTCTTGTAATTCGAGTTTGTGAATACAAGTGAGATTTCCCTTACCTTGCATTGCTTGATCCCGATCCTTGATTGCTAAACCTCGCCAAGCTATTTTGCTGTGTGTGTTTGGGTTGGCTGAGAGTGTACAGGACACTACTCAGCACCATCGCAGAAACGGAAAAATTTGGGTGAGATCCGACCCCTGTGACAGCTGGTATCAGAGCCGCGTTCAAGCGGTGTGCGAGGATTGGAATAGCAAGCGAGCGGTGACTTGTGGATGTCCCGCATGGATGCACTAAGGGATCGAGTAGTGGCTTTGGAAACGTCCCTCGGTAACATGTCTGGAGCCAACGGAACTGTGGTGGAAGTTCTGGCAATGCTAGTTCCAGACGTTGTCCGTTTGAAGGAGGAGGTGAGCATCCTCTGACATGCGCTGGCTGCTGGAGTAGCCGAAGCAGAGGGATCTCGGGCTAAGGTAAAGATACCTAAACCCAAAGCCTTTACAGGCACTCGGAGTTCCAAGGAACTTGAAAATTTCTTGTGGGACATCGAGCATTACTTCGAGGCAGGAAAAGTTCTAGAAGGGGAACAAGTCTCGATGGCAGTCATGTACTTGGCAGGCGATGCAAAACTCTGGTGGCGAACCTGTGAGCAGGACGCTGCGACCGGCGAGCGGCCACACATCAGAGACTGGCCAACGCTGAAGAAGGAACTCAAGGAGCAGTTCCTTCCCACGAACACCTCGTGGGCTGCTCAGGATGCATTGTGCAACCTAAGGCAGACGGGTACGGTACGTGACTATGTTAAGGAATTTAGTTCCTTATTGCTTGATGTCACAGAGATGTCCGAGTTGGACAAGTTGTTCAACTTCATGCGGGGTCTTCAATCGTGGGCTCAACTTGAGCTGCGAAGGCAAGGAGTCCAAGACCTCCAGACCGCAATGGCAAAGGCGGATGCGTTGATTGACATCCGTGTATCAAAGAGCGACCCGAAGGGGAAACAGGCCGAGAAGTCGAAGGACAAGGCGGCCAAGCCTAGCAAGGGTGCAAGCAAAGCCGAGAAAGGGAAGTCGTCCAAGGGAGACAAGGGGAAGGGGAAGGCGACGGAGGGTTCGTCCCTTAAGGACCCTAAGACCCACCCGGGATGCTTCATCTGCAACGGCCCCCATCGTGCTTGAGATTGCCCAAAGAGGGAGAAGCTGTCGGCCCTGGTGAATAGGACTGACTCCGACTCCGATGATGAGCAAACTAGAGTGGCACCTCTCCAAATACTTGGTGCCATCCGCTCAGGAAGGAAGGCGCAGGAGCAGGGACTGATGTATATACCGATGACCCCGAACACCAAGGAAGTGGCAGCAATGGTGGACACTGGTGCGATGCACAACTTCGTGTCGGATCGTGTTGTGCAAGCCTATGGATTGCGGATCCAGAAGCAGGCCAGCCGCATCCAAGCTGTCAACTCCCAAAGTAGGCCAGTGCTTGGGATGGCCAAAGGAGTGCCGGTCCAGATTGGTGATTGGTCGGGGACCATTGACGTCATGATCATTCCCATGGATGATTTTGACATAATACTCGGTAACAACTTTCTCATGAAAGCGTGTGTTTCGGTCATGCTACATGTGTCTGGTTTGTTGATCTCAGACCCGAAGAAGCCTTGCTTTGTTCAGGGATTCAAGGGCCTCAACCATGCGGAGGACATTAGGACCGAGAGGGTCTCGGCTATGCAAATAGCCAAAGGCTGGAAGAGGGGCCAGCCAACTTACCTTGCAGCGATCCATGAGTCAGAGCCCGAGCTGGGCACGAACGCGGACGTTCCTAACGTGGTGCAAGGAATTCTAGGCGACTTTTGTGACGTTATGCCCGAGGAGCTGCCCAAGGGCTTACCGCCAAGGCGGGCGGTAGATCACAAGATCGAGTTGATTCCGGGGACAAGGCCACCAGCTAAAGCTCCTTATCGGATGTCGCCTAAAGAACTGGAGGAGTTACGGAAACAACTCTAGGACTTGCTGGATTCGGGGAAAGTTCAACCTTCCAAGGCGCCCTTTGGAGCACCAGTGCTATTCCAGGAGAAGCAGGACGGCACGTTGCGGTTGTGCGTGGACTACCGCGGGTTGAACAAAGTCACCGTGAAGAACAAGTATCCCGTGCCATTGATTGCAGACTTGTTCGATCGTCTCAGTGGAGTCGACTTCTTCACAAAGTTGTACCTGAGATCGGGATATTGGCAGGTTCGCATAGCAGAGGGCGACACGCCAAAGACGACAATGGTGACTCGGTATGGGTCATACAAGTTTAAGGTGATGCCATTTGGCTTAACCAATGCACCGGCCACATTTTGCAATCTCATGAATGATGTGTTTCATGATGTTATAGACAAATTTGTGGTTGTGTATCTCGATGATATTGTCGTCTATAGCCGATCTCTAGAGGAACATCTTGGGCATTTACGTTTTGTGTTCCAGCGGCTAAGGAACACCGGTTATACATAAAGAAGGAGAAGTGCGAGTTCTGCACCAAGGAAATCAACTTCCTTGGCCACGTGATTGGCGGGGGCATGGTGAGGATGGATCCCCAAAAGGTGCAAGCCATTAGGGAGTGGATGACTCCCACGAAGGTGGGCGAATTGCGGAGTTTCCTTGGATTGGCAAACTACTACCACAAGTTCATCAAGGGATACTCGAAGCTGGTATCCCGCTCATCGATCTACTGCAGAAAGGCAAACCGTGGACTTGGGATGCGGCGTGTGCGGACACCTTCGAGAAGATCAAGTCCCGGATTGTGGCCGAGCCTGTGCTAAAGCTTCTAGACTTCGATAGGCCATTCGAAGTCCACACGGATGCATCTGATTGTGCCGCAGGCGGAGTGTTGGTGCAAGACGGGCACCCGGTAGCGTTTGAGAGCTAGAAGTTGAAGCCGGCTAAATAACGCTACTCCGTGCATGAGAAGGAGATGTTGGCGGTTGTGCATTGCCTACAGGCATGGCGGGTATACTTACTCGGCACTTCTTTTGTAATCAAAATAGATAATGTTGCAAACACTTTCTTTAAGACGCAGAAGAAGCTGTCCCCAAGGCAGGCCCGGTGGTAGGAGTTCCTAGCTGAGTATGACTTCGAGTGGGAGCATAGGCTAGGGCGCCACAACCAAGTTGCCGACGCTTTGAACAGGAAGGCAGTAGAGATGATTGCTGCGCTGACCCAGCTGGAATCCGACTTCGCGGGCAAACTGAAGGATCAGGCGAAGGAGGATCAGGTATACCAAAAGCTGGTCGCGCAAGTTCAAGATGGTACCGTGCGGAGGTACTAGCTTGAGGATGGCTTGCTATACGCGAAGGGTGGTTGCGTATTCGTCCCCAGTGGAGGGGTGAGGACTCAGCTGTTGCGTGAACATCATGACGTGCAATGGGCTGGGCATCCTGGACGGGAAAGGATGCTCGCGCTGTTGGCACGCTCCTACTTCTGGCCGAAGATGGAGAATGACGTTGAGCTTTACGTCAAGACGTGCCTTGTTTGTCAACAAGACAAGACAGAATGGCGCATTGAGGCAGGCTTGTTGCAGCCTTTGCCTATTCCAGAGAAACCTTGGGTATCGGTTTCTATGGGCTTCATCGGTGGCTTCCCTGAAGTTAAGGGTTTTGATGGAGTTATGGTTGTGGTAGATAGGTTCTCGAAGTATGAAATCTTCAGGCCTACCCCAAAGAATTGCTCTGCGGAAACGGTGGCAGAAGAGTTCTACCGCCACTTGGTCAAGCTGTTTGGGATCCCGACGGACATTGTGAATGATCGAGATGCACGGTTCACCGGGAGATTCTGGACCCATCTATTCAATATGATGGGGACGAAGCGAAAGTTCTCAACAGCCAACCACCTACAGACGGATGGACAAACGGAAAGGATGAACCAGCTGCTGGAAGAATACTTGCGACACTATGTCATTGCCAGTCAGCGGAATTGGCTGGAACTATTGGACACGGCGCAGTTTTGTTACAACTTGCACCGTTCCTCAGCCACGGGGTTCAGTCCGTTTGAGCTCGCTTTGGGCTATCAACCATTGACCCCTTTCAAGGTGGCCCTACAAAAGAAGGAAGGGCCATGTCCTGCTGCCTACCGTTTTGCCCGGAACAAGCAGGAGATGCTCGAGAAAGCACAGGACAGCCTTGCCAAAGCTGTCCGCCGCATGAAGAAGTATGCGAATCAGGGGCGTCGACCGCTAGAATTTCAGGTCGATGACAAGGTCATGCTGAAATTGACGCCCCAAATTTGGAAGAAAGTGACGAGCAAGAGATGGCACAAGGGCCTCATTCAGCGGTATGATGGGCCATTCGAGGTAGTGAAGCGAGTTGGAGCAGTGGCTTATCGCTTAGCACTACCCAAGAGGATGAAGATTCATCCAACTTTCCATGTCAGCTTCCTAAAGCCCTACCATGAGGATGCGGATGCGGACCACATTAGGGCAAGACATGCTCCATTGAATGTGCGCACGGAATTGGAAAGGGAGGTTGACCGCGTGCTGGACCGACGGGTGTTGGGATACAGCAAGAAGAACCGGAGAACGGAGTACCTGGCTCTATGGAAAGGTTTGCCAATGTTGGAAGTGAGTTGGGAAAAGGAGGCAACACTCTGGCAGTTCGAGGACAAGATCTAGGAGTACCTCCACTCTATTCCGACGAGGGTGTCGGCTTCCTCAAGTGGGGGAGGTTTGTTAGCCCCTTGATGCTCGGACACGAACATGGCTGCCAGGCGGACCCTCGATGGCATGGCAGCTAGAGAAAGGATCGAGGGAAGATTGCTAAACGATCAGTTGGAACGAAAGGGCGAGATGCCAAGGCTATGCGGGAAGGGGTGAGCTGGAATTCCTATCCTCCCGCAAGACTCGGTCAAGGGCGGATGAGCTGGGCTTCCTATCCTCCCGCAAGACTCGGTCAAGGGCAACTTGGAAGCCTTATCCTCCCGATAGACTTGCTCCCGGGCGAGCAAGGCAGACGCCAAGTGGCAGGCAATGTGGGTATGGGCGAGCCCACAAGACCCGGTCAAGGGCAGGTGATCTGGACGCCCTATCCTCCCACAAGACCAGTCAAGGCGAGCTGGCAGGCAACGGGCGCACGGCTGCTCCTAGAAGACTCGCTAGGGAAGTCGCTCGCGGTCGAGCGACGCTAATGTTCCATGCTATCAGCAACTGATCCAAGGCAAGGGCGCGGTGCCCATGACCGAACTGAGTGCGGGTGGCACTCAGTCAGACCCGATATACTCCGGTTGTGGAACAATGGAGTCTCGGTCAAGGTACTGACCGAGGACTGTGCTGGCAAGCAGTCAACCTTATCCAACTGCAGTCCCTAAGAATAAGGGATAAGGGTGGTTAGGGAAGCTGAGTTGTTTCTTAGAAACTAGGGATTGTGGATCCCCCACCCGCAAGGATAAATAGCCCCCGGGTCTCAAGGTCGAGGGGAGCAACTAGAGAGAGTAAAGAGGAAACACTCCATCACAGAAGGTCGAGCAAAGGAAGGCCGGTGGTATTGTGACCAGTTCCCTCAAAGCCAAGTGTGAACTCCTGGAGCAAAGTTTACCCGTCCAAGTGAAGAGTGCAAGTGCCAGAGACACGAGGCATATACTTGGGCGTGACCGTGCAAGGTCGTTTAAGGGTTTTGCATGTTCTTGTAATTCGAGTTTGTGAATACAAGTGAGATTTCCCTTACCTTGCATTGCTTGATGCCGATCCTTGATTGCTAAACCTCGCCAAGCTATTTCGCTGTGTGTGTTTGGGTTGGCTGAGAGTGTACGGGACACTGCTCAGCACCATCACAGGAACGGAAAAATTTGGGTGAGATCCGACCCCTGTGACACCTAGCTCTACCACGGGCAATGGCTTGTTCCACCACGGTAGTGCCTTGTCCTACCACGGGCGATGCCATGCTTGACCATGGGCATTGGCTTGTTTGAACACAGGGATAGCCCTTGGTCGACCATGGGCTGTATGCACGGTCTCTAATGGGCAGTGCCTGGGTCTACCTTGGGCGGTTCCTTGCTCGACCATGGGCTGGGCCTTGCTCAACCATGGGCTATGCCTTGCAAAACTAAGGGCCATGGCATGTTCAACCATGGGCTGTGGCTTCCCCTACGATGGGCGATGCCATGCTCGACACAGGCTGCGCCTTTCCCAACCACGGGTGATGCCTTGGTCGACCGTGGAGACAGCCCTCAGTTGACCATGGGCAACACCTTGCTCAACCACGGGTTGTGCCTTGCCCAACCATGGGCGTTGCCTGGCTCCACCATGGGTTGTGCCTTGCTCTACCAGGGGCGATGGCTTGGTTGACCATGGAGACTGCTCTTGGTCGAGCATGGACTGTGTCTTGCTCTTCCACAGGTGTTGGCTTCGTTGACCATGGAAGCTGCCTTCGGTCAACCACGGGCTATGTGCTCGGTTGTGCATGGGCAGTTCCTTGCTCTCCCACGGTCGATGCCTTGGTCGATCATGGTCGAAGCGTAGATCGACCATGGGCTGTGCACACAGTGGCTCATGGGCAGTGCCCTGCTCTGCCACGGGTAATCCCTTTCTTGACGACTGCTATGGCTCTTATTTGGTCACTGGGCAACACCTTGATCGACCACAGGGACAGTGCTTGGTCAACTATGGGCAGTGCCATGCTCTACCACAGGTGATGCCCTGCTTGAGCATGAGCTTTGCCTGGCTCTACCATGGGCATTGCCATGCTCGGCCACGGGTTGTCCCTTGTTGTACCACAGCAATGGCTTGGTTGACCATGGCATGTGCCTTGCACTACCACGGGGGATGTCTTGCTCAATCACGGGCTGTGCCTTGCTCTACCATGGGCGACGTCTTGGTCGACCACAGAGGTAGCCTTTGGTCAACCACGAGCTGTGCCTCGTTCTACCATGGGCCATGCCTTACTCAACCACGGGATGTGCCAGGCTCTACCACGGGTGATGGCTTGTTCAACAACAAGCAGTGCGTCACTCTACCTCAGGCAATGGCTTGGTCGACCACCAGCTGTGCCTGGCTGTACCATGGGCAGTGCCTTGCTTGACCACAGGCTCTGCCTTGCTCTACCACGGGAGATGCCATGCTCCACTACAGGCAATGGCTTGTTCAACAATGGGCTGTGCCTTGCCCAACCACAGGTGATGCCTTGCTTGACCACAGGCTGTGCCTTGCCCTACCATGGGTGATGGCTTGGTCAACCATGGAGACCACCCTCAGTTGACCATGGCCTATGTGCTCGGTCACTCTTGGGCGATGCATTGCTCTAGCATGAGCAATGCCTTGCTCCACCACAGGCTGTGCTTTGCTGTACCATGGGCAGTGGCTTGGTCAACCACAGTGGCAGCCCTCGATTGACCACGAGCCGTGCCTTGTTCTACCATGGGCCTTGCCTTGCTTGACCACGGGCGGTGCCTCACTCAACCCTGGCTGATGCATTGTTCAACCACGGGCTGTGCCTCACTCTACCCCAAGCGATGCCTTGCTCTATCATGGGCGATGGCTTGGTCAACCGTGGAGACAGCCCTTGGTTGACTATGGGCTATGTGCTTGGTCGATCACAGGCAGTGCCTTGCTCCACCACCGACTGTGCCTTGCGCTACCACAGGCCATGGTTTGGTTGACCATGGGCTGTGCCTCACTCTACCACGGGTGATGCCTTCCTCTACTATGGGACAGTCCTTGGTCAATCAAAGGGTAAATGCGCATATGAACCATGGCAGCAGCTCTTGGTTGACCGCGGAGACATCCCTCGGTCAACCACGGGCTGTGCAGTCAGTCACTCATGGGCATTGCCCTGCTCTACCACGGTCGTTGCCTTGCTTGGCCAGGGCGACAGCCCTCGGTCGATCATGGGGCGATGCCATCATCAACCACAGCAATAGCTCTTGGTTGACCACCGACAGTGGCATGCTCTACCGCGGATGAGGCCTTGCTCGACCATCGGTTGTGCCTCGCTCTACCATGGGCAATGGCTTGCTTGACCATTGGTGGTGCCTTACTCTAACAATAGCGATGGCTTGGTCAAACATGGGCTGTGCCTTGCTAGGCCACAGGTGACGCCTTGCTCGACCACAGGTGATGCCTTGCTCAACCACAGGCTATGCCTTGCTCTGCCACAGGCAATGGCTTGGACGACCATGGAGAATGCCCTCAGTCGGCCATGGGCCGTGCCTTGCCCAACCATGGAGACAGCCCTCAGTCAGCCACAGGCGATGGCTCGTTTGACCACGGTCGGTGCCTCGCTCTACCATGGGCAATGGCTTGTTCAACCACGGAGACAGGCCTCGGTCGACCACAGGCTGTGTGCTTGGTCGCTAACAGGCAATGCCTTGCTCTACCACAAGCAGTGCCTTGCTCCACCACCGGCTGTGCCATGCTCTACTACGGACGATGGCTTGGTTGACCTTCGAGACAGCCCTCAGTCAACCACCAGCCGTGCCTTGCTCGACCATGGGCAGTGGCTCACCTACCCCGGGTGATGCCTTGCTTGACGACAGGCTGTGCCTTGCTCTGCCATGGGTGATGGCTTGGTTGAAATGGAGACAGCCCTCGGTCAACCATGGGCTGTGTGCCTTGCTGCTCATGGGTAGTGCCTTGAGCAAGGCCATGCTCTACCATGAGCAATGCCATGCTCCATAACCGGCTGTGCCTTGCTCTACCATGAGCCATGGCTTGGCCGACCCCAGGCTGTGCCTCGCTCTTGCAGGGGCAATACATTGCTTGACCATGGGCTAAGCCTTTTCCTACCACGGAGGCAGGCCCCGATTCACCATGGAGACAGGCCTCGGTTGACCACCGACTGTGCACTTGGTCGCTCATGAACAGTGCCTTGCTCTACAACGGGCGATGCCTTGCTTGAGCACAGGTTGTGGTTTGCTCTACCATGGGCGGTGCCTTGCTCCCCCACTGGTGATGGCTTGGTTGACCATGAAGACAGCAATCAGTCAACCACAGGCTCTGTGCTCAGTTTCACAAGGGCAGTGCCTTGCTCGACCTTGGCGATAGCCATTAGTCAATCACGGGCGATGCCCTCATTGACCACGGGCTATGCACTCGGTCGCTCACAGGCAGTGTCTTGCGCTTCACAGGCAATGCCTTCCTTGACCATGGTGACAACCCTTGGTCGATCATGGGTCGACGTGTTCATCGACCATGGGCAGTGCCTTGGTCCTCCATGGGCAAAACCTTGCTCACCCATGGGCTGTGCCCTGCCCAACCATAGGCAATGCCTTGCTCGACCATGGGCTGTGCCTCACTCTACCACGGGCAATGGCTTGGTTGACCATAGAGACAGGCCTTGGTTGACTACAGGCTGTGCGCTTGGTGGCTCAAGGGCAGTGCCTGGCTCTTCCTCGGGTGATGCCTTGCTTGACCACGGGCTGTGCCTTGCTCTACCGCAGGCGATTCCTTACTCAACCATGGGTTGTCCCTGGGTCTACCAAGGCAATGGCATGTTCAACCATGGGCAATGCCTTGCTCAACCATGGGTGATGCCTTGCTCAACCATAGGCAATGGCTTGGTCAACCACGTAGACAGCCCTTGGTCAACCACAGGCTGTGTGCTAGGTCTCTCGTGGGCAATGCCTATCTCTACCTCAGGAGATGCCTTGCTCTACCACGGGCTGTTCCTTGCTCTACCAAGGGCAATACCATGTTCGACCACAGGTTGTGCCTCGCTCTACCACAGGCAATGCCTTACTTGACCATGGCCTGTGCCTTGCCCTAGCATGGGCAATGTGTTGCTTGACCACGGCCTGTGCCTTGCTCTGCCACAAGCCATTGCTTGGTCGACCATGGGCTATGCCTCGCTGTACCTCAGTCAACCATGGTCTGTACACTCGGTCTCTCACGGGCAGTGCTTGGCTGTACCTCAGGTGATGCCTTCCTTGACCATGGGCTGTGCCTTGCTCTACCAAGGGCCATGGCATGTTCGACCATGGTCTGTGCCTTGTCTGACCATGGGCGATGCCTCGCTCAACCACATTGCTGTGCCAAGCTCTTCCAAGGGCGATGGCTGGGTCAATGATGAAGATAGCCCTCGATTGGCCACGGACATAGCCCTCAGTCAACCACCGGCTGTGTCTTTTTCTAGCATGGGTGATGGCTTAGCTGACCATGGAAACAGCCCTTCATCGACCATGGGCTGTGCGCTCAGTCACTCACAGGCAGTGCCTTGCTCTATGACGGTAGATGCCTTGGTCGACCATGGCAACAGCCCTTGATTGACTACTGGCTTTTCACCCTATCGCTCACGGGGATTGCCTCGCTCTACCACAGATGATGGCTTGGTCAACCAGGGAGACAGCCCTCAGTCGACCACCGGCTGTGCACTCAGTCGCAGAAGGGCAGTGCCTTGCTCCACCACGGGTGATGCCTTGCTCCACCACGGGTGATGCCTTGCTCCACCACGGGTGATGCCTTGCTCAACCGTGGCGATAGCCCTTGTCAATGACCGGGGATGCCTAGATTGACCATGGGCTGTGCACTCGGTCCCTCACCGGCAGTGCCTTGCTCAACCATGGGCGATGCTTTGCTCGACCATGATGATAGCCCTTGGTGGATCTTGGGTTGGCACATTGATTGACCACAGCAACAGTCCTTGGTCAACCACGGGCTGTGCCTTGCCCAACCATGGGTGATGCCTCACTTGACCATGGGCTGTGCCTCGCTCTACCATAGGTGATGGCTTGGTCAACCAGGGAGGCAGCCCTCGGTTTACCATGGGCTGTGTGCTCGGTAGCTCTTGGTCAGTGCCTGGCTCTACCTCGAGTGATGCCATGCTTTACCACAGGCTATGCCTTGCTCTGCCACCGGTGATGGCTTGGTCGACCACGGTGATAGCCCTCGGTCAACAATAGTTTAGGCGCTCAGTTGCTCATGGCCAGCTCCTGGCTCTACCTCGGGCAATGCCCTGCTTGACCATGAGCTGTGCGTTGCTCTACCACTGGTAATGGCTTGCTCGACCACAGGCTGTGCCTCGCTCTACCATGGGCAATGGCTTGTTTGATTATGGGCTGTGCCTTGCTCCACCGTGGGCTATGTGTTGCTTGACCATGGGTAGTGACTTGGTCTACCACAGGCGATGGCATGGTCAGCCACAGGCTGTGCACTCGGTCATTCATGGGGAGTGCCTGTCTCTACCTCGGGCGATGCCTTGCTCGACCATGGGCTGTGCCCGACTATACCACGGGCAACACCTTACTCAACCATGGGCTGTGCCTCGCTCTACCACAGGGGATGGCTTGGTCGACCATGGAGACTGCCGTGAATTGACCATGGGTTGTGTACTTGGTCTCCCGCATGCAGTGCCTATCTCTACCTTGGGCGGCCTTGCTCTACCATGGGCTATGCCTTGTGCTACCAAGTGCAATACCATGTTCAACCACAGGTTGTGCCACGCTCTACCCACGGGCAATGCCTTACTAGACCACCGGCTGTACCTTGCCCTAGCATGGGCAATGCCTTGCTCGACCACAGCCTGTGCCTTGCTCTATCATGGGCTATGGCTTGGTTGACCACGGGCTGTGCCTCACCATACCTCAGACGACCCTGGGCTGTACACTCTGTCTCTCACAGGCAGTGCTTGGTTGTACCTCGGGCAATGCCTTCCTTGACCATGGGCTGTGTCTTGCTCTACCAAGGGCCATGGCATGTTCAACCATGGTCTGTGCCTTGCCCAGCCATGGGTGATGCCTCGCTCAACCACGGGCTGTGCCAAGCTCTACCAAAGGCAATGACTGGGTCGACCATGGAGAGAGCATTCAATCGGCCAAGGAGACAGCCCTCAGTCGACCACAGGCTGTGCCTTGTTCTAGCACAGGCGATGGCTTAGCCGACCATGGAGGCAGTCCCCTGTCGACCATGGGCTATGCGCTTGGTCACTCATGGGCAGTGCCTTGGTCTACAATGGTCGATGCCTTCATCGACCATGGCAACAGCCCTTGGTCAATCACGGTTGATGCCTTGATCAACTATGAGCTATGCACTTTCACAGGCAGTGCCTTGCTCCACCACGGGCAATAGCCCTTGGTCGATGACCGGCGATGCCTAGAATGACCATGGGCTATGCGTCACTCTACCATGGGTGATGCCTTGCTCATCCATGGGCTATGCCTTGCCTAACCACAGGTGATGCCTCACTTGACCACGGGCTGTGCCTTGCTCTACAATGGGCTGTGCGCACAGTAGCTCACAGGCAGTGCCTGGCTCTACCTTGGGCGATGCCATGCTTGACCACACACTGTGCCTTGTTCTACCACAGACAATGCCTTGCTCGACCATGACGTGCCACCGGTGATGGCTTGGTTGAACCTGGAGACAGTGCTCAGTTGACCATAGGCTGTGCACTCAGTCGCTCATGGCCAGTGCCTGGCTCTACCTCAGGTGATGCCCTACATGACAGCAGGCTTTGCCTTGCCCAACCACGGGCAGTGCCTCACTTGACCACAGGCTGTTCCTTGCTCTACCACAGGTCATGGCTTGGTCAACCACAGGCTATGCCTCACTGTACCTCACTCGACCATGGGCTGTACACTCGGTCTCTCACAGGCAGTGCTTGGTTGTACCTTGGGCAATGCCTTCCTTGACCATGGGCGATGGCTTGGTTGACCCTGGACACTGCCCTCGGTCGACCATGGGCTGTGTGCTCAGTTGCTCATGGCCAGTGCCAGTCTCTACCTCAGGCAATGCCCTACGTGACTGCAGGCTGTGCCTTGCCCAACCACGGGCAATGCCTTGCCCAACCATGGGCTGTGCCTCGCTCTACCACAAGTGATGGCTTGGTCAACCAGGGAGATAGCCCTCGGTTGACCACGGGCTATGCGCTCGGTAGCTCACGGGCAGTGCCTGGCTCTACCTCAGGTGATGCCATGCTCAACCACACATTGTGCATTGCTCTACCATGGTTGATGCCTTGCTCGACCACGACTGTGCCTTGCTCTGCCACTGGCAATGGATTGGTCGACCATGGAGACTTCCCTTGGTCAACCACGGGCTGTGCCTTGCTCTACCATGGGTGATGGCTTGGTCAACAGCAGGCTGTGCACTCAGTCGTTCATGGGCAGTGCTTGGCTCTACCTTGGGCAATGCCTTGCTCGACCACGAGCTGTGCTTGGCTATACCACGGGTGGCACCTTCCCTGAACATGGGCTGTGCCTCACTCTACCATGGGGGGTGGACTTGGTCGACCACGGAGATAGCCCTCGGTGCACCACGAGCGTGCACTCGGTCGCTCATGGGCAGTGCAATGCTCAATGACATGCGTTGCCTTGCTTGACCTTGGGCTGTGCCTTGCTCGACCTTGGGCTGTGCCTTGCTCTTCCACTGGCAATGGCTTGGTCAAACAAAGGCTGTGCCTCACTCTACCCCAGGGATGGCTTGCTTGACTATGGCCTGGGCCTTGCTCTACTACAAGTGTTGCCTTGATCAACAATGGGCTGTGCCTTGCTTTACCCCAGGCAATGGGTTGGTTGACCACGGGCTGTGCCTTGCTCTACGATGGGTGGTGGCTTGGTTGACCATGGAGATAGCGCTCGGTCAGCCACCAGCTGTGCACTCGGTTGGACACGGGCAATGCCTTGCTCTGCCACAGGTGATGCCTTGCTCAACCCCGGGCTGTGCCTGGCTCTACCATGGGAGATGCCTTGCTTGACCCTGGGCTGTGCCTTCCTCTACCATTGGCAATGGCTTGTTCGACCATGGCTGTGCCTCACCCTACCACGGGCGATGCCATGCTCAATCATGGGCGATGGCTTGGTTGACCACAGAGGTCACCCTTGGTGGACCACGGGCTGTGCCTTGCTATACCACGGGTGATGGCTTGATCAACCACGGGCTGTACTTGTGATCTCTCATGGGCAGTGCCTTGCTCTACCTCAGGCAATGCTTTGCTTGACCAAGGGCTGGGCCTTGCAATACAAAGGGCCCTGGCATGTTCAACCATGGGCTGTGCCTTGCTTTACGACAGGCAATGCCATGCTCGACCACGGGCTGTGCCTTTGCCAACCACAGGTGATGCCTTGGTCTACCATGGAGACAGCCCTCAGTCGACCACAGGCAATGCCTTGCTCCACCACTGGCTGTGCCTTCCCCAACAACCATGGTCGATGCCTGGCTCGACCACAGGCTATGCCTTGCTATACCAAGGGCGATGGCTTGGTCGACCACAGAGACAGCTCTCGGTCCACCACCAGCTGTGTGTCACTTTCCCACAGGCAATGGCTTGGTCAACCATGGAGCCAGCCCTTGGTTGACCATGAGCTGTGTGCTCGGTCACTCACAGGAAGTGCCTTGCTCTACCACGGTCGATGATGAACGATGTGTAGATCAACCATGGGTTGTGCTAATAGTCCCTGACGGGCAGTGCCCTGCTCTACCATGGGCAATGCCTTGCTTGGCCATGGTGACAGCGCTTATTCGATCATTGGGTGACACCTTGATCGACCATAGCAACAGTGCTTCATCAACTACGGGCAGTGACTTGCTCTACCATGGGTGATGCGCTGCTTAGCCATTGGCTGTGCCTTGCACTACCACAAGCGATGCCTCGCTCAAACACTGGTTGTGCCTTGCTCTACCATGGGCAATGCCTTGCTCCACAACGAGTTGTGCCTTGCTCTACTATGGGCCATGGCTTCGTTGACCATGGGCTGTGCCTTGATCTACCATGGGTGATGATGCCTTGGTCAACCACGGAGACAGCCCTCAGTAGGGCATGGGTTGTGCGCACAGTCACTCACGGGCAGTGCCTTCCTCTGCTACAGTCGTTGGCTTGCTCAACCACGGTGACAGCTCTTGGTCGACCATAGGCAGTGCCTTGCTCTACCATGGATGATGAAATGCTCCACCATGGACAATGGCATGGTCGACCATGGGCTGTGCCTTGCTCTACCTTGGGTGATGCCTTCCTCGACCATGGGCTGTGCCATGCCCAACCACGGGTGATGCCCTGCTTGACCATGGGCTATGCCTTACTCTACCACAGACGATGGGTTGGTCGACCCTAGAGACAGCCCTAGGTTGACCACAGGCTGTGTGCACGGTCACTCACAGGCAATGCCTGTCACTTCCTCAGGCGATGCGTTGCTCGACCACGGGCTGTGCCTACCTCTACCACAGGTGATGCCTTCCTCGACCACGGGCTGTGCCTGGCTTTACCATGGGCGATGTCCTGTTTGACCACGGGTGGTGCCTTGCTCTACCACAGGCGATGCCTTGCTCGACCACTGGCTATGCTTGGCTCCGCCACAGGCTGTGCCTGGGTCCACCACAGGCAATAGCATGTTCAACCTTGGGTTGTTCCTCCATCTACCATAGGCGACACCTTGCTCAACCATGGGATGTGCCATGCTATTCCACAGGCATTGGTTTGGTCGATCACAGAGGCAGCCCTCTGTCGACCACAGGCTGTGCACTCGGTCACTCACGGGCAGTGCCTTGCTCTACCACAGGTTGTGCCTTGCTCTACCAAGGGTGATGGCTTGGTCGACCACAGAGACATCCCTTGGTCGACCACAGGCAATGCCTTGCTCTGCCATGGGTGATGGCTTGGTCAACAACAGAGACAGCCCTCAGTTGACCCCAGGCTGTGCCTAGCTTTTCCATGGGTGATGGCTCGGTCGAACACAGGCTGTATGCTTGGTCTCTCACAGGCGGTGCCTGGCTCTAACTCAGGCAATGCCTTGCTCGACCATGGGCTGTGCCTTGCTCTACCACGGGCAATGCCTTGCTTGACCATGGGCTGCGCCTTTCTCTATCAAGTGCTATGGGATGTTCGACCACAGGCTGTGCCTTGCTCTACCACAGGCGATGCCTTGCTCGACCATGGGCTATGCCTTGCCCAACCATGGGCAATGGCTTGGCCGACCATTGATACAGCCCTTGGTCAACCATGGGCTGTGTGCTCGGTCACTCACCAGCAGTGCCTAGCTGAACCACAGGCAATGCCTTGCTCCACCACAGGCAACCCCTTGCTTGACCATGTGTGATGCCTTCTTGACCACGGGCAGTACCTGGCTCTACCACGAGCAATGCCTTCTCAACCATGGGCTGTACCTCACTCTACCACATGCAATGCCTTCTCAACCATGGGTTGTGCCTTGATCTACCACGGGCAATGGTTTGGTCGACCACGGAGAGAGCCCTTGGTTAACAACAGGCTGTGTGCTCGGTTGCTCATGGACAATGCCATGCTCTGCCACAAGCAATGCCATGCTCCAACATGGGCTGTGCCTCGCTCTACCATGGGCAATACCTTCTCGACCATGGGATGTGCCTTGCTCTACCAAGGGCTATGGCTTGGTCGACCACCAGCTGTGCGCTCGGTCGCTCATGGGCAGTGCCTTGCTCCACCTTGGGTGATGCCTTGCTCAACAACAGGCTGTGCCTTGTTCTACCACAGGCAATGCCTTGCTCGACCATGGGCTGTGCCTCCCTCTACCACAGGCAATGGCTTGGTCGACCACAAAGACAGCCCTCAGTCGACTAGGAGCTGTGCACTCAGTCACTCATGGGCTGTGCCTTGCTCTGCCACTTGCGATGCCATCGTCAACCATGGGCTGTGCCCTACTTGACTTTCTTAACCTGCAAGTTTGACTTTCCTAACCTCCGAGTAGTTGTGGCACCCAAATATTTTCTCAACCCACATTTCCCATTCCAGATATGCCTCAAGATCACTCTTGCCCTAAAATGAAGGAATTTTGATTTTGATTCCTCCAAAGTCTTCTCCTACATTTGTCATACCTCATCTAGGTTGATTGTGAGGTCTCCTTCTAGGCTCAAATTCTTCATCCTCTTCTTCTTTTGTTTTTTGGCTCAGAGAATATATGCTATAGAATAGATGGAAATATGTGTCAAGGAGTCGAGGAAATATATCTTCAAAGAGGAAATTTTTTTTTTTAGATGAAGGGATGAGGGGATATGATAGATAGATAACCTACCGTGGAAACCGTGCTCTGATGCGAGATGATGTGGGTTAGAGGGGGGTTGGTCCTGATCTTCACAGCGTAGGATGAAAGGATAGGATTTTATTTGAAACCAAACAGGTGCAAATAGCCAACCAATGAAAGAAAACGTGACCTGCTTCTTAGACCACTCACATAACCATGAACTCGAAGACCAATCCACACAATGACTTACCTAGGTCGAGGCATGAATTGGGGGCTTTGGGAAACTTGAATCACCAATCTAAAAACATTAGTTCGACAAAAGCAAGGTTTCACGAGAGCAAAGGAGAGATAATTACCTCACAAGGAGGACACACTTTGTATTTGAGAGATTCGATGTCAAAAAGCTGAATTACATAGTGAATGAGAGCCCATATATATAGATGCTTGGCTAATAAATAGTTTCCTCTTATACTAGATAGCAATCAGCCAAAATATGGTACTTGACTCCATTATAGAAATCCCAAATTAGGAAACTCTATAAATATGGAAATTACTAATTTTGATTATAACAACTAATTATATACTAATTTAACTCTTTTGGTAGCCATAAATCATGCATATTGGTCAAGTTCCTTGTGTGCAAGCTAAGTAGCTCTAATCGGCCCTGGGATTAAAGAAAAGGAGACAAATGCCTCCTTAGTCTTGGTCTTCAACCTCTTGGGCCAAATATCCATTAGTGAGGATGCCAATAGCTTCTTGCAATCTCTTCATCCTTCCTCTTGGTAGAGCAATGCATAGCCCATGGTCAAGCAAGGCATCACCCGTGTTAGGATGAGGCAGTGCCTGTCAGTGACCGAGCGCACAGCCCATGGTTGACTGAGGGCTGTCTCCGTAGTCAACCAAGCCATTGCCTATGGTAGAGCAAGGCACAGCCGGTGGTCGAGTAGGGCACCACCCGTGGCAGAGCAAGGCACAACCCATGGTCAACCAAGGGCTGTCTCCATGGTAGACCAAGCCATCACCCCTGGTAGAGTGAGGCACAGCCCGGGGTCGACCAAGGCATTGCCCATGGTACAGCGAGGCACAGCCCGTGGTGGACCAAGGGCTGTCTTCATGGTCGAGCATGGCATCACCCGTGGTAGAGCGAGGCACACCCTGTGGTCAAGCAAGGCATCACCCATGGTCGAGCAAAGTGCAGCCCATGGTCAACCTCGGGCTATCTTCGTGGTCGAGCAAAGCATCACCCATGGTAGAGTGAGGCACAGCCAGTGGTAGAGCTAGGCATTGCCCATCAGCAACTGAGCACACTGCCTGCTGTTGACCAAGGGCTGTCTCGGTGGCAGACCAAGGCATTGCCTGTGGTAGAGCAAGGGACAGCCTATGGTAGAGCGAGGCACAACCAGTGATTGATCGAGGGCTGTCTCCATGGTCAACCAAGCCAATGCCCGTGGGAGAGCAAGGTACAGCCCATGGTCAAGCATGGCATCATTAGTGATAGAGCGAGGCACTACCCGTGGTCAACCAAGGGCTATCTCTGTGGTCAACCAAGACATTGCCTATGGTAGGGCAAGGCATTGCCTGTGGTCAAGCTAGGCGTTGCTCATGGTAGAGAGAGGTGCAGCCCCGTGTCAACCGAGGGCTGTCTCCGTGGTTGAGCAAGGCATCACCCATGGTAGAGCAAGGCACAGCCCGTGGTAGAGCTAGGCACTGCCCACTAGTGACCGAGCACACTGCCTGCGGTCGACCAAGGGCTGTCTCGGTGGCCAACCAAGCCATTGCCTGTGGTTGAGCAAGGGACAGCCCATGGTTGAGCAAGGCATTGCTCGTGGTAGAGCGAGGCACAGTCAGCGGTTGACTAAGGGGTGTCTCCATGGTCAACCAAGCCAACGCCAGTGGTAGAGTGAGGCACAGCCCATGGTCAAGCATGGCATCACTCGTGATAGAGTCAGGCGCTACCCATGGTCTACCAAGGGCTATCTCCATGGTCAACCAAGCCATCATCTGTGGTAGGGCAAGGCTCTGCCCATGGTTGACCAAGGGCTGTCTCCATGGTCATCCAAGCCATCACCCGTGGTTGACCTAGGGCTGTCTCCATGGTTGACCAAGCCATCACCTGCAGTAGATCTAGGCACAGCCTGTGGTCGAGCAAGGCATTGCCCATGGTAGAGCAAGGCACTGCCCATGGTCGACCAAGGGCTATCCCAATGGTCTACCAAGCCATCACCCGTGGTAGAGCCAGGCACTACCTATGGTTGACCAAGCCATCACCTGCGATAGAGCTAGGACCAGCCCATGGTCGAGCAAGGCATCACCTGTCATAGAGTGAGGCACTGCTCATGGTCGACCGAGGCTGTCTGTGTCGTCAACCAAGCCTTCACCCGTGGAAGGGCAGGGCAAAGCCTGTGGTCAAGCAAGGCACATTTCCTGGTAGACCAAGCCATAGCCCGTGGTTGAGTGAGGCATCACCTGTGGTGGAGCGAGGCACTGCTTGTCAGCAGCCAAGTGCATAGCATGTGGTCGAGCAAGCCACTGCTACTGGTAGAGCCAGGCACAGCCCATGGTCAAGCAACGCATCATCTGTGGTAGAGTGAGGCACAGCCAGTGGTCGACAGAGGGTAGTCTCTGTGGTTGACAAACCCATTGCCAGTGGTAGAGCGAGGCACAGCCCAGTGTCAACAAAGGAATGTCTCCATGGTCGACCAAGCCATACCCATGGTAGAGCCAGGCACGGCTCATGGTCAAGCAAGGCATCACCTGCGGTAGAGCCAGGCACTGCAGATGGTTGACCGAGGGCTGTCTCCGTGGTCAACCAAGGCATTGCCCATGGTACAACCAGGCACAGCACTTGGTCAAGCAAGGCATCGCCTGTATTAGGGTGAGGCAGAAATGGTGGTCAACTGAGGGTTGTCACCGTAGTCAACCAAACTGTCGCCCGCAGTAGAGCAAGGCACAGCCTGTGGTCGAGCAAGGCATTGCCTGTGGTAGAGTGAGGCACAGCCAGTGGTCGACCAAGGGCAGTTTTCGTGGTCGAGAGGCATCACCCATGGTAGAGCAAGGCATAGCCCATGGTCAAGTGATGCGTTGCCTGTGGAAGAGCTAGGTGCTTCTCATGATTGAGTGAGGCATCGCCCATGGTAGAGCGAGGAACTGCCCATGTTCGACCGAGGGTTGTCTTCATGGTCAAGTAAGGCAATGCCCATGGTAGAGCAAGGCACAACCTGTGATTGAGCGAGGCATCACTCATCATAGAGCTAGGCACAGCCAGTAGTTGAGACAGGCATCTCTCGTCATAGAACTAGGCACAGCCAGTAGTCGAGACAGGCATCGCCTGTGGACAAGATCAGTACTTACTGCCCGTCAGTGACCGAGCACACAGCCCATGTTAGAGCAAGGCACAGCCTGTGGTCGAGCATGGCATCCCCCGTGGTAGAGTGAGGGGCAGCCCATGGTCCACCAAGGGTAGTCTCCATGGTCGACCAAGCTATCACCCATGGTAGAGTGAGTCACTGCCCGTGGTTGAGCAAGGCATCACCTGCGGTGGGGTGAGGCCCAACCTGTGGTTGACCGAGGGCTGTCTCCATGGTCAACCAAGCCATCGCCCATGGCAGAATGAGGCACAGCCCGTGGTCAAGCAAGGCATCGCCCGTGGTAGAGCAAGACACTGTCCGTGGTAGAGCTAGGCACTGCCCGTCAGTGACCAAGCGCACAACCTGTGGTCGACCAAGAGCTGTCTCTGAGGTCAACCAAGCCATCGCCTATGGTAGAGCAAGGCACAGCCTGTGGTCGAGCATGACATTGCTTGTCATAGAGAGAGGCACAGCCCATGGTCGACCGAGGGCTGTCTCTGTGGTTGACCAAGCCATCGCCCATGGTCGGGCCAGGCATAGCCTGTCCTCAAGCAAGGCATCGCTTGAGGTAGAGCGAGGCATATCCAGCAGTAGACCAAGGTCTGTCCCCGTGATTGACCAAGCCATTGCTGATGGCGGAGCCAAGCACAGCCTGTGCTCAAGCAAGGCATCACTCGTGGTTGAGTGAGGTGGAGCCAGTGGTCAACTGAGGGCTGTCCCCATGGTCTACCCACCCACCACCCGTGGTAGAGCGAAGCGCTGTTTGTGGTCGACCATGGGCTATCCTATCTCTGTGATCAACCAAGCCATTGCCTGGGGTAGAGCGAGGAATAGCCCGTGGTCATGCAAGGCATCACCTGTGGTAGTGTGAGGCATAGCCCGGGGTCGACCGAGGGCTGTCTCCGTGGTCAACCAAGCCATCGCTTGTGGTGGAACCAGGCACAGCTTGCGCTCTGGCAAGGCATCACCCATGGTAGAGAGAGGCACAGCCCCTGGTTGAGTGAGCCATCGTCCATGGTGGAGCTAGGCCCAGCCCATGGTTGAGCGAGGTACCACCGGTGGTAGAGCTCGGTACTGCCTGTCAGTGACCGAGCACACAGCCCGTGGTTGACTGTGGGCCGTCTCTATAGCCGACCAAGCCAACGCCCATGGTTGAGCAATGCATCACCGTGGTAGAGTGAGGGGCAGCCCCATGGTAGTGCGAGGCATAGCCAGTGGTCGAGCAAGGCATCACCCGCGGTGGGGGAAGGCCCAGCTTGTGGTCGACCAAGGGCTGTCTCCATGTTCAACCAAGCCATCGCCAGTGGCAGGGTGAGGCACAGCCTGTGGTAAAGTAAGGCATTGCCTGTGGTAGAGATAAGCATCGCCCATGGGGCCAGCTGGAGCCTGTGCTCGAGCAAGGCATTGCTCATCGTAGAGCGAGGATCATCTAGTGGTCGAGCTAGGTGTCGCCCGTAGTAATGCGAGGTGCAACCCATGGTCTTCTGAGGGCAGTCTCCACGGCAGAGAAAGGCACAGCCCGTGGTCTAGCAAGGCACCACCTGTGATCGATGGAGGGCTGTCTCCATGTTCGAGCAAGGCTTCACTGGTGGGAGAGCTAGGCACTACCCATCAGTGACCGAGTGCACAGGTTGTGTTCGACCAAGGGCAATCACTGTGGTTGAGGAAGCCATCACCCATGGTAGAGCAAGGCACAGCCCGTGGTCAACAAAGACGTCACCCCTGGTAGAGCCAGGCACAGCCCTTTGTCTTGCATGGCATCATGCATGATAGTGCAAGGTGCTGCCTGTGGTCGACCAAGGACTGTCTCCATGGCCAACCAAGCCATCGCCTGCGGTAGAGCGAGGCACTGCCCATGGTTGACCATGGGTTGTCTTCGTGGTCGACCAAGCCATCGCCCATGTTAGAGCTAGGCACAGCCCGTGGTTGACCAAGGGCTGTCTTCATGGTCGACCAATCCATTGCCAGTGGTAGAGCAAGGCACTACCCGTGGTCGAGCTAGGCATCACCCGTGGCAGAGTGAGGTGCTGCCTGTGGTCAACCAATGACTGTCTCCATGGTCAACAAAGCCTTTGCCTTTGGTAGAGCAAGGCATAGCCCATGGTTGAGCAAGGCATCGTCCAAGGTAGGGCGAGCTGCAGCCTGTGGTCGGCCAAGTGCATTCTCCATGGTTGAGCAAGCCAACGCCCATAGTAGAGCGAGGCACATCCCGTGGTAGAGTGAGGCATGGCCTGTGGTAGAGCATGGCATTGCCAGTGGTTGGGTGAGCCACAACCCGTTGTCAGGCAAGGCATCACACATGGTAGAGCTAGGCACTACCCATCAGCAATCGAGTGCACAGCCTGTGGTCGACCGAGGGCTATCTCTGTGGTCGACCAAGCCATCGCCCATGGTAGAGCAAGACACTGCCCTTGGTTGAGCAAGGCATCACCTATGGAAATGCGGGGCACGGCCTGTGGTCGACTGATGGCTATCTCCATGGAGGACCAAGCCATCGCCAGTGGTAGAGCCAGGCACAGCCCATGGTTGAGGATGGCATCACACGTGATAGAGTGAGGCACTGCCCATTGTTGATTGAGGGATGTCTCCATGCTCAACCAAGCCATCACCTGTGGTAGAGCAAGGCACTGCCCATGGTCAAGCTAGGTGTTGGTAGTAGATTGAGGAGCAGCCTGTGGTCAACCAAGGCCAGTCTCCATGGTAGAGTAAGGCAAAACCTGTGGTAGAGCAAGGCATAGCCCGTGGTTGAGCACTTAACCGCACGTGGTAGAGTGAGGCACAGCCCATGGTTGACTGACGATTATCTCCGGGGTCAACCCAGCCATTGTCCATGGAACAGAAGGCACAGCCTGTGGTTGATCAAGGCATCACCTGCGGTAGAGAAAGGCACAGCCCATGGTCAACCAACGGCTGTCTCCATGGTTGAGCAAGCCATTGCCTGTGGTAGAACAAGGAACAGCCCATGGTCGAGCAAGGTATTGCTCATGGTAGGGTGAGGCACAGCCAGTGGTCGACTGAGGGCTGTCTCCCTGGTTGACCAAGCCGTCACCTGTGGTAGAGCCTGGCACAGCCCATTGTCGAGCAAGGCATCTCTGGTGGTAGGGCGAGGCACAGCCAGTGGTTGATTGAGGGCTGTCTCCATGGTTCGACCAACCCATCACAAGTGGTTGAGCTGGGCATAGCCTGGGGTTGAGAAAGGCATTGCCCATCTTAGAGTGAGGCACACCTGATGGTTGACAGAGGGCTGTCTCCATGGTCGGGCAAGCCATTGCCCACAGTTGGGCAAGGCATAGCCTGTGGTTGGGCAAGGTGGTGCCTGGTGGTAGAGCGAGGCACAGCCCATGGTCAACCAAGCCATTGCCCATGGATGAGTAAGGCATCGCCCATGGTAGAGCAAGGCACAGCTCGTGGTCTACTGAGGGCAGTCTCCATGGTTGAGCAAGGCAACACTTGTGGTTGAGCAAGGCATAGCCCATGGTAGAGCCAGGCACAGCCCGTGGTCAAGCAAGGCATCACCTGTGGTAGAGACGGGCAAACCCCATGGTCGAGAAAGGCATCACCGTTGGTAGAGCAATGCACAACTCATGGTCGACCGAGGGCAGTGTCTAATTGTCCAGGAGGTAATGATAGTATCTTGTACTGGAACCGGTGGCTCACTTTTCTAAGTAATGGGGAGCAAGGCACAGTCCATGGTTGAGCAAGGCAGCCAGTGATAGAGCAAGAGACTTCATGACTGTGACCAAGTGCATAGCCTGTGGTTGACTGAGGGCTGTCTCTGTGGTCGACCAAGTAATGGCTTGTGATAGAGCAAGGTACTACCCACGGTTGAGCATGGTGCAGACTATGGTCAACCAAGGCATCGCCCATGGTAGAGTAAGGCACTGCCCGTGGTTGACCTAGCACTATCACCGTGGTAGAGCAAGGCACTGCCAATGAGCAACCAAGTGCACAACCCATGGTCGATGAAGGCATCACCCGTCATTGACCAAGGGCTGTCACCTTGGTCGAGCAAGGCATCGCCCGTGGTAGAGTAAGTCACTACTGGTCAGTGATTGCACACACAATATGTGGTCAACCGAGGGCAATGTCCGTCATTGACCAACCCATCGCCCATGGTAGGATGAGGCACTACCCATGGTCAACCAAGACATCGCACATCGTAGAGCGAGGCATGGCCCGTGGTAAACTGAGGCCTGTCTCTGTGGCCGACCAAGCCATCACCTGTGGTGGAGCATGGCACAATCTGCGGACAAGCAAGGGATCGCCCGTGGTACAGCAAGGTGTAGCCTGTGGTTGACCAAGGGCTGTCTCCATGGTCAACCAAGCCATCACCCGTGGTAGAGCATGGCACAGCCTGTTGTCGAGTGAGGCATCACCCATGGTGGAGTGAGGCGCAGCTTGTGGTCGACTGAGGGCTGTCTCCAGGGTCAACCAAGCCATTGCCCATCATAGAGCTAGGCACAGCCCATGGTCGAGCAAGGCATCGCCTGTGGTAGAGTGAGGCACAGCCTGTGGTTGACCAAGGGCTATCTCCATGGTCAACCAAGCCTTCGCCCGTGGTAGAGCTAGGCACAGCCCATGGCCAAGCAAGTCACAGCCCATGGTTGACCAAGGCATCGCCTGTGGTAGAGCAAGGAACAGACCGTGGTTGACCAAGGCATCGCCCATGGTATAGTAAGGCACTGCCCGTGGTCGACCTAGCATTGTCGTCGTGGTTGATCAGGGCATTGCCCCATGACTGACCAAGGGCTGTTGCCATGGTACAACAAGGCACTGCCCATGATCGATCGAGTGCACAACCGATGGTTGATCAAGACATCGCTTGTCATCCACCAAGAGCTGTCACCTTGGTCAAGCAAGGCATCGCCCATGGTAGACCAAGGCACAGCCCCGTGGTCGACTGAGGCCTGTCTCCCTGGTCAACCAAGCCATCACCCATCGTAGAGCAAGGCACTGCCTGTGGTCGTGCAAGGCAACGCTGATGGTAGAGCGAGGCACTGCCCATGGTTGACCGAGGGCTGTCTCCACAGTCGACCAAGCCATTGCCCATGGTGATCAAGGCACAGCCTGTGGTCAAGCAAGGCATCACCCATGGCAGAGCGAGGCATAGCCTGTGGTAGAGCGAGGCAACTCCCATGATAGAGTGAGGCACAGCCCGTGGTCAACCGGGGGATCTCTCCATGGTCGATGAAGCCATCGCCAATGGTAGAGGGAGGCACAGCTCATGGTCAAGCAAGGTATCACCCGTGGTCATGTGAGGGCTGTCTCTGTGCTTGACCAAGCCATCACTCGTGGTGGAGCAAGGCACAGCCCGTGGTCGAGCAAGGCAACACCTGTGGTAGAGCAAGACACAGCCCTGTGGTAGAGCGAGGCGCTGCCTGTGGTAGAGTAAGCCATAGCCCGTGGTCGACCGAGGGCTGTCTCCATGGTCGACCCTGCCCATCTGCGACCGAGCACACGGCCTGTTGTCGACCAAGGGCAATCTCTATGGTTGACCAAGCCGTTGCCCGTGGTAGAGCTAGGCACAGCCCATGGTCGAACAAGGCATTGCCCGTGGTAGAGCGAGGCATAGCCCGTGGTCAACCGATGGCAGTCTTCATGACCGACAAAGCCATTGCCCATGGTTGAGCCAGGCACAGCCTGTGGTCAAGCAAGGCATCACTCATGGCAGAGTGAGGCACAGCCAGTGGTCGACCGAGGACTATCACCCTGGTCGACCAAGCCAACACCTATGGTAGAGCGAGGCACCACCGTGGTCGAGCAAGGCATCACCCATGGTGGCGCGAGGCTCAGCCCATGGGTGACTGACCGCTGCCTCCCTGGTCGACCCTGCCATCGCCTGTGGTAGACCATGGCACAGCCCATGGTTGAGTATGGCATCACCCATGATGGAGCAAGGCACTACCCATCGGTGACCGAACACACAGCATGTGGTCAACCAAGGGCTGTCTCCGTGGTCGACAAAGCCATCGTCCGTGGTAGAGTATCGCACAACCCATGGCCGAGCAAGCCATCACCCATTGTAGAGAAAGGCACAGCGCATGGTCGACCAAGCCACTGCTACTGGTAGAGCCAGGCACAACTGGTGGTTGAGCAAGGCATCATCCGTGCAGAGAGAGGCACAGCCCGGGGTCGACCGAGGGATGTCTCCATGGTCGATGAAGCCACCAATGGGGGTAGAGCATGGCACTACCCGTGGTCGAGCAAGACATCGCCCGTGGTAGAGCGAGGCATTGCCTTTGGTCGACCAAAGGCTGTCTCCATAGTTGACTAAGCCATCGCCCCTGGTCGAGCAAGGCATCGGCAATGGTAGAGCAAGTTACATCCCTTGGTCAACCAAGCCATTGTCCATGGTAGAGCGAGGCCCAGCCCATGGTTGAGTGAGGCATTGCCAGTGGTAGAGCGACACACAGCCCGCCATTGACCAAGCCATCACCCATGGTAGAGAGTGGCATAGCCTGTGGTCGACCATAGAATCACTGGTGGTAGCACAAGGTGCTGCCCGTGGTCAACCAAGCCATCGCCCATGGTAGAGCCAAGCACTGCCCATGGTCTAGCAAGGCATTGCCCATGGCAGAGAGAGGCATAGCCCATGGTCGGACTAGGGCTGTCTCCGTCGTCAACTAAGCCATTGCTCATGATAGAGCAAGGCACAGCCCAGTGATGACCGAAAGCTGTCTCCATGGTTGAGCAAGGCATTGCCCATGGTAGAGCAAGGCATAGCCTGAGGTCGACCTAGGGCTGTCTCCATCGTCAACCAAGCCATCGCTCGTGATAGAGCAAGGCACAGCCTGCTGTTGACCGAAAGCTGTCTCCATGGTTGAGCAAGGCATCGCCTGTGGTAGAGTGAGGCACAGCCTGTGGTCGAGCGACGCACCGTCTGTTCTCGACCAAGCCATCACCCATTGTAGGGTGAGGCAAAGCCCGTGGTCAAGCAAGGCATCAGCAATGGTAGAGCAAGGCACATCTCGTGGTCAACCAACCCATTGCCTGTGGTGGAGCAAGACCCAGCCCGTGGTTGAGTGAGCCATCACCCGTGGAAGAGCGACACAGCCCATTGTTGACTAAGCCATCACCCATGGAAGAGTGAAGCATAACCTGTGGTTGACCACAGAATCGCCCATGGTAGTGCGAGTTGCTGCCCATTCCCGACCAAGCCATCACCCATGGTAGAGCCAGGCATTGCCCGTGGTCTAGCAAGGCAGCGCCCATGGTAGAGCCAGGCATAGCCCGTGGTTGACAAAGGGCTGTCTCCATGATCAACCAAGCCATCGCCCATGGTAGAACGAGGCACAGCCTGTGGTTGAGCAAGGCATCACCTGTGGTGGAGTGAGTCACAGCCAGTGGTCAACCATGGGCTGTCTCAGTGATTGACCCATTAATCACCCGTGGAAGAGCGAGGCACAGCCCATGGTCAAGCATGGCATCACTCGTGCTAGAGTGAGGCACTGCCTGTGGTTGACCGAGGGTTGTCTCCATGGTCCACCAAGCCATGGCCGGTGGTAGAGTGTGGCACTACCCGTGGTCGAGCAAGGCATCACCCGTGGTAGAGCGTGGCACTACCCGTGGTTGAGCAGGACATCACCCGTGGTAGAGCGAGGCACTGCCTGTGGTCAACCAAGGGCTGTCTCCATTGTTGACTAAGCCATCGCCCATGGTCGAGCAAGGCATCGGCAATGGTAGAGCAAGTTACATCCCGTGGTCAACCAAGCCATTGTCCATGGTAGAGCGAGGCCCAGCCCGTGGTTGAGTGAGGCATCGCCACTGGTAGAGCGACACACAGCCCGTCATTGACCAAGCCATCGCCCATGGTAGAGAGTGGCATAGTGTCACGGGACCAATGCGGGGCACAAATTTTTCCACGTCCCGCTGGTGTCGACACTCCACTTGCTGACCAGCCACACACTGCACGTGCCGTCGAGGTTGTTCGATCACAGAACTGCAAAAGCAACACAAAGGAACGCAAGAACACAATTGGGAAAAACATAACTTATATTCACATATATCACAAGTACACGAAAACCCAACCCAGATCAGAACACTTACACGTATTCACATGAGTATATGTCTCACAGTCTCTCACTGCTTGCACTCCCTACCTGTCTCATGCCTTCTCTCAAGAACACTGAACGGCTTGCTCCGACTTGACTTCCTCTTTCTTGGAGTCTCTGGCTCTCTGTCTCTCCTCTGAGAATTCTTAGATGTCTCTAAGAATGAGACTAACTCCCTTTATATAGAGGAGCCTGGCAGACCAAATATGGCAACTGATATATTTGAATCCCCTGATTCTCTCCATCGATCTCAATCTGTTCAATCTCGGCCATCAATCTGCAATCTCCAAGATTGTTTCCATAACAGATTGATTTGCCATATCTCGGGAGAAACTTTCCCCGATTGTCTGCTTGACCAAGAACGGATGACTTGGCATTGACTCAGCATTGTCAATCCGATCCACTCTCCTCCAGGGCCCACGTCCATGATTGCCTCCCACGATCACAGCCATCTGATCAGGATTGCTGCATCCAACGATGCTCGAGCATCGTCAAGGACTTATCCGATCTCCGCAAGTAGTCAACTCACCAGCAACTAAGTGTTGAGCATTCCCTTAGCGTTTGCCATGCCTATCGAGTAGTGTGCACTCCTAGAGTGCCTTTGCTCGGTCACATCTTGTTCACTGAGCATCCTTGAGAATTGCATTGTGCCTTGCTCGTGGACATCATCACCACCCATACGCGCATTTGCCTACTTGTGAACAGTGACACTCCATGGCCACAGTTTGATCTCTCAGCACATTGCCTAGCCTTGATTGATCGTCCCCTTCACTAGTGCCTTCGCGCACGCTTGCGTGACCATCTCCATACTTACCCATTCATGGACTTGCAATTTATCCCAACACCTCGCACATGACTGCCCGCACATCCTTGTGTGCATGCTATGCGCTACCGCTACCCTGAGGTATGACTTGTGGTGTGCATTCTCCTAGGTTAGAGCTCACAGGCTTCAGCTTCCAACTCTCGAACACCACAGGATGTCCATCTTGTACAAGAACTCCTCCAACAGCCCGATATGAGGTGTTTGTATGTACCTCAAATGGCTTCTCAAAGTTCGGGAGCTTGAGCATGGGCTTCAACATTATAGCGGTCTTTAATTTGGAGAACGCCACATCACAGTCCTCATCCCATGTCTGTTTTTTATCTTTCTGCAACAGATTAGTCAGGGGACTCACCCTCTTCGAGTACCCTTTGATAAACTTGCAGTAGTAGTTGGCTAGTCCCAAGAAACTCCACAACTCGGACACCGACTTTGGTGGAGGCCAATCCTGGATCGCCTGCACCTTCTTGGGGTCTATCTACACCTGTCCCTGGCCAATCACATGGCCCAAAAATCGGATCTCCTGCATGCCAAACTCGCACTTCTCCCTCTTGACATATAGGGAGTGTTGCCTAAGCCATTCAAAAACAGCTTGCAAGTGCCGCACATGTTGCGCCAAGTCCCTGCTATACATGACAATGTCGTCCAAATAGACTGCCACAAAATGGTCTAGCATGTCGTGAAACACATCATTCATCAAGTTGCAAAATGTTGCAAGGGCATTGGTTAAACCAAAAGGCATTACCAGGAACTCAAATGATCCATAACGAGTTACCATTGTGGTCTTGGACTTGTCTCCTTCGGCGATGCGGACTTGCCAATACCTTGAATGCAAGTCAAGCTTGGAGAAGACCATCACCTCACCTAGGCGATCAAACAGGTCTACAATCAAGGGCACCAAGTACTTGTTCTTTACTGTGACCTTGTTCAGTCCACGGTAGTCAACACATAATAGAGAGAGCCATCTTGCTTCTCCTAGAACAACACCGGGGCTCCATAAGGGGCTTTGGAGGGTTGGATCTTTCCAGCATCCAGCAACTCGATCAACTGCTTCTACAATTCTACTAGCTCCTTAGGGGACATCTGGTACGGGGCTTTCGCTAGGGGAACTGTGCCTGACAATAGCTCTATCTTGTGATCTATCGCTCGGCATGGAGGTAGCCCTCTTGGCAACTCCTCAGGCATCACCTCCTAGAATTGCTCGAGTACTTCCACTATCTCATGTGGAATCTTAGGGTTCGCCTCCTTCTCCTGCACTTCCACTTCCCTAATAGCCGCAAGTGGGCCACTTCTTCATTCCACAAGCCAACTGCATTGTAGATACCTTCTCCGTGGCTACTTCCTCGGAGTGTGCAAGGCCTTGGTATCCTTGCACAAAATAGGGTTGTCGTGGATCTCCAATTACAATGCCTCCCACATGAGGCATGATGGTAATTGATGCATCTGCAAAGAAGCTATTTCCAAGGATGAGATCATAATCATCCAAAGGAACCACCATCAGATTGACTATACCCTCCCAAGCATCTATCTTGATGGGCACATCTCTTGCCAACCCACCCATCGGTTGGCTCTTGGAGTTCACCGCCTTCAATTGGTTGTGAGAGCATTCCACTCGCAACTCCAAGTGTTGTACCATTTGATCCGATACGAATGTGTTGGTGGCGCCAGTATCCACCAAGGCCGACATCCACCTACCATTCAAGGTCACATCCACGAATAACAAACTGTTGCGTACCTTTGGGCGCTCACTTCGCATAGCGCCAAGGGCCTGCAGTGGGGCAACACGCTGCACGGGGTCATCGTCGGAGTCATCCAACCGTAGGGCAGTAACTTTCTCCTCCCTCTTTGGGTATTCCTTTGCCTTGTGGGGTCCGTTGCAAATGAAGTAGCCTGGGTGCGTATGAGGGTCCTTCCCATTGGCGCCTGTCGATCACTTTTGCCTTCCCTTTATCCGGTCGAGTTAGCTGCTTCTCCTTGCCCTTCTCTGACTTTCCTTTCATGTAGGACTTGGACTTCATGTCCTTGTCCTTGTGCTGGGACTTCTTGCTCCCCTCCTCGGCATGAGCAATGCGTAAGTCCAGTAGTGCATCCGCCGCAGCTAAGGTAGAAGGAAGGTCTCTCATCCCTTGCCTCCTTAGCTCAAGTTGAGCCCAAGGTTGCAATCCCTTCAGGAACATGTATAGTTTGTCCATCTCTGACATATCCGTCACGTCCAGCATCAGTGTGCTAAACTCCTTCACATAGTCTCGCACTAGTCCACTGTGCCTCAACTTGGCCAACGCATCCCGAGCAAGCCATGCTATGTTGCTTGGTAGGAACTACTCTTTCAGCTCCTTCTTCAGTGCCTCCTAGGTCTCAATCCGAGGTCTGTTAGCACTGATATCATCTTGGACCCGTGTCCTCCACCATAGCTTCGCATCCTTGGCGAGATACATGGTGGTTCTCCATGTCCCAAATGAAGTTCTCTAGATCCTTGGAACTTCTGGCTCCTTCAAACGCCTTCAGCTCCCGGACCTTCATCTTCCCACGAGGCTCAATCAATGGCCTCGTCTGGGACACAAGTTGCCACTTGATCAAGACCACATCATCCTTCAGGGTCGCTACATCAAGCCTGATCGTCTTCAGCATATCAGTTACGGTTCCACCAAGATTGTTGCCTTCGCCAACATTATCCTCCAAAGCAGCAATGCGTGGTTCCAACGTAGCGGCCAGGTCTGCTCGTTCATTGAGCTCTGCAATGCGGCCTTCTAGCACCGCCAATCGCCCCAGCAATGCTTCCATCGCTCTAGTCCACATGATTGCTGATTATAAGGTAGGCGTGGTCTTTGACAAAGGGTATTCTCAACCTGAACGTAGCTTTGATACCACTATCACGGGCACCTTGGCTCTGATACCAACTGTCACAGGATCAATGCTGGGCACAAATTTTTCTATGTCCCGTTGGCATCGACACTTCGCTTGCTAACCAACCACACACCGTATGTACCATCAAGGTCATTCAATCATAGAACCACAAAAGCAACATAGAGGAACGCAAGAACACAATTGGGAAAAATGTAACTTGTATTCACATATATCACAAGTACACAAAAACCCAACCCATATTAGAACACTTACATGCAGTCACATGAGTATATGCCTCACAATCTCTCACTGCTTGCACTCCCTACCCGTCTCGTGCCTTCTCTAAAGAACACCGGATGACTTGCTCTAACTTGACTTCCACTTTCTTGGAGTCTCTAGCTCTCTGTGTCTCTCCTTTGAGAATTCTTGGTTGTCTCTGAGAATGAGACTGACCCCCTTTATATAGAGGAGCCTGGCAAACCAAATATGGCAACTGATATATTTGAATCCCCTTATTCTCTCCATCAGATCTCGATCTATTCAATCTCGGCCATTAATCTGCAATCTCCAAGATTATTTCCATAATAGATTGATTTGCCATATCTTGGGAGAAACTTTCCTTGATTGTCTGCTTGACTAGGTATGGATGACTTGGCACTGACTCAGCATCGTCGATCTGAACCAGTCTCCTCCAGGGCCCACATCCATGATCGCCTCCCATGATCACAGCCGTTTGATCAGGATTGCTGCATCCAACGGTGCTCGAGCATGGTCAAGGACTTATCCAATCTCCGCAAGTAGTCAACTCACCAGCCGCTAAGTGTTGAGCATTCCCTTAGCGTCTGCCATGCCTATCGAGTAGTGCGCACTCCTAGAGTGCCTTTGCTTGGTCACATCTTGTTCACCGAGCATCCTTGAGCATTGCATCATGCCTTGCTCATGGACATCATCACCACCCATACGTGCATTTGCCTACTTGTGAACAGTGACACTCCATGGCCACAGTTTGATCCCTCAGCACATTGCCAAGCCTTGATCGATCATCCCCTTCACTGGTGCCTCCGCGCATGCTTGCGTGACCATCTCCATACTTGTCTGCTCATGGACTTGCAATTTATCCCAACACCTCGCACATGACTGCCCGTGCATCCTCGCATGCATGCTATGTGCTACCACTACCCTGAGGTATGGCTTGTGGTACACATTTTCCGGGGTTAGAGCTCAAGGGTCTAACACATAGCCTGTGGTCGACCATAGAATCACTGGTGGTAGCACAAGGTGCTGCCCGTGGTAGAGACAAGCACTGCCCATGGTCTAGCAAGGCATTGCCCATGGTAGAGTGAGGCATAGCCCATTGTCGACCTAGGGCTGTCTCCGTCATCGACCAAGCCATCGCTTGTGATAGAGCAAGGCACAGCCCAGTGTTAATTGAAAGCTGTCTCCGTGGTTGAGCAAGGCATTGCCTATGGTAGAGTGAGGCGCAGCCCATGGTCGAGTGAGGCACCGTCTGTTCTCGACCAAGCCATCGCCCATGGTAGGGTGAGGCAAAGCCCGTGGTGAACCAAGGCATCAGCAATGGTAGAGCAAGGCACATCCCATGGTCAACCAGGCCATTCCCTGTGGTGGAGCAAGACCCAGCCCGTGGTTGAGTGAGGCGTCACCTGTGGAAGAGCAACACACAGCCCATTGTTGACCAAGCCATCAACCGTGGAAGAGTGAAGCATAACCTGTGGTCGACCATAGAATCACCCATGGTAATGCAAGGTGCTGCCCGTTGCTGACCAAGCCATAACCCATGGTAGAGCCAGGCATTGCCCGTGGTCTAGCAAGGCATCACCCATGATAGAGCCAAGCATAGCCCATGGTTGACAAAGGGCTGTCTCTGTGATTGACCAAGCCATCTCCCATGGTAGAACGAGGCACAGCCCGTGGTCGAGCAAGGCATTGCCTGTGGTGGAGTGAGTCACAGCCAGTGGCCAACCGAGGGCTGTCTCCATGGTCGACCCATCCATCACCCGTGCAAGTGCGAGGCACAGCCCATGGTCGAGCATGGCATTGCTCATGCTAGAGCGAGGCACTGCCCATGGTCGACCGAAGGTTGTCTCCATGGTCCACCAAGCCATCGCTGGTGGTAGAGTGTGGCACTACCCGTGGTCGAGCAAGGCATCACCTGTGGCAGAGCGAGGCACTGCCTGTGGTCGAACGTGGGCTGTCTCCGTTGTTGACTAAGCCATCTCCCGTGGTCGAGCAAGGCATCGGCAATGGTAAAGCAAGTTGCATCCCATGGTCAACCAAGCCATTGTCCATGGTAGAGCAAGACCCAACCAATGGTTGAGTGTGGCATCGCCAGTGGTAGAGTGACACACAGCCCATCAATGACCAAGCCATCACCCATGGTAGAGAGTGGCATAGCATGTGGTTGACCATAGAATTGCTGGTGGTAGTGCAAGGTGCTGCCTGTGGTCAACCAAGCCATCACCCGTGGTAGAGCCAAGCATTGCCCATGGTCTAGCAAGGCATTGCCCATGGTAGAGTGAGGCATAGCCCGTGGTTGACCTAGGGCTGTCTCCGTCATTGACCAAGCCATCGTTTGTGATAGAGCAAGGCACAGCCCGGTGTTGACTGAAAGCTGTCTCCATGGTTGAGCAAGGCATCGCCTGTGGTAGAGTGAGGCAATGCCCATCAGCGACCGAGCACATAGCCCACGGTCAACTGACAATTGTTTCCTTGGTCAACCAAGCCATTGCTGCTGGTAGAGCAAAGCACAGCCCAGTATTCACCGAGGCCTGTCTCCGTGGTTGAGCAAGGCATTGCCCATGGTAGAGCAACACACAGCCCGTGGTCGACTGAGGGCTTTGTCTGTGGTCAAGCAAGGCATCGCCCCTGGTTGAGCGAGTCACAGCCCATGGTCGACTGAGAGCTGTCTCTGTGGTTGAGCAAGCCATCGCCAGTGGTAGAGCGAGGCACAGCCCGTGGTTGAGCAAGGCATCTCCTGTGGTAGGGCTAGGCATAGCCTGTGGTCGACCAAGGGCTGTCTCCATGGTTGACCTAGGCATTGCCCATGGTTAAGCCAAGCACAGCCCATGGTCGAGCAAGGCATCGGTTGTGGTAGGTCGAGGCTCAGCAAGTGGTCAACCAAGGGCTGTCTCTGTGATTGATCTAGCCATCGCCTGTGGTAGAACAAGGCACAGCCTGTGGTTGACCGAGGGCTGTCTCTGTGCTCAACCAACCTATCGCCTGCAGTAGAGCAAGTTGTAGCTTGTGGTCGAGCAGGGCATCACCCGTGGTAGAGTGAGGTGTTATTCATAGTCAACCAAGCCATCGCCTGTGGTAGAGGAAGGCACATCCTGTGGTTGAGCAAGGCATCACCCGTGGTAGAGCGAGGCACTTCCCATGGTTGACCGAAGGCTATCTTCATCGTTGAGCAAGGCATCGCCCATGGTAGAGTGAGGCATAGCCCATGGTCAAGCAAGGCACAGCCCATGGTCGACCAAGCCATCACACATTGTAGAGCGAGGCACAGCCTGTGGTCGACCAAGCCATTGACCATGGTAGAGAGAGGCACTGCCTGTGGTAGAGCGAGGCACAGCCCGTGGATGAGCAAGGCATCACCCATGGTAGAGCAAGGCACGGCCCTTGTTCGAGCAAGGCACGGCCTGTGGTTGACCAAGGCATCACCCATGGTAGAATAAGGCATTGCCCATGGTCAACCAAGCGTTGTCGCCATGGTCAAACAAGCCATTGCCCTTGGTAGAGCAAGGTGGAGCCCATGGTAGAGCAAGGCATCACCTGTGGTAGAGCAAGGTGCAGCCCATGGTCGACAGAGGACTGTCTCTGTGGTCAACCAAGCCATCACCCGAGGTAGAACGAGGCACAGCCTGTGGGTGAGCAAGGCATCGCCGGTGGTTGAGTGAGGTGCAGCCGGTGCCCGACCAGGGGTTGTCTCCATGGTTGACCAAGCCATCACCCCTGGTGGGGTGAGGCACAGCCAGTGGTCGAGTAAGGCATTGCCTGTGGTAGAGCAAGGCGCAGCCCATAGTAGACTGAGGGCGGCTATCTTCATGGTAAATGAAGCAATCGCCGATGGTAGAGTGAGGCACAGCTTTTGGTCCAGCCAGGCATCGCCCATGTTAGAGCAACAGCACATCCTGTGGTCGACCAAGCCATACCCCATGGTAGACCAAGGCACAGCCTGTGGTTGAGCAAGGCATCGGCCATGGTAGAGTAAGGCACAGCCCGTGGTTGGGCAAGGCATTACCCTTGGTAGAGTGAAGCACTGCCTGTGGTCAACCGAGGGTTGTCTCCATGGTTGACCAAGCCATCACCTGTGGTAGAACAAGGCACAGCCCATGGTCAACTGAGGGCTGTCTCCATGGTCGACGAAACCATCACCCCCGGTAGAGCAAGGCACAGCCCGTGGTTGATCAAGGCATCACCCATGGTAGTGCAAGGTATCGCATGCAGTAGATTGAGGCACTGCCCGTCAGCAACCGAGTGCATGGGCCATGGTTGACTGAGGGCGATCTCCATAGTCAACCCAGCCATCGCCCGTGGTAGAGGAATGCACCACCCGTGGTTGAGCAAGGCATCGCCCGTGGTAGAGTGAGACACTGCCCATGGTTGATCTAGGGCTGTCTCTGTGGTCAAACAAGCCATTGCCTGTGGTAGAGCAAGGCACAGCCCATGGTAGAGTGAGGCACATCCCATGGTCGGCAAAGCCATAGCCTCTGGTAGCACAAGGCATAGCCTGTGGTTGACTGAGGGCTGTCTCCACAGTCAACCAAGGCATCGCCTGCAGTAGAGCAATGCACAGCCCATGGTCGACTGAGGCATAGCTTGTGCTAAAGCGACACACAAGCCGTGGTCAAGCAAGGCATAGCCCTTGGTAGAGCAAAGCACAGCCCATGGTTGACTGAGGGCTGTCTCCAAGGTTGACCAAACCATTGCCCATGGTAGAGCAAGGCATCACCCATGGTAGAGCATGGCACAGCCCATCGTCGACTGAGGACTGTCTCAGTGGTCGACCAAGCCATTGCCATGGTAGAGCTAGGCATGGGCCATGGTCAAGCAAGGCCTTGCCTGTTGTACAGCAAGGCACATCCCGTGGTCGACAAAGCCACAGCCTGTGGTAGAGAAAGGCACAGCCCGTGGTTGACTGAGGCCTGTCTCCAAGGTTGACCAAGCCATCGCCCATGCTAGAGCAAGGCGCAGCCAGTGGTCGAACGAGGGCTGTCTTGATGGTCAACCAAGACATCACCAGTGGTAGAGTGAGGCACAGCCTGTGGTTGGGCAAGGCATCACCCGTGGTAGAGCAAAGCATGGCCTGTGGTCGACCAAGGAATTGCCCATGGTAGAGGCAGGCAGAGCCCGTGGTCTAGCAAGGCATCACCCATGGTAGAGCAAGGCACATCCCGTGGTTGACCAGGCCATAGCCCGTGGAAGAGCGAGGCACAGCCCGTGGTCAAGCAAGGCTCATCCCATGGTAGAGCAAGGCATAGCCCATGGTCGGGCAAGGCATAGCCTGAGGTCAACCAAGGGCTGTCTCCAAGGTCGACCAAGCCATTGCCCATGGTAGAGCAAGGCATAGCCTGTGGTCGAGCAAGGCATAGCCCATGGTAGAGCATGGCACAGCCTGTGGTCAACCAAGGACTGTCTCGGTGGTCAACCAAGCCATTGTTTGTGGTAGAGCAAGGCACAGCCTGTTGTCCATCAAGGCATCACCCATGGTAGTGCAAGGCACTGCCCGTCAGTGACTGCATGCACAACCCGTGGTTGATCGATGGCTGTCTCCCTGGTCGACCAAGCCATCGCCAGTGGTAGAGCATGGTAGTACCTGTAAGCGACCGAGCACACGACCTGTGGTTGACCAAGGGCTGTCTCTGAGGTTGACCTAGCCATCACCCATGGTATTGCAAGGCACAGCCCATGGAAGAGCAAGGCACAGCCCGTGGTAGAGCAAGGCACAGCCTGTGGTAGAGCAACACACAGCCCATGGTCAAGGAAGGCATCGCTCGAGGTAGAGCCAGGCACGGCCCCTGGTCCAGCAAGGCGTCACCATTGGTATAGCGTGGCACAGCCTGTGGACAACCAAGCCATGGCTCGCGGTAGAGCAAAGCACAACCTGTGGTTGAGCAAGGCACAGACCGTGGTCGACCAAGCCATTGCCTGTGGTTGAGTATGGCACTGCCCGTGGTTGACCTACCTAGTGCTGTTGCCGTGGTTGATCAGGGTGTCACCACATGATTGGCCAAGGGCTGTTGCCATGGTAGAGCAAGGCACTCCCCCTGAGCGACCGAGTGCACAACCCAGGGTTGCTCAAGGCATCACCCGTCATCGACTTAGGGCTGTCACCTTGATAGAGCAAGGCATCGCCTGTGGTCAAGCAAGGTGCAGCACTTGGTCCACGGGCTGTGCGTTGCTCTAGGACGGGTGATACCTTGCTTGACCATGGGCTGCGGCTTGCTCTACCAATGGCGTTGCCTTGCTCCACCATGGGCTGTGCCATGCTCTAACACAGGCAATGGCTTGGTTGACCAAGGGCTGTGCATCACTCTACCATGGGCGATGCCTTGCTTGACCACGAGCTGTGCCTTGCTCTTTCATGGGTGATGCCTTGCTCGACCACGAGCTGTGCCTTGCTCTACCATGGGTGATGGATTGGTCGACCGAGGAGACAGCCCTCGACCGACTGTAGGCTATGTGCTCACTCGCTCACTGGTAGTGACCTGCTGTACCATGGGCGATGCCTTGCTTGACCATGGAGACAGCCCTTGGTTGATCATCAGGTGACGCCTTGATCGATTACGGCGATAGTGCTTGGTCGACCAGGGGCAGTGCCTTGCTCTACCACGAGAAATGCCTTGATTGACCATGGGCTATGGACTCAGTTGATCACAGTGCCTTGCTCTACGATGGGCAATGCCTTGCTCTACGATAGGCAATGCCTTGCTCGAACACAGTGACAGCCCTTGGTCAATCTTGGGGTGATGTGTTGATTGACCACGGTGATAGCACTTGGTCAACCACGGGCAGTGCCTGGCTCTACCACCAGCAATGCCTTGGTCAACCATGCACTGTGCCTTGCTGTACCATGGGGGATGCCTTGCTCAACCACGGGTTGTGCCTTGCTCAACCATGGGTTGTGCCTTGCTCTACCACGGGTTGTGCCTTGGTCCACCATGGGCTGTGCCTCGCTTCTCCACAGGTGATGCCTTGCTCGACCACAGTGACAGCACTTGGTCATTCACAGGCAATGCCTTGATCGACCATGGGTGGTTGACTTAGTTGATCACAGGCAATGCCTTGCTCTAATACAGGCGACACCATGCTCGACCACGGTGGTAGTCCATGGTCAATCTTGGGGCGATGCATTGATTGACCACGGCAATAGCGCATGGTTGACCACGGGCCATGCCTTGCTCTACCATGGGTGATACCTTGCTCGACCATGGCCTGTGCCTTGCTCTACCACAGGCTGTGCCATGCTCTAACACGAGCAATGGCTTGGTCAATCAAGGGCTGTGCATTGCTCTACCATGGGCAATGCCTTATTCAACCACAGGCTGTGCCTTGCTCTACCATGGGCGATGCCTTGCTCGACCGTGGGCTTTGCACAGCTCTACCATGGCCAATGACCTGGTCGATGAAGGGCTGTGCATTGCTCTACCATGGCCAATGGCCTGGTTGACGAAGGGCTGTGCATTGCTCTGCCACAGGTGATGGTTTCTTCGACCTCAGAGGCAGCCCGTGGTTGACCACAGGTTGTGCACTCGGTCACCCATGGGCAACACCTTGCTCTACCACAGGCGATGCCTTGCTTGACCATGGCAACAGCCCTAGGTTGAAGGCGGGTGATGCCTTGCTCAACCACAGGTTGGGCAGTGGCTTGCTCTACCACAGGCAATGCCTTGGTCAACCACGGCAACAGCCCATGGTCGACCACAGGGCAGTGCCTTGCCCTACCAAGGGCGATGCCTCTGACCACAGGCAATGCCTGGCTCTACAACAGGTGATGCCATGCTCGACCATGGGTTGTGCCTTGCACTACCAGAGGCGAGGGCTTGGTCGACCATGGGATGTGCCTAGCCCTAACACGGGCAATGGCTCGGTCGACCATGGAGATAGCCCTCGGTCGACTACAGGCTATGTGCTCACTCGCTCATGGGCAGTGCCTTGCTGTACCACCAGTGATGCCTTGCTCGACCACAGGCTGTACCCTGCTCTACCACAGGTAATGTCTTGGTTGACCATGGGCTGTGCCTCGCTCTACCATGGGCGTGGGCTTGGTCGACCACAGGATGTGCCTTGCCCTGCCACAGGTGATCCCTTGCTTGACCACGGAGACAGCCCTTGGTTGACCATGGGCTGCAACTCGCTCTACCATGGGTGATGCATTGATCAACCAGGGGTTGTGCCTAGCTCTACCAGCAGCAATGGCTTGGTCGACCACAGTGATAGCCCTCGATTGACCACTGGCTGCACCTTGCTCTAGCACAAGCAATGCCTTGCTTGACCATGGGCTGTGCCTGGCTCTACCACGGGCGATGCCTTGGTCAACCACAGAGACAGTGCTCAGTTGACCATAGGCTGCTCCTAGCTCAACCATGGGCGATGCCTTGCTCCACCATTGGGCTGGGCCTTTCTCTACCACGAGCGATGGCTGGGTCGACCA
This sequence comes from Sonneratia alba, assembly GCA_900174645.1. Classification (NCBI taxonomy): domain Eukaryota; kingdom Viridiplantae; phylum Streptophyta; class Magnoliopsida; order Myrtales; family Lythraceae; genus Sonneratia; species Sonneratia alba. The sequence continues at coordinate 501,903 of FWPY01000064.1, read as the reverse complement.
CAGAGACAGCCCTTGGTCGACCATGGGTTGTCCACTCAGTCACTGATGGGCAGCTCCTAGCTCTACCACGGGCTATGTTTTGCTCAAACATGGGCTGTGCCTCACTCTACCATGAGCGATGCCTTGCTCGTCCAGGGGCAGTGCCTCACTTTACCACGGACATTGGCTTGGTCAACCACATAGACAATTGTTGGTCAACCATGGGTTGCGCCTTGCTCTACCATGAGCGATGCCTCGCTCAACCACAGGCTGTGCCCTGTTCTACTCTGGGCAATGGCATGGTCAACCACAGAGACAGCCCTCAGTTGACCATGGGCTGCGCGTCGCTCTACCATGGGCATTGCCTTGCTCGACCATGGAGATAGTCGTCATTCAACCACGGGCTGTGCCTTCTTTTACCATGAGCGATGCCTTGCTCAACCACGGGCTATGCCTTGTTCTACTTCGGGCAATGGCATGGTTGACCATGGAGACAGCCCTCAGTTGACCATGGGCTGTGCCTCACTCTACCATGGACAATGCCACGCTTGACCACAGGCTAGGCAATCCTGCACTCCAGGCGATGGCATGGCTGACCACAGAGACAGCCCTTGGTCAACCACGGGCAGTGCCTCACTCTACCATGGGCGATGCCATGCTCAACCACGGGCTATGTCTAGCTCAACTCCGGGTGATGGATTCGTTGACCACAGAGACAGCCCTTGGTTGACCGTGGGCTGTGCCTCACTCTACCATGGGCAATGGCTTGGTTGACTACGGAGACAGCCCTCGTTCGACCACTTGCTGCTTCTCGCTCTATGACAGGTGATGCCTTGCTGAACCACTGGCTGTGCCTGCCTCTACCAACAGCAATGGCTTGGTTGACCATGGAGACAGCTCACGATTGTCCATGGGTTGTGCCTCACTCTTCCATGGGTGATGCCACACTCAATCATGGAGACAGCCATCAGTCGACCACAGGCTGTGCCTCACTCTACCACGGGCGATGCCATGCTCGACCACGGGCTGTGCCTCACTCAACCACGAGCGATGCCTTGCTCGACCACAGAGACAGCCCCCAGTCGACCATGGGCTGCACATCATTCTACCACAGGCAATGCCTTGCTTCGACCACGGGCTGTGCAGTGCTCTACCACAGGTGATGGCTTGGTCAGCCATGGAGACAGCCCTCAATCAACTACAGGCTGTGCCTTGCTCTACCACAAGCAATCCCTTGCTTGACGATGAGCTGTACTTTGCTCAACCATGGGTGATGGCTTGGTTGACCGTGGAGACAGCCCTTGGTCGACCACGGGCTGTGCACTCGGTCGCTGACCAGCAGTGCCTCGCTCTACCACTGGCTGTGCCTTGCTCTACCATGGGCGATGCCTTGCTTGTCCATGGAGACAGCCCTCGGTCAACCACAGGCTGCGCCTTGCTCTACCACAGGCTATGCCTTGCTTGATCACGGGCCGTTCCTTGCTCCACCACTGGCGACGCCTTGCTCCACCACAGGCTGTGCCTGGCTCTACTAGCAGCAATGGCCTGGTTGACCAGGGAGACAGCCCTCAGTCAACCACGTGCTGTGCAATGCTCTACCACGGGCGATGCAAATCTTCACCACAGGCTGTGCTTCACAATACAAGTGGTGATGGCTTGGTCGACCATGGTGACAGCCCTCGATCTACCATCAGCTGCACCTTGCTGTACCATGGGTGATGCCTTGGTCAACCACGGGCTGTGCCTGGCTCTACCACGGGCAATGCCTTGGTCAACCACGGAGATAGCCATTGGTTGATCACGAGCTGTGCCTAGCACAACCACAGGCAATGCCTTGCTTGACCACAGGCTGTGCTCTGCTCTACCATGAGCGATGGCTTGGTCAATCATGGAGACACCCCTCGGTTGACCATGGCAGTGCGCTTGGTCACTAACGGGCTGTGCTTAGCTCTACCATGGGCAATGCCTTGCTCAAGCATGGGTTATGCCTCATTCTACCATTGGTGTTGCAATGGCTTGTTTGACCATGGCTGTGCCTTGCTTTAAAATGGGCAATGGCTAGGTTGACTGCGGGCTATGCCTTGCTATACCACAGGTGATGCGTTCTCAACCACCAGCTGTGCCTTGCTCTACCATGGGTGATGGCTTGGGTGAGCACGGAGATAGCCCTCAGTCGGCCATGGGCTGCATGCTTGGTTGCTCGTGGGCAGTGCCTTGCTTGACCCCATGTGATGCTTCACTCGACGATATGCTGTGCCTTGCTCTAGCAAGGGCAATGGCTTGGTCGACCTCAAAGACATCCCTCAGTTGATCACGGGCAATGCCTTGCTCTGCCATGGGCGATGGCTTGGTCGACCACGGAGATAGCCCTCGGTTGACCACGGGCTGTGCCTTCCTCTTCCATGGGCAATGGTTCAGTTGAGCATGGGCTGTGCCTGGCTCTACCTCGGGCAATGCCTTGCTCGAGCATGGGCTGTGCCTTGCTCGAGCATGGGCTGTGCCTTGCTCTACCATGGGCTGTGCCTTGCTCTACCATGGGCAATGGGATGTTTGACCACGAGTTGTGCCTCACTCTACCATGGGCGATGGCTCAGTTGGCCATGGATACAGCCCTTGGTTGACCACGGGCTGTGTGCTCGGTCGCTCACGAGCAGTGCCTAGCTCTACCACGGGCAATGGCATGGTTGACCACAGGTTGTGCCTCACTCTACCACAGACGATGGTAACCAAGGAGACTGCCCTCAGTCGGGCACAAGCTGTGCACTTGGTCGCTCATGGGCAGTGCCTTGCTCTACCATGGGCGATGCCTTGCTTGACCACGGGCTGCGCCTATCTCTACCATGGGAGTTGCATTGCTCAACCATGGGCAATGCTTGTTCAACCAAGGGCTGTGCCTCGCCCTAGCACAGGTGATCTGTTGCTTGACCACGGGCTGTGCATTGCTTTAACATGGGCAAAGGCTTGTCTGACGGCAGGCTGTGCCTCACTCTACCGTGGGTGATGCCTTCACGACCACAGGCTGTGCCTTGGTCTACCAAAGGTGATGGCCTGGGCAACAACAGAGACAGCCCTCAGTCGGCCACGGGCTATGTGCTCAGTCGCTCATGGGCAGTACCTTGCACCACCCCGGGCGATGCCTTGCTTGACCATGGGCTGGGCCTTGCTCTACAAAGGGTGATGGCTTGGTCGACCACAGAGACAGCCCAAGGTCGACTACGGGCAATGGCTTGCTCTGGCTTGGTCGACCCCAGAGACAGCCCTCTGTTGACCACTGGCTGTGCCATGCACTTCCATGGGCAATGGCTCGGTTGACCAAAGGCTATACGCTCAGTCTCTCTCACAGGCAGTGCCTGGCTCTACCTCAGGCGATGCCAGGCTTGACCCTGGGCTGTGCCTTGCTTTACCAAGGGCAATGGGATGTTCAACCACAGGCTGTGCCTTGGCAATGGGTTGCTCAACCGTGGGCTGTGCCTTGCCCAACCACAGGCGATGGCTTGGTTGACCATGGTGACAGCCCTTGGTTGACCATGGGCTATGTGCTTGGTTGCTCACGGGCAGTGGCTTGCTCTACCACTGGCAATGCCTTGCTCCACCACGGGCTGTGTTTTGCTCTACCATGGGCGATGCCTTCTCGACCAAGGTCTGTACCTCACTCTTCCACGGGCAATGCCTTCTCCACCACAGGCTGTGCCTCACTCTACCATGGGTAATGCCTTCTCCACCACTGGCTGTGCCTTGCTCTACCACGGGCGATGGCTTGGTTGACCATGGGGAAAGCCCTCAGTCGACCACGGACTATGTGCTTGGTCGCTTACAGGCAGTGCGATATGCTCTACCATGGGCAATACCTTGCTCCACCATCAGCCTATGCCTTGCTCTACCACAGGTGATGCCTTCACGACCACAGCCTGTGCCTCACTCTACCACAGAGACAGCCCTCTGTCAACCATGGGCTGTGTGCTCGGTTGCTCATGAGCAGTGCCTTACTCTACCATGGGCAATGCCTTGCTCCACCATGGGCAATGCCTTGCTCCACCATGGGCTGTGCTTTGCTCTATGACAGGTGATGCCTTGCTCAACTACGGGTGATGCCTTCTTGACCACGGGCTGCGCCTGGCTCTTCCACGGGCGATGTCTTCTCGACCATGAGCTGTGCCTCACTCTACCACGGGCTGTGCCAGGTTCTTCCATGGGCGATGTCTTCTCGACCACAAGCTGTGCCCACTCTACCATGGGTGATGCCTTCTTGACCATGGGCTGTGCCTTGCTCTACCACAGGTGATGCCTTGCTTGACGATGGCCAATACCTTCTCGAACATGGTTTGTGCCTGGCTCTTCCGTGGGCAATGTCTTCTCAACCATGGGATGTGCCTCGCTCTACCATGGGCAATGCCTCCTTGACCATGGGCTGTGCCTTGCTCTACCATGGGCGATGCTTGGGTCGACCATGGAGAAAGCCCTCGGTCGACCACGGGCTACATGCTCAGTCACTCACAGGCAGTGCGATGCTCTACCACGGGCAATGCCTTGCTCCACCATCAGCCTATGCTTTGCTCTACCACAGGTGATGCCTTCATGACCACGGACTGTGCCTCACTCTACCACAGAGACAGCCCTCGGTCGACCATGGGCTGTGTGCTGGGTTGCTCACAAGCAGTGCCTCACTCTACCACGGCAATGCCTTGCTCCACCATGGGCTGTGCCTTGCTCTACGATGGGCAATGCCTTGCTCGAACACGGGCTGTCCCTCACTCTACCATGGGTGATGCCTGCTTGACCTTGGGCTGTGCCTCACTCTATCACGGGCGATGGCTTCTCGACCACAGGCTGTGCCTTGCTCTACCATGGGTGATGGATTGGTCAACAATGGTGAAAGCCCTCAGTCAACCATAGGCTATGTGCTTGGTCACTGACAGGCTGTGCCATGCTCTAGCATGGGCAATGCATTGCTCCACCATGGGCTTTGCCTCACTCTACCACATGCAATGCCTTCTCTACCACGGGCTGCACCTGGCTCTACCATGGGCGATGCCTTCTCGACCACAGGCCATGCCTCACTCTACCACAGGGGATGCCGTCTCGACCACCAGCTGTGCCTTGCTATACCATGGGCGATGGCTTGGTTGACCACAGAGAAAGCCCTCAATCGACCACAGGCTATGTGGTCAGTTGCTCACAGGCTGTGCCATGCTCTAGCACGGGCAATGCCTTGCTCCACCTTGGGCTATGCCTCACTCTACCACGGGCGATGCCTTCACAACCATGGGCTGAGGCTCGCTCTACCATGGGCAATGGGATGTTCGACCATGGGCTGTGCATTGCTCTACCATGGGCTATGGCTTGGTCGACTGCGGGCTATGTGGTCAGTTGCTCACAGGCAGTGCCTTGCTCCACCTTGGGCTGTGCCTCACTCTACCCCGAGTGACGCCTTGCTCAACTACTGGCTGTCCCCAGCTCTACCATGGGAAATCACTTGCTTGACCAAGGAGACAGCCCTTAGTCAACCACAGGCTGTGTGCTCGGTCACTCATGGGCAGTGCCTCACTCTACCATGGTCCATGCCTTGCTCGACCACCACGACAACCCTTGGTAGATCACGGGGTGACACCTTGATCGACCACCGCGACAGCGTTTGGTCGACCACGGGCAGTGCCTTGCTCTACCACAAGTGATGCCTTGCTCCACCACAGGCAATGGCATGGTCAACCACGGGCAATGGCTTGGTTGACCAAAGGCTATGCCTCGCTCTACCACGAGCAATCGCTTCCTTGATGATGGCCTGTGCCTTCATCTACCATGGGCGTTGCCTTGCTTGACCACAAGTTGTGCCTGGCTTTACCCCGGGAAATGGCTTGGTCGACCATGGGCTGTGCCTTGCTCTACCCCGGGTGATGCCTTCTTGACCAGCGGCTGTGCCTTGCTCTACCATGGGCGATGGCTTGATCGACCACAGAGACAGCCCTTGGTCGGCTCACGGGTGATACCTTGCTCGACCACAGGCTGTGCCTGGCTCCACCATGGGAGATGCCTTGCTCGGCCATGGAGACAGCCCTCAGTTGACCACAGGCTGTGCCTCACCCTACCACGAGTGATGCCTTGCTAGACGATGGGCTGTGCCTTGCTTTACTACTTGCAATGGCTTGGTGGACCCCAGGCTGTGCCTCACTCTACCACGGGTGATGCCCTCTCGACCACGGGCTGTGCCTTGCTCTACCATGAGCAATGCCTTGCTCGACTACAGGCTGGGCTTGTCTCTACCAAGGCACATGCCTTGCTTGACCTCGGGATGGGCCTTGCTCTACCATGTGCAATGGCTTGTTCAACCATGGGCTATGCCTCCCCCTACCATGGGCGATCCCTTGCTCGACCATGGGCTGTGTGTACTTCTACCAAGGGCAATGGCATGTTCAACCATGGGCTGTGCCTTGCTCTACCAGGGGTGATGCCTTGCTTGACCATTGCTAGTGCCTTGCTCTACCCTGGGCCATGGCTTGGTTGACCACAGGCTATGCCTCGCTGTACTTCAGTCCACCACAGGCTGAATGCTCGGTCTCTCAAGTGTAGTACCTGGTAGTACCTCTGGCGATGCCTTACTCAACCACGGGCTGTGCCTTGCTCTACTAAGGGTGATGCCTTGCTCGACCGCCTACTGTGTGTTGCTCTACCAAGGGCAATGCAATGTTTGACCGCAGGCTGTGCCGTGCCCAACCATGGGCGATGCATTGCTCAACCACAGGCTGTGCCACACTATACCAAGGGCGATGGCTTGGTCAACCACAGAGACAGCCCACAGTCGACCACAGGCAATGCCTTGCTTTGCCACGGCCGATAGGTTGGTCGACCAGAGAGACAGCCCTTCGACAACCATGGGCTGTGCCTTGCTCTACCACAGCCAATCGCTTGGTTGACCACAGGCTATGCGTCACTCAACCAGGAGCAATGCACTTGGTCACTCACAGACTGTGCCTTGCTCTACCACGTGTGATGCCTGGCTCTAACACGGGCAGTGCCTTGCTTGGTCATGGGCTGTGCCTTGCACTACCACAGGCAATGGCTTCGTTGACCAAAGGTTGTGCCTCACTGTATCATGGGTGATGGCTTGCCTGACAATGGCTTGTGCCTTCCTCTACCATGGGAGTTGCCTTGCTGACCATGGGCTGTGCCTTACTATACCACGGGCAATGGCTTGCTCAACCACAGGTGATTCCTTCTTGACCATGGGCTGTGCCTTGCTCTACCACAGGCGTTGGCTTGGTTGAGCACAGAGACAGCTCTTGGTCAGCCACAGGCTGTGCACTTGGTTGCTCACAGGCAGTGCCCTCGGTCATTCACAGGCAGTGCCTTGCTCTACCATGGGTGATGCCTTGCTCGACCATGGCCTATAACTTGCTCTTCCGTGGGTGATGGCTCAAACGACCAAGGGCTGTATGCTCAGTCTCTCACCGGCAGTGACAAGCTCTACCTCGGGTGATGCCTTGCTCAACCACAGGCTGGGCCTTGCTCTACCACGGGCAATGCCTTGCTCTACCATGGGCAATGCCTTGCTCGACCAACTCCAGTGCCTTTCTATACCAAGGGAAATAGCATGTTCGACCACGGGCTGTGCCTCGCTCTACCACGGGTGATGCCTTGCTTGACCATGAGCTATGCCTCGCTGTTCCTTGATCAACCACGGGCTGTACACTCGGTCTCTCATGGGCAGTGCCTGGTATTACCTCGGGTGATGCCTTGCTCGACCATGGGCTATGCCTTGCTCTTCCAAGGGCAATGGCATGTTTGACCACTGGCTATGCCTTGCCCAACCACAGGCAATGCCTTGCTTGACCATGGGCTGTGCCATGCTATACCAACAGTGGTGGCTTGGTTGACCATGGCAATAGCCCCTGGTCGATCATGGGCAATGCCAAGATCGACCACGGGCTGTGCACTCGGTCACTCACGGGCAGCGCTGAGCTCAACAACGGGCGATGCCTTGCTCAACCACGACAACAGCACTTGGTCGATCATGGGTTGATGCATTGATCGACCATGGCGATAGCTCTTGGTTGACCACGGGCAGTGCCTTGGTCGAACAAGGGCAATGTGTTAGTCAACCACAGGCTATGCGTCGTGCTACCATGGGCGATGCCTTGCGTGACCATGGGCTGTGCCTTGCCCAACCATGGGCGATGCCTTGCTCGACCACAGGCTGTGCCTTGCTCTACCACAGGCAGTGCCTTGCTCTACCAGGGGCAGTGCCTCACTCTACCATGGGTGATGGCTTGGTTGACCAGGCAGACAGCCCTCAGTTGACTACGGGCTGTGCATTTAGTAGCTCACAGTCTGTGCCTGGCTCTACCTCGGGCGATGCCTTGCTTGACCATGGGATGTGCCTTGCTCTACCACCGATGATGCCTTGCTCAACCATGGGCTGTGCCTTGGTCTTCCATAGGCCATGGCTTTTTCGACCACAGCTATGCCACGCCCTACCACGGGCAATGGCTTGGTCGACCATGGAGACAGCCCTCAGTCTACCATGAGCTGTGCCCATAGTTGCTCACACCTAGTGCCTGGCTCTACCACGGGCGATGCCCTGCTCCACCATAGGCTGTGCCTTGCTCTACCACGGGTGATGGCTTGTTTGACTATGTCCTGTGCCTTGCTCTACCATGGGCTATGCATTGCTCAACCACAGGTTGTGCCTTGCTCTACCAAGGGTGATGGCTTGGTCGACCATGGAGACAGGTAGCGGTCGACCATGGGCTCTGCCTTGCTCTCCCACAGGCGATGGCTTGGTCAACCATGGAGCCAGCCTCCGGTCAACCACAGGCTGTGTGCTTGGTCGCTCACAAGCAGTGCCTTGCTCTACCTCAGTCGATGCCTTGGTTGACCACAGCAACAACCCTTGGTTGATCACGGTCAATGCGTAGATCAACCATGGGCTGTCCACACAGTGGCTTATGGGCAGTGCCCTGCTCGGCAACAGTGACAGTGCTTGTTCAATCATTGGGCGATGCCTTGATCATCCATGGCAATAATGCTAGGTTGACTATGGGCAGTGCTTGGCTCTAGCATGGGTGATGCCCTGCTCGTCCACGGGCTGTGCCTTGCTCTACCATGGACGATGGCTTGGATGACCATGGAGACAGTCCTTAGTCAACCCTGGGCTGTACCTTGCACTACCACGGGCATGGCATGGTCAACCACAGAGACAGCCTTTGGTCAACCATGGGCCGTGCCTTGCCCTACCACGGGCTGTGCCTTGCCCTACCACGGGCTGTGCCTTGCTTGACCCCAGGCTGTGCCAGGCTCTACCATGGGCGATGGCCTGTTCAACCATGGGCGGTGCCTCACTCTACCATAGGTGATGGCTTCATCGACCACTGGTTGTGCCTTGCTGTACCATGGGCAATGCCTTGCTTGACCACAGGGTGTGCCTTGCCTGACCATGGGCGATGCCTTGCTCGACCACAGGCAGCCTGGCTCCACCACGGGCAATGCCTTGTTCAACCACATGCTATGCCTGGCTATACCATGGGAGATGCCTTGCTCCGCCATGCACTGTGCCTTGCCCTGCCATGGGCAATGGATTGGTCGACGATGGAGGCAGCCCTCTGTCAACCATGGGCTGTGTGCTCGGTCGCTTATGGGTGATGCCTTCCTCTACCAAGGGCAATGCCTTGCTCCACCATTGGCTGTGCCTTGCTCTACCATGTGCGGTGGCTTGTTCGACCACGGGCCATGCCTTGCTCAACCGTGGGCAGTTCCTTACTCTACCCTGGGCACTGCCTTGTTTGACCACGGGCTGTGCCTCGCTCTACCCCGGGTGTTGCCTTGCTCGACCATGTGCGATGCCTTGGTTGACTGCAGAGACAGCCCTCGGTCGACCATGGGCTTGTACTCAGTCGCTCACGGGCAGTGCCCTGCTGTACCATGTGCAATGCCTTGCTCCACCACTGGCAGTGCCTTGCTCTACCACAGGCCATGGCTTGGTCAGCCATGGGCTGTGCTTTGCTCTACCACGGGCGATACCTCGCTCGACCACATGCTGTGCCTTGCCCTACCATGAGCGATGGCTTGGTCAACCATGGAGACAGGCTTTGGTTGACCACGAACTGTGCACTTGGTCTCTGATGGGCAGTGCCTTGCTCTACCACTGGCTATGCCTTGCTCAACCACTGGCTGTGCCTTGCTCTACCATGGATGGTGCCTTGCTCTACCATGGGCAGTGCCTTCCTCGACCATGGTGACAGTGCTTGAACAATCAAGGGTAGATGCGTTGATCAACCTTGGCAACAGCTCTTGGTTGGCCACAGGCATTTCCTTGGTCCACCACAGGCAGAACCTTGGTCAACCATGGGCTGTGCCTCGGACTACATTGGGCGTTGCCTTGCTCAACCACAGGCTGTGCCTTGCTGCACCATGGGCGATCCCTTGCTCGGCTACAGGCAGTGCCTTGCTCTACCATGGGCAATGGCTTGGTTGACCATGGAGACAGCCCTTGGTTGGCTACAGGCTATTCACTCAGTAGCTCACGGGCATTGCCTGGCTCCTCCTTGGGTGATGCCTTGCTTGACCACGGGCTGTGCCTTGCTCTACCACAGACGATGCCTTACTTGACCATGGGCAGAGCCTGGCTCTACCAAGGGCAATGGCATGTTTGACCACAGGCTGTGGCTCACCCTACCTTGGGCAATGCCTTGCGCAACTGCTGGCTGTGCCTTGCTCCACCACGGGTGATGGCTTGGTGGACCACAAAGACAGCCCTCAGTTGACCACGGGCTGTGTGCTCGGTCACTCATGGGTAGTGCCTTGCTCTACCATGAGCAATGCCTTGCTCCACCACTGGCAGTGCCTTGCTCTACCACGGGCCATGGCTTGGTTGGCCATGGGCTTTGCTTCACTCTACCACGGGCGATACCTCGCTCGAGCATGTACTGTGCCTTGCCCTATCATGAGTGATGGCTTGGTCGACCATGGAGACAGGCCTCGGTTGACCCCGAATTATGCACTTGGTCGCTCATGGGCAGTGCCTTGCTCTACCACAGGTGATGCCTTGCTCGCCCATTGGCTGTGCCTCACTCTACCATGGGCGGTGCCCTGCTCCACCGCAGGCGATGGCTTGGTCAATGTCAAAGATAGAATAATTCTTCTATATTTTTGTGTGCTGCAATGAGCCAATATATACATAGGACTATGACATAAATTAGTAACAAAATCTTAATAAAAAGGAAACTTCCTAATAGGAAACTACCAAATAAAAGATTCCAAGAATTACAACTGATCCTATCCTATTTAGTCTCTATCATATTTTGACACTCCCCCTCAAGCTGGAGAATGGATGTCATCCATTCCTAGTTTGCCAACTATATTTTGGAAGACCACACTTGGCAGTCCCTTTGTAAGAATATTTGCTAGTTGGTCCTTTGAGGAAATAAATGGAGTACATATTAAGCCATTGTCTAGTTTCTCCTTAATAAAGTGTCTATCAACTTCAATATGTTTTGTTCGATCATGTTGCACAGGATTGTGCGCAATGCGGATGGCAGATTTATTGTCACAATAGAGCTTCATTGGTCCTGTCCACTTTATCTTCAAGTCATCAAGAATAATCTTTAACCACAATAGCTCACATACTCCCATTGCCATGGATCTAAACTCAGACTCTGCACTTGATCTTGCTACCACATTTTGTTTCTTACTTCTCCATGTAACAAGATTCCCTTCTAAGAAAGTACAGTAGCCTGAGGTTGACCTCCTATCATCCAATGATCCTGCATAATTTGCATCAGTGTAGGCCTCAAATGTCAAGCTTTCTCCTTTCTTGAACAGAACATCTCTACTAGGTTTGCTCTTCAAGTATTGTAGGATTCGGTGGACTGCCTTGAGATGCATTTCTTTTGGATTGTACATAAATTTGCTGACCACACTCACAGCAAAAGCAATATCTGGTCTTGTGTGTACCAAATAAATCAACTTCCCAACCAGCCTTTGATAAGCGCTTACGTCTATTGTGGGATCTTCAGAAGCATCACGTAATCCATGATTGAACTCAAAGGGTGTATCAACAGGTTTACATCCAAATTCCTGTACATATTTGTGTTGAGAAATAAAAATCCCTTGTTTTGAATGAGCCACTTCAATTCCTAGAAAGTACTTTAGCCTCCCAAGTTCCTTGATATCAAATTCCTTGAGAAGATGTAGTTTTAAATTATGCATTTCCAGTGTATCATTGCCTGTCACAATCATATCATCTACATACACTAGTAAAGATGTCACTCCCCCTGACTTAGAGTGTCTTATAAATAAAGAATGGTCGCCTTGACTCCGTCTATATCCCAAAGCAATCATTACTGTGGTAAGTCTTCCAAACCAAGCTCTAGGTGACTGTTTGAGTTGATAGAGTGCCTTTTTTAGCTTACAAACCATTCCTTCTTTGAATTCAAATCCAGGAGGAGCCTCCATATAGATCTCTTCTTCTAGGTCGCCATGAAGAAATGCATTCTTAACATCATATTGATGTAGATCCCATCCAAAATTGGCAGCTAATGATAAAATAACTCGTACCATGTTCATCTTTGCCACTGGTGCAAAGGTCTCGATGTAATCTATGCCATATGTTTGAGTATACCCCTTAGCAACTAACCTTGCTTTGTATCTTTCCACCAATCCGTCAGATTTATACTTCACAGTAAATACCCATCTACATCCAACTGGTTTGATTCCCTTTGGCAATTTAACCAGCTCCCATGTTTTGTTCTTTGCAAGAGCTTCCATTTCCACCATCATGGCATCCTCCCACCTCTTGTCCTCTAATGCCTTGGATAGATTTCTTGGAATGGGTATAGTGTGGAGGTTGCTTAAGAGAGCTCTATGTTTTTGGGAAAGGTTTTGGTAAGATAAATATAGGTATAATGGATGTTTGGTGCAGGCCCGGGTTCCCTTCCTAAGTGCAATTGGTAAATCAGTGTCACTTTCTCAGGCTGATTTTTGGGCTCACTCAGTTCAACTGATGGTATTTTTGGCTCACTTAGTTCAGCTGATGGTAGGGCATTCTCAATAGGTATTGGAATGGAATTGAAATTTTGAGTAGTGGCATGAATAGGAGACTGAACCTGCTTTATTTGAGAGACTAGGATTTTCTTCCTAACATATGTCCTCAGTGGTTGAACATTGTCTTGTCCCCCATTATCTTTCACCACTTCATACATCTTTGACTGAGGAGATTGATATGGAGTTGTGGAATTTGAAGAATTGGACTGAGTGGACTGATTTGGTGTAGTAGAACTTGACTCCACAGGTATAGAAAAGGACTCAATTAGAGATTCAGGAGAGCTATGAATGACCTGGAAAATCAAGGGAAAACATGTCCTTTGCATTATCTTCACTTAAGTTCTCCCTCTGAAGATAGGGATGTTCAAAAAATGACTCATTTTCAACAAAAGTAACATCTGAAGAGACAAAGAATTTTCTAGTAGATGGATGAAAACATTTATATCCTTTTTGTGTAGAAGAATATCCAATGAAGATGCATCTAATTGCACGTGGATCTAGTTTTCCCCTATTTGGAGAATGGATGTGAACAAAAGCAACACTTGCAAAAATTCTCGGGATGAGATTATTGGAAATTTTGAAGTGAGGGAAAAAGTTTGTCAAAATTTCAGTTGGACTTTTAAAATCAAGAATAGGAGATGGAAGCCTATTAATCAAATGTGCAACAGTTAGAACAACTTCCCCCCAATATTGTTTAGGAACACTTTTATGAAATAATAGAGCTCTTGTGACATCTAAAAGATGACCATTTTTGCGTTCAGCTATTCCGTTTTGTTGTGGAGTGTTGACACAAGAAGATTCATGTATAATTTCTTCCTTTTGAAAAAATGGGGAAAGAGTTTGGTTGAAATAATCTTTGGCATTATCAGAATGAAACTGCTTAATTCTCACATCAAATTGTGTCTTGATCATATTATAAAAATTGGGAAAAACATTGCTCACATTTGATTTATTTTTTAGAAGATAGATCCACGTTACTCGAGTGCAATCATCAATGAATGAGACAAACCACCTTGCACCGGAAATATTTTGAACAGTAGATGGACCCCAAATATCACTATGAACAAGTGAAAAAAGATTGAGACTTCTTGCATTGCTTAATGGAAAGGAAGTACGCTTGTGCTTAGCAAGTTCACAGTCATTGCAATGAAAAAACTCTAAATCAAACCCCTTGAATAGTGATGGAAACATCAACTTAAGAACCTTAAAAGACGGGTGACCTAAATGACGATGGTAAAGCCAAATTTTTGTTTCATTTGACATAACTGACTCAGAAAGAAGTGATGCAGATAAGGAGTTCTCAACTCTTGTTCTTCCACCTTGGCTTTCAAGGTAGTAAAGACCGTCTCTCATACTAGCACATCCAATCTTCCTCCTCGTGCCTAGCTCCTGAAAAACACAATGTGAAGGGAAAAAGGTTACACTGCAATTGGAATCTTTGGTGAATTGTTTTATGGAAATCAGATTTGCAAGCAAGTTTGGGACATGGAGAACATTTTTAAGTATAAGAGAGCCATTTAAATGAATGTCTCCTTGACCTATTATGGTGGTATCTGACCCATCAGCTATGGTTATCTTTTTTTGGCTAGAACATGGTGAGTAGGAAGAAAAATACTTGGAGGAGAAAGTCATGTGGTCAGTGGCTCCAGAATCTATTACCCATATCTTTTGTGAAATTTTCTCCAAAGCATTAGAAACACCAGAGGAAGAAGAAATACCTAAAAGCACTAGTTTGCTTTTACCTGTCGAAGAAGGTTTCTCCATTGTTCCCAAAAATTCCTCAATTTCTCAATCTCTTCCTTGTTGAAGTCAAGAGGTGAACTTTGAGAACCTTCTTGATTGTCTGATACAACGCTTGCAACGTGTGCTTGGCCTTTGTCACTTGCACTTTGACTAGGCTTGCCATGAAGTTTCCAACAATTCTCCTTGGTGTGGCGATGTTTCTTGCAATACGTGCAGAAATGAGAATCACAATTAGTTGGTTTGTAAGGATTTACTTGGATATAAGTCGGGCTAGATTCCTTCAATCCAATTGTCTTGGCCACAAGTGCAGATCCTTCTTCACCATGGGTTTCAAACATAACGCTTCGTCATCCCTCTTCAGCTCGTATAATTGAGATTGTCTCATTCAAGGACGGCAAGTCTTCCTTTCCCAAAATCTGTACTCTAACGGCATCAAACTCAACATTGAGACCTGCAAGAAAATCATAAATACGATCCTTCTCCATCACTCGCTTCAGAACTGCTGCATCTGAACTGCAACTCATTTGAATACACTGATAATGGTCTAACTCCTGCCACAAGCCTTGCAAGAAACTTGAATACTTAGTCATAGTTCAAGCCCCTTGTTTGGCTGCTGAAATTTTCGTCTTAATTTCATAGATCTAGGCAGCATCATGGACCTTGGAATATGTCTGTTGAATAGCATCCCATATCTCTTTGGCATTGCCAAGAAACATGCAGGTATCGCTGATTTCTGGTAGCATCGAATTCCATAACCACGACATCACCATGGAATCTGTCACAGGGGTCGGAACTCACCCAAATTTTTCCGTTCCTGCGATGGTGCTGAGCAGTGTCCCGTGCACTCTCAACCAACCCGAAGCACACACAGCAAAATAGCTTGGCGAGGTTTAGCAATCAAGGATCAAGATCGAACAATGCAAGGTAAGGGAAATCTCACTTGTATTCACGAACATGAATTACAAGAACACACAAAACCCTTACACGACCTTGCACAGTCACGTCCAAGTATATGCCTCGTACTCTGGCACTTGCACTCCTCACTTGGACGGGTGAACTTCGCTCCAGGAGTTCACACTTGGCTTCAGTGAACTGGTCACACTATTGCCGGGGCTTCCTTTGCTCGACTTTTGGTGATGGAGTGTTTCCTCTCAACTCTCTCCAGTTGCTCTCCCCTTCTGCTGCCTCGACCTTGGGACCCGGGGGCTATTTATCCTTGCAGGGGGCAACCACCGTCCCTGGTTTCCAGGAGACACCTCAGCTCCATAACCACCCACTCCCACACTTCTAGGGGCTGCAGTTGGATAAGCTTGACTGCTTGCCAGCACAGTCACTCGGTCAGCACCTTGACCGAGACTCCATCGTTCCATGACGGAAGTATACCGGGTCTGCCTAAGTGCCATCCGCACTTAGTTCGGTCGTGGGCACCACGCCCTTGCCTTGGATCAGTTGAATGGAACATTAGCATCGCTTCGACCACGAGTGACTTCCCTAGCGAGTCTTCAGGAGAACCCGCGCACCCGTTGCTTGCCAACTTGCCTTTGAACGGGTCTTTCGGGAGGTTAGGGCATCCAGCCCACTTGCCCTTGACCGGGTCTTGCGGGATTGCTCAGGCCCGCACTGCCCGCCACCTGGCGTCCGCCTTACTCGCCCGGGAGCAAGTCTCCGGGTGGTTAGGGCGTCCAGCTCACTTCCCTGACCGAGTCTTTAGGGAGGTTGGGAAGTCTAGCTCACCTTCCCTTGACCGAGTCTTGCGGGAGTGCTCCTTCCCGCATAGCCTGGCCCTCGCCCTATATATATCCCACTGATCCTTTGGCATTCCTTCCCTCGATCCTTTCCCTAGCTGCCATGCCATCGAGGGTCCGCCTAGCAGCCATTTCCGTGTCCTGAGCATTAAGGGGCTAACAAACCTCCCCCACTTGAGGAAGCCGACGCCCTCGTCGGAATAGAGTGGAGGTACTCCTGGATCTTGTCCTCGAACTGCCAGAGTGTTGCCTCCTTTTCCCAACTCGCTTCCGACATTGGCAACCCTTTCCATAGAACCAGGTACTCCGTTCTCCGGTTCTTCTTGCTGTATCCCAACACCCGTCGGTCCAGCACATGGTCAACTTCCCTTTCCAATTCTGTGCACACATTCAATGGAGCACGTCTTGCCCTAACGCGGTCCGCATCCGCATCCTCATGGTAGGGCTTTAGGAAGCTAACATGGAAAGTCGGATGAATCTTCATCCTCTCGGGTAGTGCTAAGCGATAAGCCACTGCTCCAACTCGCTTCACCACCTCGAATGGCCCATCATACCGCTAAATGAGGCCCTTGTGCCATCTTTTGCTCGTCACTTTCTTCCAGATTTGGGGCGTCAATTTCAGCATGACCTTGTCACCGACCTGAAATTCTAGCGGTCGACGCCCCTGATCCGCATATTTCTTCATGCGGCGGACAGCTTTGGCAAGGCTATCCTATGCTTCCTCGAGCATTTCCTGCTTGTTCCGGGCAAAACGGTAGGCAGCAGGACATGGCCCTTCCTTCTTTTGTAGGGCCACCTCGGAAGGGGTCAATGGTTGATAGCCCAAAGCGAGCTTAAACGGACTGAACCCCGTGGCTGAGGAACGGTGCAAGTTGTAACAAAACTGCGCCGTGTCTAACAGTTCCAGCCAATTCCGCTGACTGGCAGTGACATAGTGTCACAAGTATTCTTCCAGCAGCTGGTTCATCCTTTCCATTTGTCCATCCGTTTGCGGGTGGTTGGCTATTGAGAACTTTAGCTCCGTCCCCATCATATTGAAGAGATGGGTCCAGAATCTCCCGGTGAACCGTGCATCTCGATCACTCACAATGTCCGTCGGGATCCCAAACAGCTTGACCAAGTGGCGGTAGAACTCTTCTGCCGCCGTTTCCGCAGAGCAATTCTTTGGGGTAGGCCTGAAGATCCCATACTTTGAGAACCTATCTACCACAACCATAACTCCATCAAAACCCTTAACCTCAGGGAAGCCACTGATGAAGTCCATAGAAACCGATACCCAAGGTTTCTTTGGAATAGGCAAAGGCTGCAACAAGCCCGCCTCAATGTGCCGTTACGCCTTGTCTTGTTGACAAACAAGGCAAGTCTTGACGTATAGCTCAACGTCATTCTCCATCTTCGGCCAGAAGTAGGAGCGTGCCAACAGCGCCAGCATCCTTTCTCGTCCGGGATGCCCAGCCCATTGCGCGTCATGATGTTCACGCAACAACTGTGTCCTCAGCCCTCCGCCGGGGACGAATACGCGACCACCCTTCGCGTATAGCAAGCCATCCTCAAGCCAGTACCTCTGCACAGTACCATCTTGAACTTGCGCAACCAACGTTTGGTATACCCGTCCTCCTTCGCCTGATCCTTCAGTTTGCCTACGAAGGTGGACTCCAATTGGTTTAGCGCAGCAATTGTCTCTACTGCCTTCTGCTCAAAGCGTCAGCAACTTGGTTGTGGCGCCCAGGCCTATGCTCCCACTCGAAGTCATACTCGGCCAAGAACTCTTGCCACTAGGCCTGCCTTGGGGACAACTTCTTCTGCGTCTTAAAGAAAGTGTTTGCAACATTATCCGTTTTGATCACAAAAGAAGTGCCAAGTAAGTATACCTGCCATGCCCGTAGGCAATGCACAACCGCCAACATTTCCTTCTCGTGCGCGGAGTAGCGTTGTTCAGCCGGCTTCAACTTCCAACTCTCGAACGCTATCGGGTGCCCATCTTGCACCAACTCTCCGCCTGCAGCACGATCCGAGGCATCCGTATGGACTTCGAACGGCCTATCGAAGTTCGGAAGCTTCAGCACAGGTTCGGCCACAATCCGGGACTTGATCTTCTCGAAGGCGTCCGCACATGCCGCATCCCAAGTCCACGATTTGCCCTTCTGCAGTAGATCGGTGAGCGGGGATACCAGCTTCGAGTATCCCTTGATGAACTTGCGGTAGTAGTTTGCCAACCCGAGGAAACTCCGCAGTTTGCCCACCTTGGTGGGAGCCATCCACTCCCTAATGGCTTGCACCTTTCGGGGATCCATCTTCACCGTGCCCCCGCCAATCACGTGTCCAAGGAAGTTGATTTCCTTGGTGCAGAACTCGCACTTCTCCTTCTTTACGTATAACCGGTGTTCCCTTAGCTGCTGGAACACAAAACGTAAATGCCCAAGATGGTCCTCTAGAGACCGGCTATAGATGACAATGTCATCGAGATACACAACCACAAACTTGTCTATAACATCATGAAACACATCATTCATGAGATTGCAAAATGTGGCTGGTGCATTGGTTAAGCCAAACGGCATAACCTTAAACTCATATGACCATACCGAGTCACCATTGTCGTCTTTGGTGTGTCGCCCTCCGCTATGCGAACTTGCCAATATCCCGATCTCAGGTCCAACTTGGTGAAGAATTCGGCTCCACTGAGTCGATCGAACAAGTCTGCAATCAATGGCACGGGGTACTTGTTCTTCATAGTGATCTTGTTCAACCCGCGGTAGTCCACGCACAACCGCAACGTGCCATCCTGCTTCTCCTGGAACAGCACTGGCGCTCCAAAGGGCGCCTTGGAAGGCTGGACTTTCCCCGATTCCAGTAAGTCCTGGAGTTGTTTCCGTAACTCCTCCAGTTCTTTAGGTGACATCCGGTAAGGAGCTTTAGCTGGTGGCCTTGTCCCCGGAATCAACTCGATTTTGTGATCTACCGCCCGCCTTGGCGGTAAGCCCTTGGGCAGCTCCTCAGACATAACGTCACAAAAGTCACCTAAAATTCCTTGCACCACGTCAGGAATGTCCGCGTTCGTGCCCCACTCGGGCTCTGACTCATGGATCGCTGCAAGGTATGTTGGCTGGCCCCTCTTCCAGCCTTTGGCTATTTGCATAGCCGAGACCCTTTCGGCCCTAATGTCCTCCGCATGGTTGAGGCCCTTAAACCCCCGAACGAAGCAAGGCTTCTTTGGGTCTGAGATTAGCAAACCAGACACATGTGGCATAACTGAAACACAAGCTTTCATGAGAAAGTTGTTACCGAATATTACGTCAAAATCATCCATAGGAATGACCATGACGTCTATGGTCCCCGACCAATCACCAATCTGGACCGGCACGCCTTTGGCCATCCCAAGTACCGGCCTACTTTGAGAGTTGACAGCTTTGATGCGGCTGGCTTGCTTCTGGATCCGCAATCCATAGGCTTGCACAACACGATCCGACACGAAGTTGTGCGTTGCGCCAGTGTCCACCATTGCCGTCACTTCCTTGGTGTTCAGGGTCATCGGTATATACATCAGTCCCTGCTCCTGCGCCTTCCTTCCCGATCGAATGGCGCCAAGAATTTGGAGAGGTGCCACTCTCGTTTGCTCGTCGTCGGAGTCGGAGTCGGTCCTATTCACCAAGGCCGATAGCTTCTCCCTCTTCGGGCAATCTCGAGCACGATGGGGGTCGTTGCAAATGAAGCACCCCGGGTGGGTCTTGGGGTCCTTAAGGGACGAACCTTCCGTCGCCTTCCCCTTTCCCTTGTCTCCCTTGGAGGACTTCCCTTTCTCGGCTTTGCCTGCACCCTTGCTAGGCTTGGCCGCCTTGTCCTTCAACTTCTCGGCCTGTTTCCCCTTCGGGTCGCTCTTTGATACACGGATGTCAATCAACGCATCCGCCTTTGCCATTGCGGTCTGGAGGTCTTGGACTCCTTGCCTTCGTAGCTCAAGATGAGCCCACGATTGAAGACCCCGCATAAAGTTGAACAGCTTGTCCAACTTGGACATTTCTATGACGTCAAGTAATAAGGAACTAAATTCCTTAACATAGTCACGTACCGTACCCGTCTGCCTTAGGTTGCACAATGCATCCCGAGCAGCCCACGAGGTGTTCGTGGGAAGGAACTGCTCCTTGAGTTCCTTCTTTAGCGTAGGCCAATCTCTGATGCGTGGCCACCCGCCGGTTGCAGCGTCCTGCTCACAGGTTCGCCACCAGAGTTTTGCATCGCCCGCCAAATACATGACTGCCATCGAGACTTGTTCCCCTTCTGGAACTTTTCCTGCCTCGAAGTAATGCTCGATGTCCCACAAGAAATTTTCGAGTTCCTTGGAACTCCTAACGCCTGTAAAGGCTTTGGGTTCATGTATCTTTACCTTCGCCCGAGATCCCTCTGCTTCGGCTACTCCAGCAGCCAGCACACGTCGCAGGACGCTCACCTCCTCCTTCAACCGAACAACATCTGGAACTAGCGCTGCCAGAACATCAGCCATAGTTCCGTTGGCTCCAGACATGTTGCCGAGGGACGTTTCCAAAGCCGTGATTCGATCTCTTAGTGCATCCATCCGGGACATCCACAAGTCACCGGTCGCTTGCTATTCCAATCCTTGCACACCGCTTGAACGCGGCTCTGATACCAGCTGTCACAGGGGTTGGAACTCACCCAAATTTTTCCGTTCCTACGATGGTGCTGAGCAGTGTCCCGTGCACTCTCAGCCAACCCGAAGCACACACAGCGAAATAGCTTGGCGAGGTTTAGCAATCAAGGATCAAGATCGAACAATGCAAGGTAAGGGAAATCTCACTTGTATTCACGAACACGAATTACAAGAACACACAAAACCCTTACATGACCTTGCACAGTCACGTCCAAGTATATGCCTCGTACTCCGGCACTTGCACTCCTCACTTGGACGGGTGAACTTCGCTCCAGGAGTTCACACTTGGCTTCAGGGAACTGGTCACACTATTGCCGGGGCTTCCTTTGCTCGACTTTTGGTGATGGAGTGTTTCCTCTCAACTCTCTCCAGTTGCTCTCCCCTTCTGCTGCCTCGACCTTGGGACCCGGGGGCTATTTATCCTTGCAGGGGGCAACCACCATCCCTGGTTTCTAGGAGACACCTCAGCTCCATAACCACCCACTCCCACACTTCTAGGGGCTGCAGTTGGATAAGCTTGACTGCTTGCCAGCACAGTCACTCGGTCAGCACCTTGACCGAGACTCCATCGTTCCACGACGGAAGTATACCGGGTCTGCCTAAGTGCCATCCGCACTTAGTTCGGTTGTGGGCACCGTGCCCTTGCCTTGGATCAGTTGAATGGAACATTAGCGTCGCTCGACCGCGAGCGACTTCCCTAGCGAGTCTTCGGGAGAACCCGCACGCCCCGTTGCTTGCCAGCTTGCCTTTGAACAGGTATTTCGGGAGGTTAGGGCTTCCAGCCCACTTGCCCTTGACCGGGTCTTGCGGGATTGCTCAGGCCCGCACTGCCCGCCACCTGGCGTCCGCCTTACTCGCCCGGGAGCAAGTCTTCCGGGTGGTTAGGGCATCCAGCTCACTTCCCTGACCGAGTCTTTAGGGAGGTTGGGAAGTCCAGCTCACCTTCCGTTGACCGAGTCTTGCGGGAGTGCTCCTTCCCGCATAGCCTGGCCCTCGCCCTATATATATCCCACTGATCCTTTGGCATTCCTTCCCTCGATCCTTTCCCTAGCTGCCATGCCATCGAGGGTCCGCCTAGCAGCCATTTCCGTGTCCGAGCATTAAGGGGCTAACAGAATCCTCCTCATCCCAAGTTGCAAACTTGGGATCATCTTTGGAAGGACCCGTGCCCAGCAAATGGCTTAACTTTCCTCTTCCCTTCAAGAACGTCTGGACTAATTGTGACCACTTCAAATAATTTTTCGCATTCAACCGATATGCTGGTTGAATGTTTTGCAGATCTCCAGTTGACATGGAAGCACCGTTCTCAGTTGCAAAGGAGCTGATTGTAGTGGCCTCCGACATATTTGTGAAAAAGAAGAGGAAAAAACAGGAAAAGGGAAAGGCTAATGGGTAATGGAATGTGAAGGAATTCGGCTAGAGGGGAGAAGAGAATCTCAGGAAAGAGCCTAGGGCTCTGATACCATGTTAAATTTGTTGTGAGCCCATAAGGGATCAGGCCCGTTTTCACTTAAAAGCTCAAGCTTATATGTGGCGGTACCCAACCTTCTTATAAGCCCACAACATTTTCTTCATTTAATCGATGTGGGATCGTATATCTCAACACCCACCCTCACATGGCAACGTGGTCGACTTTGCCATGTGCCATTAAACACCCGCCCTCAACAACTATCTACAAGTCGGGCATTCTTCTTCCGGTCTCGGACGAGGGGGACAACTGGCCACAAGTCGGGCAATTTTCTTCCATACTTGGGCTTATATCAACTGACCACAAGCTAAGCTTTTGGACTCGGGTCGGTGCAAGGTGCGAGTCCACTGGCTCTGATACCATGTCAAAGATAGAACAATTCTTCTATATTTTTGTGTGCTGCAATGAACCAATATATACATAGGACTATGACATAAACTAGTAACAAAATCTTAATAAAATAGGAAACTACCAAATAAAAGATTCCAAGAATTACAGCTGATCCTATCCTATTTAGTCTCTATCATATTTTGACAGTCAAACATAGTGACAGCCGTTATTCGACCATGGGCTGTTCTCTTGGTCGCACAATGGCAGTGCCTTGCTCCACCACGGGTGATGCCTACCTCGACCATGGCAACAGCCCTTCATCAATCACTGGTGATGCCTTGATCAACCATAGGCTGTGCACTCGGTGGCTAACAAGCAGTGCCTTGCTCTACCATGGGCATTGCCTTCCTTGACCACCACAAGAGCCCTTGAACGATCAAGGGTAGACGTGTTGATCGACCACGGCAACAGCTGTTGGCTGGCCATGGGCATTGCCTTGGTCCACCATGGGCAATGCCTTGGTCGACCATGGGCTGTGCCTCGGACTACAATGGTCGATGCCTTGCTCAACCACAGGCTGCACCTTGCTGCACCACGGTTGATCCCTTGCTTGACCACGGGCTGTGCTTCACTCTACCACAGGTGATGGCTTGGTCGACCACGGAGGCATGCTTGGTCGACTATGGGCTGTGCGCTCGGTAGCTCACAGGCATTCCCTGGCTCTTCCTTGGGTGATGCCTTGCTTGACCACGTGCTGTGCCTTGCTCTACCACAGGCAATGCCTTACTTGACCACAGGTTGTGCCTGGCTCTACCAAGGGCAATGGCATGTTTGACCACAGACTGTGGCTCGCCCTACCTTGGGCAATGCCTTGTGGAACCACTGGCTGTGCCTTGCGCCACCACGGGCAATGGCTTGGTCGACCACAAAAACAACCCTCAGTCGACCACAGGCTGTGCACTTGGTCTTTCATGGGCAGTGCCTGGCTCTACCTAGGGCGATGCTTTGCACGACAATGGGATGTGCCTTGCTCTACCATGGGCGATGCCTTGCTTGACCACGGGCTGTGCCTTGCTTGACCACGGGCTGTGCCTTGCTCTACCAAGGGCAATGGCATGTTCGACCATGGGTTGTGCCTTGCTCTACCACAGGTGATGCCTTACTTGACCATGGGCTGTGCCTTGCTCTAGCACAGGCGATGCCTTGCTTGACCACAGCCTGTGCCTTGCTCTACCATGAGCCTAGGCTTGGTCAACCATTGGTTGTATGCTCAGTTTCTCTTGGGCAGTCCCAGGTTGTAATTTGGGTGATGCCTTCCTCGACCATGGGCTGTGCACTCAGTCGCTCATGGGCAGTGCCTTGCTCTACCACGGTCGATGCCTTGGTTGACCATGGGCTGTGCACTCTGTCACTCATGGGCAATGCCTTGCTCTACCATGGTCGATGCCTTGGTCGACCATGGGCTGTGCACTTTGTCACTCATGGGTAGTGCCTTGCACTACCACAGCTGATGCCTTGCTCGACCACAGCCGATGCCTTGCACGACCACAGGCTGTGCCTTGCTCTACCACAGGCAATGGCTTGATCCACCAAGGGTGATGGCTTGGTCGACCTTGGAAACAGTCCTTGATCAACTTCGGGCTGTGCGCTCAGTCACAAAAGGGCAGTGCCCTGCTCCACCACAGGCGATGCGTTGCTTGACCACAGGCTGTGCCTTGCTCTTCTGCAGCTGAGGGCTCAAACGACCATGGGCTATATGCTAGGTCTCTCACAGGCACTGCCTGGCCCTACCTAGGGTGATGCCTTGGTTGACCATGGGCTGGGCCTTGCTCTACCCTGAGCAATGCCTTGCTTGACCACCCACTGTGCCTTTCTATGCCAAGGGCAATACCATGTTTGACCAGGGGCTGTGACTTGCCCAACAAGGGGCGATGCCTTGCTCAACCACAGGCTGTGCCTTGCCCAACCAGGGGTGATGCCTTGCTCGATCACGGGCTGGGCCTTGCTCTACCAAGAACGATGGCTTGGTTGACCAAAGAGACAGCCCTCAGTCAAACACAGAAGATGCCATGCTCGACCATGGGCTGTGCCTTGCCCAACCATGGGCAATGCCTTGCTCTACCATGGCCGATGGCTTGGTCAACCATGGAGACAACCCTCAGTTCAACCATGGGCAATGCCTTGCTCTGCCATGGGCAATGGCTAAGTCGACCATGGAGACAGCCCTCAGTCGACCGCGGGCAGTGGCTTGCTCTACCATGGGCGATGGCTTGGTTGACCATGGAGACAGCCCTCGGTCGACCACAAGCTGTGTGTTCAGTCGCTCACGGGCAGTGCCTTGCTCTAAAATGGTCAGCCACAGCAACAGCCCTTGGTAGATCAGGATTGATGCATTGATAGAGCATGGCCAGTGCACACGATCACTCACAGGCAGTCCCCTTGCTCTACCATGGGCAATGCCTTGGTTGACCATAGGCAGTGCCTTGCTCTAGCACGGGCTGTGCCTCACTCTACCACAGGCGATGGCTTGGTCGACCACGGAAACAGCCCTCGGTTGGCCATGGGCTATGCGCTCGGTAGCTCATGAGCATTGCCAGGCTCTACCTCAGCGATGCCTTGCTCGACCACGGGCTGTGGCTTGCTCTACCATGGGTGGTGCCTTGCTCGTCAACAAGCTGTGCTAGGCTCTACCAAGTGCAAAGGCATGTTTGACCATGGGCTGTGCATCGCTCTACAACAGGTGATGGCTTGGTCAACCACAGAGACAGCCCTTGGTTGACAATGGGTTGTGTGCTCGGTAGCTCACAGGCAGTGCCTGGCTCTACCTTGGGCAATGCCTTCCTCGACCCTGAGCTGTGCCTGACTCTACAACGGGCCATGCCTTGCCCTACCAAGGGCAATGGCATGTTTGACCATGGGTTGTGCCTCACTCTGCCATGGGCGATGCCTCTGTCAAGCACTTGCTGTGCCCTGCTCTAGCTCAGGCAATGCCTTGCTTGTCCACAGCCAGTGCTCTACCCTGGGCCATGGCTTGGTCAACCACCAGCTATGCCTAGCTGTACCTCAGTTGACCACGGGCTGTGCCTTGCTCTACCATAGGCGATTGCTTGGTCAACCATGAAGACAACCCTCGGTCGACGGGCTGTACCTTGCTCTACCACTATCAATGGCTTGGTCGTCATGGAAACAACTCTCCATCGACCGTGGGCAGCATGCTCAGTCGCTCACTGGCAGTGCTTTGCTCCACCACAGTCGATGCCTTGATTGACCATGGGCTGTGCACTCTGTCACTCAAAAGCAGTGCCCTGCTCTACCATGGGCGATGCCTTGCTTAATGATGGTGACAGTGATTGTTCGATCATTGGATGACACCTTGATTGGCCACAGCGACAACACTTGTTTGAAAATGGGCTGTGCCTTGCTCTACTGTGGGTGATGCCCTGCTGGACCACATTCTGTGCCTGTCTCTACCACAAGCGTTGCCTTGCTCGACAATGGGCTGTGCCTCACTGTACCATGTCAATGGCTTGATCAACCACAGGGTGTGCCTCACTCTACCTCAGGTGATGCCTTGCTCGACCACAGGCTATGTGTTGCTCAACCATGGGCGATGGCTTGGTCGACCTCGGAGACAACCCTCGGTCGAGCAGTAGCTTTGCACTCAGTCACTCATGGGCCGTGCCTTGCTCGACCACGGGCTGTGCCTAGCTCTACCACAGATGATGCCTTGCTCGATCACAAGCTGTGCCTTGCTCTACCATGGGCAATGGCTTGATCGGCCAATGGTTGTGCCTCACTGTATAACAGGCAGTGGCTTGCTCAACCATGGCCTGTGCCTTGCTCTACCATGGGCGTTGCCTTGCTCGACCATGGGCTGTGCCTCACTCTACCATGGGCGTGGCCTGCTCTACCACTGGCGATGGCTTAGTTGACCACGGAGACAGCCCTCAGTTGACCACAGGCTTTGCGCTTGGTAGCTCAAGGGCAGTGCTTGGCTCTACCTCGGGCGATGCCTTGCTCCACCACGGGCTGTGCCTTGCTCTACCACGGGCGATGCCTTGCTCATCCACTGGCTATGCCAGGCTCTACCAAGGGCAAAGGCATGTTCAACCATGGGTTGTGCATCGCTCTACAATGGGCGTTGTCTTGGTCGACCACAGAGACAGCCCTTGGTTGACAACGGGCTGTGCTCTTGGTAGCTCACGGGCAGTGCCTGGCTCAACCAAGGGCAATGCCTTCCTTGACCCCAAGCTGTACCTTACTCTATGATGGGCCAATGCCTTACCCTACCATGGGCAATGGCATGTTCGACCATGGGCTGTGCCTCACTCTACCACAGGTGATGCCTCACTCAGCCACATGCTGTGCCTTGCTCTAGCACGGACGATACCCTGCTTGTCCCCAGGCAGTGCTTGTTCTACCCCAGGCCATGGCTTAGTTGACCACCGGCTATGCCTCACTGTACCTTGGTTGACCACGGGCTGTGCCTTGCTCTTCCGCAGGTGATGACACAAATGACCATGGTCTATACACTCGGTCTCTCATGGGCAGTGCCAGGCTCTACCAAGGGAGATGCCTTGCTCGACCACAGGCAGGGCCTTGCTCTACCATGAGGGATGCCTTGCTCGACCATCCACTGTGCCTTTCTATACCAAGGGCAATACCATGTTTGACCACAGGCAGTGCCTTGGCCAACCAGGGGTGATGCCTTGCTTGACTACGGGCTGTGCCTTGCTCTACCAAGGCCGATGGCTTGGTCGGCCATGGAGACAGCCCTCGATCGACCACGGACAATGTCTTGCTCGACCATGGGCTGTGCCATGCCCAACCACGGGTGATGCCTTGCTCAACCACAGGCTATGCCTTGCTCTACCAAGACCAATGGCTTGGTCGACCATGGAGACAGCCCTCAGTTCAACCATGGGCAATGCCTTGCTCTGCCACAGGCGCTGGCTAGGTCAACCACAGAGACAGCCCTTGGTCAACCACGGGCTGTGGCTTGCCCTGCCATGGGTGATGGCTTGGTCGACCATGGAGACAGCCCTTGGTCGACCACGGGCTGTGTGCTCGGTCGCTCACAAGCAGTGCCTTGCTCTACCATGGCCGACCACAGCAACAGCCCTTGGTAGATCACAGTCGATGCCTTGATCAATCCGGGCGGTGCACATGATTGCTGACAGGCAGTCCCTTGCTCTGCCATGGGTGATGCCTGGGTTGACCACAGGCCATGCCTTGCTCTGCCAAAGGCTGTACCTCACTCTACCATGGCCGATGGCTTGGTTGACCATGGAGGTAGCCCTAGGTTTACCTCGGGCGTGCTTTTGGGTAGCTCACAGGATGTGCCTGGCTCTACCTCGGGCGATCCTTGCTTGACCATGGGCTGTGGCTTGCTCTACCACATGCGGTGCCTTGCTTGTCCACGTGCTGTGCCAGTCTCTACCAAGGGCAAAGCATGTTCGACCACAAGCTGTGCATCACTCTACAACGGGTGATGGCTTGGTCGACCATGGAGACAGCCCTCAGTCAACAATGGGCTGTGCTCTCGGTAGCTCATGGGTAGTGCCTAGCTTAACCATCATGCAATACCTTCCTCAACCCCGAGCTGTGGTTTACTCTATGATGGGCCATGCCTTGCCCTACCAAGGGCAATGGCATGTTTCGACCATGGGTTGTGCCTCACTCTACCACGAGCGATTCCTTGCTCGACCACATGCTGTGCCTTGCTCTAGCACAGGCAATGCCTTGCTTGTCCATGGCCACTCCCTTGCTCTACCTCAGGCCATGGCTTGGTCGACCACCAGCTATGCCTCGCTGTACCTTGGTTGACAACAGGCTGTACGCTCAGTCTCTCAAGCGCAATGCCTGACAGTGCCTTGGGCAATGCCTTGCTCAACCATGGGCTGTGCCTTGCTCTTCCAAGGACAATGGCATGTTTGACCACAGGCTATGCCTTGCCCAACCACGGGCGATGCCTTGCTTGAGCACCGGGCTGTGCCATGCTATACCAAGAGCGGTGGCTTGGTCGACCACAGAGACAACCCTCATCAACCATGGGCAATGCCTTTGTCTGCCACAGGCAATGGCTTGGTTGACCACAGAGACAGAACTTAGATGACCATGGGCTGTGCCTTCCTCTACCAAGGGCGTTGGCTTGGTCGACCACAGAGACAGCCCTCAATTGACCATGGGCTGTACCTTGCTCTACCGTGGGCAATGGCTTGGTACACCATGGAGACAGCCCTCTATTGATCTAAGGCTGTGCGCTCAGTCACTTACTGGCAGTGCCTTGCTCCACCATGGTCAATGCCTTGGTCGACCATGGCAACAGCCCTTGGTCGATCATGGTCCATGCCTTGATCAACCATGGGCTGTGCACTCGGTCGCTCATGGGCTATGCCATACTCTACCACGGGTGATGCCTTGATCAGCCACGGTGACAGTGCTTGGTCTACCATGGGCAGTGCCTTGCTTTACCATGGGCAATGCCCCACTTGACCACGTACTATGGCTGGCTCTACCATGGTCATTGCATTGCACGACAATGGGCTGTGCCTCACTGTACCATGGGCAATGGCTTGGTTGACCACAGGCTGTGCCTCACTCTACCACGGGTAGTGCCTTGCTTGACCACTGGCTGTGCCATGCTCTGCCACGGGTGATGCCTTTTTCGACCATGGGTGGTGCCTTGCTATCCACAGTTGATGCCTTGTTCGACCACAGGCTGTGCCTTGCTCATCCACAGTTGATGCCTTGCTCGACCACAGGCTGTGCCCACCTGTAACACTAGCAATGGCATGTTCAACCATGGGATGTGCATCACCCTACCATGGGTGATACCTTGCTCGATGAAGGGCTGTGCCTTGCTCTACCACGGGTGATGGCTTGATCAACCACAGAGACAGCGCGAGGCACAGCCTGTGGTCAAGTAAGGCATTGCCTGTGGTAGAGATAAGCATCACCCATGGGGCCAGCCGGAGCCTGTGCTCGAACAAGGCATTGCTCATTGTAGAGCAAGGCGCATCTAGTGGTTGAGCTATGTGTCACCCATAGTAGAGTGAGGTGCAGCCCGTGGTCTTCCGAGGGCAGTCTCCATGGCAGAGAAAGGCACAGCCCGTGGTCTAGCAAGGCACCACACATGGTTGACCAAGGGCTGTCTCTGTGGTCAAGCAAGGGTTTGCCAGTGGGAGAGCTAGGCACTACCCATCAGTGACCGAGTGCACAGGTTGTGGTCAACCGAGGGCCATCTCTGTGGTTGAGGAAGCCATCACCCATAGTAGAGCAAGGCACAGCCCATGGTCGACCATGGCAACACCCGTGGTTGACAAAGCAGTTGCCCCTGGTAGAGCCAGGCACAGCCCGTTGTCTTGCATGGCATCATGCATGATAGTGCAAGGTGCTGCCTGTGGTCGACTGAGGCCTGTCTCCGTGGTCAACCAAGCCATCGCCTGCAGTAGAGCGAGGCACTGCCTGTTGTTGAGCTAGGTGCTGCCCATGGTTGACCAAGGGTTGTCTTCGTGGTCGACCAAGCCATCACCCGTATTAGAGCTAGGCACAGCCCGTGGTTGACCAAGGGCTGTCTTCACAGTCGACCAAGCCATTGCCAGTGGTAGAGCAAGGCACTACCCGTGGTCGAGCTAGGCATCACCCATGGCAGAGTGAGGCGCTGCCTGTGGTCGACTGAGGACAGTTTCCATGTTCGACAAAGCCTTTGCCTTTGGTAGAGCAAGGCATAGCCATGGTCGAGCAAGGCATCATCCATATAGGGCGAGCTGCAGCCTGTGGTCGGCCAAGTGTGTTCTCCATGGTTGAGCAAGCCAATGCCCATAGTAGAGTGAGGCACATCCCGTGGTAGAGTGAGGCATGGCCCGTGGTAGAGCATGGCACGGCCCGTGGTCGGGCATTGCATTGCCCGTGGTTGGGCAAGCCACAACCCATTGTCGGGTGAGGTATCACACGTGGTAGAGCTAGGCATTACCCATCAGCAATCGAGTGCACAGCCTGTGGTCGAACAAGGGCTATCTCTGTGGTCGACCAAGCCATCACCCATGGTAGAGCAAGGCACTGCCCTTGGTTGAGCAAGGCATCACCTGTGGAAATGCGAGGCACAGCCTGTGGTCAACTGATGGCTGTCTCCATGGAGGACCAAGCCATCGCCGGTGGTAGAGCCAGGCACAGCCCATGGTCGAGGATGGCATCACATGTGATAGAGCGAGGCACTGCCCATCATTGATTGAGGGATGTCTGCATGCTCAACCAAGCCATTGCCTGTGGTAGGGCAAGGCACTGCCCATGGTCACGCTAGGTGTCACCTGTAGTAGATTGAGGAGCAGCCCGTGGTCAACCAAGGCCAGTCTCCATGGCAGAGTGAGGCAAAACCTGTGGTAGAGCAAGGCATAGCCTGTGGTCGAGCACAGAACTGCCCGTGTTAGAGTGAGGCACATCCCATGGTCGACCGACGATTGTCTCTGGGGTCAACCCAGCCATTGTCCGTGGAACAGAAGGCACAGCCCGTGGTTGATCAAGGCATCACCCGCGGTAGAGTGAGGCACAGCCCATGGTCAACCAACGGCTGTCTCCATGGTCGAGCAAGCCATTGCCTGTGGTCAAACAAGGAAAAGCCCATGGTCAAGCAAGGCATCGCTCATGGTAGGGTGAGGCACAGCTAGTGGTCGACTGAGGGCTGTCTCCCTGGTTGACCAAGCCGTTGCCCATGGTAGAGCCTGGCACAGCCCATTGTCAAGCAAGGAATCTCTGGTAGTAGGGCGAGGCACAGCCAGTGGTTGATTGAGGGTTGTGTCCGTGGTCGACCAACCCATCACAAGTGGTTGAGCTGGGCACAGCCAGGGGTTGAGCAAGGCATCTCCCTTCTTAGAGCGACGCACACCTTGAGGATGACCGAGGGCTGTCTCCATGGTTGACCAAGCCATTGCCCGCAGTTGGGCAAGGCATAGCCTGTGGTTGGGCAAGGCAGTGCTGGTGGTAGAGCGAGGCACAGCCTGCGGTCAACGAAGCCATTGCCTGTGGATGAGCAAGGCATTGCCCATGGTAGAGAGAGGCACAGCTCGTGGTCTACCGAGGGCAATCTCCATGGTTGAGCAAGGCAACAATTGTGGTTGAGCAAGGCATAGCCCATGGTAGAGCCAGGCACAGCCCATGGTTGAGCAAGGCATCACCCATGGTAGAGACAGGCAAAGCCCATGGTTGAGAAAGGCATCGCCGTTGGTAGAGCAACGCACAACTCATGGTCGACCGAGGGTAGTCTCCGTGGTCGACCAAGCCATCGCCCGTGGTAGAGCAAGGCACAGTCCATGGTTGAGCAAGGCATTGCCAGTGATAGAGTGAGACACTGCATGACTATGACCGAGCGCATAACCTGTGGTCGACCGAGGGCTGTCTCTATGGTCGACCAAGGGCTGTCTCTGTGGTTGAACGAGTAATGGCTTGTGATAGAGCAAGGTACTACCCATGGTCCAGCATGGCGCAGACTATGGTCAACCAAGGCATTGCCCGTGGTAGAGTAAGGCACTGCCTGTGGTTGACCTAGCACTATCACCGTGGTAGAGCAAGGCACTGCCAATGAGCAACCAAGTGCACAACCCATGGTCGATGAAGGCATCGCCCGTCATCGACCAAGGGCTGTCACCTTGGTCGAGCGAGGCATTGCCTGTGGTAGAGTAAGTCACTGCTGGTCAGTGATTGCATGCACAATACGTGGTTGACCGAGGGCAATGTCCGTCGTTGACCAACCCATCGCCCATGGTAGGATGAGGCACTACCTGTGGTCAACTGAGGCCTGTCTCTGTCGCCGACCAAGCCATCACCTGCGGTGGAGCCTGGCACAATCTGTGGACAAGCAAGGGATCACCCGTGGTTGACCGAGGGCTGTCTCCATGGTCAACCAAGCCATCACCCATGGTAGAGCATGGCACAGCCCATCGTCAAGCGAGGCATCACCTGTGGTGGACTGAGGCGCAGCTTGTGGTCAACTGAGGGCTGTCTCCAGAGTCAACCAAACCATCGCCCATCATAGAGCTAGGCACAGCCCATGGTCGAGCAAGGCATCACCTGAGGTAGAGTGAGGCACTGCCCGTGGTTGACCGAGGGCTATCTCCAAGGTCAACCAAGCCATCGCCTGTGGTAGAGCTAGGCACAGCCTGTGGCCGAGCAAGTCACTGCCCGTGGTACAACAAGGCGCAGCCCGTGGTTGACCAAGGCATCGCCCATGGTATAGTAAGGCACTGCCCGT
Source organism: Sonneratia alba (assembly GCA_900174645.1). Classification (NCBI taxonomy): domain Eukaryota; kingdom Viridiplantae; phylum Streptophyta; class Magnoliopsida; order Myrtales; family Lythraceae; genus Sonneratia; species Sonneratia alba. The sequence goes on along the minus strand of FWPY01000064.1, from coordinate 468,697 downwards.
GGTTGACCTACCGTTGTCATCGTGTTCAATCAGGGCATTGCCCCATGACCAACCAAGGGCTGTTGCCATGGTACAACAAGGCACTGCCTATGACCGATTTAGTGCACAACCCATGGTTGATCAAGACATCACTCATCATCCACCAAGAGCTGTCACCTTGGTTGAGCAAGGCATCGCCCATGGTAGACCAAGGCACAGCCTGTGGTCGACCGAGACCTGTCTCCCTGGTCAACCAAGCCATCACCCATCGTAGAGCAAGGCACTGCCTGTGGTTGTGCAAGGGAACGCCGATGGTAGAGTGAGGCACCGCCCATGGTTGACCGAGGGCTGTCTCCACAGTCGACCAAGCCATTGCCCATGGTAGAGCGAGGCATAGCCTGTGGTAGAGCGAGGCAACGCCCATGATAGAGTGAGGTGCTGCCCATGGTCGACCGGGGCATCTCTCCATGGTTGATGAAGCCATCGCCCATGGTAGAGGGAGGCACAGCTCATGGTTGAGCAAGGTATCGCCTGTGGTCGAGTGAGGGCTGTCTCTGTGCTTGACCAAGCCATCACTCATGGTAGAGCAAGGCACAGCCCATGGTCGACTGAGGCATTGCCTGTGGTAGATCAAGGTGCAGCCTGTGGTAGAGTGAGGCATAGCCCATGGTCAACTGAGGGCTGTCTCCCTGGTCGACCCTACCCGTCTGCGACCGAGCTTATGGCCTGTTGTCGACTGAGGACAATCTCTATGGTTGACCAAGCCATTGCCTGTGGTAGAGCTAGGCACAGCCCATGATCGAGCAAGGCATCGCCCATGGTAGAGTGAGGCATAGCCCATGGTCAACCGATGGCAGTCTTCATGGCCGACAAAGCCATCACCCATGGTTGAGCTAGGCACAACCCATGGTCGAGCAAGGCATCGCTCATGGCAGAGCAAGGTGCAGCCAATGGTTGACCGAGGACTATCACCCTGGTGGACCAAGCCAACACCTATGGTAGAGCAAGGCACCACCTGTGGTTGAGCAAGGCATCGCCTGTGGTGGAGTGAGGTGCAGCCCATGGGTGACTGACAGCTCTCTCCCTGGTCGACCGTGCCATCGCTTGTGGTAGTAGAGCATGGCACAGCCCATGATTGTGTTGGGAATTGATAATGCAGCGGAAACATAAATTTCAAAAATTTATTCCCAAACCAAATGATCTCTTTGAAGTAATTCAGAATTCTAACTAGAACAGGTTTAGAATATATACCTAACAAAAACCGTGTTCAGTCTTTGTGTTTAAATTCGGATGTTGATGTCGTGTCTGAACGAACCCGGATCCACCAATCACGAACCTTTTGGAGTCGATCCTTTGAATAGGTGCGCACATGTGCGCACCCTCCACGATATCCACACTAGGTTTTCTCGTAGAGATTGAGAACGATTCTCACAAACGGTCACCACACGAATGCGTATTTTTCCTTTTCTTTCTCTCGGCAGTCACAAGAGGGTTGATTGATTTTTCTCTCTCACTCCACTCATCAACCTCTTCGTCGATCTCATATCGGCCGAAGGGAGTTGGTTATCAAATCACATAAATCTTCAAAATCTTCCGTGATTTCAAAAAATCTTTCAGATATTACCGAGAGAATATTTATCGATAAGATTTCTAAAAATCTAATTGAATATTTAATCACATAATATTCTTATCCAATAAGACATGTGACCATTATGGGCTCAATTCGTGCTAGCGAAATTCTAAAACCCAATTTGAAATTTAACATATTTAAATTTCGTTACGAGAAATTACCTATATTGTGTGTGACCCATTGGGCTCCACACCAAGTCGGTAGTGGGCTTAATCTCATTAAACCCTTTAATAAGATTAGCCAATTAACCCTTAATCATTTAGACCCACAAGTCAAAATTGACGTCTAGCAACGTATCATGACTACCTGAATGGTGAGGATCAATCAAAAGATCGAACACCCTTTGGTGATTAGTTCCCGTGTAATTACATCCTTTGGTTATACAATGTCTCAAATAGGTTAGGATATAGATGTAATGTCAAATCCCAATATCTATTCATATGCATTACTATTCTCAAGTATTAGACTCAATCATGAAAAATACCGGAAACTCCTTTCCGATTTTTCATCCTACTCTGGCCAGAGATTTCCCAAGTCAATACTAAGTAGAACGCATAAGATATTCTCCCCTCTCATGAAGAGTAACCGATTCCTTGTTGATTACTCACCACCTCCATAAGAGTCTCTTTGGGTCCAGAATACCCTACACGTGTCTGTAAAAGTCACGTTAAGGGATAAGCCAAAACCTCAATTTAACAGTTACAAGGTGCTATGGTAATCTTAGGTCTGAGGACTATTTACACCTACTATCACCAGAGGAATTACCTATTGACATTTACACGAGTATCCATTAGGTTTTCCTCAAGCGAGTCAGTTCAGTGAACTTGTTCTACAACAAGCACCTACACTCTTATATTAGTGACTCTTCACAAGTAATAGTGAGATCAGTTACCCTCTACCATAGAGCATATAACGAGTGTACTAGTTTTACCAGATCACCAATCCCCGACTCAGTGATCCTACAACTATGAACAATTTTAGACTAGGACTTTCGAGATCTTAGGTCTCACTGGCATGATCTCATCATGACCCTAAAACCATTATCCTAATTTATGGGTTTCATCAAAATATGCAGCACATGATGAATGAAATGCCTCAATTATATTTTATGAATGTAAAATAACTCCAATTACATCATATGCGATTGGACTTAGGGCATTAATACTAACAATCTCCCACTTGCACTAAAGCCAATCACCACGGTATCTAATACCCATACTCTCTAAGTGGCGGTCAAATTGTTGCTGCGACAATGGTTTAGTGAAAGGATCTGCAACGTTGTTCTTTGTGTTGACTCGCTCGACATTGATATCACCTCTTCCAACGATTTCTCGAACTAGGTGATATCGTCTTAGGATGTGCTTTGACTTATGGTGGGATCTTGGTTCCTTTGCCTGTGCAACTGCTCTGGTATTATCGCAATATAGAGGCACCGGGTTGGCTATTTGTGGAACAACTCCCAGTTCAATGATAAACTTCTTTATCCACACTCCTTCCTTTGCGGCTTCACTTGCAGCAATGTATTCTGCTTCAGTCACTGAATCAGCTACAGTGGGCTGTTTAGAACTCTTCCAACTTATAGCCCCACCGTTCAGGGTAAACACGTACCCTGATACAGATTTACTGTCATCCGGATCTGTTTGAAAACTGGAGTCTGTATATCCCTCTAGTTTCAAATCTAATCCACCATACACTAGAAAAAACATCTCTAGTCCTTCTTAAGTACTTGAGAATGTTCTTTACTGCTTTCCAATGTTCTTCTCCTGGATCGGCCTGAAATCTGCTTGTAACTCCTAAAGCATAAGCCACATCAGGCCGAGTACAAAGCATGGCATACATGATGGACCCTACTGCAGAAGCATAAGGAATTCCATTCATTCTTTGTCTCTCCTCAGATGTTCTTGGTGACATCTTCTTGGAAAGAGAAATGCCATGACTCATAGGCAAGTATCCACGCTTACTGCCTTGCATGTTAAACCTCTTTAATACAGTATCAATGTATCTAGATTGGGATAAACCAAGCAACCTATTAGATCTATCTCTATAGATCTTTATTCCCAATATATAGGATGCTTCTCCCAAATCCTTCATGGAGAAGTTCTTAGAGAGCCAAACTTTGACTGACTGTAACATTGGCACGTCATTCCCGATAAGCAATATGTCATCTACATATAACATGAGAAAAATGATAGCACTCCCACTGACCTTTTTGTAAACACAAGGTTCATTCTCATTTTTTATGAAGTCAAACCTTTTGACTGTCTCATCAAAGTGGATGTTCTAGCTCCTCGAAGCTTGCTTTAACCCATAAATGGATTTTTGTAGCTTGCATACTTTGTTTGGTGCAATAGAAGAGACAAATCCCTCCGGCTGTGTCATATAGATGTCTTCCTCAAGGTTTTCATTAAGGAAAGCGGTCTTGACGTCCATTTGCCATATCTCATAGTCATAGTATGCCGCTATAGCAAGCAAAATCTTGATGGACTTGAGCATCGCTACTGGTGAAAAGGTCTCATCATAATCAACACCATGTTTTTGTTTGAAACCTTTTGCAACCATTCTGGCTTTATATGTTTCAACATTGCCATCTGCTCCAATCTTTCTTTTAAAGACCCATTTGCACCCAATGGGAGTTATTCCCTCTAGTGCATCCATCAAAGTCCATACTTTGTTGGAGTACATAGATTCCATCTCGGATTTCATGGCAGTTTGCCATTTTTCATTGTCAACACCTTTGACAGCTTCCTCATAATTCTGTGGATCATCAACATCCATAACACTTGAATCCTGATCATTCTCAATGGCCAGATTTAGTTTTTGAGGTGCTTTACTCACTCTCATAGTTCTCCGAGGAGATAGAGGTGGTATTGGTGAGTTAACTGACTTTATATTAACCTGTTCCATCGATTGATGCAAGGTTGGTTGTGGGTTAAGAACTTCATTAAGTTCTACATTTCTTCCACTCCCACTATCCTGGATAAACTCTTTCTCCAAGAAAGTAGCATGCCTACTGACAAATACCTTTTGTTCAGTGCTAGAGTAAAAGTAGTACCCCAAACTTTCTTTAGGGTATCCCACAAATCTACATTTTTCTGATCTTGCACCAAGTTTGTCTGGATCTTGTATTTTCACATAAGCCGGGCAACCCCAAATCTTTAAATGCTTAAGACTCGGTTTCTTACCCTTCCATATCTCATATGGAGTGCTAGATACAGACTTAGTGGGAACTTTATTTAAAAGGTAGATGGCGGTTTCAAGAGAATGTCCCCAAAATGATATGGGGAGATCAGTGAAGCACAACATGGATCGCATCATATCTAATAGAGTGCGATTTCTCCTCTCAGCTATCCCATTGTGTTGAGGTGTTCCAGGAGGAGTCCATTCAGAAACTATTCCGTTCCTTTTGAGATAATCTAGAAACTCCTTAGTTAGGTATTCGCCACCTCGATCTGATCGAATGGCCTTAATACACTTTCCAGTTTGTTTCTCAACTTCAACTCGATATTCCTTGAATCTATCAAAGCCCTCGGATTTGTATTTCATTAAATACACATATCCAAACCTAGACATATCATCTATGAATGTTATAAAGTAAGAATATCCTCCTCTAGCTTGAGTTGTCATTGGTCCACAAACATCAGTATGGACCAACTCTAACAACTCTGATGCCCTTTCTCCATGTCCAGTAAATGGAGCCTTAGTCATTTTTCCTTTGAGACAGGATTCACAAGTTGGTAGTGATTCATAATCGTATGGGTCAAAATACCCATTCTTATACAACTTATTAATCCTATTCTCATTAACGTGACCAAGTCTTAAATGCCAGAGATAAGTGAAGTTCAAATCATCCCTTTTCCTTTTCTTAACTTGTTCAACATGAAGTATATTGTCATTAACTTCTAAAACTATTAAGCCATTGACAACCTTTCCAGTTCCGTATAATTCTCCTGAATGAGATATAGAGTAGCCATTGCCCCTTAAATTTATTTCATAACCTTGTTCAAGCAACAAAGGAACAGAAATAATATTTCTAATTAAAACTGGAACATAATAACAATTATTAAGCTCAATAGTTTTGCCCGAAGGCAAATGTAAACAAAAGGTTCCTACTGCTAAAGCTGCAACTCTTGCACCATTTCCGACTCGTAAGTCATACTCCCCTTTGTTCAGCTTTCTACTTCTTCTCAATCCCTGCAACATATTGCAGATATGAGAACCACATCCAATATCCAATACCCATGAAGTAGAATTCATTAATGACATATTAACCTCAATGACAAATGCACCTGAAGAATTGGCTTCAGAAGCCTTCTTTTGCTTCACTTCTGCAAGATATAACTTGCAGTTCCTTTTCCAATGACCATCCTTCCCACAATGGAAGCAGGTGCCCTTCTCAGAAACTCTCTATTTTCCTTTCTTCTTGATATTTCCTTTAGGTTTCACAGCATTGTAAGAAGATTTTCCCTTTTTAGGGGTCTTCTTCACCTTCTTATTAGAGGTGCCTCCCACTAACAAGACTTGACCCTTATCCTTCACAAGGTGGGTCTCTGTAGTCTTCAACATATTAAGGAGCTCAGGCAATGATATATCCAGCTTGTTCATGTGGAAGTTTACTATGAACTGTGAATAAACATTTGGCAGAGATTGGAGAACTAAGTCTTGACTCAATTCTCCATCCATAGTGAAGCCCAGATTCCCCAACTGCTCAATCAAATTGATTAGTTTTAGGACGTGCGCCTCTACAGAAGTGCCTTCTGCCATCCTAGCCTGGAAGAGTTGCTTAGATATCTCATATCTAGCAATTCTACTCTCTTCACCATACAACTCCTTGAGATGTAGAAGAATAGACTTAGCATCCATTTTCTCATGTTGTCTTTGGAGCTCGTTGCTCATGGATGCTAGCATGATACACTGTACGAGAGTGCTATCATCTTGCCACTTTCGATAAGCAGCCTTCTCTTCCTCGGTAGCACTTTCTGCCACCAGTGCAGGATTAGGAGAATCAAGAATGTAGGAGACTTTCTCCTGTATGAGGATGATCCTCAAGTTTCTCAACCAGTCCACGTAGTTCGGTACAGTGAGCTTGTTAGCATCGAGTATGCTACGTAACGACAGTGACATGATAGCAGATGAATCTACAATTAAAGAACAACATGCTTGAGCAGATATTCATAAAATATGATGCATGATAATCGAGGTCTTTTGATTGAATCATATCTCCCACTAAATTTGGCGAGTTCCATTGCCCTCCTCATGGAAAACGGGAGACCCTGTTGGAAGGTCTCCTAGTGGAAATAATGGAATCCCGTTTATCCTACCAAGACCTCGCGTGTAACACGACAAATCTTGAATAAGTCCACAGGTAGATAACTCTTACCAATTATATCTTATGTAACTTCCATTTATTTTTTTTGCCTCTAAGGTTAATACAGCCTTGTGTGTACACAACAAACCATAAAACCACATTTAAGTTAAACCCATCATTCGTATACTCACACGAAAAAGAAAATACCCTTGAGTGTAACTCAACAAGGCAGTAACGTTTAAGTATGTAGTACAATATATATCGCATATATTTAATGAGGTAGCATCGTGCCAACTCGTGCAAAACAGGCCTTGTGTGTGCACAACAAACCCGCCACACAAACTAACACACTCTGTATCTTATAATGATGGAAGGCATGACTGGCATTATTAATACCGTAGCCATTTCGACTTAATATTTTTCGAAGGGTCTTTATGCAATTATTATAACATCATATAACATAATAAAAGCATATAAAAATAACAAGGATGATTATGGACATTCCTAAATGTGAATCACCCGAGCCATAGGGTGTCACTAAAATTATCCTAGTATATCTAAAGCCCATCAACATGGGTCTACTTCGGGAAGCGTGCAACACTGTCAAGCCTTCATCTCCATGGACTCGATTGGGCAGTTTCAATGTACGGATCTCCTCGACCACAATAATTCTCCCTAAGCCTAATGCTAATGTAGAACTATTCTAACATTACATAATGTTGTCAAGAAACCCCAATCAGCAGTTGGGGGGAGGTACATTGGGAGGGAGAGAAGAAATACAATCCAGAGAAAATTTTAGGTAAGGCAGGGGTACGCAGACCCTATTTAACCAAAATAAAATAAAACCAGACATACATTCATCACATTAACTAGTCCATAACCATCCTTTCATGCATATCACATAAGCATAAGGAAATTTAAACGATGTTATCAATAATGCAATCTCATCCGGAAAAATCTTGTGATCAACAATTGACGGATCAATCAATAAGGAACTATTCCATTGTTTCACATCATCACGGGTAATACCCAAGAGAGAAAAAAGATATTTTTAAACAACTTTAAAAACATATGTGTATATCTGATATATACCAATATGCAACACTTGCATATTATAAGATTGAAACCTTAACATTATATCACAATATTAATCAGACGATCGAACGATTCGACATTGCAATGAGAATAACACTGGAATTCAGAATTACAATCAAAGATGGCTCTGATACCACTGTTGGGAATCGATAACGCAGCGGAAACGTAAATTTCAAAAATTTATTCCCAAACAAAATGATCTCTTTGAAGTAATTCAGAATTCTAACTAGAACAGGTTTAGAATATATACCTAACAAAAACCGTGTTCAGTCTTTGTGTTTAAATTCGGATGTTGATGTCGTGTCTGAACGAACTCGGATCCACCAATCACGAACCTTTTGGAGTCGATCCTTTGAATAGGTGTGCACGTGCACACCCTCCACGATATCCACACTAGGTTTCCTCGTAGAGATTGAGAACGATTCTCACAAACGGTCACCACACGAATGCGTATTTTTCCTTTTCTTTCTCTCGGCAGTCACAAGAGGGTTGATTGATTTTTCTCTCTCACTCCACTCGTCAACCTCTTCGTCGATCTCATATCGGCCGAAGGGAGTTGGTTATCAAATCACATAAATCTTCAAAATCTTCCGTGATTTCAAAAAATCTTTCAGATATTACTGAGAGAATATTTATCGATAAGATTTCTAAAAATCTAATCGAATATTTAATCGCATAATATTCATATCCAATAAGACATGTGACCATTATGGGCTCAATTCGTGCTAGCGAAATTCTAAAACCCAATTTGAAATTTAACATATTTAAATTTCGTTACGAGAAATTACCTATATTGTGTGTGACCCATTGGGCTCCACACCAAGTCAGCAGTGGGCTTAATCTCATTAAACCCTTTAATAAGATTAGCCAATTAGCCCTTAATCATTTAGACCCACAAGTCAAGATTGACGTCTAGCAACGTATCATGACTACCCGAATGGTGAGGATCAATCAAAAGATCGAACACCCTTTGGTGATTAGTTCCCGTGTAATTACATCCTTCAGTTATACAATGTGTCAAATAGGTTAGGATATAGATGTAATGTCAAATCCCAATATCTATTCATATGCATTACTATTCTCAAGTATTAGACTCAATCATGAAAAATACTGGAAACTCCTTTCTGATTTTTCATCCTACTCTGGCTAGAGATTTCCCAAGTCAATACTAAGTAGAATGCATAAGACATTCTCCCCTCTCATGAAGAGTAACCGATTCCTTGTTGATTACTCACCACCTCCATAAGAGTCTCTTTGGGTCATGAATACCCTGCACGTGTCTGTAAAAGTCACGTTAAGGGATAAACCAAAACCTCAATTTAACAATTACAAGGTGCTATGGTAATCTCAGGTCTGAGGACTATTTACACCTACTATCACCAGAGGAATTACCTATTGACATTTACACGAGTATCCATTAGGTTTTCCTCAAGCGAGTCAGTTCAGTGAACTTGTTCTACAACAAGCACCTACACTCTTATATTAGTGACTCTTCACAAGTAATAGTGAGATCAGTTACCCTCTACCATAGAGCATATAATGAGTGTACTAGTTTTACCGGATCACCGATCCCGACTCAGTGATCCTACAACTAGGAACAATTTTAGACTAGGACATTCGAGATCTTAGGTCTCACTGGCATGATCTCATCATGACCCTAAAACCATTATCCTAATTTATGAGTTTCATCAAAATATGCAGCACATGATGAATAAAATGCCTCAATTATATTTTATGAATGTAAAATAACTCCAATTACATCATATGTGATTGGACTTAGGGCATTAATACTAACAGATTGAGTATGGCATGCCCGTGATGGAGCAAGGCACTACCCATCAGTGACCGAACACACAGCATGTGGTCGACCAAGGGCTGTCTCTGTGGTTGAAAAGCGATCGCCCATGGTAGAGTATTGCACAGCCCATGGCCGAGCAAGCCATTGCCCATCATAGAGCAAGGCACAGCCCATGGTCGACCAAGCCACTGCTACTGGTAGAGCCAAGCACAACTGGTGGTCGAGCAAGGCATCATCCATGTAGAGAGAGGTGTAGCCTGGGTTGACCGAGGGATGTCTCCATGGTCGATGAAGCCACCAATGGGGGTAGAGCAAGGCACAACCCCTGGTCAATCGAGGGCTGACTCCATGGTCGACCAAGCCATTGCCTGTGGTAGAGCGAGGCATAGCCTGTCATCGAGCATGGCATCGCGCGTGCTAGAGTGAGGCGCTACCCATGGTCGACCAAGGGCTGTCTCCGTGGTTGACCAGGCCATCGCCGGTGGTTGAGTGAGGCACTGCCCATGGTGGAGCAAGGCATCGCCCATGGTAGAGTGAGGCACTGCCCGTGGTCAACCGAGGATTGTCTCCATTGTTGACTGCGCATGGCATTGCACGTGTTAGAGCGAGGTGCTGCTCATGGTCGACCAGGCCATCACCAGTGGTAGAGTAATGCAGAGCCCCTGGTAGAGCAAGGCATCACCCGTGGTAGAGCAAGGCACAACCCATGGCCTACCGAGGGCTGTCTCCATGCTCAAACAAGCCATTGGCCATGGTAGAGCAAGGCACAGCCTGTGGTTGAGCAAGGCATTGCCCATGTTAGAACGAGGCGCAGCCTGTGGTTGACCGAGGGCTCTCTCCATGGTCAATGAAGCCATCGCCCATGGTAGAGCGAGGCACAACCTGTGGTTGGCTGAGCACTGTCTCCATGTTCGACCAAGCCATCACCCGTGGTAGAGCAAGCCACAGCCCAGGGTCGGCCAAGGGCTGTCTCTGTGGTTGACCAAACCATCACCTGTAGTAGAGGAAGGCACAGCCCATGGTTGAGCAGGGCCTCCCCTGTGGTAGAGCAAGGCACAACCCATGGTCGATCGAGGGCTGTCTATGTGGCCGACCAAGCCATCGCCTGTGGTAGAGCCTGGCACATCGCATGGTCGAGCAAGGCATCACCTGTGGTGGAGCGAGGTGCAGCCCATGATCGACCCAACCATCGCCTGTGGTAGAGCATGGCACAGCCCGTGGTGGAGCAAGTTCGGTCTTCGTGGTCGACCCTGCCATCGCCCAAGATAGAGCATGGCCCAGCCCATGGTCAAGCCAGGTAATGGCTGTAGTAGAGCAAGGCATAGCCCATGCTTGACCATGGGCTGTTTCTGCAGCTGACCAAGCCATTGCCCATCGTAGAGCGAGACACAGCCCATCATTGAGTAAGGCATCTTCCGTGGTGGAGCGAGGTACTGCCCGTCAATGACTGAGTGCACAGCATGTGGTTGACCAGTGGCTGTCTCCACTGTCCTCCAACGCATCACCCGTGGTAGAGAAAGGCACCGCCCGTGGTCATGCAAGGCATTGCCCATGGTAGAGCGAGGCACAGCCCATGGTCAACTTAGGGCTGTCTCCATGCTTGACCAAGCCATCGCACGTGGTAGAGCGAGGCTCAGCCCATGGTCGAGCAAGGCACTGCCCATGAGCAACCGAGTGCACAACCAATGGTCGATCAAGGCATCGCCCATGGTAGATTAAGGCACTGCCCATGCTCAACCGAGAGCTGTCTCCCTGGTCGACCAAGGCATCGCCCATCACAGAGCATGGTGTAGCCCATGGTTGACCGAGGGTTGTCTCCGTGCTAGACCAAGCCATCACCCATGGTAGAGCTAGGCACAGCCTGTGGTTGAGTGAAGCACCGTCTGTTCTCGACCAAGCCATCGCCTGTGGTAGGGTGAGGCAAGGCCCATGGTCAAGCAAGGCATTGGCAATGGTAGAGCAAGACACATCCTGTGGTCAACCAAGCCATTGCCTGTGGTAGAGCAAGACCCAGCCCGTGGTTGAGTGAGGCGTCACCCATGGAAGAGCGACACACAGCCCATTGTTGACCAAGCCATCACCCGTGGAAGAGCAAAGCATAACCTGTAGTCAACCATAGAATCTCCCGTGGTAGTGCAAGGCGCTGCCCGTTGCCGACCAAGTCATCACCCATGGTAAAGCCAGGCATTGCCCATGGTCTAGCAAGGCATCGCCTGTGGTAGAGCCAGGCATAGCCCGTAGTTGACCAACGGCTGTCTATGTGATCGACCAAGCCATCACACATGGTAGGATGGGGCACAGCCCGTGGTTGAGCAAGGCATCGCCCATGGTGGAGTGAGTCACAGCCAGTGGCCAGACAAGGGCTGTCTCCATGGTCAACCCCCATCCATCACCTGTGGAAGAGCAAGGCACAGCCCATGGTCGAGCATGGCATCGCTTGTGCTAGAGTGAGGCACTGCCCATGGTCGACCAAGGGTTTCCTCCATGGTCCACCAAGCCATCACCGGTGGTAGAGCGTGGTACTACCTGTGGTTGAGCAAGGCATCGCCCGTGGTAGAGCGAGGCACTGCCTGTGTCGACCGAGGGCTGTCTCCGTTGTTGACTAAGCCATCACCCATGGTCGAGCAAGGCATCGGCAATGGTAGAGCAAGTTACATCCCATGGTCAACCAAGCCATTGCCCATGGCAGAGTGAGGCCCAGCCGGTGGTTGAGTGAGGCATCGCCAGTGGTAGAGCGACACACAGCCTGTCATTGACCAAGCCATCACCCATGGTAGAGAGTGGCATAGCCTGTGGTCGACCAAAGAATCGCTGGTGGTAGCGCAAGGTGCTGCCCGTGATCAACCAAGCCATCACCCATGGTAGAGCCAAGCACTGCCCATGGTCTAGCAAGGCATTGCCCATGGTAGAGAGAGGCATAGCCCATGGTAGACCTAGGGCTGTCTCCATCATCAACCAAGCCATTGCTCGTGATAGAGCAAGGCACAGCCCGGTGTTGACCGAAAGCTGTCTCCATGCTTGAGCAAGGCATTGCCTGTGGTAGAGTGGGGCAATGCCCATCAGTGACCAAGCGCATAGCCCACAGTCGACTGACAATTTTTTCCTTGGTCAACCAAGCCATTGCTGCTGGTAGAGCAAGGCACAGCCCAGTATTGATCGAGGGCTGTCTCCGTGGTTGAGCAAGACATTGCCCATGGTAGAGCGACATGCAGCCCGTGGTCGACCGAGGGCTTTCTCTGTGGTCAAGCAAGGCATCGCCCATGGTTGAGCGAGGCACAGCCCATGGTCGACTGAGAGCTGTCTCCATGGTTGAGCAAGCCATCACCAGTGGTAGAGTGAGGCACAGCATGTAGTCGAGCAAGTCATCTCCCGTGGTAGGGCTAGGCACAGCCCATGGTTGACCGAGGGCTGTCTCCGTGGTTGACTTAGGCATCACCCATAGTTAAGCCAAGCACAGCCCATGGTTCGAGCAAGGCATCGGTTGTGGTAGGGCAAGGTGCAGCAAGTGGTTGAGCAAGGGCTGCCTCCGTGATCGACCTAGCCATCGCCCATGGTAGAACGAGGCACAGCCCGTGGTAGACTGAGGGCTGTCTCCATGCTCAACCAACCTATCGCCCACAGTAGAGCAAGTCGTAGCTCGTGGTCGAGCAGGGCATCACCCGTGGTAGAGCAAGGTGTTATTCATAGTAAACCAAGCCATTGCCCGTGGTAGAGGAAGGCACATCCTGTGGTCAAGCAAGGCATCACCCATGGTAGAGCGAGGCACTTCCCATGGTTGACTGAAGGCTGTCTTCATTGTCGAGCAAGGCAACGCCTACCATGAGGCATAGCCCGTGGTCGAGTAAGGCACAGCCCATGGTCGACCGAGCCATCACACATTGTAGAGCGAGGCACAGCCCATGGTTGACCATGGTAGAGAGAGGCACTGCCTGTGGTCTAGGGAGGCAAAGCCCATGGTCGAGCAAGGCATTGCACTTTGTACAGCGAAGCACAGCTGTGGTCGACCAAGGCATCGCCCGTGGTTGAGCAAGGCATATCCCATGGTCGACTAAGCCATGGCCTGTGGTAGAGCGAGGCACAGCCCATGGACGAGCAAGGCATCGCCCGTGGCAGAGCAAGGCACAGCCTGTGGTTGACCAAGGCATCGCCCATGGTAGAATAAGGCATTGCCCATGGTCGACCAAGCGCTGTCGCTGTGGTTGAACAAGCCATTGCCCATGGTAGAGCAAGGCATCACCTGTGGTAGATCAAGGTGCAGCCCACGGTCAAACAAGGACTGTCTCTGTGGTTAACCAAGCCATTGCCCGAGGTAGAGCGAGGCACAGCCCATGGGGGAGCAAGGCATCCCCGGTGGTAGAGTCACGTGCGGCCTGTGCCTGACCAGGGGTTGTCTCCATGGTCGACCAAGCCATCACCCATGGTAGGGCGAGACACAGCCAGTGGTCGAGTAAGGCTTTGCCCATGGTAGAGCAAGGCACATCCCATAGTAGACTGAGGGCTATCTTCATGGTCAACCAAGCAATCGCCGATGGTAGAGCAAGGCACAGCTTGTGGTCCAGCCAGGCATCGCCCATGTTAGAGCAACGGCACATCCCATGGTCGACCAAGCCATAACCCATGGTAGACCAAGGCACAGCCTGTGGTCGAGCAAGGCATCGGCCATGGTAGAGTAAGGCACAGCCCATGTTTGGGCAAGGCATTACCCTTGGTAGAGTGAAACACTGCCTCTGGTCAACCGAGGGTTGTCTCCATGGTTGACCAAGCCATCGCCTGTGGTAGAACAAGGCACAGCCCATGGTCAACCAAGGGCTGTCTCCATGGTCAACGAAACCATCACCCCCGGATGAGCAAGTCACAGCCCATGGTTGAGCAAGGCATCGCCCATGGTAGTGCAAGGTATCGTGAGCAGTAGAGTGAGGCACTGCCGGTCAGCGACAGAGTGCATGGGCCATGGTTGACCGAGGGCTATCTTCATAGTCGACCAAGCCATCACCCGTGGTTGAGCAAGGCATCGCCTGTGGAAGAGTGAGACACAGCCCATGGTTGATCAAGGGCTGTCTCCATGGTCAAACAAGCCATCGCCCATGGTAGAGCAAGGCACAGCCCGTGGTAGAGTGAGGCACAGCCCGTGGTAGAGTGAGGCACATCCCATGGTCGACAAAGCCATAGCCTGTGGTAGAGCAAGGCATAGCCAGTGGTCGACTGAGGGCTGTCTCCATGGTCAACCAAGGCATTGCCTGCAGTAGAGCAATGCACAGCCCATGGTCGACTGAGGCATAGCCCATGCTAAAGTGACGCACAAGCCGTGGTAGAGCAAGGCATAGCCCTTGGTAGAGCGGGCACAGCCCATGGTTGACCGAGGGCTGTCTCCAAGGTCGACCAAGCCATCACCCCTGGTAGAGCAAGGCATTGCCCATGGTAGAGCGTGGCACAGCCCATGGTTGACTGAGGACCGTCTCAGTGGTTGACCAAGCCATTGCCCGTGGTAGAGCAAGGCACAGACCACGGTCAAGAAAGCCATTGCCTGTTGTAGAGCAAGGCACATCCTGTAGTCGACAAAGCCACCGCCTGTGGTAGCGCGAGGCACAGCCCGTGGTTGACCGAGGCCTGTCTCCACGGTCAACCAAGCCATCACCCGTGCTAGAGCAAGGTACAGTCAGTGGTCGAACGAGGGCTGTCTTGATGGTCAACCAAGACATTGCCAGTGGTAGAGTGAGGCACAGCCTGTGGTCAGGGAAGGCATTGCCCGTGGTAGAGCAAAGCATGGCCTGTGGTCGACCAAGGAATAGCCCCTGGTAGAGGCAGGCAGAGCCTGTGGTCTAGCAAGGCATCACCCATGGTAGAGCAAGGCACAGCCCGTGGTTGACCAATGGCTGTCTCCATGGTCGACCAAGGCATTGCCCCTGGTAGAGCAATGTACACCCCATGGTCGAGCAAGGCATGACCCATGGTAGAGCAAGGCACATCCGGTGGTCAACCAGGCCAAAACCCATGGAAGAGCAAGGCACAGCCCATGGTCAAGCGAGGCTTCGTCCATGGTAGAGCAAGGCACAGCCCGTGGTTGGGCAAGGCATCACCCTTGGTAGAGCGAGGCATAGCCTGAGGTCAACCAAGGGCTTCTCCAAGGTCGACCAAGACATCACCCATGGTAGAGCAAGGTATAGCCTGTGGTCGAGCAAGGCATCGCCCATGGTAGAGCATGGCACAGCCTGTGGTCAACCAAGGACTGTCTTGGTGGTCGACCAAGCCATTGCTTGTGATAGAGCAAGGCACAGCCTGTTGTCCATCAAGGCATCACCCATGGTAGTGCAAGGCACTGCCCGTCAGTGACCACACACACAACCCGTGGTTGATCGATGGCTGTCTCCATGGTCGACCAAGCCATCGCCAGTGGTAGAGCAAGGTAGTACCCATGAGTGACCGAGCACACGACCCGTGGTCGACCAAGGGCTGTCTCTGAGGTTGACCTAGCCATCACCCGTGGTATTGCAAGGCACAGCCCATGGAAGAACAAGGCACAGCCCGTGGTAGAGCAAGGCATCGCCCATGGAAGAGTGACACACAGTCCATGGTCGAGGAAGGCATTGCTCGAGGTTGAGCGTGGCACAGCCTGTGGACAACCAAGCCATGGCTCGCGGTAGAGCAAGGCACAGACCGTGGTCAACCAAGGCATTGCCAGTGGTTGAGTATGGCACTGCCTGTGGTCGACCTACCTAGCACTGTCACCGTGGTTGATCAGGGTGTCACCACATGATTGGCCAAGGGCTGTTGCCGTGGTGGAGCAAGGCACTCCCCATGAGCGACTGAGTGCACAACCCAGGGTTGCTCAAGGCATCACCCATCATCGACCTAGGGCTGTCACCTTGGTCAAGCAAGGCATCGCCCATGGTAGAGCAAGGCACTGCCCATCAGCAATCACGCACACAGCCCATGGTCAAACAATTGCTGTCTCCTTGGTCGACCAAGCCATCACCAATGGTAGAGCAAGGCAGTACCTGTGAGTGACCGAGCGGACAGCTTGTGGTCAACTGAGGGTTGTCTCTGAGGTCAACCAAGCCATCGCCCATGGTAGAGCTTGGCACAGCCCATGGAAGAGTGAGGCACAGCCCGTGGTAGAGCAAGGCATCGCCTATGGTCAAGCAAGGTGCAGCACTTGGTCCACGGGCTGTGCGTTGCTCTAGGACGGGTGATACCTTGCTCGACCATGGGCTGTGGCTTGCTCTACCATTGGCGTTGCCTTGCTCCACCATGGGCTGTTCCATGCTCTAACACGGGCAATGGCTTGGTCGACCAAGGGCTTTGCATCACTCTACCATGGGCGTGCCTTGCTTGACCACCAGCTGTGCCTTGCTCTACCACAGGCCATGGCTTGGTCAACCACGGGCTGTGCCTCACTCTACCAAGGGCGATGCCTCACTCGACCATGGGCAATGCCTTGCTCGACCATGGGCTGTGCCTCACTCTACCACGGGCGATGGCTTGGTCGACCGAGGAGACAGCCCTCGACCAACTGTAGGCTATGTGCTCACTTGTTCACTGGTAGTGACCTGCTGTACCATGGGTGATGCCTTGCTTGACCACGGCAACAGCCCTTTGTTGATCATTGGGCGACGCCTTGATCGACGACTGCGATAGTGCTTGGTTGACCAGGGGCAGTGCCTTGCTCTACCACAAAAAATGCCTTGATCGACCATGTGCTATGCACTCAGTCGATCATGGGCAGTGCCTTGCTCTATGACGGGCGATGCCTTGCTCAACCACAGTGACAGCCCTTGGTCAATCTTGGGGTGATGTGTTGATTGACCACGGCAACAGCACTTGGTCGACCACAGGCAGTGCCTGGCTCTATCACCAGCAATGCCTTGGTTGACCATGGGCTGTGCCTTGCTGTACCATGGGGGATGCCTTGCTCTACCACGGGCAATGCGTTGGTCCAACATGGGCTGTGCCTCACTCCTCCACAGATGAAGCCTTGCTTGACCACAGTGACATCACTTGGTCATTCACGGGCAATGCCTTGATCGACCACAGGCGGTTGACTTAGTCGATCATGGGCAATGCCTTGCTCTAATACGGGCGATGCCGTGCTCAACCATGGTGATAGTCCATGGTCAATCTTGGGGCAATGCGTTGATCGACCACGGCGATAGCACATGGTCGACCATGGGCCATGCCTTGCTCTACCATGGGTGATACCTTGCTTGACCATGGCCTGTGCCTTGCTCTACCACAGGCTGTGCCATGCTCTAACATGAGCAATGGCTTGGTCGATCAAGGGCTGTGCATCACTCTACCATGGGCAATGCCTTGTTCAACCACGGGCGGTGCCTTGCTCTACCATGGGTGATGCCTTGCTCGACCATGGGCTTTGCCCTGCTCTACCATGGGCAATGGCTTGGTCGACCACATGCTGTGTCATGCTCTACCATGGGTGATGCCTTGCTCACTCAGGGGCAGTGCCTTGCTCTACCACGGGCTATACCTTGCTCCACCATGGCCTATGCCTTGCTCTACCATGGCCAATGGCCAGGTCGATGAAGGGCTGTGCATTGCTCTGCCATAGGTGATGGTTTGTTTGACCTTAGAGACAGCCCTTGGTTGACCATGGGTTGTGCACTCAGTCACCCATGGGCAACACCTTGCTCTACCACAGGTGATGCCTTGCTTGACCATGGCAACAGCCCTTGGTTGAAGGTGGGTGATGCCTTGCTCAACCACAAGTTGGGCAGTGGCTTGCTCTACCACAGGCAATGCCTTGGTCAACAACGGTGACATCCCATGGTCGACCACAGGCAGTGCCTTGTTGTACCAAGGGCAATGCCTTTGTCGACCATGAGCTGTGCCTTGCTCTACTGTAGGCCATGGCTTGGTTGACCACGGGCTCTGCCTCGCTCTACCAAGGGCGATGCCTTCGACCACAGGCAATGCCTAGCTCTACAACAGGTGAAGCCATGCTCGACCATGGGTTGTGCCTTGCACTACCAGAGGCTAGGGCTTGGTCGACCATGGGATGTGCCTAGCCCTACTGTTAGCCCCTGGATGCTCGGACACGAACATGGCTGCTAGGTGGACCCTCGATGGCATGGCAGCCAGAGACAGGATCGAGGGAAGACTGCCGAAGGATCAGTTGGAACGAAAGGGCGAGCTGCCAGGCTATGCGGGAAGGGGCGATCCCCTAAGACTCGGTCTAGGGCGGGTGAGCTGGACTTCCTATCCTCCCGCAAGACTCGGTCAAGGGCTGATGAGCTGGACTTCCTATCCTCCCGCAAGACTTGCTCATGGGCGAGCAAGGCGGACGCCAATTGGCAGGCAATGCGGGCATGGGCGATCCTGCAAGACCCGGTCAAGGGTAGGTGACCTGGATGCCCTATCCTCCCGCAAGACCCGTTCAAGGCGAGCTGGCAGGCAACGGGTGCATAGGTGCTCTCGAAAGACTCGCTAGGGAAAGTCACTCACGGACGAGCGGTGCTAATGTTCCATGCTATCAGCGACTGATCCAAGGCAAGGGTGCGGTGCCCATGACCGAACTGAGTGCGGGTGGCACTCAGTCAGACCGATATACTCTAGTCGTGGAATGATGGAGTCTCGGTCAAAGTGCTGACCGAATGACTGAGCTGGCAAGCAGTCAACCTTATCCAACTGCAGCCCCTAGAAACGTGGGAGTGGGTGGTTATGGAAGCTGAGTTGTTTCCTGGAAACCAGGGATAGTGGATCCCCCCCTGCAAGGATAAATAGGACTCGGGTCTCAAGGTCGAGGGAGGAGCAACTAGAGAGAGTTGAGAGGAAACACTCCATCACAGAAGGTCGAGCAAAGGAAGGCCGGTGGTATTGTGACCAGTTCCCTCAAAGCCAAGCGTGAACTCCCGAAGTGAAGTTCACCCGTCCAAGTGCCGGAGACACGAGGCATATACTTGGGCGTGACCGTGCAAGGTCGTGTAAGGGTTTTGCGTGTTCTTGTAATTCGAGTTTGTGAATACAAGTGAGATTTCCCTTACCTTGCATTGTTTGATCCCGACCTTGATTGCTAAACCTCACCAAGCTATTTTGCTGTGTGTGTTTTGGGTTGGCTGAGAGTGTACGGGACACTGCTTCAGCACCATCGTAGGAACAGAAAAATTTGGGTGAGTTCCGACCTCTGTGACAGCTGGTATCAGAGTCGCGTTTAGCGGTGTGTGAGGATTGGAATAGCAAGCGAGCGGTGACTTGTGGATGTCCCGCATGGATGCGTTAAGGGATTGAGTAGTGGCTTTGGAGACATCCCTCGGCAACATGTCTGGAGCAAGCGGAACTGTGGCGGAAGTTCTGGCAGCTCTAGTTCCAGACGTTATCCGTTTGAAGGAGGAGGTGAGCGTCCTCCGACGTGCACTAGCTGCTGGAGTAGCTGAAGTAGAGGGGTCTCGGGCTAAGGTAAAGATACCTAAACCCAAAGCCTTTACAGGAACTCGAGAATTTCTTGTGGGACATCGAGCATTACTTCGAGGCAGGAAAAGTTCAAGAAGGGGAACAAGTCTCGATGGCAGTCATGTACTTGGTGGGTGATGCAAAGCTCTAGTGGCGAACCCGTGAGTAGGACGCTGCAACTGACGGGCGGCCACGCATCAAAGATTGGCCTACGCTGAAGATGGAACTCAAGGAGCAGTTCCTTCCCACGAACACTTCGTGGGCTGCTCGGGATGCATTGTGCAACTTGAGGTAGACGGGAACGGTACGTGACTACGTTAAGGAATTTAGTTCCTTGTTGCTTGATGTTATAGAGATGTCCGAGTTGGACAAGTTGTTCAACTTCATGCGGGGTCTTCAATCGTGGGCTCAACTTGTGCTACGAAGGCAAGGAGTCCAAGACCTCCAGACCGCAATGGCAAAGGCGGATGCATTGATTGACATCCGTGTATCAAAGAGCGACCCAAAGGGGAAGAAGGCCGAGAAGTCAAGGGACAAGGCGGCCAAGCCTAGCAAGGGTGCAGGCAAAGCCGAGAAGGCAAAGTCACCCAAGGGAGACAAAGGGAAGGGGAAGGTGATGGAAGGTTTGTCCCTTAAGGACCCCAAGACCCACCCGGGGTGCTTCATCTGCAACGGCCCCCATCGTGCTCGTGATTGCCCAAAACGAGAGAAGTTGTCGGCCCTGGTGAATAGGACTGACTCCAACTCGGATGATGAGCAAACTAGAGTGGCACCTCTCCAAATACTTGGTGCCATCCGCTCGGGAAGGAAGGCATAGGAGCAAGGACTGATGTATATACCGATGACCCTGAATGCCAAGGAGGTGGCGGCAATGGTGGACACTGGCGCGACGCACAACTTCGTGTCGGATCGTGTTGTGCAAGTCTATGGATTGCGGATCCAGAAGCAAGCCAGCCGCATCAAAGCTGTCAACTCCCAAAGTAGGCCGGTGCTTGGGATGGCCAAAGGAGTGCCGGTCCAAATTGGCGATTGGTTGGGGAACATTGACGTCATGATCATTCCTATGGATGATTTTGACGTAATACTCGGTAACAACTTTCTTATGAAAGCTTGCGTTTTGGTCATGCCACACTTGTCTGGTTTGTTGATCACAGACTTGAAGAAGCCTTGCTTCGTTCGGGGATTTAAGGGCCTTAACCATGCGGAGGACATTCAGACCGAAAGGGTCTTAGCTATGCAAATAGCCAAAGGCTGGAAAAGGGGCCAGCCAACATACCTTGCAGCTATCCATGAGTCAGAACCTGACCTAAGAGTGAAGGCGGAGGTTCCTAATGGAGTGCAAGGGATCCTAGGTGACTTTTGTGACGTTATGCCTGAGGAGCTGCCCAAGGGCTTACCACCAAGGCGGGTGGTAGATCACAAGATCGAGCTAATTTCGAGAACAAGGCCACCTGCTAAAGCACCTTACCGGATGTCACCTAAAGAGCTGGAGGAGTTGCGGAAACAACTCCAGGACTTGTTGGATTTGGGGAAAGTTCAACCCTCCAAGGTGCCCTTTGGAGCGCCAGTGCTATTCCAGGAGAAGCAGGACGACACGCTGCGGTTGTGCGTGGACTACCGTGGGTTGAACAAGGTAACCGTGAAGAACAAGTACCCTGTACCTTTGATTGCAGACTTGTTGATCGGCTTAGTGGAGCCAAGTTCTTCACCAAGTTGGACTTGAGATCAGGATACTGGCAGGTTCGCATAGCGGAAGGCGATGAGCCAAAGACGACAATGGTGACTCGGTATGGGTCCTATGAGTTTAAGGTTATGCCATTTGGCTTAACCAATGCACCAGCCACATTTTGTAATCTCATGAATGATGTGTTTCATGACATAATCGACAAGTTTGTGGTTGTGTATCTCGATGATATTGTCATCTATAGCTGATCTCTAGAGGAACATCTTGGGCATTTACGTTTTGTGTTCCAGCGGTTAAGGGAACACCGGTTGTACGTAAAGAAGGAGAAATGCGAGTTCTGCACTAAGGAAATCAACTTCCTTGGCCACGTGATTGGCGGGGGCATGGTGCGGATGGATCCCCGAAAGGTGCAAGCCATTAGGGAGTGGACTGCTCCCACCAAGGTAGGCAAGCTGCGGAGTTTCCTTGGTTTGGCAAACTACTACTACAAGTTCATCAAGGGATACTCGAAGCTGGTATCCTCGCTCACCAATCTACTGTAGAAGGGCAGGCCGTGGGCTTGGGATGGGGCATGTGCAGATGCCTTCGAGAAGATCAAGTCACGGATTGTGGCCGTGCCTGTGCTAAAGCTTCCAGACTTCGATAGGCCGTTCGAAGTCCATACAGATGCCTCTGATCGTGCTGCAGGCGGAGTGTTGGTGTAGGATGGGCACCCAGTAGCGTTTGAGAGCTGGAAGCTGAAGCCGGCCGAGCAACGCTACTCCGCGCATGAGAAGGAGATGTTGGCAGTTGTGCACTGCCTACGAGTATGGCGGGTATACTTGCTGGGCACTTCCTTTGTAATTAAGATGGATAATGTTGCAAACACCTTCTTTAGGATGCAGAAGAACCTGTCCCCAAGGTAGGCTCGGTGGCAGGAGTTCTTGGCCGAGTATGACTTCGAGTGGGAGTATAGGCCGAGGCACCACAACCAAGTTGCCGATGCTTTGAGTAGGAAGGTAGTAGAGATGATTGCTGTGCTGACCCAGCTGGAATCCAACTTTGTGGGCAAGCTAAAGGATCAGGCGAAGGAGGATCGGGTATACCAAAAGCTGGTCGCGCAAGTTCATGATGGTACCATGCGGAGGTACTGGCTTGAGGATGGCTTGCTATACATGAAGGGTGGTCGCGTATTCATCCCCAGTGGAGGACTGAGGACTCAGCTGTTGCGTGAACATCATGATGCGCAATGGGCTGGGCATCCTGGATGGGAAAGGATGCTAGCGCTATTGACACACTCCTACTTCTAGCCGAAGATGGAGAACGACGTGGAGCTTTACGTCAAGACGTGCCTTGTTTGTCAACAAGACAAGGTGGAATGGCGCATTGAGGTGGGCTTGTTGCAGCCTTTGCCTATTCCAGAGAAATCTTGGGTGTCGATTTCTATGGACTTCATCAGCGGCTTCCCTAAGGTTAAGGGTTTTGATGGAGTTATGGTTGTGGTAGACAAGTTCTCGAAGTATAGGATCTTCAGGCCTACCCCAAAGAATTGCTCTGTGGAAACAACAGCAGAAGAGTTCTACCGCCACTTGGTCAAGCTGTTGGGATCCCGATGGACATTGTGAGTGATCGAGACGCAGGGTTCACTGGGAGATTCTGGACCCATCTCTTCAATATGATGGGGATGGAGCTAAAGTTCTCAACGGCCAACCACCCGTAGACGGATAGACAAACAAAAAGGATGAACCAGCTGTTGGAAGAATACTTGTGACACTATGTCACTGCTAGTCAGCGGAATTGGCTAGAACTGTTGGACATAGCGCAGTT
Source organism: Sonneratia alba (assembly GCA_900174645.1). Classification (NCBI taxonomy): domain Eukaryota; kingdom Viridiplantae; phylum Streptophyta; class Magnoliopsida; order Myrtales; family Lythraceae; genus Sonneratia; species Sonneratia alba. The sequence goes on along the minus strand of FWPY01000064.1, from coordinate 444,999 downwards.
TTGTTACAACTTGCACCATTCCTCAGCCACTGGGTTCAGTCCGTTTGAGCTCACTTTGGGCTATCAACCGTTGACCCCTTCCAAAGTGGCCCTACAAAAGAAGGGCCATGTCCTGCTGCCTACCGTTTTGCCCGGAATAAGCAGGAGATGCTTGAGGAAGTGCAGGACAGCCTTGCCAATGCTGTCTGCCGCATGAAGAAATATGCAGATCAGGGGTGTCGACTGCTAGAATTTCAGGTCGGTGACAAGGTCATGCTGAAATTGACACCCCAAATTTGGAAGAAAGTGACGAGCAAGAGATGGCACAAGGGCCTCATTCAGTGGTATGATGGGCCATTTGAGGTAGTAAAGCGAGTTGGAGCCATGGCTTATCGCTTAGCACTACTCGACAGGATGAAGATTCATCCAACTTTCCATGTCAGCTTCCTAAAGCCCTACCATGAAGATGCGGATGCTAACTGTGTTAGGGCAAGACGTGCCCCATTGAATGTGCGCATGGAATTGGAAAGGGAGGTTGACCGCATGCTAGACCGGCGTGTGTTGGGGTACAGCAAGAAGAACCGAAGAATGGAGTATCTGGTTCTATGGAAAGGTTTGCCAATGTCGAAAGTGAGTTGGGAAAAAGAGGCAACACTCTGGTAGTTTGAGGACAAGATAGGAGTACCTCCACTCTATTCCGATGAGGGCGTCAGCTTCCTCAAGTGGGGGAGGTTTGTTAGCACCTTGATGCTCGGACACGAACATGGTTGCTAGGCGGACCCTTGATGGCATGGCAGCCAGAGATAGGATCAAGGGAAGACTGCCGAAGGATCAATTGGAATGAAAGGGCGAGCTGCCAGGCTATGCAGGAAGGGGCAATCCCGCAAGACTCGATCTAGGGCGGGTGAGCTGGACTTCCTATCCTCCCACAAGACTCAGTCAAGGGCAGGTGAGCTAGACTTCCTATCCTCCCGCAAGACTCGGTTAGGGGCGGGTGAGCTGGACTTCCTATCCTCCCGCAAGACTCGGTTAGGGGGGGTGAGCTGGACTTCCTATCCTCCCGCAAGACTTGCTCCCGGGTGAGCAAGGCGGACGCCAAGTGGCAGGCAATGCAGGCATGGGCGATCTTGCATGACCCGGTCAAGGACAGGTGACTTGGACACCCTATCCTCCCGCAAGACCCGTTCAAGGTGAGCTGGCAGGCAACGGGCGCACGGGTACTCCCGAAAGACTCGCTAGGGAAAGTCGCTCACGGACGAGCGGCACTAATGTTCCATGCTATCAATGACTGATCCAAGGCAAGGGCGTGGTGCCCATGACCGAATTGAGTGCGGGTGGCACTCAGTCAGACCCGATATACTCCAGTCATGGAACGATGGAGTCTCGGTCAAAGTGTTGACTGAATGACTGAGCTGGCAAGCAGTCAACCTTATCCAACTACAGCCCCTAGAAACGTGGGAGTGGGTGGTTATGGAAGCTGAGTTGTTTCCTGGAAACCAGGGACAGTGGATCCCCCCTGCAAGGATAAATAATACTTGGGTCTCAAGGTCGAGGGAGGAGCAACTGGACAGAGTCGAGAGGAAACACTCCATCACAGAAAGTCGAGCAAAGGAAGGCCGGCGGTATTGTGACCAGTTCCCTCAAAGCCAAGCGTGAACTCCCGGAGTGAAGTTCACCCATCCAAGTGAGGAGTGCAAGTGCCGGAGACACGAGGCATATACTTGGGCATGACCGTGCAAGGTCGTGTAAGGGTTTTGCGTGTTCTTGTAATTCGAGTTTGTGAATACAAGTGAGATTTCCCTTACCTTGTATTGTTCGATCCCGATCCTTGATTGCTAAACCTCACCAAGCTATTTGGCTGTGTGTGTTTTGGGTTGGCTGAGAGTGTATGGGACACTACTCAGCACCATCGTAGGAACGGAAAAATTTGGGTGAGTTCCGACCCCTGTGACACCTACCACAGCGATGGCTTAGTCGACCATGGAGATAGCCCTTGGTCGACCACAGGCTATGTGCTTGCTTGCTCATGGGCAGTGCCTTGCTCTACCACAGGTGATGCCTTGCTTGACCATGGGCTGTACCCTGCTCTACCATGGGTAATGTCTTGGTTGACTACGGGCTGTGCCTTGCTCTACCACGGGTGAGGGCTTGGTCGACCACAGGATGTGCCTTGCCCTACCAGGGTGATTCTTTGCTTGACCACGGAGACAGCCCTCAGCAGACCATGGACTGCGCCTCGCTCTACCACGGGCAATGCCTTGATCGACCAGGGGTTGTGCCTAGCTCTACCAGCTGCAATGGCTCAGTCGACCACAAAGACAGCCCTAGGTCATCCACGTGCTGTGCCTTGCTCTACCTCGGGCGATGCAATGCTTGACCATGGGCTGTGCCTTGCACTACCACAGGCGATGGCTTGGTCGACCACAGTGATAGCCCTCGATTGACCACTGGCTGCACCTTGCTCTAGCACAAGCAATGCATTCCTCGACCATGGGCTTTGCCCTGCTCTACCATGGGCAATGGCTTGGTCAACCACGTGCTGTGTCATGCTCTACCATGGGTGATACCTTGCTCACTAAGGGGCAGTGCCTTTCTCTACCACGGGCTATACCTTGCTCCACCATGGCCTGTGCCTTGCTCTACCACGGCCAATGGCCTGGTCGACGAAGGGCTGTGCATTGCTCTGCCACAGGTGATGGTTTGTTCAACCTTAGAGACAGCCCTTGGTTGACCACGGGTTGTGCACTCGGTCACCCATGGGCAACACCTTGCTCTACCACAGGTGATGCCTTGCTTGACCATGGCAACAGCCCTTGGTTGAAGGCGGGTGATGCCTTGCTCAACCACAGGTTGGGCAGTGGCTTGCTCTACCACAGGCAATGCCTTGGTCAACCACGGCGACATCCCATGGTCAACCACAGGCAGTGCCTTGTTGTACCACGGGCAATGCCTTTGTCGACCACGAGCTGTGCCTTGTGCTACTGTGGACCACAGCTTGGTTGACCACAGGCTCTGCAATGCTCTACCAAGGGTGATGCCTTCAACCACAGGCAATGCCTGGCTCTACAACAGGCGATGCCATGCTCGACCATGGGTTGTGCCTTGTACTACCAGAGGCGAGTGCCTGGTCGACCATGGGATGTGCCCAGCCCTACCTCGGGCGATGGCTCAGACGACCATGGAAATAGCCCTTGGTCGACTACAGGCTATGTGCTCACTCGCTCATGGGCAGTGCCTTGCTCTACCACAGGTGATGCCTTGCTTGACCACAGGCTGTACCCTGCTCTACCACAGGCAATATCTTGGTTGACCACAGGCTGTGCCTCACTCTACCACGGGCGAGGGCTTGGTCGGCCACAGGATGTGCCTTGCCCTACCATGGGTGATCCCTTGCTTGACCACGGAGACAGCCCTCGGTCGACCATGGGCTGCGCCTCGCTCTACCATGGGCGATGCCTTGATCGACCAGGGGTTGTGCCTAGCTCTACCAGCTGCAATGGCTTGGTCAACCACAAAGACAGCCCTTGGTCGACCATGTGCTGTGCCTTGCTCTACCTCAGGTGATGCAATGCTTGACCATGGGCTGTGCCTCGCACTACCACGGGCAATGGCTTGGTTGACCACAGTGATAGCCCTCGATTGACCACTGGCTGCACCTTGCTCTAGCACAAGCAATGCCTTGCTCGACCATGGGCTGTGCCTGGCTCTACCACAGGCGAAGCCTTGGTCAACCACAGAGACAGTGCTCAGTTGACCACGGGCTGCTCCTAGCTCAACCACGGGCGATGCCTTGCTCCACCATGGGCTGGGCCTTTCTCTACCATGAGCGATGGCTGGGTTGACCACAGGGACAGCCCTTGGTCGACCATGGGTTTTGCACTCGGTCGCTGATGGGCAGTGCCTAGCACTACCACAGGCTATGGCTTGCTCAAACATGGGCTGTGCCTCGCTCTACCATGAGCAATGCCTTGCTCATCCATGGGCAGTGCCTCACTTTACCACGGGCATTGGCTTGGTCAACCACGTAGACAGTTGTCAGTCAACCACAGGCTGCGCCTCGCTCTACCATGAGCGATGCCTTGCTCGACCATGGGCTGTGCCTTGTTCTACTCCGGGCAATGGCATGGTCGACCATGGAGACAGCACTCAGTTGATCATGGGCTGCGCCTCGCTCCACCACAGGCAATGCCTTGCTTAACCACAGAGATGGTCGTCATTCAACCACGGGCTGTGCCTCACTCTACCATGAGCGATGCCTTGCTCAACCATGTGCTGTGCCTTGTTCTACTTCAGGCAATGGCATGGTCAACCATGGAGACAGCCCTCGGTTGACCACGGGCTGTGCCTCACTCTACCACGGGCAATGCCATGCTCGACCATAGGCTAGGCCATCCTGTACTCCAGGTGATGGCATGGCTGACCACGGAGACAGCCCTCAGTCAACCACGGGCAGTGCCTCACTCTACCATGGGTGATGCCATGCTCAACCACGGGCTATGTATGGCTCAACTCCGGGCGATGGCTTCGTTGACCACAGAGACAGCCCTTGGTTGACCATGGGCTGTGCCTCACTCTACCACAGGCAATGGCTTGGTTGACTACGGAGACAGCCCTCAGTTGACCACTTGCTACTTCTCACTCTACCACGGGCGATGCCTTGCTGAACCAATGGCTGTGCCTGGCTCTACCAACAGCAATGGCTTGGTTGACCATGGAGACAGCTCACAATTGTCCATGGGTTGTGCCTCACTCTACCATGGGTGATGCCACACTCGACCATGGAGACAGCCGTCAGTCGACCGCAGGCTGCGCCTCGCTCTACCACAGGCGATGCCATGCTCGACCACGGGCTGTGCCTCACTCAACCACAAGTGATGCCTTGCTCAACCATGGAGACAGCCCCTGGTCAACCACGGCCTGCACCTCATTCTACCACAGGTGATGCCTTGCTTGACCACGGGCTGTGCAGTGCTCTACCACAGGTGATGGCTTGGTCAGCCATGGAGACAGCCCTCAATCGACCACGGGCTGTGTCTTGCCCTACCACAAGCAATGCCTTGCTCAATGACGAGCTGTGCCTTGCTCGATGACGAGCTGTGCCTTGCTCGACCATGGGTGATGGCTTGGTTGACTGTCGAGACAGCCCTTGGTCGACCACGGGTTGTGCATTCGGTCACTGACCAGCAGTGCCTCGCTCTACCATGGGCGATGCCTTGCTTGTCCACAGAGACAGCCCTTGGTCAACCACAGGCTGCGCCTTGCTTGACCACGGGCTGTTCCTTGCTCCACCACTGGCGACGCCTTGCTCTACCACGGGCTGTGCCTGGCTCTACTAGCAGCAACGGCCTGGTTGGCCAGGGAGACAGCCCTCAGTCAACCACATGCTGTGCATTGCTCTACCATGGGCGATGCAAAGCTTCACCACAGGCTGTGCCTCACAATACAACTGGTGATGGCTTGGTTGACCACGGTGACAGCCCTCAGTCTACCACCAGCTGCACCTCGCTCTACCATGGGTGATGCCTTGGTTGACCACGGGCTGTGCCTGGCTCTACCATGGGCAATGCCTTGGTCAACCACGGAGATAGCCATCGGTTGACCATGAGCTGTGCCTAGCGCAACCACAGGCAATGCCTTGCTTGACCACGGGCTGTGCCCTGCTCTACCATGAGCGATGGCTTGGTCAACCATGGAGACACCCCTCGGTCGACCACGGGTAGTGTGCTCAGTCACTAACAGGCTGTGCTTAGCTCTAGCACGGGCAATGCCTTGCTCAAGCATGGGTTGTGCCTTGCTCTACCACTGGTGTTGCAATGGCTTGTTTGACCATGGGGGATGCATTGCTTGACCATGGCTGTGCCTTGCTTTAACATGGGCAATGGCTTGGTTGACCATGGGCTAGCATGCTAGCATCCATGAGCAACGAGCTCCAAAGACAACATGAGAAAATGGATGCTAAGTCTATTCTTCTACATCTCAAGGAGTTGTATGGTGAAGAGAGTAGAACTGCTAGATATGAGATATCTAAGCAACTCTTCCAGGCTAGGATGGCAGAAGGCACTTCTGTAGAGGCGCACGTCCTAAAACTAATCAATTTGATTGAGCAGTTGGGGAATCTGGGCTTCACTATGGATGGAGAATTGAGTCAAGACTTAGTTCTCCAATCTTTGCCAAATGCTTATTCACAGTTCATAGTAAACTTCCACATGAACAAGCTGGATATATCATTACCTGAGCTCCTTAATATGCCGAAGACTGCAGAGATCCACCTTGTGAAGGATAAGGGTCAAGTCTTGTTAGTGGGAGGCACCTCTAATAAGAAGGTGAAGAAGACCCCTAAAAAGGGAAAATCTTCTTACAATGCTGTGAAGCCTAAAGGAAATATCAAGAAGAAAGGAAAAGAGAGAGTTTCTGAGAAGGGCACCTGCTTCCATTGTGGGAAGGATGGTCATTGGAAAAGGAACTGCAAGTTATATCTTGCAGAAGTGAAGCAAAAGAAGGCTTCTGAAGCCAATTCTTCAGGTGCATTTGTCATTGAGGTTAATATGTCATTAATTAATTCTACTCCATGGGTATTGGATACTGGATGTGGTTCTCATATCTGCAATATGTTGCAGGGATTGAGAAGAAGTAGAAAGTTGAACAAAGGGGAGTACGACTTACGAGTCGGAAATGGTGCAAGAGTTGCAGCTTTAGCAGTAGGAACCTTTTGTTTACATTTGCCTTCGGGCAAAACTATTGAGCTTAATAATTGTTATTATGTTCCAGTTTTAATTAGAAATATTATTTCTGTTCCTTTGTTGCTTGAACAAGGTTATGAAATAAATTTAAGGGGCAATGGCTGCTCTATATCTCATTCAGGAGAATTATACGGAACTGGAAAGGTTGTCAATGGCTTAATAGTTTTAGAAGTTAATGACAATATACTTCATGTTGAACAAGTTAAGAAAAGGAAAAGGGATGATTTGAACTTCACTTACCTTTGGCATTTAAGACTTGGTCACATTAATGAGAATAGGATTAATAAGTTGTATAAGAATGGGTATTTTGACCCATACGATTATGAATCACTACCAACTTGTGAATCATGTCTCAAAGGAAAAATGACTAAGGCTCCATTTACTGGACATGGAGAAAGGGCATCAGAGTTGTTAGAGTTGGTCCATACTGATGTTTGTGGACCAATGACAACTCAAGCTAGAGGAGGATATTCTTACTTTATAACATTCACAGATGATATGTCTAGGTTTGGATATGTGTATTTAATGAAATACAAATCCGAGGCCTTTGATAGATTCAAGGAATATCGAGCTGAAGTTGAGAAACAAACTGGAAAGTGTATTAAGGCCATTCGATCAGATCGAGGTGGCGAATACCTAACTAAGGAGTTTCTAGATTATCTCAAAAGGAACGGAATAGTTTCTGAATGGACTCCTCCTGGAACACCTCAACACAATGGGATAGCTGAGAGGAGAAATCGCACTCTATTAGATATGATGCGATCCATGTTGTGCTTCACTAATCTCCCCATATCATTTTGGGGACATTCTCTTGAAACCGCCATCTACCTTTTAAATAAAGTTCCCACTAAGTCTATATCTAGCACTCCATATGAGATATGGAAGGGTAAGAAACCGAGTCTTAAGCATTTAAAGATTTGGGGTTGCCCGGCTTATGTGAAAATACAAGATCCAGACAAACTTGGTGCAAGATCAGAAAAATGTAGATTTGTGGGATACCCTAAAGAAAGTTTGGGGTACTACTTTTACTCTAGCACTGAACAAAAGGTATTTGTCAGTAGGCATGCTACTTTCTTGGAGAAAGAGTTTATCCAGGATAGTGGGAGTGGAAGAAATGTAGAACTTAATGAAGTTCTTAACCCACAACCAACCTTGCATCAATCGATGGAACAGGTTAATATAAAGTCAGTTAACTCACCAATACCACCTCTATTTCCTCGAAGAACTATGAGAGTGCGTAAAGCACCTCAAAAACTAAATCTGGCCATTGAGAATGATCAAGATTCAAGTGTTATGGATGTTGATGATCCACAGAATTATGAGGAAGCTGTCAAAGGTGTTGACAATGAAAAATGGCAAATTGCCATGAAATCCGAGATGGAATCTATGTACTCCAACAAAGTATGGACTTTGATGGATGCACCGGAGGGAATAACTCCCATTGGGTGCAAATGGGTCTTTAAAAGAAAGATTGGAGCAGATGGCAATGTTGAAACATATAAAGCCAGATTGGTTGCAAAAGGTTTCAAACAAAAACATGGTGTTGATTATGATGAGACCTTTTCACCAGTAGCGATGCTCAAGTCCATCAGGATTTTGCTTGCTATAGCGGCATACTATGACTATGAGATATGGTAACTGGACGTCAAGACCACTTTCCTTAATGGAAACCTTGAGGATGACGTCTATATGACACAGCCGGAGGGATTTGTCTCTTCTATTGCACCAAACAAAGTATGCAAGCTGCAAAAATCCATTTATGGGTTAAAGCAAGCTTCGAGAAGCTGGAACATCCACTTTGATGAGACAGTCAAAAGGTTTGACTTCATAAAAAATGAGGATGAACCTTGTGTTTACAAAAAGGTCAGTGGGAGTGCTATCATTTTTCTCGTGTTATATATAGATGACATATTGCTTATCGGGAATGACGTGCCAATGTTACAGTCAGTCAAAGTTTGGCTCTCTAAGAACTTCTCCATGAAGGATTTGGGAGAAGCATCCTATATATTGGGAATAAAGATCTATAGAGATAGATCTAATAGGTTGCTTGGTTTATCCCAATCTAGATACATTGATACTGTATTAAAGAGGTTTAACATGCAAGGCAGTAAGCGTGGATACTTGCCTATGAGTCATGGCATTTCTCTTTCCAAGAAGATGTCACCAAGAACATCTGAGGAGAGACAAAGAATGAATGGGATTCCTTATGCTTCTGCAGTAGGGTCCATCATGTATGCCATGCTCTATACCCGGCCTGATGTGGCTTATGCTTTAGGAGTTACAAGCAGATTTCAGGCCGATCTAGGAGAAGAACATTGGAAAGTAGTAAAGAACATTCTCAAGTACTTAAGAAGGACTAGAGATGTTTTTCTAGTGTATGGTGGATTAGATTTGAAACTAGAGGGATATACAGACTCCAGTTTTCAAACAGATCCAAACGACAGTAAATCTGTATCAGGGTACGTGTTTACCCTGAACGGTGGGGCCGTAAGTTGGAAGAGTTCTAAACAACCCACTGTAGCTGATTCAGTGACTGAAGCGGAATACATTGCTGCAAGTGAAGTCGCAAAGGAAGGAGTGTGGATAAAGAAGTTTATCATTGAACTGGGAGTTGTTCCACAAATAGCCAACCCGGTGCCTCTATATTGCGATAATACCGGAGTAGTTGCACAGGCAAAGGAACCAAGATCCCACCATAAGTCAAAGCACATCCTAAGACGATATCACCTAGTTCGAGAAATCATTGGAAGAGGTGATATCAATGTCGAGTGAGTCAACACAAAGAACAACGTTGCAGATCCTTTAACTAAACCATTGTCGCAGCAACAATTTGACCGCCACTTAGAGAGTATGGGTATTAGATACCGTGGTGATTGGCTTTAGTGCAAGTGGGAGATTGTTAGTATTAATGCCCTAAGTCCAATTGCATATGATGTAATTGGAGTTATTTTACATTCATAAAATATAATTGAGGCATTTTATTCATCATGTGCTGCATATTTTGATGAAACCCATAAATTAGGATAATGGTTTTAGGGTCATGATGAGATCATGCCAGTGAGACCTAAGATCTCAAAAGTCCTAGTCTAAAATTGTTCCTAGTTGTAGGATCACTGAGTCGGGGATCTGTGATCCGGTAAAACTAGTACACTCGTTATATGCTCTATGGTAGAGGGTAACTGATCTCACTATTACTTGTGAAGAGTCACTAATATAAGAGTGTAGGTGCTTGTTGTAGAACAAGTTCACTGAACTGACTCGCTTGAGGAAAACCTAATGGATACTCGTGTAAATATCAATAGGTAATTCCTCTGGTGATAGTAGGTGTAAATAGTCCTCAGACCTGAGATTACCATAGCACCTTGTAACTGTTAAATTGAGGTTTTGGCTTATCCCTTAACGTGACTTTTACAGACATGTGCAGGGTATTTTGGACCCAAAGAGACTCTTATGGAGGTGGTGAGTAATCAACAAGGAATCGGTTACTCTTCATGAGAGGGGAGAATGCCTTATGCGTTCTACTTAGTATTGACTTGGGAAATCTCTGGCTAGAGTAGGATGAAAAATCGGAAAGGAGTTTCCGGTATTTTTCATGATTGAGTCTAATACTTGAGAATAGTAATGCATATGAATAGATATTGGGATTTGACATTACATCTATATCCTAACCTATTTGAGACATTGTATAACCGAAAGATGTAATTACACGGGAACTAATCACCAAAGGGTGTTCGATCTTTTATTGATCCTCACCATTCGGGTAGTCATGATACGTTGCTAGACGTCAATCTTGACTTGTGGGTCTAAATGATTAAGGGTTAATTGGCTAATCTTATTAAAGGGTTTAATGAGATTAAGCCCACTGCCGACTTGGTGTGGAGCCCAATGGGTCACACACAATATAGGTAATTTCTCGTAACAAAATTTAAATATGTTAAATTTCGAATTGGGTTTTAGAATTTGGCTAGCACGAATTGAGCCCATAATGGTCACATGTCTTATTGGATAAGAATATTATGCGATTAAATATTTGATTAGATTTTTAGAAATCTTATTGATAAATATTCTCTCGGTAATATCTGAAAGATTTTTTGAAATCACGGAAGATTTTGAAGATTTATGTGATTTGATAACCAACTCCCTTCGGCCGATATAAGATCGACGAAGAGGTTGACGAGTGGAGTGTGAGAGAAAAATCAATCAACCCTCTTGTGACTGCTGAGAGAAAGAAAAGGAAAAATACGCATTCGTGTGGTGACCGTTTGTGAGAATCATTCTCAATCTCTACGAGGAAACCTAGTGTGGATATCGTGGAGGGTGTGCACGTGCGCACCTATTCAAAGGATAGACTCCAAAAGGTTCGTGATTGGTGGATCCAGGTTCGTTCAGACACGACATCAACATCCGAATTAAAACACAAAGACTGAACACGGTTTTTGTTAGGTATATATTCTAAACCTGTTCTAGTTAGAATTCTAAATTACTTCAAAGGGATCATTTGGTTTGGGAATAAATTTTTGAAATTTACGTTTCCGTTGCGTTATCGATTCCCAACACGTGGTACAACATGGCACAGCCCATGGTGGAGCAAGGCATTGCCCATGGTAGAGCGAGGCACAGCCCATCGTTGACCGAGGGCTATCTCCACGGTCAACCAAGCCATCGCCCATGGTAGAGTAAGGCACAGCCTGTGGCTGAGCAAGTCACTGCCCGTGGTACAACATGGCACAGCCCATGGTTGACCAAGGCATCACCCATGGTATAGTAAGGCACTGCCTCTGGTCAACCTAGCATTGTCACTGTGGTTGATCAGGGCATTGCCCCATGATTGACCGAGGGCTGTCGCCATGGTACAACAAGGCACAGCCCATGACCGATCGAGTGCACAACCCATGGTTGATCAAGACATCACTCATCATCCACCAAGGGCTGTTGCCTTGGTCGAGCAAGGCATCACCCATGGTAGACCAAGGCACAGCCCGTGGTCAACCGAGACTTGTCTCCCTGGTCAACCAAGCCATCACCCATCGTAGAGCAAGGCACTGCCTGTGGTCGTGCAAGGCAACACTGATGGTAGAGCAAGGCACCGCCCATGGTCGACCGAGGGCTGTCTCCACGGTCGACCAAGCCATTGCCCATGGTAGATCAAGGCACAGCCTGTGGTTGAGCAAGGCATCACCCATGGTAGAGTGAGGCGCAGCCTGTGGTCGAGGAGGGCTGTCTCCGTGCTCAACCAAGCCATCACTCATGGTAGAGCAAGGCACAGCTCGTGGTCGAGCAAGGCATCGCCCATGGTAGAGCAAGGCACAGCCCGTGGTAGAGCAAGGCGCAGCCTGTGATAGAGTGAGGCATAGCCCATGGTCAACCGAGGGCTGTCTCTGTGGTCGACCCTGCCCATCCATGACCAAGTGCACGGCCTGTTGTCGACCGAGGGCAATCTCTATGGTTGACCAAGCCCTTGCCCGTGGTAGAGCTAGGGCACAGCCCATGGTCGAGCGAGGCATTGCCCATGGCAGAGCGAGGCATAGCCCGTGGTCAACCGATGGCAGTCTTCATGGCCGACAAAGCCATCATCCATGGTTGAGCCAGGCACAGCCCGTGGTCGAGCAAGGGATCGCTCATGGCAGAGCAAGGTGCAGCCAGTGGTCAACCGAGGACTATCACCCTGGTCGACCAAGCCAACACCTATGGTAGAGCAAGGCACCACCTGTGGCCGAGCAAGGCATCGCCCGTGGTGGAGCGAGGTGCAGCCCATGGTGACCGACTGCTGTCTCCCTGGTTGACCCTGCCATCACCCATGGTAGAGCATGGCACGGCCAGTGGTTGAGTATGGCATCGCCCTTGATGGAGCAAGGCACTACCCATCAGTGACCGAACACACAGCATGTGGTCGAAAAAGCCATCACCCGTGGTAGAGTATCGCACAGCCCATGGCCGAGCAAGCCATCACCTATCATAGAGCAAGGCACAGCCCATGTTCGACCAAGCCACTGCTACTGATAGAGCCAGGCACAACTGGTGGTCGAGCGAGGCATCATCCATGTAGAGAGAGGCGCAGCCCGGGGTCAACCGAGGGATGTCTCCATGGTGGTTGAAGCCACCAACGGGGGTAGAGCGAGGCACAACCTGCGGTCAATCGAGGGCTGCCTACATGGTCGACCAAGCCATCGCATGTGGTAGAGTGAGGCATAGCCTGTCATCAAGTATGGCATTGCGTATGCTAGAGTGAGGCACTACCCATGGTCAACCAAGGGCTGTCTCCATGGTTGACCAGGCTATCGCCGGTGGTTGAGCGAGGCACTGCCCATGGTGGAGCAAGGCATCGCCCATGGTAGAGTGAGGCACTGCCCGTGGTCAACCAAGGATTGTCTCCATTGTCGACTCAGCATGGCATTGCACGTGTTAGAGTGAGGTGCTGCTCATGGCCGATGGCATTGCACGTGTTAGAGCGAGGTGCTGCTCATGGTCGACCAGGCCATCACCAGTGGTAGAGTGAGGCAGAGCCCTTGGTAGAGCAAGGCATCACCTGTGGTAGAGCAAGGCGCAACTCGTGGCCGACCAAGGGCTGTCTCCATGCTTGACCAAGCCATCACCCATGGTAGAGGCACAGCCCGTGGTTGTGCAAGGCATTGCCCATGGTATAACGAGGTGCAGCCCGTGGTCGACCAAGGTCTCTCTCCATGGTCAACGAAGCCATCGCCCATGGTAGAGTGAGGCGCAACCTGTGGTCGGTTGAGGGCTGTCTCCATGCTTGACCAAGCCATCACCAATGGTAGAGCAAGCCACAGCCCTTGGTAGAGCAAGGCATCACCCGTGGTAGAGCGAGGTGCAGCCCATGGTTGACCGAGGGCTCTCTCCATGGTCAATGGGGCCATCGCCCATGGTAGATGAGTTAAAGCCCATGGTCGAGCAAGACATCACACTTGGTAGAGCAAGCCACAGCCCGTGGTCGGCTGAGGGCTATCTCTGTGGTTGACCAAGCCATTGCCTGTAGTAGAGGAAAGCACAGCCCATGATTGAGCAGGGCACCCCCTGTGGTAGAGCGTGGCACAACCCATGGTTGATCGAGGGCTGTCTATGTGGCTGACCAAGCCATCGCTTGTGGTAGAGCCTGGCACATTGCATGGTCGAGCAAGGCTTAGCCTGTGGTGGAGTGAGGTGCAGCCCATCATTGACCCAACCATCATCCGCGGTAGAGCATGGCATAGCCTGTGGTGGAGTGAGTTCTGTCTTTGTGGTTGACCCTGCCATCGCCCATGGTAGAGCATGGCCCAGCCCATGGTCAAGCCAGGTAATGGCCTAGTAGAGTGAGGCATAGCCCATGCTTGACCATGGGCTGTCTCCACAGTTGACCAAGCCATTGCCCATTGTAGAGCGAGACACAGCCCATTGTTGAGTAAGGCATCTCCTGTGGTGGAGCAAGGCACTGCCTGTCAGCGAACCAGTGGCTGTCTCCACTGTCCTCCAACGCATCACCCATGGTAGAGAAAGGCACTGCCCGTGGTCGTGCAAGGCATCACCCGTGGTTTGAGCAAGGCATCGCCCATGGTAGAGCGAGCCACAGCCCATGGTCAACTGAGGGCTGTCTCCATGCTTGACCAAGCCATCGCACGTGGTAGAGAGAGGCTCAGCCCATGGTCAAGCAAGGCACTGCCCATGAGCAACCGAGTGCACAACCAATGGTCGATCAAGGCATCACCTGTGGTTGTGCAAGGCATCGCAAGGCACAGCCCATGGTCAACTGAGGGCTGTCTCCATGCTCGACCAAGCCATTGCACATGGTAGAGCAAGGCTCAGCCCATGGTCAAGCAAGGCACTGCCCATGAGCAACTGAGTGCACAACCAATGGTCGATCAAGGCATCACCTGCGGTTGTGCAAGGCATCGCCCGTGGTAGATCAAGGCACTGCCCATGGTTGACCAAGAGCTGTCTCCCTGGTCGACCAAGCCATCGCCCATCATAGAGCATGGCGTAGCCCGTGGTTGACTGAGGGTTGTCTCTATGCTCAACCAAGCTATTGCCCATGGTAGAGCTAGGCACAGTCCGTGGTCAAGCAAGGCACCATCTGTTCTCAACCAAGCCATCGCCCATGGTAGGGCAAGGCAAAGCCCATGGTCAAGCAAGGCATCGGCAATGGTAGAGCAAGGCACATCCCGTGGTCAACCAAGCCATTGCCTGTGGTAGAGCAAGACCCAGCCTGTGGTTGAGTGAGGTGTCACCTGTGGAAGAGTGACACATAGCCTGTTGTTGACCAAGCCATCACCCGTGGAAGAGCAAAGCATAACCTGTGGTTGACCATAGAATCGCCCGTGGTAGTGCGAGGTGCTGCCTGTTGCCGACCAAGCCAACACCCATGGTAGAGCCAGGCATAGCCCATGGTTGACCAAGGGCTGCCTCCATGATCGACCAAGCCATTGTCTATGGTAGAATGAGGCACAACCCATCGTCGAGCAAGGCATCGCCCGTGGTGGAGTGACTCACAGCCAGTGGCCAACTGAGGGCTGTCTCCGTGGTCAACCCATCCATCACCCGTGGAAGAGTGTGGCACAGCCCGTGATCGAGCATGGCATTGCTCATGCTAGAGTGAGGCACTGCCCGTGGTCAACCATGGGTTGTCTCCATGGTCCACCAAGCCATCGCCGGTGGTAGAGCGTGGCACTACCCGTGGTTGACCAAGCCATCGCCCATGGTAGAGTATGGCACTACCCATGGTCGAGCAAGGCATCACCCATGGTAGAGCGAGGCACTGCCTGTGGTCGACCGAGGGCTGTCTCCATTGTTGACTAAGCCATTGCCCATGGTCGAGCAAGGCATCAGCAATGGTAGAGCAAGTTACATCCCATGGTCAACCAAGCCATTGTCCATGGTAGAGCAAGGCCCAGCCCATGGTTGAGTGAGGCATTGCTAGTGGTAGAGCGACACACAGCCCGTCATTGACCAAGCCATCGCCCACGGTAGAGAGTGGCATAGCCTGTGTTCGACCATAGAATCATTGGTGGCAGCACAAGGTGCTGCCCGTGGTCAACCAACCCATCGCCCATGGTAGAGCCAAGCACTGCCTGTGGTCTAGCAAGGCATTGCCCGTGGTAGAGTGAGGCATAACCCGTGGTCGACCTAGGGCTGTCTCCATTGTCGACCAAGCCATTGCTCGTGATAGAGCAAGGCACAGCCCGGTGTTGACCAAAAGCTGTCTCCATGGTTGAGCAAGGCATTGCCTGTGGTAGAGTGAGACACAGCCCATGGTTGGGCAAGGCATCACCCGTGGTAGAGCGAGGCAATGCCAGTTAGCGACTGAGCACATAGCCCACGGTCGACTGACAATTGTTTCCTTGGTCAACCAAGCCATTGCTGCTGGTAGAGCAAGGCACAGTCCAGTATTGACCGAGGGCTGTCTCTGTGGTTGAGCAAGCCATTGCCCATGGTAGAGCGAGGCACAGCCCGTGGTCAAGCAAGGCATCTCCCGTGGTAGGGCTAGGCACAGCCCATGGTCGACTGAGGGCTGTCTCCGTGGTTGACCTAGGCATCACCCATGGTTAAGCCAAGCACAGCCCGTGGTCGAGCAAGGCATCAGTCGTGGTAGGGAGAGGTGCAGCAAGTGGTAGACCAAGGGCTGTCTTCGTGATTGACCTAGCCATCACCTGTGGTAGAATGAGGCACAGCCCATGGTCGACCGAGGGCTGTCTCTGTGCTCGACCAACCTATCACCTGCAGTAGAGCAAGTCGTAGCTCGTGGTTGAGCAGGGCATCACCGTGGTAGAGCAAGGTGTTATTCGTAGTCAACCAAGCCATCACCTGTGGTAGAGGAAGGCACATCCTGTGGCCAAGCAAGGCATCGCCCATGGTAGAGCGAGGCGCTTCCCATGGTTGACTGAAGGCTGTCTTTGTCATCGAGCAAGGCATCGCCCACGGTAGAGTCAGGCATAGTGTCGTGGGACCAATGCGGGGATCGAATTTTTCCGCGTCTCGCTGGCGTTGACAGCTCCGCCTGCCAACCAGCCCTCACTCGCAACCGGGGTTTGATGTCACCTGGCACACAATCACACCACAATGAAACAAACATGAGCAATATATAAAGGGAAAACTCCACTTGTATTCACAATTGTACAAGTATGAAAAACCATTTATGAGAGCAAACTCACTCAACTTGTCGAGTATATGCCTCACAACCTCCGTGCCGCTTACACTCCTCACTCGACAAACCCTAACCTGACACACTTTAATGTTACAAGGGTAAACAGGACTCACTCCCCACTCACTGCTGAGCTACAACTTGCAGCAGCAACTCTATGCCTTGCCTCCCATGCTCTCCCTCGTGTTTCCCAGCTCTCTCTAGCTGCTCTCCTTGGCTGTCCTCTTTGAGATGTCTTGAGACCTTTGTGGTTTCTCCTATGAGAATTCTGGATCGCTCCCCCCTAGAATGAGGCTGAACCCCCTTTATATAGAGGTGCTTGACATACTAGATATGGCAGCTAATATACTAGAATCCCTTGATTCACTCTATCAGATATCAATCCATCCAATCTTGGCCCTCAATCTGCAATCTCCAAGATTGTTTCCATAATAGATTGATTTGCCATATCCTGGGAGAATCTTTCCCTGATTGTCTGTTATCACATGATTTTCTATCTTGATCATGTTCATCCCACTTGGACAGCTTCTCGGCCGCACCTAGACAGCTTCTCAGACCCACCTGGACAACTGTGCCCCACTTGGTTCTTTATTGATCACCAGCCGCTCCGCATAAGGAAACAATTGATCCCTTCCATGTTAGTGTCAGCGATCCTTATCCTGTGAGCACCGATCCTGTGCTCCACAGCATCCCGCGCACCTTCTATGAGTAGTCGCACTCCATGCACTCAATCATCAGGTCCCACATGATCAAGACTCCACTTGCGTGTCTGCATCTCCACTCATCCACCGTGCACTGTCACTGACCAGCAACACATGGCTGTGGATGTCTTCATGGTCGACCAAGCCATCACCAGTGGTAGAGCAAGGTAGTACCCGTGAGCGACATGACCCATGGTCGACCAAGGGCTGTCTCTGAGGTTGACCTAGCCATCGCCCATGGTATTGCAAGGCACAGCCCATGGAAGAGCAAGGCACAGCCCGTGGTAGAGCAAGGCATCACCCATGGAAGAGCGACACACAGCCCATGGTCGAGGAAGGCATCGCTCGAGGTAGAGCCAGGCACGGCCCCTGGTCGAGCAAGGCGTCACCCTTGGTATAGTGTGGCACAGCCTGTGGATGACCAAGCCATGGCCCGTGGTAGAGCAAGGCACAACCTGTGGTCGAGCAATGCACAGGCCATGGTTGACCAAGGCATTGCCCGTGGTTGAGTATGGCACTGCCCGTGGTTGACCTACCTAGAGCTGTTGCTGTGGCTGATCAGGGTATCACCACATGATTGGCCAAGGGCTGTCACTGTGGTAGAGCAAGGCACTCCCCATGAGTGACCAAGTGCACAACCCAGTGTTGCTCAAGGCATCACCCGTCATTGACCTAGGGCTGTCACCTTGGTTGAGCAAGGCATCGCCCATGGTAGAGCAAGGCACTGCCCATCAGCAATCATGCACACAGCCCGTGGTCAAACAATTGCTGTCTCCTTGGTCGACCAAGCCAACGCCAGTGGTAGAGCAAGGTAGTACCTGTGAGCAACTGAGGGTTGTCTCTGAGGTCAACCAAGCCATCGCCCATGGTAGAGGGGCTGTGCCATGCTCTAACACAGGCAATGGCTTGGTCGACCAAGGGCTGTGCATCACTCTACCACGGGTGATGCCTTGCTCAACCACGAGCTGTGCCTTGCTCTACCATGGGTGATGCCTTGCTTGACCACGAGCTGTGCCTTGCTCTACCACAGGCCATGGCATGGTCAACCACGGGCTGTGCCTCACTCTACCATGGGCTGTGCCTCGCTCTACCATGGGCTGTGCCGCTCTACCACGGGTGATGGCTTGGTCTACTGAGGAGACAGCCCTCAGCCGACCGTAGGCTATGCGCTCGCTCACTCACTGGTAGTGCCCTGCTGTACCACGGGCGATGCCTTGCTTGACCACGGCGACAGCCCTTGGTTGATCATCAGGCGACGCCTTGATCAACGACAGTGATAGCGCTTGGTCGACCAGGGGCAGTGCCTTGCTCTACCATGAGAAATGCCATGATCGACCATGGGCTATGGACTCAGCCAATCATGGGCAGTCAATCTTGGGGTGATGTGTTGATTGACCACAGCGATATCACTTGGTCGACCACGGGCAGTGCCTGGCTCTACCACCAGCAATGCCTTGGTCAACCACGGGCTGCGCCTTGCTGTACCATGGGGGATGCCTTGCTCAACCATGGGTTGTGTCTTGCTCTACCACAGGCAATGCCTTGGTCCACCATGGGCTGTGCCTCGCTCCTCCACAGGTGATGCCTTGCTCGACCACAGTGACAGCACTTGGTCATTCACGGGCAATGCCTTAATCAACCACGGGTGGTTGACTTAGTTGATCACGGGCAATGCCTTGCTCTAATATGAGCGATACCATGCTCGACCACGGTGATAGCCCATGGTCAATCTTGGGGTGATGAGTTGATCGACCATGGCGATAGTGCATGGTTGACCACGGGCCATGCATTGCTCTACCACAGGTGATACCTTGCTCAACCACGGCCTGTGCCTTGCTCTACCACAGGCTGTGCCATGCTCTAACTTGAGCAATGGCTTGGTCAATCAAGGGCTGTGCATCGCTCTAGCATGGGCAATGCCTTGTTCAACCACGGGCTGTGCCTTGCTCTACCATGGGCAATGCCTTGCTCGACCATGGGCTTTGCCCTGCTCTACCATGGGCAATGGCTTGGTTGAGCACAATGCTGTGCCACACTCTACCATGGGTGATGCCTTGCTCACTCGGGGGCAGTGCCTTGCTCTACCACGGGCTATACCTTGCTCCACCATGGCCTGTGCCTTGCTCTACCACGGCCAATGGCCTGGTTGACGAAGGGCTGTGCATTGCTCTGCCACAGGTGATGGTTTGTTTGACCTCAGAGGCAGCCTTGGTTGACCCCGGGTTTGTGCACTTGGTCACCTATGGGCAACACCTTGCTCTACCACAGGCAATGCCTTGCTCGACCATGGTAACAGCCCTTGGTTGAAGGTGGGTGATGCTTTCCTCAACCACAGGTTGGGCAGTGGCTTGCTCTACCACAGGCAATGCCTTGGTCAACCACGGTGACAGCCCATGGTCAACCATGGGCAGTGCCTTGCTGTACCATGGGTGATGCCTTTGTCGACCATGAGCTGTGCCTTGCTCTACTGCAGGCCATGGCTTGGTTGACCATGGGCTGTGCCTCACTCTACCAAGGGTGTTGCCTTCGACCACAGGCAATGCCTGGCTCTTACAACAGGTGATGCCATGCTCGACCATGGGTTTGTGCCTTGCACTACCAGAGGTGAGGGCTTGGTTGACCATGGGATGTGCTAGCCCTACCACAGGCGATGGCTCAGTTGACCACGGAGATAGCCCTTAGTTGACTACAGGCTATGTGCTTGCTCGCTCATGGGCAGTGCCTTGCTCTACCATGGGTGATGCCTTGCTCAACCACGGGCTGTACCCTTCTCTACCACTGGTAATGTCTTTGGTTGACCCCGGGCTGTGCCTCGCTCTACCACGGGCAATCCCTTGCTTGACCACGGAGACAGCCCTCGGTCTAACCATGGGCTGCGCCTCACTCTACCTGTGGGCAATGCCTTGATCGACCAGGGTTTGTGCCTTGCTCTACCAGCAGCAATGGCTTGGTTCGACCACAAAGACAGCCCTTGGTTGACCACAGGATGTGCCTCGCTCTACCTCGGGCGATGCAATGCTTGACCATGGGCTGTGCCTCGCACTACCATGGGTGATGGCTTGGTCGACCACAGTGATAGCCCTCGATTGAGCACTGGCTGCACCTTGCTCAAGCATAAGCAATGCCTTGCTCGACCACGGGCTGTGCCTGGCTCTACCACGGGCAATGCCTTGGTCAACCACAGAGACAGTGCTCAGTTGACCATGGGCTGCACCTAGCTCAACCACGGGTGATGCCTTGCTCCACATGGGCTGTGCCTTTCTCTACCATGAGCGATGGCTGGGTCGACCACAGAGACAGCCTTAGTCAACCACAGGTTGTGCACTTGCTCGCTGATGGGCAGTGCCTAGCTCTACCATGGGCTATGACTTGCTCAAACATGGGCTGTGCCTCGCTTGCCTTGCTCGTCCACTGGCAGTGCCTCACTTTACCACAGGCTATGTCTTGGTTGACCACGTAGATAGTTGTTGGTCAACCACGGGCTGTGCTTTGCTCTACCAATGAGTGATGCCTTGCTCGACCATGGGCTGTGCCTTGCTCTACCGCGGGCAATGCCTTGCTTGACCGCAGAGACAGTCGTCGGCCAACCAGGCTGCGCCTCACTCAACCACGGGCTGTGTGTACCTCTACCAAGGGCAATGGCATGTTAGACCATGGGCTGTTCCTCTCTCTACCAGGCATGATGCCTTGCTTGACCACAGGCTGTGCCTTGATCTAGCATGGGCGATGCCTTGCTTGACCACGGCTAGTGCCTTGCTCTACCCTGGGCCATGGCTTGGTTGACCACAGGCTATGCCCTGCTGTTCCTCGGTCCACCACAGGCTGTATGCTCGGTCTCTCACGTGTAGTACCTGGTAGTACCTCTGGCGATGCCTTACTCAACCACGGGCTGTGCCTTGCTCTACTAAGGGTGATGCCTTGCTCGACCACGTACTGTGTGTTGCTCTACCAAGGGCAATGCCATGTTTGACCACAGGCTGTGCCTTGCTCAACCATGGGCGATGTGTTGCTCGACCACGGGCTGTGCCACACTATACCAAGGGCGATGGCTTGGTCGACCACAGAGACAGCCCACAGTTGACCACAGGCAATGCCTTGCTCTGTCACGGCCGATGGGTTGGTCAACCACGGAGACAGCCCTTCGGATGACCATGGGCTACACCTTGCTCTACCACAAGCTGATCGCTTGGTCGACCCCAGGTTATGCGTCGCTCAACCAGGAGCAATGCACTTGGTTACTCACAGACCGTGCCTTGCTCTACCATGTGTTATGCCTGGCTCTAACACAGGTGATGCCTTGCTCAGTCATGGGCTGTGCCTTGCACTACCACAGGCAATGGCTTCATCAACCAAAGTAGTGCCTCGCTGTATCACGGGCGATGGCTTGCCTGACCACGGCTTGTGCCTTCCTCTACCATGGGAGTTGCCTTGCTGACCATGGGCTGTGCCTTACTATACCACGGGCAATGGCTTGCTCAAACCACTGGCGATGCCTTCTTGACCATGGGCTGTGCCTTTCTCTACCATGGGCATTGGCTTGGTTGAGCACGGAGACAGCTCTCGTCGGCCACAGGCTGTGCACTTGGTCGCTCACAGGCAGTGCCCTCAGTCGTTCACAGGCAGTGCCTTGCTCTACCACGGGTGATGCCTTGCTTGACCATGGCCTATAACTTGCTCTTCCGTGGGGTGATGGCTCAAATGACCATGGGCTGTATGCTCAGTCTCTCATCGGCTGTGACTACCTCTACCTCGGGTGATGCCTTGCTCAACCACGGGCTGGGCCTTGCTCTACCATGGGCAATGCCTTGCTTGACCAACTGCAGTGCCTTTCTATACCAAGGGCAATGGCATGTTCGACCATGGGCTGTGCCTCGCTCTACCATGGCTGATGCCTTGCTTGACCATGAGCTATGCCTCACTGTACCTTGATCAACCACGGGCTGTACGCTCGGTCTCTCATGGGCAGTGCTGGTATTACCTTGGGCGATGCCTTTGCTCGACCACAGGCTATGCCTTGCTCTTCCAAGGGCAATGGCATGTGTTGACCACAGGCTATGCCTTGCCCAACCACGCTATACCAACAGCGGTGGCTTGGTCGACCATGGCAATAGCCCTGGTCGATCACGGGCGATGCCAAGATCAGCCATGGGCTGTGCACTCGGTCGCTCACAGGCAGTGCCAAGCTCAACCAAGGGTGATACCTTGCTCAACCACAATGACAGCCCTTGTTCGATCATGGGGTCAACGGTTTGATCGACCATGGTGACAGCTCTTGGTTGACCATGGCTGTGCCTTGGTTGAACAAGGGCAATGTGTTAGTCGACCACATGCTATGCATCATTGCTACCAATGGGCGATGCCTTGCTCGACCATGGGCGATGCCTTGCTCAACCACAGGCTGTGCCTTTTGCTACCAAGGGTGGTGCCTTGCTTGCCACGGGCTGTGCCTTGCTCATCCAAGGGCAATGGCATGTTTGACCATGGGTGATGCCTTGCTCAACCATGGGCTGTGCCAGCTATGCCAAGAGCAGTGGCTTGGTTGACCACAAAGACAGCCCTCGGTCCACCATGGGCAATGCCTTGGTCTGCCATGGGCGAAGGCTTGGTCAACCACAAAGATAGACGTCAGGCAACCTCAGATTGTGCCCTGCTCTACCATGGGCTTTGGCTTGGTTGACCACAGGAGATAGCCCTAGGTCGCTCACGGGGCAGTGCCTTGCTCCAACATGGTCGACCACGGTGATAGCCCTTGGTCAATCATGGTCGAGATCGACCCGGACTGTGCACTCGATTGCTAATTGGTAGTGCCATGCTCTACCATGGTCGATGCTTGATTCGACCACGGACTGTGCACTCGATTGCTAATTGGTAGTGCCATGCTCTACCACGGGCGACACCTTGATCATCTGCAGTGACAGCATGGGGTCAACCATAGGCAGTGCCTTGCTCTACCTCAGGCAATACCCTGCATGACCACGGGCTATGCCTTGCTCTTCCATGGGCAAGGGCTTGTTTGACCACAGGCTGTGTTAGACCCTTGAGCTCTAGCCCCGGGAGAATGCGTACACAAGCCATACCTCGGGGTAGTGGTAGCGCATAGCATGCACGCGAGGATGCGCGGGTAGTCATGTGCGAGGTGTTGGGATGAATTGCAGGTCCATGAGTGGGCAAGTATGGAGATGGTCACACAAGCATGCGGAGGCACCAATGAAGGGGACGATCAATCAAGGCTCGGTAGAGTGCCGAGGGATCAGATTGTGGCCATGGAGTGTCACTGTTCACAAGTAGGCGAATGCGCGTATGGGTGGTGAGGATGTCCACGAGCAAGGCACAATGCAACGCTCAAGGATGCTTGGTGAACAAGATGTGACCAAGCAACAGCACTCTAGGAGTGCGCACTACTCGAGAGGCACGGCAAACGCTAAGGGAATGCTCAACACTTAGCAGCTGGTGAGTTGACTACTTGTGAAGATCGGATAAGTCCTTGACCATGCTCGAGCACCGTTGGATGCAACAATCCGATCGGCCGGTTGTGATCGTAGAAGGCGATCATGGACGTGGGCCCTAGAGGAGAGTGGATCGGATCGACGATGCTGAGTCAACGCCAAGTCATCCGTACCAGGTCAAGCAGACAATCAAGGAAAGATTCTCCCGGGATATGGCAAATCAATATGTTATGGAAACAATCTTGGAGATTGCAGATCGATGGCCGAGATTGAATAGATCGAGATCTGATGGAGAGAATCAAGGGATTCAGATATATCGGTTGCCATATCTAGTTTGCTAGGCTCCTCTATATAAAGGGGTCAGTCTCATTCTTAGAGACAACCAGGAATTCTCATAGGAGAGACACAGAGAGCCAGAGACTCCAAGAGAGTGGAAGTCAAGTCAGAGCAAGCAGCCCAGTGTCCTTGAGAGAAGGCACAAGATGGGTGGGAAGTGCAAGCAATGAGAGACTATGAGGCATATGCTCGTGTGATTGCATGTAAGTGTTCTGATCTGGGATTGGGTTTTTCATGTACTTGTAGTAGATGTGAATACGAGTTACATTTTTCCAATTGTGTTCTTGTGTTCCTTGGTGTTGCTTTTGTGGTTCTGTGATCGAATGACCTTGATGGTACGCGCGGTGTGTGTGTGGCTGGTCAGCAAGCGGAGTGTCGATGCCTAGCGGGGTGCGGAAAAAATTTGTGGTCCGCATTGGCCCCATGACACTATGCCTTGCCCAACCATGGGTGATGCCTTGCTTGACCATAGGTTGCGCCATGCTTGACCAAGAGTGGTGGCTTGGTCGACCACAAAGACAACCCTCGGTCAACCACAGGCAATACCTTGGTCTGCCACTGGCGATGGCTTGGTTGACGACAGAGACAACCCTCAGATGACCCCAAGCTGTGTTGCTCTAGCATGGGCAATGCCCACTCGATCACGTGCTATGCCTAGCTCTACCCACAGGTGTTGCCCTGCTTGACAATGGGTTGTGCCTCGCTATACCATGGGCAATGGCTTGCTCGACTGCGGGCTGTGCCTTGCTCTACCATGAGCGTTGCCTTGCTTGACAATGGGCTGTGCCTCACTGTACCATGGCAATGGCTTGGTCAACCACAGGGTGTGCCTTGCTCTACCTCGGGCGATGCCTCGCTCGACCACAGGCTATGTGTTGCTCAACCATGGGCAATGGCTTGATTGACCTCGGAGACAACCCTCGGTCGAGCAGTAGCTTTGCACTCGGTCACTAATGGGCCGTGCCTTGCTCTACGACGTGTGATGCCTTGCTTGACCATGGGCTGTGCCTAGCTCTACCACAGGTGATGCCTTGCTCAATCAGGAGCTGTGCCTTGCTCTACCATGGGCAATAGCTTGATCGGCCAAAGGTTGTGCCTCACTGTGTGATGGGCGATGGCTTGCTCGACCACGGTCCGTGCCTTGCTCTACCATGGGCGTTCCCTTGCTCGACCATGGGCTGTGCCTCGCTCTACCATGGGTGTTGCCTGCTCGACCACAGGCTGTGGCTTGCTCTACCACAGGCATTGCCTTGGTCGACCATGAGGACAGCCCTTGGCCGGCCATGGGTTGTGCACTCGATTGGTCATAGGCAGTGCCTTGCTCTACCACTGGCGATGGCTTGCTTGACCATGGGCTGTGCCTTGCTCTTCTGCCGGTGATGGCTCAGACAACCTCAGGCTGTATGCTCAGTCTCTCACAGGCAGTGCCTAGCTCTACCTAGGGCAATGCCTAGCTCAACCTCCCACTGTGCCTTTCTATAGCAAGGGCAATAGCATGTTTGACCATGGGCTGTGCTTCACTCTACCATGGGCGATGCCTTGCTCGATGATGTCAACAGCGCTTGTTCAATCATTGGGTGAATCTTGCTTGATCACGCTTTGTGCCCGGCTCTATCATGAGCATTGCCTTGCTCGACCATGGGCTATGCATCGCTCAACCATGGGCGATGGCTTCGTTGACCTCAGAGACAACCTTCGGTCAACCAGGATCTGTGCACTTGGTCGGCCACAAGTTGTCCGCTCTGTCACTCACAGGCAGTGCCTTGCACTACCAGGGGCGATGCCTTGCTTGACCATAGGCTGTGCCTTGCTCTTCCACAGGTGATGGCTCAAATGACCAGGGGCTATATGCATGGTCTCTCACAGGCAGTGCCTAGCTCTACCTATGGCGATGCCTTGCTTGACCACGGTCTGGCCTTGCTTATCATGAGCAATGCCTTGCTTGACCACCCACTATGCCTTTCTATACCAAGGGCAATACCATGATCAACCATGGGCTACACCTTGCCCAACCACGGGCTGTGCCTTGCTCTACAAAGGGCGATGGCTTGGTCGACCACGGAGACAGCCCTCGGTTCAACCACGGGCACTGCCTTGCTCTGCCACAGGCAATGGCTAGGTCAACCACGGAGACAACCCTCGGCCGAACATGGGCTGTGCCTTGCCCAACCAAGGCGATGTCTTGCTCGTCCACGGGCTATGCCTTGCTCAACCAAGGCCAATGGCTTGGTTGACCATGGAGACAGCCATCGGTCAACCACGGGCAATGCCTTGTTCAACCATGGGCTGTGTGCTCAGTTGCTCACGGCCAGTGCCAGGCTCTACCACGGGCGATGCCCTGCTCGACCACGGCTGTGCCTTGCTCTACCATGGGCGATGGCTTGCTCAACCATGGGCCATGCCTTGCTCTACCTCGGGTGACTCCTTGCTCGACCAGATGCTTTGCATCGCTCAACCATGGTTGATTGCTTGGTTGACCTCAGAGACAGCCCTTGGTCGATCTGGTGCTGTGCACTCAGTCGCTTATGGGTCATGCCATGCTCTATGATGTGCGATGAATGGATTAACAAGATTCCCACTGTCCCTGTCTACTATCCAGCAAAACCACAGCCAAGGGAATGGGCTTGGCAGAATCAGCGGGGAAAGAAGACCCTGTTGAGCTTGACTCTAGTCCAACTTTGTGAAATCACTTGAGAGGTGTAGAATAAGTGGGAGCCCTCGTGCAAAAGTGAAATACCACTACTTTTAACGTTATTTTACTTATTCCGTGAATCGGAGGCAAGGCAATGCCCCTTCTTTTGGACCTAAGGTCCACCTCGGTGGGCTGATCCGGGTGGAAGACATTGTCAGGTGGGGAGTTTAGCTGGGGTGGCACATCTGTTAAAAGATAACACAGGTGTCCTAACATGCGCTCAACGAGAACAGAAATCTCGTGTGGAACAAAAGGGTAAAAGCTCATTTGATTCTGATTTCCAGTACGAATATGAACCGTGAAACCCTTACACAACCTTGCACGGCCACGCCAAGTATGTGCCTCGTGTGTCCAGCACTTGCACTCCTCACTTGGACAGGTGAACTTCGCCCCGGGAGTTCACGCATGGCTTGAGGGAACTAGTGACAGCACCGCCGGCCTTCCTTAGTTCGGCTTTCTGTCAAGGAGTGTTGCCTTTTCTGCCCTTTCTAGTCGTTCCTCCCTTCTGCCAACCCAGTAGTCCTATTTATCCTTGCAAGGGGAGGGTGCACAATCCCTGATTTTCAGGAAACAACCATGCTTCCATACCTACCCGAAATCCCACATTTTCAGGCTGCAGCAGTTGGATAAGATTGACTGCTTGCCAGCTCAGTCATTCGGTCAGCACTTTGACCAGTACCCCATGTCCCCACGACTGAAGCCTGCCGGGTCTGTCTGAGTGCCACCCACACTCAGTTCGGTCCTGGGCACGTGCCCTCGCCTTGGATCAGTCGCTGGTAGCATAGGCACTGCTCGACCATGAGCGACCTTCCTTAGCGAGACTTGCAAGAGCTTAGGGCATTCATAGGGCTTTCGGATTGCCCACCTTTGAGCGAGTTTTGCGGGAGCACCCGTGTGCCTGTAGCTTGCCAGCACTCCTTGGAGCGAGTCTTGCGATAGCTTAGGGCATCCACGTCGCCCACCCTTGAGCGCATCTTGCAGGAGCAGCCGTGCGCACATCACTTGCTAGCCCGCCTTGGAGCGAGTCTCACGGGAGAACCCTTTGCCTGCGTTGCCTGCCTGCTCGCCCTTCCATTAGAATTGATCCTTCGGCAGTCTTCCCTCAATCCTGTTCCTGGCTGCCATGCCATCGAGGGCCCACATAGCAGCCATATCCGTGTCCAAGCATTAAGGGGCTAACAGACCTCCCCCACTTGAGGAAGCCGACGCCCTCGTCGGAATAGAGGCAGAGGTACTCCTGGATTTTCTCCTCGAATTGCCAGAGTGTTGCCTCCTTCTCCCAGCTCACTTCCGACATTGGCAGACCTTTCCATAGAACCAGATACTCCATTCTCCAATTCTTCTTGCTGTACCCCAACACATGTCGGTCCAGCACACGGTCAACCTCCCTATCCAACTCCGTGCGCACATTCAATGGAGCACGTCTTGCCCTAACGCGTTCAGCACTTGCATCTTCGTGGTAGGGCTTTAGGAAGCTAACATGGAAAGTGGGATGAATTTTCATCCTCTCGGGTAGTGCTAAGTGATATGCCATGGCTCCAACTCGCTTCACTACCTCGAATGGCCCGTCATACCGCTGGATGAGGCCCTTATGCCATCTCTTGCTCGTCACTTTCTTCCAAATTTGGGGCATCAATTTCAGCATGGCCTTGTCACCGACCTGAAATTCCAGCGGTCGACGCCCTTGATCCGCATATTTCCTCATGCGGCGGACAGCTTTGGCGAGGCTGTCCTGCGCTTCCTTGAGCATCTCCTGCTTATTCCGGGCAAATCGGTAGGCAGCAGGGCATGGCCCCTCTTTCTTCTGCAGGGCCACTTCGGAGGGGGTCAATGGTTGGTAGCCCACAGCAAGCTCAAATGGACTGAACCCAGTTGTTGAGGAACGGTGCAGGTTGTAGCAAAACTGCACCGTGTCCAGCAGTTCCAGCCAATTCGCTGATTGGCAATGACATAGTGTCGCAAGTATTCTTCTCGCAGCTGGCTCATCCTTTCCGTTTGCCCATCCGTCTGCGGGTGGTTTGCTGTTGAGAACTTTAGCTCCGTCCCCATCATGTTGAAGAGATGGGTCCAAAATCTCCGGGTGAACCGGGCATCGCAGTCACTCACGATGTTCGTCGGGATCCCGAACAGCTTGACCACATGGCAGTAGAACTCTTCTGCCGCCGTCTCTGCAGAGCAATTCTTTGGGGTAGGCCTGAAGATCCCATATTTTGAGAACCTGTCCACCACAACCATGAATCCTTCACAACCCTTAACCTCAGGGAAGCCGCTGATGAAGGTTTCACAACTAGAAACTGACACCCAAGGTTTCTCTAGAATAGGCAAAGGCTGCAGCAAGCCTGCCTCAGTGCGCCGCTCGACCTTGTCTTGTTGACAAACAAGACACATCTTGACATAGAGCTCGACATCATTCTCCATCTTCAGTTAGAAGTAGGAGCGTGTCAACAGCGCCAGCATCCTTTCCCATCCAGGGTGCCCAGCCCATTGCACGTCATGGTGTTTGTGCAACAGCTAAGTCCGCAGCCCTCCACTGGGGATGAATATGTGACCACCCTTCGCGTATAACAATCCATCCTCGATCCAGTACCTTCTCACAGTACCATCTTGGACTTGCGCGACTAGCTTCTGCTACAACCGATCCTCCTTCGCCTGATCCTTTAGCTTGCCCATGAAGTCAAATTCCAGCTGGGTCAACGCAGCAACCGTTTCCACTGCCTCCTTGCTCAATGCGTCGGCAACCTAGTTGTGACGCCCCGGCCTATGCTCCCACTCAAAGTCATACTCGGCCAGGAACTCCTGCCACCAGGCCTGCCTTGGGACAGCTTCTTCTGTGTCTTAAAGAAGGTGTTTGCAACATTATCAGTCTTAATCACAAAAGAAGTGCTCAGCAAGTATACCCGCCACGCCCATAGGCAGTGCACAACCGCCAACATTTCCTTCTCATGCACAGAGTAGTGTTGCTCGGCCGGCTTCAGCTTCCAGCGCTCAAATGCAACAGGGTGCCTGTCTTGCACAAGCACCCCACCCGCAGCACGATTAGATGCATCCGTATGGACTTTGAATGGCCTGTCAAAGTCCGATAGCTTGAGCACAGGTTCAGCCACAATCTGGGACTTGATCCTCTCAAAGGCATCAGCACATGCCCCATCCCAAGTCCACGGCTTGCCTTTTAGCAGCAGATCAGTGAGCGGGGATACCATCTTCGAGTATCCCTCTATGAATTTCTTTTAGTAGTTAGCTAAACCAAGGAAACTCCGAAGCTCACTTACTTTGCTGGAACACACAACGTAAATGCCCAAGATGTTTTTCTAATGACCGGCTATATACAACAATGTCATCGAGATACACAACCACAAACTTATCTATTATATCATGGAAAACATCATTCATGAGATTACAGAATGTAGCTGGTGCATTGGTCAAGCCAAATGGCATAACCCTAAACTCATAGGACCCATACCAAGTCACCATCGTTGTCTTTGGCTTGTTGCCTTCCGCAATGCGAACTTGCTAGTATCCCGATCTCAAGTCCAACTTGGTGAAGAATTCAGCTCCGCTGAGCTGATCGAACAAGTCTACAATCAAAGGTATGGGGTACTTGTTCTTCATGGTTACTTTGTTCAATCCGCGGTAGTCCACGCATAACTACAACATGCTGTCTTGCTTCTCTTGGAATAGCACTGGAGCACCATAGGGCGCCCTGGAGGGTTGAACTTTTCCCCGAATCCAACAAGTCTTGGAGTTGTCTCCGCAACTCCTCCAGCTCTTTAGGCAACATTTGGTAAGGAGCTTTCGCAGGTGGCCTGGTTCCCAGAATTAGTTCGATCTTGTGATCCACCGCCCGCCTTGGTGGTAAGCCCTTGGGTAGCTCATCGGGCATAACATCACAAAAGTTGCCTAAGATCACTTGCACCACATTAGGAATATCAACATTCACGCCCACTTTGGGCCCTTACTCGTGGATAGCTGCAAGGTATGTTGGCTGGCCCTTCTTCCAGTCTTTTGCTATCTGCATAGCTGAGACCTTCTCAGTTCGAATGTCCTCCACATGGTTGAGGCCCTTAAATCCCCAACCGAAGCATGGCTTCCTCGAGTCTATGATCAACAAACCAGGCAAGTGTGGCATGACCGAAACACAAGCTTTCACAAGAAAGTTGTTACCGAGTATTATGTCAAAATCATCCGTAGGAATGATCATGACGTCAATGTTTCCCGACCATTTGCCAATTTGGATCGGCACTCCTTTGGCCATCCCAAGCACCAGCCTACTTTGGGAGTTGACAACTTTGATGCGGTTGGCTTGCTTCTGGATCCGCAATCCATAGGCCTACACAACACAATCCGACACAAAGTTGTGCATAGCACCGGTGTCCACCATTGCTGCCACCTCCTTGGCATTTAGGGTCATCGGTACGTACATCAGTCCCTGCTCCGGTGCCTTCCTTCCCGAGCGGATGGCACCAAGTATTTGGAGAGGTGCCACTCTAGTTTGCTCACCATCCGAGTCAAAGTCAATCCTATTTACAAGGGCCGACAACTTCACTCTGTTCGGGAACTCACGAGCACGATGGGGGCCGTTGTAGATGAAGAGCCCCGGGTTGGTCTTGGGGTCCTTAAGGGATGAACCCTCCATTGCCTTCCCCTTCCCCTTGTCTCCCTTGGGCAGCTTCTTCTTCTCGCCTTTGCCTGCACTCTTGCCAGGCTTGGCTGCCTTGTCCTTTGGCTTCTTGGCCTTTTTCCCCTTCAGATTGTTCTTTGCTATGCGGATGTCGATCAATGCATCCACCTTCACCATTGCGGTCTGTAGGTCCTGGACTCCTTGCCTTCGCAGCTCAAGTTGAGCCCACGATTGAAGACCCCGCATGAAGTTGACCAATTTGTCCAACTCAGACATTTCTGTGACATCAAGCAACAAGGAACTAAATTTCTTAACATAGTCACGTACCGTACCCGTCTGCCTCAAGTTGCACAGCGCATCCCGAGCAGCCCACGAAGTGTTCGTGGGAAGGAACTGCTCCTTGAGTTCCTTCTTCAGTGAAGGCCAATCTCTGATGCGTGGCTGCCCACCAGTAGCAGCGTCCTACTCGCGGGTTCACCACCAGAGTTTCGCATCACCTGACAGGTACATGATGGCCATCAAGACTTGCTCCCCTTCTGAAACCTTTCCTGCCTTGAAGTAGTGTTCAATGTCCCACAGCAAATTTTTGAGTTCCTTGGAACTCTGAGTGCCTGTGAAGGCTTTGGGTTCAGGTATTCTTACCTTCGCACAAGATCCCTCTGCTTTGGCTATAGCACCAGCCAACACACATTGGAGGATGCACACTTCCCCTTTCAACCGGGCAACATCTGGAACAAGAGATGCCAGAACTTCCACCACCGTTCCGCTAACTCCATACATGTTGCCGAGGGACGTTTCCAAGGCCGCCACTCAATCCTTTAACGTGTCCATGCGTGACATTTAGGTCACCACTCGCTTGTTGAAAATGCTCGCCTCACCACTAAACGCGACTTTGATACCAACTGTCACAGGGGTCAGACTTCACCCAAATTTTTCCACTCTTGCGATGGTGCTAAGCAGTGTCCCGCACACTCTCAACCAACCCAAACACATGCAAATAACAGCTTGGCGAGGTTTAGCAACAAAGGATCAAGATCGAACAATGCAAGGTAAGGGAAATCTCACTTGTATTCACAAACTCGGATTACAAGAACATGCAAAACCCTTACACAACCTTGCACGGTCATGCCAAGTATGTGCCTCGTGTGTCCAGCACTTGCAGTCCTCACTTGGACAGGTGAACTTCACCTTGGGAGTTCACGCACAGCTTGAGTGAACTGGTGACAGCATTGCTGACATTCCTTAGTTCAGCTTTCTGTCAAGAAGTGTTGCCTTTTCTGCCCTTTCCAGTCGTTCCTCCCTTCTGTCAACCCAGCTGTCCTATTTATCCTTGCAGGGGGAGGGTGCACAATCCCCGATTTTCAGGAAACAACCATGCTTCCATACCTACCAGAAATCCCACATTTTCAAGCTGCAGCAGTTGGATAAGATTGACTGCTTGCCAGCTCAGTCATTCGGTCAGCACTTTGACTGGGACCCCATGTCCCCACGACTGAAGCCTGCCGGGTCTGTCTGAGTGCCACCCACACTTAGTTCGGTCTTGGGCACTCGCCCTCGCCTTGGATCAGTCACTGGTAGCATAGGTGCCGCTCGACCATGAGCGACCTTCCTTAGCGAGACTTGCAGGAGCTTAGGGCGTTCATAGGGCTTTTGGATTGCCCGCCTTTGAGCAAGTCTTGCGGGAGCACCTGCACGCCTGTCACCTACCAGCACACCTTGGAGTGAGTCTTGTGATAGCTTAGGGCATCCACGTAGCCCGCCCTTGAGCACATCTTGCAGGAGCAGCCACGCGCACATCACCTGCCAGCCCGCCTTGGAGCGAGTCTCGTGGGAGAACCATTTGCCCGCGTTGCCTGCCTGCTTGCCCTTCCATTCCAACTGATCCTTCGGCAGTCTTCCCTCATTCCTGTTCCTAGCTGCCATGCCATCAAGGGCCCGCATAGCAGCCATATCCATGTCCGAGCATTAAGGGGCTAACAGCTGCCATGTTGGTGAGTACTGAATGCAGTGTTGCGGTCTGTCCATCGGTTGCCCCCCTCAGGCAGTCTGTTGGATGGTGAAGCAGCCCCCCTTGTGCCACGCATGCCTTCTTGCGATGGTGGCTGCAGTGGCCAAGGGGAGCCTACTCGATCTCTTGGATGTGGAATATTCCATGGGAGCATGGCTCTCGGGTGAATTGTGCTCTCGAACGTGATGCTTCGTTAGAATGACTCTCGTCACTCGCCTACAGTGCCTTAGGAGCTCTGTTGTGGGGGGCACTTAGCGAGCGGGATGTTGTCAATCAATGCTACCTGGTTGATCCTGCTAGTAGTCATATGCTTGTCTCAAAGATTAAGCCATGCATGTGTAAGTATGAACTAATTCAGACTGTGAAACTGCGAATGGCTCATTAAATCAGTTATAGTTTGTTTGATGGTATCTCCTACTCGGATAACCATAGTAATTGTAGATCTAATACATGCAACGAACCCCAACTTCTGGAAGGGATGCATGCATTATCTAAAAGGTCGACGTGGGCTTTGCCTGATGCTCTGATGATTCATGATAACTTGATAGATCGCATAGCCAGCATGCCGGTGACGCATCATTCAAATTTCTGCCCTATCAACTTTCGATGGTAGGATAGGGGCCTACTGTTAGACCCTTGAGCTCTAGCCCCGGAGTAGGCATACCACAAGCCATACCTCGGGGTAGTGGTAGCACATAGCATGCACGCAAGGATGCGCGGGCAGTCATGTGCGAGGTGTTGGGATAAATTGCAGGTCCATGAGCGGGCAAGTATGGAGATGGTCATGCAAGCGTGCGCAGAGGCACTGGTGAAAGAGACGATCGATCAAGGCTCAGCAATGTGGCTGAGGGATCAAACTGTGGCCATGGAGTGTCATTGTTCACAAGTAGGCAAATGCACGTATGGGTGGTGATGATGTCCACGAGCAAGGCATGATGCAATGCTCAAGGATGCTCTTTGAACAAGATGTGACTAAGCAAAGGCACTCAAGGAGTGCGCACTACCCCATAGGCATGGTAGACACTAAGGGAATGCTCAACACTTAGCGGCTGGTGAGTTGACTACTTGTGGAGATCGGATAAGTCCTTGACCATGCTCAAGCACCGTTGGATGTTGCAATCCCGATCAGATGGCTATGATCGTGGGAGGCAATCATGGATGTGGGCCCTAGAGGAGAGTGGATCGATCAACGATCCTGAGTCAACGCCAAGTCATCCGTACCAGGTCAAGCAGACAATCGAGGAAAGACTCTCCTAGGATATGGCAAATCAATATGTTATGGAAACAATCTTGGAGATTGCAGATCGACTATCGAGATTGAACAGATCGAGATCTGATGGAGAGAATCAAGGGATTCAGATATATCAGTTGCCATATCTAGTCTGCCAGGCACCTCTATATAAAGGGGGTCTGTCTCATTCTCAAAGACAACCAAGAATTCTCAGAGGAGAGACACAGAGAGCCAGAGACTCCAAGAGAGTGGAAGTCAAGTTAGAGCAAGCAATCCAGTGTTCTTGAGGGAAGGCACGAGATGGCTAGGGAGTGCAAGCAGTGAGAGACTGTGAGGCATATACTCGTGTGACTATGTGTAAGTGTTCTGATCTGGGTTGGGTTTTTGTGTACTTGTGATATATGTGAATACAAGTTACATTTTTCCCAATTGTGTTCTTGTGTTCCTCTGTGTTGCTTTTGTAGTTCTGTGATCGAACGACCATGACAGTACGTGCGGTGAGTGGCTAGTTGGCAAGTGGAGTGTCGACGCCAGCGGGATGCGGAAAAATTTGTGCCCCGCATTGGTCCCGTGACACCTACTATAAGCCCCTCAATGCTTGGACATGGATATGGCCGCTATGCGGGTCCTCGATCGCATAGCAATCAGGGCCAAGATCGAGGGAAGACTGCTGAAGGATCATCTGGTATGGAAGGGCGAGCGGGCAGGCGACACGGGCAAAGGGTTCTCCCACAAGCCTCGTCCCTAGTTGGGCTGGCAAGCGATGTGCGCGGCTCTCCTGCAGGATGCGCTAAGGGCGTGCGACGGGAACACCCTAGGCTCTCGCAGGACTTGCTCCAACGCGAGCTGGTAGACCACAGCTGTGCAAGTGCTCCTGCAACACTCGCTCTAGGATGGGCGACCCAGTTGCTCTAGGAATGCCATAAACCCTGCAAGTTCCCTAAGGATGGTCGCTCATGGTCGAGCGGCACCGTGGGCGCCAGGAATGGATCCAAGGTGTGCGCACGGGCCCAGGACCGAGCTGAGTGTCAGTGGCACCCAGCCGGACCAGACTGGATTAGGTCATGGGGGCATGGGCTCCCGGTCAGAGGGCTGACCAGAAGACTGAGTTGGCAAGCAATCAGTCCAACTGCTGCTGTCAATCCAACTGCTGCAGTCACCAACTCCTGCTTGGTAGGTGGGAGAGGCATGGCTGGTTGGTGCTGTGCAACCTGCCCTGCAAGGATAAATGGGGAGGCAGCCAGGTGACCAGGAGGACACACATACACGAGAAGGAACACACAGACACACTTCAAGCGAGTGAGCAAGCAAGCGGGTGAGCGAGCAAGCCAAGCCAGGAGGAAGGAAGACTGGAGCAAAGGAAGGGAAGTCCTTGACAGAGAGCCGAGCCAGGAAGGTCGGTAGTGCTGTCTCCAGTCCCTCCAGCCGTGCGGGGACTCCCGGGGTGAGTTCACCTGTCCAAGTGAGGAGTGCAAGTGCTGGACGCACAAAGGCACATACTTGGAGTGTCCGTGTGGAATCGTGTAAGGGTTTTGCATATTCTTGTAATCCGGTTTGTGAATACAAGTGAGATTTCCCTTACCGTGTGCTGTTCGATTCTGTCCCTTTGTTGCTAAACCTCGCCAAGCTGCGTTGTTGCATGTGTTTGGGTTCGCTGAGAGTGTGCGGGACACTGCTCAGCACCATCGCAGGAATGGAAAATTTTGGGTAAAGTCCGACCCTTGTGACAGTTGGTATTAGAGCCGCGTTCAGCGGTAAGGCGAGCGTCTTCAACAACAAACGACCAGTGACTTGAATATCACGCATGGACGCACTGAAGGATCGAGTTGCGGCCTTGGAAATGTCCCTCGGCAACATGTCTGGAGTTGCTGGAACAGTAGCAGAGGTGCTGGCATCCCTTGTTCCAGACGTTGCCCGGTTGAAGGAGGAAGTGTGCATCTTCCAACATGCGCTGGCTGTGATCTTGGGCAAAGGTAAGGATACCTGATCCCAAAGCCTTCACAGGCGCTCAGAGTTCCAAGGAACTCGAGAACTTCTTGTGGGACATCGAACACTACTTCGAGGCAGGAAAAGCTCCAAATGGGGAGCAAGTCTCGATGGCTGTCATGTACCTGTCCCGAGATGCGAAGCTCTGGTGGCGAACCCACAAGCAAGATGCTGCTACGGGCGGGCAGCCTCGCATCAGAGACTAGACTTCGCTGAAGAGGGAACTCAAGGAGCAATTCCTTCCCACAAACACTTTGTGGGCTGCTCGGGACATGCTGTGCAACCTGCGGTAGACTGGCACGGTACATGACTACGTGAAGGAATTCAGTTCCTTGTTGCTAGATGTCACGGAGATGTCCGAGTTGGACAAGCTGTTCAACTTCATGCAGGGTCTTCAATCATGGGCTCAACTTGAGCTGCGAAGGCAAGGAGTCCAAGGCCTTCAGACTGCAATGGCAAAGGTGGATGCACTGATTGACATCTGCACAGCCAAGAATGACTCAAAGGGGAAGCAGGCCGAGAAGCCAAAGGACAAGGTGTCCAAGCCTGGCAAGAACGTAGGCAAAGGTGAGAAGAAGAAGCCACCCAAGGGGGACAAAGGGAAGGGGAAGGCAATGGAAGGCACGTCCTTAAAGGACCCCAAGACCCACCCTGGGTGCTTCATCTGCAATGGCCCCCATCGTGCTCGTGAGTGCCCAAAGAGGGAGAAGTTGCCGGCCCTGGTAAACAGGACTCTGATGGCGAACAGACCAAAGTGGGACCTCTCCAAATCCTTGGTGCTATCCGCTTGGGGAGGAAGGCAATGGAGCAGGGACTGATGTATGTACTGATGACCCTGAATGCCAAGGAGGCAGCGGCGATGGTGGACACCGGCGCAACGCACAACTTCGTGTTGGATCGAGTTGTGCAAGCCTATGGACTGCAGATCCAGAAGCAAGCCCGCTGCATCAAAGCTGTCAACTCCCAGAGCAGACCCGTGCTTGGGATGGCCAAGGGAGTGCCCGTCCAGATTGACGAGTGGTTGGGGAACATTGACACCATGGTCATTCCGATCGATGACTTCGACGTTATACTCGGTAACAACTTTCTGGTGAAAGCTTGTGCATCAGTCATGCCACACTTGCCTGGTTTGTTGATCACAGACCTGGAGAAGCCATGCTTTGTTTGGGGGTTTAAGGGCCTCAATCATGCGGAGGACATCTAGACCGAGAAGGTCTCGGCTATGCAAATAGCCAAAGGCTGGAAGAATGGCCAGCCGACCCACCTTGTTGCTATCCACAAGACAAAGCCCGAGCTGGGCGGAAATGCGGAAGTCCCTGACATGGTGCAAGGGATCCTTGGTGACTTTTGTGATGTTATGCCCGAGGAGCTGCCCAAGGGCTTACTGCCAAGGCGGGCGGTAGATCACAAGATCAAGTTGATTCCGGGAACAAGGCCACCTGCTAAAGCACCTTACCGGATGTCGCCTAAAAAGCTGGAGGAGTTGTGGAAACAACTCCAGGACTTGCTGGATTCGGGGAAAGTTCAACCCTCCAAGGCGCCCTTTGGAGCGCCAGTGCTGTTCCAGGAGAAGCAGGATGGCACGCTGTGGTTGTGCGTGGACTACTGTGGGTTGAACAAAGTCACCGTGAAGAACAAGTACCCAGTGCCATTGATTGCAGACTTGTTTGACCACCTCAGTGGAGCTGAATTCTTCACCAAGTTGGACCTGAGATTGGGATATTGGCAGGTTCGCATAGCGGAAGGTGATGAGCCGAAGATGACAATGGTGACTCAGTATGGGTCATATGAGTTTAAGGTTATGCCGTTTGGCTTAACCAATGCACCAGCCACATTTTGTAATCTCATGAATGATGTGTTTCATGACATAATAGACAAGTTTGTGGTTGTGTATCTCGATGATATTGTTGTCTATAGCTGATCTCCAGAGGAACATCTTGGGCATTTACGTTTTGTGTTCCAACGATTAGGGGAGCACCGGCTGTACGTAAAGCAGGAGAAATGCGAGTTCTGCACCAAGGAAATCAACTTCCTTGGCCACGTGATTAGTGGGGGCATGGTGTGGATGGATTCCTAAAAGGTGCAAGCAATGAAGGAGTGGACTGCTCCAACTAAGGTGGGCGAGCTACGGAGTTTCCCTGGATTGGCAAACTACTACTGCAAGTTCATCAAGGGATACTCGAAGCTGGTATCCCTGCTCACCAATCTGCTACAGAAAGGCAAACCATGGATTTGGGATGGGACGTGTGCGAACACCTTTGAGAAGATCAAGTCCTGGATTGTGGCCGAACCTGTGCTAAAGCTTCCGAACTTCGATAGGCCGTTTGAAGTCCATACGGATGCTACTGATCATGCTGGTGCAAGATGGACACCCGGTGGCATTCGAGAGCTGGAAGCTGAAACTAGCCAAGCAACGCTACTCCGCACATGAGAAGGAAATGTTGGCAGTTGTGCACTGCCTGCGGGCATGGTGGGTATATCTACTTGGCACTTCTTTTGTGATCAAAACTGATAATGTTGCAAACACTTTCTTTAAGACACAGAAGAAGCTGTCCCCAAGGCAGGCCTGGTGGCAGGAGTTCCTGGCCGAGTATGACTTCGAGTGGGAGCATAGGCCGGGGCGTCACAACCAGGTTGCCGACGCGTTGAGCAGGAAGGCAGTAGAGACGGTTGCTGTGCTGGCCCAACTGGAATCCAACTTCGTAGGCAAACTGAAGGATCAGGCGAAGGAGGATCGGTTATACCAGAAGCTGGTCGCGCAAGTCCAAGAGGGTACCGTGAGGAGGTACTGGCTTGAGGATGGATTGCTGTATGTGAAGGGTGATCACGTATTTGTCCCCAGCGGAGGGCTGCGGACTTAGCTGTTGCATGAACATCATGATGCGCAATGGGCTGGGCATCCCAGATGGGAAAGGATGCTTGCACTATTGACCCGTTCCTACATCTGGCCGAAGATGGAGGACGACGTCAAACTCTTTGTTAAGACGTGTCTTGTTTGCCAACAAGACAAGGTCGAATGGCGCACCGAGGCAGGCTTGTTGCAGCCTTTGCCTATTCCAGAGAAACCTTGGGTGTTGGTTTCTATGGACTTCATCAGTGGCTTCCCTGAGGTTAAGGGCTTTGATGGAGTTATGGTTGTGGTTGATAGGTTCTCGAAGTATGGGATCTTCAGGCCTACCCCAAAGATTTGCTCAGCGGAGACAGCGGCAGAAGAGTTCTATCGCCATGTGGTTAAGCTGTTCGGGATCCCAATGGACATCATGAGCGATCGAGACGCACAGTTCACCGGGAGGTTCTAGACCCATCTCTTCAACATGATGGGGATGGAGCTAAAGTTCTCAACAGCAAACCACCTGTAGATGGATG
Source organism: Sonneratia alba (assembly GCA_900174645.1). Classification (NCBI taxonomy): domain Eukaryota; kingdom Viridiplantae; phylum Streptophyta; class Magnoliopsida; order Myrtales; family Lythraceae; genus Sonneratia; species Sonneratia alba. Next base: position 404,767 of record FWPY01000064.1, on the reverse strand, counting down.
GCCAAATGGAAAGGATGAACCAGCTACTGGAAGAGTATTTGTGGCACTATGTCATTGCCAGTCAGTGGAATTGGCTGGAACTCCTGGACATGGCGCAGTTTTGCTACAACCTACACCGGTCCTCGGCAACTAGGTTCAGTCAGTTTGAGCTCGCCTTGGGCTACCAACCATCTACCCCTTCTAAAGTGGCCCTCCAGAAGAAAGAGGGGCCATGTCCTGCTGCCTACCGCTTTGCCTAGAACAAGCAGGAGATGCTCAAGGAAGCACAGGACAGCCTCGCCAAAGCTGTTCGCCGCATAAAGAAATATGCGGACCAAGGGCGTCGACTGCTAGAATTTCAGGTCGGTGACAAGGTCATGCTGAAATTGATGCCCCAAATCTGGAAGAAAGTGACGAGCAAAAGATGGCACAAGGGCCTCATCCGGCACTATGATGGACCATCCGAGGTTGTGAAGCGGATTGGAGCGGTGGCTTACCGCTTAGCACTGCCCAAAAGGATGAAGATTCATCCTACCTTCCATGTCAGCTTCCTAAAGCCTTACCACGAGGACGCGGATGCGGACCGCGAAGGGCAAGGCGGGCTCTGTTGAATGTATGCACGGAGTTGGATAAGGAGGTTGACCAGGTGCTGGACCGACATGTGTTGGGATACAGCAAGAAGAACCGGAGAATGGAGTATCTGGTTCTATGGAAAGGTTTGCCAAGGTCAGAAGCGAGTTGGGAGAAGGAGGCGACACTCTGGCAATTTGAGGAGAAGATCCAGGAGTACGTCCACTCTATTCCGATGAGGGCATCGGCTTCCTCAAGTGGGGGAGGTTTGTAAGCCCCTCAATGCTCAAACACGGATATGGCCGCTATGCGGGTCCTCGATCGCATAGCAATTAGGGCTAGATTGAGGGAAGACTGCTGAAGGATCATCTGGTATGGAAGGGCGAGCGGGCAAGCGACATGGGCAAAGGGTTCTCCCGCCAGCCCCATCCCTAGTTGGGCTGGCAAGCGATGTGCATGGCTGCTCCCGCAGGATGCGCTCAAGGGCGTGCGACGGGGACGCCCTAGGCTCTCATAGGACTCGCTCCAAGGTGAGCTGGTAGACCACAGATATGCGAGTGCTCCTGCAACACTCACTCCAGGATGGGCGACCTGGTTGCTCTAGGAATGCCATAAGCCCCGCAAGTTCCTTAAGGATGGTCGCTCATGGTCGAGCGGCACCGCAGGTGCCAGGAACGGATCCAAGGTGTGCACATAGGCCCAAGACCGAGTTGAGTGTCGGTGGCACCCAGCTAGACCAGACCGGATTAGGTCACGGGGGCATGGGCTCCCGGTCAAAGGGCTGACCAGAAGACTAAGCTAGCAAGCAATCAGTCCAACTGCTGCTGTCAATCCAACTGCTACAGTCACCAACTCCTGCTCGGTAGGTGGGAGAGGCATGGCTGGTTGGTGCTGTGCATCCTGCCCTGCAAGGATAAATGGGGAGGCAGCCGAACGACCAGGAGGACACACACACACATGAGAAGGAACACACAGACACACTTCAGGCGAGCGAGCAAGCAAGCCAGGCCAGGAGGAAGGAAGACTGGAGCAAAGGAAGGGAAGTCCTTGACAGAGAGCCGAACCAGGAAGGCTGGTAGTGCTGTCTCTAGTCCCTCCAGCCGTGCGGGGACTCCCGGGGCGAGTTCACCTATCCAAGTGAGGAGTGCAAGTGCTGGATGCACAAAGGCACATACTTGGAGTGTCCGTGTGGAATCGTGTAAGGTTTTTGCATATTCTTGAAATCCGGTTTGTGAATACAAATGAGATTTCCCTTACCGTGTGCTGTTCAATTCTATCCCTTTGTTGCTAAACCTTGCCGAGCTGCGTTATTGCGTGTGTTTGGGTTGGCTGAGAGTGTACGGGACACTGCTCAGCACCATTGCAGGAACGGAAAATTTTGGGTAAAGTTCGACCCCTGTGACACCTACTGTTAGCCCCTTGATGCTCGGACATGAACATGGCTGCCAGGCGGACCCTCGATGGCATGGCAGCTAGGGAAAGGATTGAGGGAAGAATGCCAGGGTCGGGGAGTTCACACTCAGCGTCGGGGAACTGGTCACACTGTCGCTGGGGCTTCCTTTGCTCGACTATCGGTGATAGAGTGTTTTCTCTCCAACTCTCTCCAGTTGCTCTCCCCTTCTGCTGCTTCAACCTTTGGATCCGGGGCTATTTATCCTTGCAGGGGGCAACCACCGGCCCTGGTTTCCAGGAGACACCTCAGCTCCATAACCACCCACTTCCACTCTTTTAGGGGCTGCAGTTGGATAGCTTGACTGCTTGCCAGCACAGTCCTCGGTCAGCACCTTGACCGAGCTTCCATCGTTTCATGACGGAAGTATACCGGGTCCGTCTAAGTGTCATTCGTACTTAGTTCGGTTGTGGGCACTGCGCCCTTGCCTTGGATCAATTGCATGGAACATTAGCGTCGCTCGCCCCCGAGCGACTTCCCTAGCGAGTCTTCAGGAGAACCCGCATGCCCGTTGCTTGCCAGCTCACCTTTGAACGAGTCTTTCGGAAGGTTGGGGCGTCCAGCCCACTTGCCCTTGACCGGGTCTTGCGGGAGTGCTCAGGCCCGCACAGCCCGCCACCTGTCGTCCGACTTCCTCGCCCGAGAACAAGTCTTCCGGGCGGTTAGGGCGTCCAGCTCACTCCTGACCGAGTCTTGTGGGAGGTTGGGAAGTCCAGCTCGCCTTCCCTTGACCGAGTATTGTGGGAGTGCTCCTTCCCACATAGCTTGGCCCTCGCCCTATATATATCCCATTGATCCTTTGGCATTCCTTCCCTCGATCCTTTCCCGAGCTGCCATGCCATCGAGGGTCCGCCTAGCAGCTGTTTCCGTGTCCGAGCATTAAGGGGCTGACACCTACTGTCACAGGGGTCGGAACTCACCTGAATTTTTCCGTTCCTGCGATGGTGCTGAGCAGTGTCCCGTGCACTCTCAGCCAACCCGAAGCACACACACGCAGCGAAATAGCTTGGCGAGGTTTAGCAATCAAGGATCAAGATCGAACAATGCAAGGTAAGGGAAATCTCACTTGTATTCACAAACACGAATTACAAGAACACACAAAACCCTTACACGACCTTGCACGGCCACGTCCAAGTATATGCCTCGTACTCCAGCACTTGCACTCCTCACTTGGATGGGTGAACTTCACTCCAGGAGTTCACACTCAGCGTCGGGGGACTGGTCACACTGTCGCCGGGGCTTCCTTTGCTTGACTATCGGTGATAGAGTGTTTTCTCTCCAACTCTCTCCAGTTGCTCTCCCCTTCTGCTGCTTCAACCTTTGGATCCAGGGCTATTTATCCTTGCAGGGGGCAACCACCGGCCCTGGTTTCCAGGAGACACTTCAGCTCCATAACCACCCACTTCCACTCTTTTAGGGGCTGCAGTTGGATAGCTTGACTGCTTGCCAGCACAGTCCTCGGTCAGCACCTTGACCGAGCTTCCATCATTTCACGACGGAAGTATACCGGGTCCGTCTAAGTGTCATTCGTACTTAGTTCGGTTGTGGGCACCGCGCCCTTGCCTTGGATCAATTGCATGGAACATTAGCGTCGCTCGCCCCCGAGCGACTTCCCTAGCGAGTCTTCGGGAGAACCCGCATGCCTGTTGCTTGCCAGCTCGCCTTTGAACGGGTCTTTCAGGAGGTTGGGGCGTCCAGCCCACTTGCCCTTGACCGGGTCTTGCGGGAGTGCTCAGGCCCGCACAGCCTGTCACCTGTCGTCCACCTTCCTCGCCCGAGAACAAGTCTTCCGGGCGGTTAGGGCGTCCAGCTCACTCTTGACCGAGTCTTGTGGGAGGTTGGGAAGTCCAGCTTGCCTCCCTTGACTGAGTATTGTGGGAGTGCTCCTTCCCACATAGCTTGGCCCTCGCCCTATATATATCCCACTGATCCTTTGGCATTCCTTCCCTCGATCCTTTCCCGAGCTGCCATGCATCAAGGGTCCGCCTAGCAGCTGTTTCCGTGTCCGAGCATTAAGGGGCTGACAAACCTCCCCCACTTGAGGAAGCCGACGCCCTCGTCGGAATAGAGTGGAGGTACTCCTGGATCTTGTCCTCCAACTGCCAGAGTGTAGCCTCCTTTTCCCAACTCGCTTCCGACATTGGCAAACCTTTCCATAGAACGAGGTACTCCGTTCTCCGGTTCTTCTTGCTGTAACCCAACACCTGTTGGTCCAGCACACGGTCAAACCTCCTTTCCAATTCCGTGCGTACATTCAATGGCGCACGTGTTGCCCTAACGCGGTCCGCATCCGCATCCTCATGGTAGGGCTTTAGGAAGTTGACATGGAAAGTTGGATAAATCTTCATCCTCTCGGGTAGTGCTAAGCGATAAGCCACGGCTCCAACTCGCTTCACCACCTCGAATGGCCCATTCATACCGCTGAATGAGGCCCTTGTGCCATCTCTTGCTCGTCACTTTCTTCCATATTTGGGGTGTCAATTTTCAGCATGACCTTGTCACCGACCTGAAATTCTAGCGGTCGACGCCCCTGGTCCGCATATTTCTTCATGCGGCGGACAGCTTTGGCAAGGCTGTCCTGTGCTTCCTCGAGCATTTCCTGCTTATTCCGGGCAAAACGGTATGCAGCAGGACATGGCCCTTCCTTCTTTTGTAGGGCCACTTCGGAAGGGGTCAATGGTTGATAGCCCAAAGCGAGCTCAAACGGGCTGAACCCAGTGGCTGAGGAACGGTGCAAGTTGTAACAAAACTGCGCCGTGTTCCAACAACTCCAGCCAATTCCGCTGACTAGCCGTGACATAGTGTCGTAGGTACTCTTCCAGTAGCTGGTTCATCCTCTCCGTTTGGCCGTCCGTCTGCGGGTGGTTGGCTGTTGAGAATTTTAGCTTCGTCCCCATCATATTGAAGAGATGGGTCCAGAATCTCCCGGTGAACCGTGCGTCTCGTTCACTCACAATGTCCGTCGGGATCCCAAACAACTTGACCAAGTGGCGGTAGAACTCTTCTGCGCCGTTTCCGCAGAGCCAATTCTTTGGGTAGGCCTGAAGATCCATACTTCGAGAACCTATCTACTACAACCATAACTCCATCAAAACCCTTAACCTCAGGGAAGCCACTGATGAAGTCCATAGAAACTGATACTCAAGGTTTCTCTGGAATAGGCAAAGGCTGCAACAAGCCCGCCTCAATGCGCCGTTCCGCCTTGTCTTGTTGACAAACAAGGCAAGTCTTGACGTATAGCTCAACGTCATTCTCCATCTTCGGCCAGAAGTAGGAGCGTGCCAACAGCGCCAGCATCCTTTCCCGTCCGGGATGCCTAGCCCATTGCGCGTCATGATGTTCGCGCAACAGCTGTGTCCTCAGCCCTCCGCCGGGGACGAATACGCGACCACCCTTCGCGTATAGCAAGCCATCCTCAAGCCAGTACCTCCGCACGGTACCATCTTGAACTTGCGCAACCAACTTTTGGTATACCCGGTCCTCCTTCGCCTGATCCTTCAGTTTGCCTACGAAGGTGGACTCCAATTGGGTTAGCGCCGCAATTGTCTCTACTGCCTTCCTGCTCAAAGCGTCGGCAACTTGGTTGTGGCGCCCCGACCTATGCTCCCACTCAAAGTCATACTCGGCCAGGAACTCTTGCCACCGGGCCTGCCTTGGGGGCAACTTCTTCTGCGTCTTAAAGAAAGTGTTTGCAACATTATCCGTCTTGATCACAAAAGAAGTGCCAAGTAAGTATATCCGCCATGCCCTTAGGCAATGCACAACCGCCAACATTTCCTTCTCGTGCGCGGAGTAGCGTTGTTCAGCTGGCTTCAACTTCCAACTCTCGAACGCTACCGGGTGCCCATCTTGCACCAACACTCCGCCTGCAGCACGATCCGAAGCATCCGTATGGACTTCAAACGGCCTATCGAAGTCCGGCAGCTTCAGCACAGGTTCGGCCACAATCCGGGACTTGACCTTCTCAAAGGCGTCTGCGCATGCCGCATCCCAAGTCCACGGTTTGCCCTTCTGCAGTAGATCGGTGAGAGGGGATACCAACTTCGAGTATCCCTTAATGAACTTGCGGTAGTAGTTTGCCAACCCTAGGAAACTCCGCAATTCGCCCACCTTGTTGGGAGCCCTCCACTCCCTAATGGCTTGCACCTTTCGAGGATCCATTTTCACTGTGCCCCCGCCAATCACGTGTCCAAGGAAGTTGATTTCCTTGGTGCAAAACTCGCACTTCTCCTTTTTTACGTACAACCGGTGTTCCCTTAGCCGCTGGAACACAAAATGTAAATGCCCAAGATGGTCCTCTAGAGATCGGCTGTAGACAACAATGTCATCGAGATACACAACCACAAACTTGTCTATAACATCATGAAACACATCATTCATGAGATTGCAAAATGTGGCAGGTGCATTGGTTAAGCCAAACGGCATAACCTTAAACTCATATGACCCATACTGAGTCACCATTGTCGTCTTTGGCGTGTCGCCCTCCGCTATGCGAACTTGCCAATATCCTGATCTCAGGTCCAACTTGGTGAAGAATTCGGCTCCACTGAGCCGATCGAACAAGTCTGCAATCAATGGCACGGGATACTTGTTCTTCACGGTGACCTTGTTCAACCCGCGGTAGTCCACGCACAACCGCAACGTGCCGTCTTGCTTCTCCTGGAACAGCACTGGCGCTCCAAAGGGCGCCTTGGAAGGTTGAACTTTCCCCGAAATCCAGCAAGTCCTGGAGTTGTTTCCGTAACTCCTCCAGTTCCTTAGGCGACATCCGGTAAGGAGCTTTAGCTGGTGGCCTTGTCCCCGGAATCAACTCGATCTTGTGATTTACCGCCCGCCTTGGCGGTAAGCCCTTGGGCAGCTCCTCAGGCATAACATCACAAAAGTCGCCTAGAATTCCTTGCACCACGTCAGGAACGTCCGCGTTCGTGCCCAGTTCGGGCTCTGACTCATGGATTGCTGCAAGGTATGTTGGCTGGCCCCTCTTCCAGCCTTTGGCTATTTGCATAGCCGAGACCCTTTCGATCTTTATGTCCTCCGCATGGTTGAGGCCCTTGAATCCCCGAACGAAGCAAGGCTTCTTCGGGTCTGAGATGAACAAACCAGACACATGTGGCATGACTGAAACACAAGCTTTCACGAGAAAGTTGTTACCGAGTATTATGTCAAAATCGTCCATAGGGATGATCATGACGTCCATGGCCCCTGACCAATCACCAATCTGGACCGGCACTCCTTTGGCCATTCCAAGTACCGGCCTGCTTTGAGAGTTGATGGCTTTGATGCGGCTGGCCTGCTTCTGGATCCGCAATCCGTAAGCTTGCACAACACGATCCGACACGAAGTTGTGCGTTGCGCCAGTGTCCACCATTGCCACCACTTCCTTGGTGTTCAGGGTCATCGGTATATACATCAGTCCCTGCTCCTGCGCCTTTCTTCCCGATCGAATGGCACCAAGAACTTGGAGAGGTGCCACTCTAGTTTGCTCGTCTTCGGAGTCGGAGTCGGTCCTATTCACCAAGGCCGACAACTTCTCCCTCTTCGGGCAATCTCGAGCACGATGGGGGCCGTTGCAGATGAAGCACCCTGGGTGGGTCTTGGGGTCCTTAAGGGACGAACCTTCCGTCGCCTTCCCCTTCCCCTTGTCTCCTTTAGACGTTCTCCCTTTGTCTGCCTTGCTAGCACCCTTGCTAGGCTTGGCCGCCTTGTCCTTCACCTTCTCGGCCTACTTCCCCTTCGGGTCGCGCTCTTTGATATGCGGATGTCCACCAACGCATCCGCCTTCGCCATTGTGGTCTGGAGGTCTTGGACTCCTTGCCTTCGCAGCTCAAGTTGAGCCCACGATTGAAGACCCCGCATAAAGTTGAACAATTTGTCCAACTCGGACATTTCTGTGACATCAAGCAATAAGGAACTAAATTCCTTAACATAGTCACGTACCGTACCCGTCTGCCTCAAGTTGCACAATGCATCCCGAGCAGCCCACGAAGTGTTCGTGGGAAGGAACTGCTCCTTGAGTTCCTTCTTCAGTACTGGCCAATCTCTGATGCGTGGCCGCCCGCCGGTAGCAGCGTCCTGCTCTCGGGTTCGCCACCAGAGCTTTGCATCGCCCGCTAAGTACATGACCGCCATTGAGACTTGTTCCCCCTCTGGAACTTTTCCTGCCTCAAAGTAATGCTCGATATCCCACAAGAAATTTTCGAGTTCCTTGGAACTCCGAGTGCCTGTAAAGGCTTTGGGTTCGGGTATCTTTACCTTAGCCCGTGTTCCCTCTGCTTCGGCTACTCCAGCAGCCAATGCACGTCGGAGGACGGTCACCTCCTCCTTCAAACGGACAACATCTGGAACTAGTGCTGCCAGAACATCCGCCACAGTTCCGTTTACTCCAAACATGTTGCCAAGGGACGCTTCCACAGCCGTGATTCGATCTCTTAACGCATCCATACGGGACATCCACAAGTCACCGCTTGCTTGCTCTTCCAATCCTCGCACACCGCTTGAATGCGGCTCTGATACCAGCTGTCACAGGGGTCGGAACTCACCCGAATTTTTCCGTTCCTGCGATGGTGCTGAGCAGTGTCCCGTGCACTCTCAGCCAACCCGAAGCACACACACGCAGCGAAATAGCTTGGCGAGGTTTAGCAATCAAGGATCAAGATCGAACAATGCAAGGTAAGGGAAATCTCACTTGTATTCACAAACACGAATTACAAGAACACACAAAACCCTTACACGACCTTGCACGGCCACGTCCAAGTGTATGCCTCGTACTCCAGCACTTGCACTCCTCACTTGGACGGGTGAACTTCACTCCGGGAGTTCACACTCAGCGTGGGGGGACTGGTCACACTGTCGCCGGGGCTTCCTTTGCTCGACTATCGGTGATAGAGTGTTCTCTCTCCAACTCTCTCCAGTTGCTCTCCCCTTCTGCTGCTTCAACCTTTGGATCCGGGGCTATTTATCCTTGCAGGGGGCAACCACCGGCCCTGGTTTCCAGGAGACACCTCAGCTCCATAACCACCCACTTCCACTCTTTTAGGGGCTGCAGTTGCAGAGCTTGACTGCTTGCCAGCACAGTCCTCGGTCAGCACCTTGACCGAGCTTCCATCATTTCACGACGGAAGTATACCGGGTCCGTCTAAGTGTCATTCGTACTTAGTTTGGTTGTGGGCACCGCGTTGGTGGACATCCGCATATCAAAGAGTGACCCGAAGGGGAAGTAGGCCGAGAAGGTGAAGGACAAGGCGGCCAAGCCTAGCAAGGGTGCTAGCAAGGCCGACAAAGGGAGAATGTCTAAAGGAGACAAGGGGAAGGGGAAGGCGATGGAAGGTTTGTCCCTTAAGGACCCCAAGACCCACCCAAGGTGCTTCATCTGCAACGGCCCCCATCGTGCTCGAGATTGCCCGAAGAGGGAGAAGCTGTCGGCCTTGGTGAATAGGACCAACTCCGACTCCGAAGACGAGCAAACTAGAGTGGCACCTCTCCAAGTTCTCGGTGCCATTCGATCGGGAAGAAAGGCGCAGGAGCAGGGACTGATGTATATACCGATGACCCTGAACACCAAGGAAGTGGTGGCAATGGTGGACACTGGCGCAACGCACAACTTCGTGTCGGATCGTGTTGTGCAAGCTTACGGATTGCGGATCCAGAAGCAGGCCAGCCGCATCAAAGCCGTCAACTCTCAAAGCAGGCCGGTACTTGGAATGGCCAAAGGCGTGCCGGTTCAGATTGGTGATTGGTCAGGGGCCATTGATGTCATGGTCATCCCGATGGACGATTTTGACATAATACTCGGTAACAACTTTCTCGTGAAAGCTTGTGTTTTAGTCATGCCACATGTGTCTGGTTTGTTCATCTCAGACCCGAAGAAGCCTTGCTTCGTTCAGGGATTCAAGGGCCTCAACCATGCGGAGGACATTAGGACTGAAAGGGTCTCGGCTATGCAAATAGCCAAAGGCTGGAAGAGGGGCCAGCCAACTTACCTTGCAGCGATCCATGAGTCAGAGCCCGAACTGGGCACGAACGCGGACGTTCCTGACGTGGTGCAAGGAATTCTAGGTGACTTTTGTGACGTTATGCCCGAGGAGCTGCCCAAGGGCTTACCGCCAAGGCGGGCGGTAGATCACAAGATCGAGTTGATTCCGGGGACAAGGCCACCAGCTAGAGCTCCTTACCGGATGTCGCCTAAGGAACTGGAGGAGTTACGGAAACAACTCCAGGACTTGCTGGATTCGGGGAAAGTTCAACCTTCCAAGGCGCCCTTTGGAGCGCCAGTGCTGTTCCAGGAGAAGCAAGACGGCACGTTGCGGTTGTGCGTGGACTACCGCGGGTTGAACAAGGTCACCGTGAAGAACAAGTATCCCGTGCCATTGATTGCATACTTGTTCGATCGGCTCAGTGGAGCCGAATTCTTCACCAAGTTGGACCTGAGATCAGGATATTGGCAAGTTCGCATAGCGGAGGGCGACACGCCAAAGACGACAATGGTGACTCGGTATGGGTCATATGAGTTTAAGGTTATGCCGTTTGGCTTAACCAATGCACCTGCCACATTTTGCAATCTCATGAATGATGTGTTTCATGATGTTATAGACAAGTTTGTGGTTGTGTATCTTGATGACATTGTTGTCTACAGCCGGTCTCTAGAGGACCATCTTGGACATTTACGTTTTGTGTTCCAGCGGCTAAGGGAACACCGGTTGTACGTAAAAAAGGAGAAGTGCGAGTTTTGCACCAAGGAAATCAACTTCCTTGGACACGTGATTGGCGGGGGCACGGTGAAAATGGATCCTCGAAAGGTGCAAGCCATTAGGGAGTGGAGGGCTCCCAACAAGGTGGGCGAATTGCGGAGTTTCCTAAGGTTGGCAAACTACTACTGCAAGTTCATCCAGGGATACTCGAAGCTGGTATCCCCGCTCACCGATCTACTGCAGAAGGGCAAACCGTGGACTTGGGAGGCGGCGTGTGCGGACGCCTTTGAGAAGATCAAGTCCTGGATTGTGGCCGAACCTGTGCTGAAGCTTCCGGACTTCGATAGGCCGTTTGAAGTCCATACGGATGCCTCGGATCGTGCTGCAGGCGGAGTGTTGGTGCAAGATGGGCACCCGGTAGCGTTCGAGAGTTGGAAGTTGAAGCCGGCTGAACAACGCTACTCCGCGCACGAGAAGGAAATGTTGGTGGTTGTGCATTGCCTAAGGGCATGGCGGGTATACTTACTTGGCACTTCTTTTGTGATCAAGACGGATAATGTTGCAAACACTTTCTTTAAGACGCAGAAGAAGTTGTCCCCAAGGCAGGCCCGGTGGCAGGAGTTCCTGGCCGAGTATGACTTCGAGTGGGAGCATAGGCCGGGGCGCCACAACCAAGTTGCCGACGCTTTGAGCAGGAAGGCAGTAGAGACAATTGCTGCGCTAACCCAATTGGAGTCCACCTTTGTAGGCAAACTGAAGGATCAGGCGAAGGAGGACCGGGTATACCAAAAATTGGTTGCGCAAGTTCAAGATGGTACCGTGCGGAGGTACTGGCTTGAAGATGGCTTGCTATACGTGAAGGGTGGTCGCGTATTCGTCCCCAGCGGAGGGCTGAGGACACAGCTGTTGCGCGAACATCATGACGCGCAATGGGCTAGGCATCCCGGACGGGAAAGGATGCTGGCGCTGTTGGCACGCTCCTACTTTTGGCCGAAGATGAAGAATGACGTTGAGCTATACGTCAAGACTTGCCTTGTTTGTCAACAAGACAAGGCAGAACGGCGCATTGAGGCGGGCCTGTTGCAGCCTTTGCCTATTCCAGAGAAACCTTGGGTATCGGTTTCTATGGACTTCATCAGTGGCTTCCCTGAGGTTAAGGGTTTTGATGGAGTTATGGTTGTGGTAGATAGGTTCTCGAAGTATGGGATCTTCAGGCCTACCCCAAAGAATTGCTCTGCGGAAACGGCGGCAGAAGAGTTCTACCGCCACTTGGTCAAGCTGTTTGGGATCCCGACGGACATTGTGAGTGATCGAGACGCACGGTTCACCGGGAGATTCTGGACCCATCTCTTCAATATGATGGGGACAGAGCTAAAGTTCTCAACAGCCAACCACCCACAGACGGATGGACAAACGGAGAGGATGAACCAGCTGCTGGAAGAGTACCTACGACACTATGTCACGGCCAGTCAGCGGAATTGGCTGGAACTGTTGGACACGGCGCAGTTTTGTTACAACTTGCACCGTTCCTCAGCCACTGGGTTCAGTCCGTTTGAGCTCGCTTTGGGCTATCAACCATTGACCCCTTCCGAAGTGGCCCTACAAAAGAAGGAAGGGCCATGTCCTGCTGCATACCGTTTTGCCCGGAATAAGCAGGAAATGCTCGAGGAAGCACAGGACAGCCTTGCCAAAGCTGTCCGCCGCATGAAGAAGTATGCGGATCAGGGGCGTCGACCACTAGAATTTCAGGTCGGTGACAAGGTCAAGCTGAAATTGACGCCCCAAATATGGAAGAAAGTGACGAGCAAGAGATGGCACAAGGGCCTCATTCAGCGGTATGATGGGCCATTCGAGGTGGTGAAGCGAGTTGGAGCAGTGGCTTATCGCTTAGCACTACCTGAGAGGATGAAGATTCATCCGACTTTCCATGTCAGCTTCCTAAAGCCCTACCATGAGGATGCGGATGCAGACCGCGTTAGGGCAAGACGTGCGCCATTGAATGTACGCACGGAATTGGAAAGGGAGGTTGACCGTGTGCTGGACCGACGGGTGTTGGGATACAGCAAGAAGAACCGGAGAACGGAGTACCTGGTTCTATGGAAAGGGTTGCCAATGTCGGAAGCGAGTTGGGAAAAGGAGGCAACACTCTGGCAGTTCGAGGACAAGATCCAGGAGTACCTCCACTCTATTCCGACGAGGGCGTCGGCTTCCTCAAGTGGGGGAGGTTTGTTAGCCCCTTGATGCTCGGACACGAACATGGCTGCCAGGCGGACCCTCGATGGCATGGCAGCTCGGGAAAGGATCGAGGGAAGGAATGCCAAAGGATCAATGGGATATATATAGGGCGAGGGCCAAGCTATGTGGGAAGGAGCACTCCCACAATACTCGGTCAAGGGAAGGCGAGCTGGACTTCCCAACCTCCCACAAGACTCGATCAGGAGTGAGCTGGACGCCCTAACCGCCCGGAAGACTTGTTCTCGGGCGAGGAAGGCGGACGACAGGTGGCGGGCCGTGCGGGCCTGAGCACTCCCGCAAGACCCGGTCAAGGGCAAGTGGGCTGGACGCCCCAACCTCCCGAAAGACCCGTTCAAAGGCGAGCTGGCAAGCAACGGGCAGGCGGGTTCTCCCGAAGACTCGCTAGGGAAGTCGCTCGGGGGCGAGCGACGCTAATGTTCCATGCAATTGATCCAAGGCAAGGGCGCGGTGCCCATGACCGAACTGAGTGCGGGTGGCACTCAGTCTGGCCCGATATACTCCGGTCGTGGAACGATGGAGTCTCGGTCAAGGTGCTGATCGAGGACTGTGCTGGCAGTCGATCTTATCCCTAGGAATAAGGGATAAGGGTGGTTATGGAAGCTGAGGTATTCCCTAGAAACTAGGGATGAGGATTCCCCCACCTGCAAGTATAAATAGCCCCCGGGTCCCAAGGTCGAGGAAGCAGAAGGGGAGAGCAACTGGAGAGAGTTGGAGAGAAAACACTCTATCACCGATAGTCGAGCAAAGGAAGCCCCGGCGACAGTGTGACCAGTCCCCCGACGCTGAGTGTGAACTCCCGGAGTGAAGTTCACCCGTCCAAGTGAGGAGTGCAAGTGCTGGAGTACGAGGCATATACTTGGACGTGGCCGTGCAAGGTCGTGTAAGGGTTTTGTGTGTTCTTGTAATTCGTGTTGGTGAATACAAGTGAGATTTCCCTTACCTTGCATTGTTCGATCTTGATCCTTGATTGCTAAACCTCGCCAAGCTATTTCGCTGCGTGTGTGTGCTTCGGGTTGGCTGAGAGTGTACGGGACACTGCTCAGCACCATCGCAGGAACGGAAAAATTCGGGTGAGTTCCGACCCCTGTGACACCTACCATGGTGGTGATGGGTGACAGAGAATTAGGGTTCAATTCCGGAGAGGGAACTTGAGAAATGGCTACCACATCCAAGGAAGGCAGCAGGTGCGCAAATTACCCAATCCTGACACGGGGAGGTAGTGACAATAAATAACAATACCGGGCTCTTTGAGTCTGGTAGTTGGAATGAGTACAATCTAAATCCCTTAACGAGGATCCATTGGAGGCAAGTGTTAGCCCCTTGATGCTCGAACACAAACATGGCTGCCAGGCGGACCCTCGATGGCATGGCAGCTAGGGAAAGGATCGAGGGAAGAATGCCAAAGGATCAGTGGGATATATATAGGGCAAGGGCCAGGCTATGCGGGAAGGAGCACTTCCACAAGACTCGGTCAAGGGAAGGTGAGCTGGACTTCCCAACCTCCCGAAAGACTCGGTCAGGGAAGTGAGCTGGACGCCCTAACCACCTAGAAGACTTGCTCCCGGGCGAGTAAGGCGGACGCCAGGTGGCGGGCAGTGCGGGCCTGAGCACTCCCGCAAGACCCGGTCAAGGGCAAGTGGGCTGGACGCCCTAACCTCCCGAAAGACCCGTTCAAGGCAAGCTGGCAAGCAACGGGCGCGCGGGTTCTCCTGAAGACTCGCTAGGGAAGTCGCTCGCGGTCGAGCGACGCTAATATTCCATGCAACTGATCCAAGGCAAGGGCGCGGTGCCCACGACCGAACTAAGTGCGGGTGGCACTTAGGCAGACCCGGTATACTTCCGTCGTGAAACGAGGGAGTCTCGATCAAGGCGCTAACTGAGTGACTGTGCTGGCAAGCAGTCAAGCCTTATCCAACTGCAGTCCCTAAGAATAAGGGATAAGGGTGGTTATGGAAGCTGAGGTGTCCCCTAGAAACTAGGGACAGCGGTTGCCACCTGCAAGGATAAATAGCCCCCGGGTCCCAAGGTCGAAGCGGAAAAAGGGGAGCAACTGGAGAGAGTTGAGAGGAAACACTCCATCACAGAAGGTCGAGCAAAGGAAGCCCCGGCAACAGTGTGACTAGTTCCCCCCAAAGCTAAGCGTGAACTCCTGGAGTGAAGTTCACCCGTCCAAGTGAGGAGTGCAAGTGCCGGAGACACGAGGCATATACTTGGGCGTGACCGTGCAAGGTCGTGTAAGGGTTTTGCGTGTTCTTGTAATTCGAGTTTGTGAATACAAGTGAGATTTGCCTTACCTTGCATTGCTTGATCCTGATCCTTGATTGCTAAACCTCGCCAAGCTATTTCGCTGTGCGTGTTTGGGTTGGCTGAGAGTGTACGGGACACTGCTCAGCACCATCGCAGGAACGGAAAAATTCGGGTGAGTTCCGACCCCTGTGACAGCAGGTATCAGAGCCGCGTTCAAGCGGTGTGCGAGGATTGGAATAGCAAGCGAGTTGTGACTTGTGGATGTCCCGCATGGATGCACTAAGGGATCGAGTAGCGGCTTTGGAAATGTCCCTTGGCAACATGTCTGGAGCCAACGGAACTGTGGCGGATGTTCTGGTAGCGCTAGTTCCAGATGTTGTCCGGTTGAAGGAGGAGGTGAGCGTCCTCCAACGTGCGCTGGCTGCTGGAGTAGCTGAAGCAGAGGGATCTCGGGCGAAGGTAAAGATACTTGAACCCAAAGCCTTTACAGGCGCTAGGAGTTCCAAGGAACTCGAAAATTTCTTGTGGGACATCGAGCATTACTTCGAGGCAGGAAAAGTTCCAGAAGGGGAACAAGCCTCAATGGCAGTCATGTACTTGGTGGGTGATGCAAAGCTCTGATGGCGAACCCGAGAGCTGGACGCTGCGACCGGCGGGCGGCCATGCATTAGAGACTGGCCAATGCTGAAGAAGGAACTCAAGGAGCAGTTCCTTCCCACAAACACCTCGTGGGCTGCTTGGGATGCATTGTGCAACCTAAGGCAGATGGGTACGGTACGTGACTATGTCAAGGAATTTAGTTCCTTATTGCTTGACGTCACAGAGATGTCCGAGTTGGACAAGTTGTTCAACTTTATGCAGGGTCTTCAATCGTGGGCTCAACTTGAGCTGCGAAGGCAAGGAGTCCAAGACCTCCAGACCGCAATGGCAAAGGCGGATGCGTTGATTGACATCCGTTTATCAAAGAGCAACCCGAAGGGGAAACAGGCCGAGAAGTCGAAGGACAAGGCGGCCAAGCCTAGCAAGGGTGTAGGCAAAGCCAAGAAAGGGAAGTCACCCAAGGGGGACAAGGGAAAGGGGAAGGCGACGGAAGGTTCATCCCTTAAGGACCCCAAGACCCACCCGGGGTGCTTCATCTGCAACGGCCCCCATCGTGCTCGAGATTGCCCGAAGAGGGAGAAGCTGTCAGCCTTGGTGAATAGGACCGACTTCGACTCCGATGATGAGCAAACTAGAGTGGCACCTCTCCAAATACTTGGTGCCATCCACTCAGGAAGGAAGGCACAGGAGCAGGGACTGATGTATATACCGATGACCCTGAACACCAAGGAAGTGGCGGCAATGGTGGACACTGGCGCAATGCACAACTTCGTGTCGGATCGTGTTGTGCAAGCTTATGGATTGCGGATCCAGAAGCAGGCCAGCCGCATCAAAGCTGTCAACTCCCAAAGTAGGCCGGTACTTGGGATGGGCAAAGGAGTGCCGGTCCAAATTGGTGATTGGTCAGGGACCATAGACGTCATGATCATTCCTATGGATGATTTTGACGTAATACTCGGTAACAACTTTCTCATGAAAGCTTGTGTTTCGGTTATGCCACACGTGTTTGGTTTGCTAATCTCAGACCCAAAGAAGTCTTGCTTCGTTCGGGGGTTTAAGGGCCTCAACCATGTGGAGGACATTAGGACCAAAAGGGTCTCGGCTATGCAAATAGCCAAAGGCTGGAAGAGGGGCCAGCCAACTTACCTTGCAGCGATCCATGAGTCAGAGCCCGAACTGGGCACGAACGCAGACGTTCTTGACGTGGTGCAAGGAATTCTAGGCGACTTTTGTGACATTATGCCCGAGGAGCTGCCCAAGGGCTTACCGCCAAGGCAGGCGGTAGATCACAAGATCGAGTTGATTCCGGGGACAAGGCCACCAGCGAAAGCTCCTTACCGGATGTCGCCTAAAGAACTGGAGGAGTTACGGAAACAACTCCAGGACTTACTGGAATCGGGGAAAGTTCAGCCCTCCAAGGCGCCCTTTGGAGCGCCAGTGCCGTTCCAGGAGAAGTAGGACGGCACGTTGCGGTTGTGCGTGGACTACCGCGGGTTGAACAAGGTCACTGTGAAGAACAAGTATCCCGTGCCATTGATTGCAGACTTGTTCGATCGGCTTAGTGGAGCCGAATTCTTCACCAAGTTGGACCTGAGATCGGGATATTGGCAAGTTCGCATAGCGGAGGGCGACACGCCAAAGACGACAATGGTGACTCGGTATGGGTCATATGACTTTAAGGTTATGCCGTTTGGCTTAACCAATGCACCTGCCACATTTTGCAATCTCATGAATGATGTGTTTCATGATGTTATAGACAAGTTTGTGGTTGTGTATCTCGATGACATTTTCATCTATAGCCGGTCTCTAGAGGACCACCTTGGGCATTTACGTTTTGTATTCCAGCGGCTAAGGGAACACTGGTTATACGTAAAGAAGGAGAAGTGCGAGTTTTGCACCAAGGAAATCAACTTCCTTGGACACGTGATTGGCGGGGGCACGGTGAAGATGGATCCCCGAAAGGTGCAAGCCATTGGGGAGTGGATGATCCGAGGCATCCATATGGACTTCGAACGGCCTATCGAAGTCCAGAAGCTTCAGCATAGGTTTGGCCACAATCCGGGACTTGATCTTCTCAAAGGCATCCGTACACGCCGCATCCGAAGTCCACGGTTTGCCCTTCTACAGTAGATCGGTGAGCAGGGATACCAACTTCGAGTATCCCTTGATGAACTTGCAGTAGTAGTTTGCCAATCCAAGGACACTCCGCAGTTCGCCCACCTTGGTGGGAGCCATCCACTCCCTAATGGCTTGCACCTTCCGGGGATCCATCTTCACCATGCCCCCACCAATCACGTGGCCAAGGAAGTTGATTTCCTTGGTGCAGAACTCGCACTTCTCCTTCTTTACGTACAACCAGTGTTCCCTTAACCGCTGGAACACAAAATGTAAATGCCCAAGATGTTCCTCTAGAGATCGGCTATAGATGCCAATATCATCGAGATACACAACCACAAATTTGTCTATAACGTCATGAAACACATCATTCATGAGATTGCAAAATGTAGCTGGTGCATTGGTTAAGCCAAACAGCATAACCATAAACTCATATGACCCATACCGAGTCACCATTGTCGTCTTTGGCTTGTCGCCCTCCGCTATGCAAACCTGCCAATATCCCGATCTCAGGTCCAACTTGGTGAAGAAGTCGGCTCCACTGAGACGATCGAACAAGTCTGCAATCAATGGCATGGGATACTTGTTCTTCACGGTGAATTTGTTCAACCCGCGGTAGTCCACGCACAACCGCAACGTGCCGTCTTGCTTCTCTTGGAACAGCACTGGTGCTTCAAAGGGCACCTTGGAAGGTTGAACTTTCCCCGAATCCAGCAAGTCCTGGAGTTGTTTCCGTAACTCCTCCAGTTCTTTAGGTGACATCCGGTAAGGAGCTTTAGCTAGTGGCCTTGTCCCCGGAATCAACTCGATCTTGTGATCTACCGCCCGCCTTGGCGGTAAGCCCTGGGGCAGCTCCTCGGGCATAACATCACAAAAGTCGCCTAGAATTCCTTGCACCACGTCAGGAACGTCCGCGTTCGTGCCCAGCTTGGGCTCTGACTCATGGATCGCTGCAAGGTAAGTTGGCTGGCCCCTCTTCCAGCCTTTGGCTATTTGCATAGCCGAGACCCTTTCGGTCCTAATGTCCTCCGCATGGTTGAGGCCCTTGAATCCCCGAACAAAGCAAGGCTTCTTCGGGTCTGAGATCAACAAACCAGACACATGTGGCATGACCGAAACACAAGCTTCCATGAGAAAGTTGTTACCGAGTATTACGTCAAAATCATCCATGTGAATGATCATGACGTCAATGGTCCCCGACCAATCACCAATTTGGACCGGCACTCCTTTGGCCATCCCAAGTACCGGCCTACTTTGGGAGTTGACAGCTTTGATGCGGCTGGCTTGCTTCTAGATCCGCAATCCATAGGCTTGCACAACACAATCCGACACGAAGTTGTGCGTCGCACCAGTGTCGACCATTGCCACCACTTCCTTGGTGTTCAGGGTCATCGGTATATACATCAGTCCCTGCTCCTGTGCCTTCCTTCCCGAGCAGATGGCACCAAGTATTTGGAGAGGTGCCACTCTAGTTTGCTCATCATCGGAGTCGTAGTCAGTCCTATTCACTAGGGCTGACAGCTTCTCCCTCTTTGGGCAATCTTGAGCACGATGGGGGCCGTTGCAGATGAAGCACCCCGGGTGGGTCTTGGGGTCCTTAAGGGACGAACCCCCATCGCCTTCCCCTTCCCCTTGTCTCCCTTGGACAACTTCCCTTTCTCGGCTTTGCCCGCACCCTTGCTAGGCTTGGCCACCTTGTCCTTCGACTTCTTGGCCTGTTTCCCCTTTGGGTCACTCTTTGATACACGGATGTCAATCAACGTATCCGCCTTTGCCATTGCGGTTTGGAGGTCTTGGACTCCTTGCCTTCGCAGCTCAAGTTGAGCCCACGATTGAAGACCCCGTGTGAAGTTGAACAACTTGTCCAACTCGGACATCTCTGTGATGTCAAGCAATAAGGAACTAAATTCTTTAACATAGTCACGTACCGTACCTGTCTGCCTTAGGTTGCACAATGCATCTCGAGCAGCCCACTAGGTGTTCGTGGGAAGGAACTGCTCCTTGAGTTCCTTCTTCAGCGTAGGCCAATCTCTGATGCGTGGCCGCCCGCCGGTCGTAGCGTCCTACTCACGGGTTCGCCACCAGAGCTTTGCATCACCCGCCAAGTACATGACCGCCATCGAGACTTGTTCCCCTTCTGGAACTTTTCCTGCCTCGAAGTAATGCTCGATGTCCCACAAGAAATTTTCAAGTTCCTTAGAACTCCGAGTGCCTGTAAAGGCTTTGGGTTCAGGTATCTTTACCTTAGCCCGAGATCCCTCTGCTTCGGCTACTCCAGTAGCCAGCGCATGTCAGAAGTCGCTCACCTCCTCCTTCAAACAGACAACGTCTGGAATTAGCACTGCCAGAACTTCCGCCACACTTCTGTTGGCTCCAGACATGTTACCGAGGGACGTTTCCAAAGCCGTTACTTGATCCCTTAGTGCATCCATGCGGGACATCCACAAGTCACCACTCGCTTGCTATTCCAATCCTCGCACATCGCTTGAACGCGGCTCTGATACCAGCTGTCACAGGGGTCGGATCTCACCCAAATTTTTCCGTTCTTGCGATGGTGCTGAGCAGTGTCCCGTACACTCTCAGCCAACCCAAACACGCATAGCGAAATAGCTTGGCGAGGTTTAGCAATCAAGGATCGGGATCAAGCAATGCAAGGTAAGGGAAATCTCACTTGTATTCACAAACTCGAATTACAAGAACACGCAAAACCCTTACACAACCTTGCACGGTCACGCCCAAGTATATGCCTCGTGTCTCCGACACTTGCACTCCTCACTTGGACGGGTGAATTTCACTCTAGGAGTTCACACTTGGCTTTGGGGGAACTGGTCACAATACCGCCGGCCTTCCTTTGCTCAACCTTCTGTGATGGAGTGTTTCCTCTTGACTCTCTCCAGTTGCTCCCCTCGACCTTGAGACCCGGGGGCTATTTATCCTTGCAGGTGGGGGATCCACGATCCCTAGTTTCTAGGAAACAACTCAGCTTCCCTAACCACCCTTATCCCTTATTCTTAGGGACTGCAGTTGGATAAGGTTGACTGCTTGCCAGCACAGTCCTCGGTCAGCACCTTGACCGAGACTCCATCGTTCCACGATCGGAGTATATCGGGTCTGACTGAGTGCCACCTGCACTCAGTTCGGTCATGGGCACCGCGCCCTTGCCTTGGATCAGCTGCTGATAGCATGGAACATTAGCGTCGCTCGACCGCAAGCGACTTCCCTAGCGAGTCTTCCGGGAGCAGCCGTGCGCCCGTTGCTTGCCAGCTTGCCTTGAACGGGTCTTGCGGGAGGGTAGGGCGTCCAGATCACCTGCCCTTGACCAGGTCTTGCGGGCTCGCCCATACCCGCATTGCCTGCCACTTGGCGTCCGCCTTGCACGCCCGGGAGCAAGTCTATCGGGAGGATAAGGCTTCCAAGTCGCCCTTGACCGAGTCTTGCAGGAGGATAGGAAGTCCAGCTCATCCGCCCTTGACCGAGTCTTGCGGGAGGATAGGAATTCCAGCTCATCCCTTCCCGCACAGCATAGCAACTCGGCCTATATATAGCTTGGCATCTCGCCCTTTCATTCCAACTGATCGTGCAGCAGTCTTCGCTCGATCCTATCTCTGGCTGCCATGCCATCGAGGGTCCACCTGGCAGCCATGTTCGTGTCCGAGCATCAAGGGGCTAACAAACCTCCCCCACTTGAGGAAGCCGACGCCCTCATCGGAATAGAGTGGAGGTACTCCTGGATCTTGTCCTCGAACTGCCAGAGTGTTGCCTCCTTTTCCCAACTCGCTTCCGACATTGGCAACCCTTTCCATAGAACCAGGTACTCCGTTCTCCGGTTCTTCTTGCTGTATCCCAACACCCGTCGGTCCAGCACGCGGTCAACCTCCCTTTCCAATTCCGTGCGCACATTCAATGGGGCACGTCTTGCCCTAACGCGGTCCGCATCCGCATCCTCATGGTAGGGCTTTAGGAAGCTGACATGGAAAGTCGGATGAATCTTCATCCTCTCAGGTAGTGCTAAGCGATAAGCCACTGCTCCAACTCGCTTCACCACCTCGAATGGCCCATCATACCGCTGAATGAGGCCCTTGTGCCATCTCTTGCTTGTCACTTTCTTCCAGATTTTGGGGCGTCAATTTCAGCATGACCTTGTCACCGACCTGAAATTCTAGCGGTCGACGCCCCTAATCCACATATTTCTTCATGCAGCGAACAGCTTTGGCAAGGCTGTCCTGTGCTTCCTCGAGCATTTCCTGCTTGTTCCGGGCAAAACGGTAGGCAGTAGGACATGGCCCTTCCTTCTTTTGTAGGGCCACCTCGGAAGGGGTCAATGGTTGATAGCCCAAAGCGAGCTCAAACAGACTGAACCCCGTGGCTAAGCAACGGTGCAAGTTGTAACAAAACTGCGCCGTGTCCAATAGTTCCAGCCAATTCTGTTGACTGGCTGTGACATAGTGTCGCAAGTATTCTTCCAGCAGCTGGTTCATCCTTTTCGTTTGTCCATCCGTCTGCAGGTGGTTGGCTATTGAGAACTTTAGCTCCGTCCCCATCATATTGAAGAGATGGGTCCAAAATCTCCCGGTGAACCATGCGTCTCGATCACTCACAATGTCCGTTGGGATCCCAAATAGCTTGACCAAGTGGCGGTAGAACTCTTCTGCCGCCGTTTCCGTAGAGCAATTCTTCGGGGTAGGCCTGAAGATCCCATACTTCGAGAACCTATCTACCACAACCATAACTCCATCAAAACCCTTAACCTCAGGGAAGCCACTGATGAAGTCCATAGAAACCGATACCCAAGGTTTCTCTGGAATAGGCAAAGGCTGTAACAAGCCCGCCTCAATGCGCCGTTCCGTCTTGTCTTGTTGACAAACAAGGCACATCTTGACGTAAAGCTCAACGTCATTCTCCATCTTCGGCCAGAAGTAGGAGCGTGCCAACAGCGCGAGCATCCTTTCCCATCCAGGATGCCCAGCCCATTGCGCGTCATGATGTTCACGCAATAGCTGAGTCCTCAGCCCTCCACTGGGGACGAATACGCGACCACCCTTCGCGTATAGCAAGCCATCCTCAAGCCAGTACCTCCGCACGGTACCATCTTGAACTTGCGTGACTAGCTTTTGGTATACTCGCACTTCTCCTTCTTTATGTACAACCTGTGTTCCCTTAACCGCTGGAACACAAAACGCAAATGCCCGAGATGTTCCTCTAGAGATCGGCTATAGACAACAATATCATCGAGATACACAACCACAAATTTGTCTATAACATCATGAAACACATCATTCATGAGATTGCAAAATGTGGCCGGTGCATTGGTTAAGCCAAATGGCATGACCTTAAACTCATATGACCCATACCGAGTCACCATTGTCGTCTTTGGCGTGTCGCCCTCCGCTATGCGAACCTGCCAATAACCCGATCTCAGGTCCAACATGGTGAAGAAGTCGGCTCCACTGAGACGATCGAACAAGTCTGCAATCAATGGCACGGGATACTTGTTCTTCACGGTGACTTTGTTCAACCTACGGTAGTCCACGCACAACCGCAACGTGCCGT
Source organism: Sonneratia alba (assembly GCA_900174645.1). Lineage (NCBI taxonomy): Eukaryota > Viridiplantae > Streptophyta > Magnoliopsida > Myrtales > Lythraceae > Sonneratia > Sonneratia alba. The sequence continues at coordinate 381,313 of FWPY01000064.1, read as the reverse complement.
CTTGCTTCTCCTGGAACAGCACTGGCACTCCAAAGGGCGCCTTGGAGGGTTGAACTTTCCCCGAATCCAGCAAGGCCTGGAGTTGTTTCCGTAACTCCTCCAGTTGTTTAGGCGACATCCGGTAAGGAGCTTTAGCTGGTGGCCTCGTCCCCGGAATCAACTCAATCTTGTGATCTACCGCCCGCCTTGGCGGTAAGCCCTTGGGCAGCTCCTCGGGCATAACGTCACAAAAGTCACCTAGAATTCCTTGCACCACGTCAAGAACGTCCGCGTTCGTGCCCTGCTCGGGCTCTGACTCATGGATCGCTGCAAGGTAAGTTGGCTGGCCCCTCTTCCAGCCTTTGGCTATTTGCATAGCCAAGACCCTTTCGGTCCTAATGTCCTCCGCATGGTTGAGGCCCTTGAATCCCCGAACCAAGCAAGGCTTCTTTGGGTCTGAGATCAACAAACCAGACACATGTGGCATGACCGAAACACAAGCTTTCATGAGAAAGTTGTTACCGAGTATTATGTCAAAATCATCCATGGGAATGATCATGACGTCAATGGTCCCCGACCAATCACCAATCTGGACCGGCACTCCTTTGGCCATCCCAAGTACTGGCCTACTTTGGGAGTTGACAACTTTGATGCGGCTGGCTTGCTTCTGGATCCGCAATCCATAGGCTTGCACAACACAATCCGACACGAAGTTGTGCGTTGCACCAGTGTCCACCATTGCCGCCACTTCATTGGTGTTCAGGGTCATCGGTATATACATCAGTCCCTGCACCTGCGCCTTCCTTCCCGAGCGGATGGCTCCAAGTATTTGGAGAGGTGCCACTCTAGTTTGCTCATCATCGGAGTCGGAGTTAGTCCTATTCACTAGGGCCGACAGCTTCTCCCTCTTCGGGCAATCTTGAGCACGATGGGGGCCGTTGCAGATGAAGCACCCAGGGTGGGTCTTGGGGTCCTTAAGGGACAAACCCCCATCGCCTTCCCCTTCCCCTTGTCTCCCTTGGACAACTTCCCTTTCTCGGCTTTGCCCGCACCCTTGCTAGGCTTGGCCGCCTTGTCCTTCGACTTCTCGGCCTGTTTCCCCTTCGGGTCACTCTTTGATACACGGATGTCAATCAATGCATCCGCCTTTGCCATTGCGGTCTGGAGGTCTTGGACTCCTTGCCTTTGTAGCTCAAGTTGAGCCCACGATTGAAGACCCCGCATGAAGTTGAACAACTTGTCCAACTCGTACATCTCTATGACGTCAAGCAACAAGGAACTAAATTCCTTAACATAGTCATGTACCGTACCCATCTGCCTTAGGTTGCACAATGCATCCCGAGCAGCCCACAAGGTGTTCGTGGGAAGGAACTGCTCCTTGAGTTCCTTCTTCAATGTTGGCCAGTCTCTGATGCATGGCCGCCCGCCAGTCGTAGCGTCCTGCTCACGGGTTCGCCACCAGAGTTTTGCATCACCCGCCAAGTACATGACTGCCATCGAGACTTGTTCCCCTTCTGGAACTTTTCCTACCTCGAAGTAATGCTCGATGTCCCACAAGAAATTTTCGAGTTCCTTCGAACTCCAAGTGCCTGTAAAGGCTTTGGGTTCAGGTATCTTTACCTTAGCCTGGGATCCCTCTGCTTCGGCTACTCCAACAGCCAGCGCACATCAGAGGACGCTCACCTCCTCCTTCAAACGGACAACGTCTGGAACTAGCACTACCAGAACTTCCGCCACACTTCTGTTGGCTCCAGACATGTTACCGAGGGACGTTTCCAAAGCCGCTACTCAATCCCTTAGTGCATCCATGCGGGACATCCACAAGTCACCACTCGCTTGCTATTCCAATCCTCGCACACCACTTGAATGCGGCTCTGATACCAGCTGTCACAGGGGTCGGATCTCACCCAAAATTTTCCGTTCCTGCGATGGTGCTGAGCAGTGTCCCGTACACTCTCAGCCAACCCAAACAAGCACAACGAAATAGCTTGGCGAGGTTTAGCAATCAAGGATTGGGATCAAGCAATGCAAGGTAAGGGAAATCTCACTTGTATTCACAAACTCGAATTACAAGAACACACAAAACCCTTACACGACCTTGCATGGTCACGCCCAAGTATATGCCTCGTGTCTCCAGCACTTGCACTCCTCACTTGGACGGGTGAACTTCACTCCAGGAGTTCACACTTGGCTTTGGGGGAACTGGTCACAATACCGCCAGCCTTCCTTTGCTCGACCTTCTGTGATGGAGTGTTTCCTCTTGACTCTCTCCAGTTGCTCCCCTCGACCTTGAGACCTGGGGGCTATTTATCCTTGCAGGTGGGGGATCCACGATCCCTAGTTTCTAGGAAACAACTCAGCTTCCCTAACCATCCTTATCCCTTATTCTTAGGGACTACAGTTGGATAAGGTTGACTGCTTGCCAGCACAGTCCTCGGTCAGCACCTTGACCGAGACTCCATCGTTCCACGACCGGAGTATATTGGGTCTGACTGAGTGCCACCTGCACTCAATTCGGTCATGGGCACCGCGTCCTTGCCTTGGATCAGTTGCTGATAGCATGGAACATTAGCGTCGCTCGACCGCGAGTGACTTCCCTAGCGAGTCTTCCGGGAGCAACCGTGCGCCTGTTGCTTGCCAGCTCGCCTTGAACGGGTCTTGCGGGCTCGCCCATACCCGCATTGCCTGCCACTTGGCGTCCGCCTTGCTCGCCCGGGAGCATGTCTATCGGGATGATAAGGCTTCCAAGTCGCCCTTGACCGAGTCTTGTGGGAGGATAGGAAGTCCAGCTCATCTGCCCTTGACCGAGTCTTGCAGGAGGATAGGAATTCCAGTTCATCCCTTCCCGCACAGCCTGGCAACTCGCCCTATATATAGCTTGGCATCTCGCCCTTTCGTTCCAACTGATCGTGCAGCAGTCTTCCCTCAATCTTTTCTCTGGCTGCCATGCCATTGAGGGTCCGCCTGGCAGCCATGTTCGTGTCCGAGCATCAAGGGGCTAACACCTTGCTCCACCATGGGCTGTGCCATGCTCTAACATGGGCAATGGCTTGGTTGACCAAGGGCTGTGCATCACTCTACCATGGGCAATGCCTTGCTTGACCACCAGCTGTGCCTTGCTGTACCACGGGTGATGCCTTGCTTGACCACAAGCTGTGCCTTGCTCTACCATGGGCCATGGCTTCATCAACCAAGGGCTGCGCCTCACTCTACCAAGGGCGATGCCTCACTTGACCATGGACAATGCCTTGCTCGACCATGGGCTGTGCCTCGCTCTACCATGGGCAATGGCTAGGTCAACTGAGGAGACAGCCCTTGACTGACCGTAGGCTATGCGGTCACTTGCTCACTGGTAGTGCCCTTCTGTACCATGGGCGATGCCTTGCTTGACCACAGCAACAGCCCTTGGTTGATCATCAGGCGATGCCTTGATCGGCAACCGCAATAGTGCTTGGTCGACCAGGGGCAGTGCCTTGCTCTACCACAAGAAATGCCTTGATTGACCATGGGCCATGGACTCAGTCAATCGTGGGCAGTGCCTTGCTCTACGACAGGCGATGCCTTGCTTGACCATGGTGACAGCCCTTGGTCAATCTTGGGGTGATGTGTTGATTGACCACGGCGATAGCACTTGGTCGGCCATGGGCAGTGCTTGGCTCTACCACCAGCAATGCCTTGGTCGACCACGGGCTCCACCTTGCTGTACCATGGGGGATGCCTTGATCAACCACAGGTTGTGCCTTGCTCTACCATGGGCAATACCTTGGTCCACCATGAAGACAACCCTTGGTTGACCACGGACTGTACCTTGCTCTACCATGATCGATGGCTTGGTTGTCATGGAAACAAGCCTCCATCGACCATGGGCTGCGTGCTCGGTTGCTCACTGGCAGTGCTTTGCTCCACCACTGTCGATGCCTTGATTGACCATGGGCTGTGCAATCTGTCACTCAAAAGCAGTGCCATGCTCTACCATGGGCCGTGCCTTGCTCTACCATGGGCGATGCCCTGCTCGACCACATTCTGTGCCTGGCTCTACCACGAGTGTTGCCTTGCTTGACAATGGGCTGTGCCTCACTGTACCATGGCAATGGCTTCGTCGACCACAGGGTGTGCCTCGCTCTACCTCGGCGATGCCTTGCTTGACCACAGGCTATGTGTTGCTCAACCACAGGCGATGGCTTGGTTGACCTCGGAGACAACCCTCAGTCGAGCAGTAGCTTTGCACTCAGTCACTCATGGGCCGTGCCTTGCTCTACCACTTGTGATGCCTTGCTTGACCATGGGCTGTGCCTAGCTCTACCACAGGTGATGCCTTGCCCGATCATGAGATGTGCCTTGCTCTACCATGGGCAATGGATTGATCGGCCAAAGGTGTGCCTCACTGTATGATGGGCAATGGCTTGCTTGACCACAGCCTGTGCCTTGCTCTACCATGGGCATTGCCTTGCTCGACCATGGGCTATGCCTTGCTCTACCATGGGCGTTGCCTGTTCAACCACGGGCTGTGGCTTGCTCTACTACGGGTGTTGCCTTGGTCAACCATGAAGACAGCCCTCGGCCGCCCATGGGTTGTGCACTTGGTCAGTCACAAGCAGTGTCTTGCTCTATGTCACGGGGCTGATGCGGGCCACAAATTTTTCCGCACCCCGCTAGGCGTCGACACTCCACTTGCCGACCAGCCACACACCGTGCGTACCGTCGAGGCCAAACGATCACCGAACCGAAGAAGCAACACCGAGGAATACAAGAACACAATTGGGAAAACGTAACTCATATTCACATATATTACAAGTACACGAAAAACCCAACCCAGGACAGAACTCTTACATGCAGTCTCACGTGCCTATGCCTTGCAGCCTCGCACCGCTTGCACGCCCGTCTTGTGCCTTCTCTTAAGAACACCGGACTGCAGGTCCGACTTGGCTTCCACTCCTTGGAATCTCGGATCCTCTCTGCCTCCTGACTGCCCTGGTCGTCCTTGCTGCTCTCTGGCTTCTCCTCGTGAGTTTTTGGTGCCTCCTCTGCAGAATGAGACTGCCCCTTTATATAGAGGAGCCTTGCAAGCCCAATATGGCAACTGACATCTTGGAATCCCTTGATTCACACCCTCAGTTTCCAGCCTGTCCAATCCCTCCTGGATTGTTTCCATAACTGTCTGGTTGCCAAATCTGTCCAATCCCTCCAGGATTGTTTCCATAACAGATTAATTGCCATTCCAGGAGAAACTTTCCCGGATTGCTCACTCGGATTAACTTGGCGCCAGCTAAGCCTCGTCGACCCGATCCATCCTCCTCTAGGATGCACGTCCTTGATCTCCTTCCTAAGATCACGGTCGTCTGAACAGGATTGCTACATCCACCGGTGCTCGAGCATGGTCAAGGACTTAACCGATCTCCACAAGTAGTCAACTCCCTTGCCGCTCCCTTAGCGTCTGCCGGGCTTGTTGAGTTATGTGCACTCCTAGAGTGCCTTTGCGCGGTTGTATCAGGTTCACCGAACCTCCTAGAGCATTGCACCGTGCCTTGCTCGTGGGCATCCTCACTGCCCACCTGCGCATTCGCCTACTTGTGCCTTGTGACACTTCCTGGCCACAATCTGGTTCCTCAGCACACTGCCGAGCCTTGATCGGTTGTTCCCTTCACCAGTGCCTCTGCGCATGCTTGTGTGACCATCTCCACACTTGCCCGCTTATGGACTTGCAATTGATCCCAACACCTCGCACATGACAGCCCGCGCATCCTCGCGTGCAGGCTATGCGCTACCACTACCCCGAGGTATGGCTTGTGGTGTGCATTCTCCGGGGCTTGAGCTCAGGGGTCTAACAAACCTCCCCCACCCAAGGGATTCGACGCCCTCGTCGAATGAGACTCTTGGTACTGCCGGATGAGGTCTTCGTACTGCCATAGGGTGACATCCTTCTCCCAAGTCGCCTCTGACTCGGGTAGGTCCTTCCACTTGACCAAGTACTCCGTCCTCCTGTTCATCTTGCTGTATCCCAGCACTCGGTGATCAAGTATGCCTTCCACCTCCTTGTCGAGTTCCTTCCTCACAGTGAGAGGGGCGCACTTCACCTTGTTGCACTCCGGATGCTCCTCGTCTCTATGGTAAGGCTTAAGGAAACTGACGTGGAATGTCGGGTGCACCTTCATCCTCTCTGGTAGTGCTAGCCGATAGGCTACTGGCCCGACTCTCTTGATCACTTCAAAGGGTCCGTCGTACCGCTGGAACAAGCCCTTGTGCCAGCGCTTGCTTGTGATCTTCTTCCAGATTTGTGGGGTGAGCTTCAACATCACTAAGTCCCCCACCTGGAACTCCAGCGGCCTCCGGTTCTTGTCCGCATACTTCTTCATCCGCTTGGCCACCTTGGCGAGGCTATCTCTCGCCTCTTCAAGCATCTCCTGCTTGTCGCGTGCGAATCGATATGCGGCCGGGCACGGCCCTTCCTTGCGCTGCAACGCCACCTCCTGCGGCGTTAGCGGTTGGTAGCCCATTGCTAACTCAAATGGACTATGACCTGTTGCAGAGGAGCGGTTCAAGTTGTAAGACAACTGAGCAGAGTCAAGCAAATCTAACCAATTCCGTTGACTCGCTGAGACATAGTGTCTCAAGTACTCCTCCAGCAGCGCATTCACTCGCTCGGTCTGGCCGTCCATCTATGGATGGTTGGCCGTCGAGAACTTTAGTTCGGATCCTAGAAGTCCGAACAAGCATGTCCAGAAGTTGCCTGTGAACCGAGCATCTCGGTCACTCACGATCTCCGTTGGTACTCCAAAGAGCTTCACCACGGAGCAATAGAAAGCCTCAGCCGCTGCCTCGGCTGTGCAATTCTTGGTCACGGGGGTGAAGATTGCATACTTGGAGAATCTGTCCACGACCACCATCACCGCCGTATAACCCTTCACCTCTGGAAATCCAGACACAAAGTCCATGGAAACTAATACCCAAGGCTTTTCTGGCACCGCCAAGGGTTGTAGGAGACCGGCCTCTGCTCGCCTCTCCACCTTGTCTTGCTGGCACACGAGACAAGTCTTGACGTATAATTCCACGTCGTCGGCCATCTTTGGCCACACATAGGACCTGGACAACAGGGCTAGTGTCCGCTCACGGCCTGGATGTACAGCCCAAGGACTGTCGTGACTCTCCTTCATCAGCTGGTAGCGCAATCCCTCTCCGCTAGGGACAAGCAAACGGCCACCTTTGCCATGAAGCAGCCCATCTTCCAGCCAATACCGCCTCACCGTCCCGTCCTTGACTTGCTCCACTAGGAGTTGATAGGTCTTGTCCCCTAGTGTAGCGATCTTGACCGCCTGGAGGAAGTCGGAGGTAACTTGAGTTAAAGCCGCCACCTGGTCCGAAGCCTTCCGACTGAGGGCATCCGCCACTAGGTTGTGCCTCCCCGGTCGGTGTTCCCACTCGAAGTCATACTCCGCTAGGAACTCTTGCCACCGTGCTTGCCTTGGTGACAACTTCGGTTGTGACTTGAAGAAGGTATTGGCGACGTTGTCCGTCTTGACCACGAATGTGGTTCCCAGCAGGTACACTCGCCACACCCTCATGCAATGCACCACAGCCAGCATCTCCTTCTCATGTGCTGAGTAGCGCTGTTCAGCCGGCTTCAACTTCCAACTCTCGAACGCCACGGGATGTCCGTCTTGCACGAGAACTCCTCCTACAGCACGATCTGAGGCATCTGTATGCACCTCAAACGGCCTCTCAAAGTCTGGGAGCTTGAGCACGGGCTCCGTCACAATGGCGGTCTTCACCTTGGAGAACGCCGCATCACAATCCTCGTCCCATGTCCACTTCTGCTCTTTCCTCAGCAGATCAGTCAAGGGACTCACCTTCTTTGAGTACCCATTGATAAACTTGCGGTAGTAGTTGGCCAGCCCCAAGAAACTCCACAATTCGGTCACCGATTTTGGTGGAGGCCAATCCTGGATCGCCTGCACCTTCTTGGGGTCCATCCGCACCTGCCCTTGGCCGATCACATGGCCAAGGAATCGGATCTCCTGCATGCCAAACTCGCACTTCTCCCTCTTTACATATAGGGAGTGTTGCCTAAGCCGCTCAAAAACAGCCTGCAAGTGCTGCACATGTTGTGCCAAGTCCCTACTATACACGACAATATCGTCCAAATAGACGACCACAAACTGATCTACCATGTCGTGAAACACATCATTCATCAAGTTGCAGAATGTGGCAGGAGCATTGGTTAAACCGAATGGCATGACCAGAAATTCAAAGGATCCATAACGAGTTACCATTGTGGTCTTGGACTCGTCTCCTTTGGCGATGCGGACTTGCCAATATCCTGAACGCAAGTCCAGCTTGGAGAAGCCCTCGCCTCACCTAGGCGATCAAACAGGTCAGCAATCAAGGGCACCGGGTACTTATTCTTTACCATGACCTTGTTCAATCCACGGTAGTCGACACACAGTCGGAGAGAGCCATCCTGCTTCTCCTGGAATAACACCGGGGCTCCATAAGGGGCTTTGGAGGGCTAGATCTTTCCCGCATCCAGCAACTCGGTCAGCTGACTCCGCAGCTCTACCAGCTCCTTCGGGGACATCCGGTACGGGGCTTTGGCTGGGGGAACGGTGCCTGGCAGTAGTTCTATCTTGTGATCTACCGCACGGCGCGGCGGTAGCCCTCTTGGCAACTCCTCCGGCATCACATCCTGGAATTGCTCGAGCACTTCCACAACCTCGTGTGGAATCTCACGGTCCGCCTCCGTCTCCTGCACGTCCACTTCCCTAATAGTCGCAAGGTAAGTGGGATACCCCTTCTTCATTCCTCGTGCCAATTGCATTGCAGATACCTTCTCCGTGGCTACCTCCTCGGAGCGTGCAAGGCCTCGGTATCCTTGCACAAAACAGGGTCGTTGGGGATCTCCAATGACAATGCCTCCCACATGAGGCATGATGGTGATTGCCGCATCTGCAAAGAAGCTATTCCCAAGGATGAGGTCGTAATCATCCAAAGGAACCACCATCAGATCGATTGTACCCTCCCAAGCCTCTATCTTGATGGGCGCATCCCTTGCCAACCTGCCCATCGGTTGGCTCTTGGAGTTCACCGCCTTCAATCGGCTATGAGAGCGTTCCACTCGCAACTCCAAGGTTCGTATCATCCGATCCGATACGAATGTGTTGGTGGCGCCAGTATCCACCAAGGCTGACATCCGCCTGCCATTCAAGGTTACATCCACGAACAATAGACTGTGGCGTACCTTAGGGCGCTCGCTCCGCATAGCGCCGAGGGCCTGCAGTGGGGCAACACGCTGCACTTGGTCCTTGTCGGAGTCATCCGACCGTAGGGCAGTAACCTTCCCCTCCCTCTTTGGGCACTCCTTTGCCCTGTGGGATCCGTTACATATGAAGCAGCCCGGGTGCGTCCGAGGATCCTTCCTTCCGTTGGCTCCCTCGAACACCTTCGCCTTCCCTTTGTCTGGTCGGGACAGCTGCTTCTCCTGGCCCTTTCCTGACTTTCCTTTCAGGTAGGACTTGGACTTCTTGTCCTTGTCCATTGGCTGGGCCTTCTTGCTCCCCTCCTCGGCGCGAACAATCCGTAAGTCTAGCAATGCGTCCACCGCAGCTAAGGCAGAAGGAAGGTCTCTTACCCCTTGCCTCCTTAGCTCGCGTTGAGCCCAAGGTTGCAACCCCTTCAGGAACGTGTACAGCTTGTCCGTCTCTGACATATCCGTCACGTTCAGCATCAGTGCGCTAAACTCCTTCACGTAGTCCCGCACTGGTCCGCTGTGCCTTAGCTTGGTCATCGCATCCCAAGCAAGCCATGCTGTGTTGCTCGGCAGGAACTGCTCTTTCAGCTCCTTCTTCAGTGCCTCCCAGGTCTCCATCCGGGGTCTACCTGCACTGAGATCATCTTGGACTCGGGTCCTCCACCATAGCTTCGCATCCTTGGCGAGGTACATGGTGGTGATTGTCACCTTCTCGGCGTCGGGGATCTTCGCAGCAGCGAAGTAGTTCTCCATATCCCATATGGAGTTCTCTAGATCCTTGGAACTCCTTGTTCCATCAAACGCCTTTGGCTCCGGGACCTTCATCTTCCCACGAGGCTCATTCGATGGCCCCGCCTGGGACACCAATTGCCGCTTGATCAGGACCACATCATCCTTCAGGGTCGCCACATCAAGCCTGATCGCCTTCAGCAGCAACGCGGGGTTCCAGCGTAGCGGTTGTGTCTGCTCGTCCAGTGAGCTCTGCAATATGGCCTTCCAGTGCTGCCAATCGCTCCCGCAACGCTTCCATCGCCCTGGTCCACACGGTTGCTGTTTGTAGGGTACGCGTGGTCTTTGACAAAGGGGCTCCTCCACCCGAACGCAGCACCACTCACACGGGTACTCCGGCTGATCATGGGCAGAACCTCGGCTCTGATACCAACTGTCACGGGGCTGATGCGGGCCACAAATTTTTCCGCACCCCGCTAGGCGTCGACACTCCACTTGCCGACCAGCCACACACCGTGCGTACCGTCGAGGCCAAATGATCACCGAACCGAAGAAGCAACACCGAGGAATACAAGAACACAATTGGGAAAATGTAACTCGTATTCACATATATTACAAGTACACGAAAAACCCAACCCAGGACAGAACTCTTACATGCAGTCTCACGTGCCTATGCCTTGCAGCCTCGCACCGCTTGCACGCCCGTCTTGTGCCTTCTCTTAAGAACACCGGACTGCAGGTCCGACTTGGCTTCCACTCCTTGGAATCTCGGATCCTCTCTGCCTCCTGACTGCCCTGGTCGTCCTTGCTGCTCTCTAGCTTCTCCTCGTGAGTTTTTGGTGCCTCCTCTGCAGAATGAGACTGCCCCTTTATATAGAGGAGCCTTGCAAGCCCAATATGGCAACTGACATCTTGGAATCCCTTGATTCACACCCTCAGTTTCCAGCCTGTCCAATCCCTCCTGGATTGTTTCCATAACTGGCTGGTTGCCAAATCTGTCCAATCCCTCCAGGATTGTTTCCATAACAGATTAATTGCCATTCCAGGAGAAACTTTCCCAGATTGCTCACTCGGATTAACTTGGCGCCAGCTAAGCCTCGTCGACCCGATCCATCCTCCTCTAGGATGCACGTCCTTGATCTCCTTCCTAAGATCACGGTCGTCTGAATGGGATTGCTACATCCACCGGTGCTCGAGCATGGTCAAGGACTTAACCAATCTCCACAAGTAGTCAACTCCCTTGCCGCTCCCGTAGCGTCTGCCGGGCTTGTTGAGTTATGTGCACTCCTAGAGTGCCTTTGCGCGGTTGTATCAGGTTCACCGAACCTCCTAGAGCATTGCACCGTGCCTTGCTCGTGGGCATCCTCACTGCCCACCCGCGCATTCGCCTACTTGTGCCTTGTGACACTTCCTGGCCACAATCTGGTTCCTCAGCACACTGCCGAGCCTTGATCGGTTGTTCCCTTCACCAGTGCCTCTGCGCATGCTTGTGTGACCATCTCCACACTTGCCCGCTTATGGACTTGCAAGTGATCCCAACACCTCGCACTTGACAACCCGCGCATCCTCGTGTGCAGGCTATGCGCTACCACTACCCCGAGGTACGGCTTGTGGTGCGCATTCTCCGGGGCTTGAGCTCAGGGGTCTAACACTCTACCACTAGTGATGGCTTGCTTGACCATGGGCTGTGCCTTGCTCTTCTGCCAGTGATGGCCCAAACAACCTTGGGCTGTACGCTCGGTCTCTCACAGGCAGTGCCTAGCTCTACCTAGGGCAATGCCTTGCTCAACCTCCCACTATGCCTTTCTGTTAGCCCCTTGATGCTCGGACACGAACATGGCTGCCATGCGGACCCTCGATGGCATGGCAGCTAGAGACAGGATCAAGGGAAGACTGCTGAACGATCAGTTGGAACGAAAGGGCGAGATGCCAAGCTATATATAGGGCGAGTTGCCAGGCTATGCGGGAAGGGGGTGAGCTGGAATTCCTATCCTCCCGAAAGACTCAGTCAAGGGCGGATGAGCTGGACTTCCTATCCTCCCACAAGACTCGGTCAAGGGAGGGCGACTTGGAAGCCTTATCCTCCCGAGAGACTTGCTCCCGGGCGAGCAAGGCGGACGCCAAGTGGCAGGCAATGCGGGTATGGGCGAGCCCGCAAGACCAGGTCAAGCGCAGGTGATCTGGACGCCCTATCCTCCTGCAAGACCCATTCAAGGCGAGCTGGTAGGCAACAGGCGCACGGCTGCTCCCGAAAGACTCGCTAGGGAAGTCGCTCGTGGTCGAGCAACGCTAATGTTCCTTGCTATCAGCAACTGATCCAAGGCAAGGGCGCGGTGCCCATGACCAAACTGAGTGCGGGTGGCACTCAGTCAGGCCCGATATACTCCGATCGTGGAATGATGGAGTCTCTGTCAAGGTGCTGATCGAGGACTGTGCTGGCAAGCAGTCAACCTTATCCAACCGCAGTCCCTAAGAATAAGGGATAAGGGTGGTTATGGAAGCATGGTTGTTTCCTAGAAACTAGGGATGAGGATTCCCCCACCTGCAAGGATAAATAGCCCCCCGGTCTCAAGGTCGAGGGGAGCAACTGGAGAGAGTCAAGAGGAAACACTCCATCACAAAAGGTCGAGCAAAGGAAGGCCGGCGGTATTGTGACCAGTTCCCTCAAAGCCAAGTGTGAACTCCTAGAGCGAAGTTCACCCATCCAAGTGAGGAGTGCAAGTGCCGGAGACACGAGGCATATACTTGGGCGTGACCGTGCAAGGTCGTGTAAGGGTTTTGCGTGTTCTTGTAATTCGAGTTTGTGAATACAAGTGAGATTTCCCTTACCTTGCATTGCTTGATCCTGATCCTTGATTGCTAAACCTCGTCAAGCTATTTCGCTATGTGTGTGTTTGGGTTGGCTGAGAGTGTACGGGACACTGCTCAGCACTATCGCAGGAATGGAAAATTTTGGGTGAGTTCCGACCCCTGTGACAGCTGGTATCAGAGCCGCGTTCAGCGGTGTGCGAGGATTCGAATAGCAAGCGAGCGGTGACTTGTGGATGTCCCGCATGGATGCATTAAGGGATCAAGTAGCGGCAACATGTCTAGAGCAAACGGAAGTGTGGCGGATGTTCTGGCCATGCTAGTTCCAAACGTTGTCCGTTTGAAGGAGGAGGTGAGCGTCCTTCGACGTGCGCTGGCTGCTGGAGTAGCCGAAGCAGAGGGATCTCGGGCTAAGGTAAAGATACCTGAACCCAAAGCCTTTACAGGCACTCGGAATTCCAAGGAACTCGAAAATTTCTTGTGGGACATCGAGCATTACTTCGAGGTAGGAAAAGTTCCAGAAGGGGAACAAGTCTCGATGGCAGTCATGTACTTGGTGGGCGATGCAAAACTCTGGTGGCGAACCCGTGAGCAGGACACTACGATCAGCGGGCGGCCACACATCAGAGATTGGCCTACGCTGAAGAAGGAACTCAAGGAGCAGTTCCTTCCCACGAACACCTCGTGGGCTGAGGATGCATTGTGCAACCTAAGGCAGACGGGTACGGTACGTGACTATGTTAAGGAATTTAGTTCCTTATTGCTTGATGTCACAGAGATGTCCGAGTTGGACAAGTTGTTCAACTTCATGCGGGGTCTTCAATTGTGGGCTCAACTTGAGCTACGAAGGCAAGGAGTCCAAGACCTCCAGACCGCAATGGCAAAGGCGGATGCGTTGATTGACATCCGTGTATCAAAGAGTGACCCGAAGGGGAAACAGGCCGAGAAGTCGAAGGACAAGGCAGCCAAGCCTAGCAAGGGTGCAGGCAAAGCCGAGAAAGGGAGGTCGCCCAAGGGAGACAAGGGGAAGGGGAAGGCGACAGAGGGTTTGTCCCTTAAGGACCCCAAGACCCACCTGGGGTGCTTCATCTGCAACGGCCCCCATCATGCTCAAGATTGCCCAAAGAGGGAGAAGCTATCAGCCTTGGTGAATAGGACTGACTCCGACTCCGATGATGAGCAAACTAGAGTGGCACTCTCCAAATACTTGGTGCCATCCGCTCGGGAAGGAAGGCGCCTGAGCAGGGACTGATGTATATACCGATGACCCTGAACACCAAGGAAGTGGCGGCAATGGTGGACACTGGCGCGACGCACAACTTCGTGTCAGATCGTGTTGTGCAAGCCTATGGATTGCATATCCAAAAGCAAGCCATCCGCATCAAAGCTGTCAACTCCCAAAGTAGGCCGGTACTTGGGATGGCCAAAGGAGTGCCGGTCCAGATTGGTGATTGGTCGGGGACTATTGACGTCATGATCATTCCCATGGATGATTTTGACGTAATACTCGGTAACAACTTTCTCATGAAAGCTTGTGTTTCGATCATGCCACATGTGTCTGGTTTGTTGATCTCAGACCCGAAGAAGCCTTGCTTTGTTCGGGGATTCAAGGGCCTCAACCATGCGGAGGACATTAGGACCGAAAGGGTCTCGGCTATGCAAATAGCCAAAGGCTGGAAGAGGGGACAGCCGACATACCTTGCAGCGATCCAAGAGCTAGGGCCCGAAGTGGGCGGGAATGCAGAGATTCCTAACGTGGTGCAAGGGATCCTAGGCGACTTTTGTGATGTTGTGCCCGAGGAGCTGCCCAAGGGCTTACCGCCAAGGCGGGCGGTAGATCACAAGATCGAGTTGATTCCGGGGACAAGGCCACCAGCTAAAGCTCCTTATCGAATGTCGCCTACAGAACTGGAGGAGTTATGGAAACAACTCCAGGACTTGTTGGATTCGGGGAAAGTTCAACCTTCCAAGGCGCCCTTTGGAGTGCCAGTGCTGTTCCAGGAGAAGCAAGATGGCACGTTGCGGTTGTGCGTGGACTACCGCGGGTTGAACAAAGTCACCGTGAAGGACAAGTATCCCGTGCCATTGATTGCCGACTTGTTCAATCGTCTCAGTGGAGCCGACTTCTTCACCAAGTTGGACCTGAGATCGGGGTATTGGCAGGTTCGCATAGCGGAGGGCGACATGCCAAAGACGACAATGGTGACTCGGTATGGGTCATATGAGTTTAAGGTTATGCCGTTTGGCTTAACCAATGCACCAGCTACATTTTGCAATCTCATGAATGATGTGTTTCATGACATTATAGACAAATTTGTGGTTGTGTATCTCGATGATATTGTCGTCTATAGCCGATCTCTAGAGGAACATCTTGGGCATTTACATTTTGTGTTCCAACGGTTAAGGGAACACAGGTTGTACGTAAAGAAGGAGAAGTGCGAGTTCTGCACCAAGGAAATCAACTTCCTTGGCCACGTGATTGGCGGGGGCATGGTGAGGTTGGATCCCCGAAAGGTGCAAGCCATTAGGGAGTGGATGGCTCCCACGAAGGTGGGCGAATTGTGGAGTTTCCTTGGATTGGCAAACTACTACCGCAAGTTCATCAAGGGATACTCGAAGCTGGTATCCTCGCTCACTGGTCTACTGCAGAAAGGCAAACCGTGGACTTGGGATGCGGCGTGTGCGGATGCCTTCGAGAAGATCAAGTCCCGGATTGTGGCCGAGCCTGTGCTAAAGCTTCCGGACTTTGACAGGCCGTTCAAAGTCCCCACGGATGCATCTGATCATGCTGCAGGCAGAGCGTTGGTGCAAGACGGGCACCCGGTAGCATTTGAGAGCTGGAAGCTGAAGCCAGCCGAGCAATGCTACTCCGTGCATGAGAAAGAGATGTTGGCGGTTGTGCACTGCCTTCGAGTGTGGCGGGTATACTTACTGGGCACTTCTTTTGTAATTAAGACGGATAATATTGCAAACACCTTCTTTAGGACGCAGAAGAAGTTGTCCCCAAGACAGGCCCAATGGCAGGAGTTCCTAGCCAAGTATGACTTCGAGTGGGAGCATAGGCCAGGGCGCCACAACCAAGTTGCCGACGCTTTGAGCAGGAAGGCAGTAGAGACAATTGCTGCGCTGACCCAGCTGGAATTCGACTTCGCGGGCAAACTGAAGGATCAGGTGAAGGAGGATCGGGTATACCAAAAGCTGGTCGCGCAAGTTCAAGATGGTACCGTGCGGAGGTACTAGCTTGAGGATGGCTTGCTCTACACGAAGGGTGGTCACGTATTCATCCCCAGCAGAGGGCTGAGGACTCAGCTGTTGCGCGAACATCATGATGCGCAATGGGTTGGGCATCCTGGACGGGAAAGGATGCTAGCGCTGTTGACACACTCCTACTTCTGGCCGAAGATGGAGAATGACATTGAGCTTTACGTCAAGACGTGCCTTGTATGTCAACAAGACAAGACGGAACGGCGCATTGAGGCAGGCTTGTTGCAGCCTTTGCCTATTCCAGAGAAACCTTGGGTATCGATTTCTATGGACTTCATCAGTGGCTTCCCTAAGGTTAAGGGTTTTGATGGAGTTATGGTTGTGGTAGATAGGTTCTCAAAGTATGGGATCTTCGGGCCTAGCCCAAAGAATTGCTCTGCGGAAACGGCGGCAGAAGAGTTCTACCGCCACTTGGTCAAGCTGTTTGGGATCCCGACGGACATTGTGAGTGATCGAGACGCACGATTCACCGGGAGATTCTGGACCCATCTCTTCAATATGATGGGGACAGAACTAAAGTTCTCAACAGCCAAGCAACTGCAGACGGACAGATAAACGGAAAGGATGAACTAGCTACTGGAAGAATACTTGCGACACTATGTGACAGCCAGTCAGCGGAATTGGCTGGAACTGTTGGACACGGCACAGTTTTGTTACAACTTGCACCGTTCCTCAGCCACGGGGTTCAGTCCGTTTGAGCTCGCTTTGGGCTATCAACCGTTGACTCCTTTTGAGGTGGCCCTACAAAAGAAGGAAGGGCCATGTCCTGTTGCCTACCGTTTTGCCCAGAACAAGCAGGAGATGCTCGAGGAAGCACAGGACAGCCTCGCCAAAGCTGTCCGCCGCATGAAGAAATATGCGGATCAGGGGCGTCGACCGTTGGAATTTCAGGTCGGTGACAAGGTCATGCTGAAATTGACGCCCCAAATCTAGAAGAAAGTGACGAGCAAGAGATGGCACAAGGGCCTCATTCAGCGGTATGATGGGCCATTCGAGGTGGTGAAGCAAGTTGGAGCAGTGGCTTATCGCTTAGCACTACCTGAGAGGATGAAGATTCATCCGAATTTCCATGTCAGCTTCCTGAAGCCCTACCATGAGGATGCGGATGCAGACCGTGTTAGGGCAAGACGTGCCCCATTGAATGTGCGCACGGAATTGGAAAGGGAGGTTGACCGCGTGCTGGACCGACGGGTGTTGGGATACAGCAAGAAGAACCGGAGAACGGAGTACCTGGTTCTATGGAAAGGTTTGCCAATGTCGGAAGTGAGCTGGGAAAAGGAGGCAACACTCTGGCAGTTCGAGGACAAGATCCAGGAGTACCTCCACTCTATTCCGACGAGGGCGTCGGCTTCCTCAAGTGGGGGAGGTTTGTTAGCCCCTTAATGCTCGAACACGAACATGGCTGCCAGGCGGACCCTCGATGGCATGGCAGCTAGAGAAAGGATCGAGGGAAGACTGCTAAACGATAAGTTGGAATGAAAGGGTGAGATGCCAAGCTACATATAGGGCGAGTTGCCAGGCTATGCGGGAAGGGGTGAGCTGGAATTCCTATCCTCCCACAAGACTTGGTCAAGGGCGGATGAGCTGGACTTCCTATACTCCTGCAAGACTCAGTCAAGGGCGACTTGGAAGCCTTATCCTCCTGATAGACTTGCTCCTGGGCGAGCAAGGCGGACGCCAAGTGGCAGGCAATGCGGGTATGGGCGAGCCCGCAAGACCCGGTCAAGGGCAGGTGATCTGAACGCCCTATCCTCCCGCAAGACCCGTTCAAGGGGAGCTGGCAGGCAACGGGTGCACGACTGCTCTCAAAAGACTCGCTAGGGAAGTCGCTCGCGGTCGAGCAACACTAATGTTCCATGCTATCAGCAACTGATCCAAGGCAAGGGCGCGGTGCCCATGACCGAACTGAGTGTGGGTGGCACTCAGTCAGGCCTGATATACTCCGGTTGTGGAATGATGGAGTCTCGGTCAACGTGCTGACCGAGGACTGTGCTGGCAAGCAGTCAACCTTATCCAACTGCAGTCCCTAAGAATAAGGGATAAGGGTGGTTATGGAAGCATGGTTGTTTCCTAGAAACTAGGGATGAGGATTCCCCCACCTGCAAGGATAAATAGCCCCCGGGTCTCAAGGTCGAGAGGAGCAACTGGAGAGAGTCAAGAGGAAAGACTCCATCACAGAAGGTTGAGCAAAGGAAGGCCGGCGGTATTGTGACCAGTTCCCTCAAAGCCAAGTGTGAACTCCTAGAGCAAAGTTCACCCGTCCAAGTGAGGAGTGCAAGTGCCGGAGACACAAGGCATATACTTGGGCGTGATTGTGCAAGGTCGTGTAAGGGTTTTGCGTGTTCTTGTAATTCGAGTTTGTGAATACAAGTGAGATTTCCCTTACCTTGCATTGCTTGATCCCGATCCTTGATTGCTAAACCTCGCCAAGCTATTTCGCTATGTGTGTGTTTGGGTTGGCTGAGAGTGTACGGGACACTGCTCAGCACCATCGCAAGAACGGAAAAATTTGGGTGAGTTCCGACCCCTGTGACACTTTCTATAGCAAGGGCCATAGCATGTTTGATCATGCTCTGTGCCTGGCTCTATCACGAGTGTTGCCTTGCTTGACCATGGGCTATGCATCGCTCAACCATGGGCAATGGCTTCGTTGACCTCGGAGACAACCTTTGGTCGACCAGGATCTGTGCACTTGGTCGGCTAGAAGTTGTCCACTCTGTCACTCACAGGCAGTGCCTTGCTCTACTAGGGACGATGGCTTGTGTCCGGGGCTGATGTGGCTCACAAATTTTTCCGCACCCCGCTAGGTGTCGACACACCGTTTGTCGACCAGCCACACACACACCACGCGTACCGTCGAGGCCAAACGATCACGGAACCGAAGAAGCAACACCGAGTGACACAAGAACACAATTGGGAAAATGCCACTCGTATTCACATCTATTACAAGTACACAAAAAACCCAATCCCAGATCAGAACACTTACATGTAATCTCACGAGCCTATGCTTTGCAGTCTCTTACTGGTTGCACTCCCTACCCGTCTTGTGTCTTCCCTCAAGAACACCGGATTGCTGCCCAACTCAACTTCCACTCCCTTGGAACCTTGGGCTCGTTGTGTCCCTCTACTGATCTGGTCACTCCTGGTTCTCTCCTCGGCTCTGCTTGGAGTTTGGTGTCTCTCGCCTCTTCTGGTCCCTCTTCCTAAATGAGGCCGACTCCCTTTTATAGAGGAGCTGAGCAAATCTTCCCTAGCAACCGATGGGAGGATCCCTTGATTCTCTCCATCATATCTTAACCTATTGAATCTGTGATTTTTCAAGATTGCCTCCATGACAGATTGATTGCCATATCCCGAGAGGATCTTCCCGGATTTCCCTGGATTGACTTGGTGCCAGCTAGCCTCGTCATCCAGGTTCATCCCCTCTCTAGGGTCCACGTCCCTGATCCCCTCCTAGGATCACGGTCGTCTGATTGCTGCGTCCAATGGTGCTCGAGCCTGGTCAAGGATATAGCCAATCCCCACAAGTCGTCAACTCCCCTGCCGCTAAGTGCGGAGCCTCCCTTAGCGTCTGCCGGGCCTGTTGAGGTATGGGCACTCCTGGAGTGCTCTTGCGTGGTTGTATCAGGTTCCATGAACCTCCTAGAGCCCAGCACCATGCCTTGCTCATGGGCATCCTCACTGCCCACCCGCGCATTCGCCGACTTGTGCCTTGTGGCACTCCCTTGCCACAATCTGGTCCTTTGGCACACTGCCGAGCCTTTGATCGACCATCCTCTTCATGAGTGCCTTCGTGCACGCTTGTGTGACCATCTCCAGACTTGCCTGCTTCATGGACTTGCAATTCTCTCAACACCATGCACCTGGTTGCCCGCGCATCCTTGCGTGCAAGCTTATGCGCCACCACTACCCCGAGGCATGGCCTGTGGTGCGTATTCTCCAGGGCTAGAGCTCAAGGGTCTAACAAACCTCCCCCACCCAAGGGATTTGACGCCCTCGTTGAATGAGACTCTCGGTACTGCCGGATGAGGTCTTTGTACTGCCATAGTGTGACATCCTTCTCCCAAGTCGCCTCTGACTCGGGTAGGTCCTTCCACTTGACCAAGTACTCCATCCTCCTGTTCATCTTGCTGTAACCCAACACTCGGTGATCAAGTATGTCTTCCACCTCCTTGTCGGGTTCCTTCCTCACGGTGAGAGGGGCGCGCTTCACCTTGTTGCGCTCCGGATGCTCCTTGTCCCGATGGTAAGGCTTAAGGAAACTGACGTGGAATGTCGGGTGCACCTTCATCCTCTCTGGTAGTGCTAGCCAATAGGCTACTGGCCTGACTCTCTTGATCACTTCAAAGGGTCCGTCATACCGCTGGAACAAGCCCTTATGCCAGCGCTTGCTCGTGATCTTCTTCCAGATCTGTGGGGTGAGCTTCAACATCACTAAGTCTCCCACTTGGAACTCCAGCAGCCTCCGGTTCCTATCCACATACTTCTTCATTCGCCCGGCAGCTTTGGTGAGGCTATCTCTCACCTCTTCAAGCATCTCCTGCTTGTCACGCGCAAATCGATATGCAGCCAGGCACGGCCCTTCCTTGCGCTACAACGCCACCTCCTGCGGCGTTAGCAGTTGGTAGCCCATTGCTAACTCAAACAGGCTATGACCTGTTGCAGAGGAGCAATTCAAGTTGTAAGACAACTGAGCGGAATCAAGCAAGTCTAACCAATTCCGTTGACTTGCTGAGACATAGTGCCTCAAGTACTCCTCCAGCAGCACATTCACTCATTCTGTTTGGCCGTCCGTTTGTGGATGATTGGCCGTTGAGAACTTCAGTTCGGATCCCAGCTGTCCGAACAAACATGTCCAGAAGTTGCTTGTGAACCGAGCGTCTCGGTCACTCACTATCTCCATCGGCACTCCAAAGAGCTTCACCACGGAGCGATAGAAAGCCTCAGCTGCTGCCTCAGCTGTGCAATTCTTGGTCACGGGGGTGAAAATCGTGTACTTGGAGAAGCGGTCCACGACCACCATCACCGCCGTATAACCCCTCACTTCTGGAAATCCAAACACAAAGTCCATGGAAACTAATACCCAAGGCTTCTCTGGCACTGCCAAGGGTTGTAGGAGACCAACCTCTGCTCGCCTCTCCACCTTGTCTTGTTGACAAACGAGACAAGTCTTGACGTATAACTCCACGTCGTTGGCCATCTTTGGCCACACATAGGACCTCGACAATAGGGCTAGCGTCCGCTCGCGGCCTGGATGTCCAGCCCAAGGACTGTCGTGACTCTCCTTCATCAGCTGGTAGCACAATCCCTCTCCGCTAGGGACAAGCAAATGGCCACCTTTGCCATAAAGCAGCTCATCTTCCAGCCAATACTGCCTCACCATCCCGTCCTTGACTTGCTCCACTAGGAGTTGATAGGTCTTGTCCCCTAGTGTAGCGATCTTGACCTCCTGGAGGAAGTCGGAGGTTACTTGAGTCAAAGCCGCCACCTGGTCCGAAGCCTTCTGACTGAGGGCATCCGCCACTAGGTTGTGCCTCCCCGGTCGGTGTTCCCACTTGAAGTCATACTCCGCTAGGAACTCTTGCCACCATGCTTGCCTGGGTGACAACTTCGGTTGTGACTTGAAGAAGGTATTGGCGATGTTGTCCGTCTTAACCACGAATGTGGTTCCTAGCAAGTACACTCGCCATACCCTCAAGCAATGCACCATAGCCAACATCTCCTTCTCATGTGCTGAGTAGCGCTGTTCAGCCGGCTTCAACTTCCAACTCTCGAACGCCATGGGATGCCCGTCTTGCACGAGAACTCCTCCTACAGCACGATCTGAGGCATCCGTATACACCTCAAATGGCTTCTCAAAGTCCGGGAGCTTGAGCACGGGCTCCGTCACAATGGCGGTCTTCACCTTGGAGAACGCCACTTCACAATCCTCATCCCATGTCCACTTCTGCTCCTTCCGCAGCAGATCAGTCAAGGGACTCACTTTCTTTGAGTACCCCTTGCTAAACTTGTGGTAGTAGTTGGCCAACCCCAAGAAACTCCGCAAATCGGACACCAACTTTGGTGGAGGCCAATCTTGGATTGCCTGCACCTTCTTGGGGTCCATCCGCACCTGCCCTTGGCCGATCACATGGCCAAGGAATCGGATCTCCTGCATGCCAAACTCGCACTTCTCCCTCTTCACATATAGGGAGTGTTGCCTAAGCCACTCAAAAACAGCCTGCAAGTGCTGCACATGTTGTGCCAAGTCCCTGCTATACACGACAATATCGTCCAAATAGACGACCACAAACTGATGCAGCATGTCATGAAACACATCATTCATCAAGTTGCAGAATGTGGCAGGAGCATTGGTTAAACCGAATGGCATTACCAGGAATTCAAAGGATCCATAACGAGTTACCATTGTGGTCTTGGACTCGTCTCCTATGGCAATGCGGACTTGCCAATATCCTGAATGTAAGTCCAGCTTGGAGAAGACCCTCGCCTCACCTAGGCGATCAAACAGGTCTGCAATCAAGGGCACCGGGTACTTGTTCTTTACCGTGACCTTGTTCAATCCATGGTAGTTGACACACAACTGGAGAGAGCCATCCTGCTTCTCCTGGAACAACACCAGGGCTCCATAAGGGGCTTTGGAGGGCTGGATCTTTCCCGCATCCAGCAACTTGGTCAGCTGACTCTGTAGCTCTACCAGCTCCTTCGGGGACATCTGGTACAGGGCTTTGGTTGGGGGAACGGTGCCTGGCAGTAGTTCTATCTTGTGATCTACTGCTCGGCACGGCGGTAGCCCTCCTGGCAACTCCTCCGGCATCACATCTTGGAATTGCCCGAGCACTTCCACAACCTCGTGTGGAATCTCCTGGTCCGCCTCCGTCTCCTGCAAGTCTATTTCCCTAATAGCCGCAAGGTAAGTGGGATACCCCTTCTTCATTCCTCGTGCCAATTGCATTGCAGATACCTTCTCCGTGGCTACCTCCTCAGAGCGTGCAAGGCCTCGGTATCCTTGCACAAAACAGGGTCGTCGGGGATCTCCAACGACG
The DNA here is from genome assembly GCA_900174645.1 of Sonneratia alba. Lineage (NCBI taxonomy): Eukaryota > Viridiplantae > Streptophyta > Magnoliopsida > Myrtales > Lythraceae > Sonneratia > Sonneratia alba. The sequence goes on along the minus strand of FWPY01000064.1, from coordinate 358,249 downwards.
ATGCTTCCCACATGAGGCATGATGGTGATTGATGCATCTGCAAAGAAGCTATTCCCAAGGATGAGGTCGTACTCATCCAAAGGAACCACCATCATATCGACTGTACCCTCCCAAGCCTCTATCTTGATGGGCACATCCCTTGCCAACCCACCCATCGGTTGGCTCTTGAAGTTCACCGCCTTCAATCGGTTGTGAGAGCGCTCCACTCGCAACTCCAAGGTTCGTATCATCCGATCTGATACTAATGTGTTGGTGGTGCCAGTATCCACCAAGGTTGACATCCGCCTGCCATTCAAGGTCACATCCACAAACAACAAACTATGGCGTACCTTAGGGTGCTCACTCCGCATAGCGCCGAGGGCCTGCAGTGGGGCAACATGCTGCACTTGGTCCTCGTCGGAGTCATCCGACCGTAGGGCAGTAACCTTCCCCTCCCGCTTTGGGCACTCCTTTGCCCTATGGGGTCCGTTACATATGAAGCAGCCTAGGTGCGTCCAAGGATCCTTCCTTCCATTGGCTCCTTTGATCACCTTCGCCTTCCCCTTGTCTAGTCAGGCCAGCTGCTTCTCCTTGCCCTTCCCTGACTTTCCTTTCAGGTAGGACTTGGACATCTTGTCCTTGTCCATCGGCTGGGCCTTCTTGCTCCCCTCCTCGGCATGAGCAATCCGTAAGTCCAGCAGTGCGTCCACCATAGCTAAGGTAGAAGGAAGGTCTCTTACCCCTTGCCTCCTTAGCTCGAGTTGAGCCCAAGGTTGCAATCCCTTCAGGAATGTGTATAGCTTGTCCATCTCTGACATATCTGTCACGTCCAGCATCAGCACGCTAAACTCCTTCACATAGTCTCACACTGGTCCGCTGTGCCTCAACTTGGCCATCGCATCCCCAGCAAGCCATGCTGTGTTGCTCGGCAGGAACTACTCTTTCAGCTCCTTCTTCAGTGCCTCCCAGGTCTCCATCCGGGGTCTACCTGCACTGAGATCATCTTGGACTCGGGTTCTCCACAATAGCTTCGCATCTTTGGCGAGATACATGGTGGTGATCGTCACCTTCTCGGTGTCGGGGATCTTCACAGCAGCGAAGTAGTTCTCCATATCCCATATGAAGTTGTCTAGATCCTTGGAACTCCTTGTTCCTTCAAACGCCTTTGGCTCCGGGACCTTCATCCTCCCATGAGGCTCATTCGATGGCCCCACCTAGGACACGAGTTGTCGCTTGATCAGGACCACATCATCCTTCAGGGTTGCTACGTCAAGCCTGATCTCCTTCAGCAGATCAGTCACGGTCCCTCCAAGATTGTCGCCTTTGCCGATGTTGTCCTCCAAAGCAGCAACACAGGGTTCCAGCGTAGCAGTCGGGTCTGCTCGTCCAGTGAGCTCTGCAAGGCGGCCTTCTAGCACCACCAATCGCTCCTGCAATGCTTCCATTGCCCTGGTCCACACGTTGGCTGATTGTAGGGTACGCGTGGTCTTTGACAAAGGGGACCCACCACCCGAACACAGCACCACGATCACGGGTACTCCAGCTGGTCATGGGCAGAACCTCTGCTCTGATACCACTGTCACGGGGCTGATGCGGGTCACAAAATTTTCCACACCCTGCTAGGCGTCGACACACACCGTTTGTCGACCAGCCACACACACACCACGCGTACCATCGAGGCCAAACGATCACGGAACCGAAGAAGCAACACCAAGTGACACAAGAACACAATTGGGAAAACGCCACTCATATTCACATCTATTACAAGTACAAGAAAAACCCAATCCCAGATCAGAACACTTACACGCAATCTCACGAGCCTATGCTTCGTAGTCTCTTACTGGTTGCACTCCCTACCCGTCTTGTGTCTTCCCTCAAGAACACCGGATTGCTGCCCAACTCAACTTCCACTCCCTTGGAACCTCGGGCTCATCGTGTCCCTCGACTGATCTGGTCGCTCCTGGTTCTCTCCTCGCCTCTGCTTGGAGTCTGGTGTCTCTCGCCTCTTCTGGTCCCTCTTCCCGAATGAGGTCGACTCCCTTTTATAGAGGAGCAGAGCAAATCTTCCCTGGCAACCGATGGGAGGATCCCTTGATTCTCTCCATCATATCTTGACCTGTTGAATCTGTGATTCTTCAAGATTGCCTCCATGACAGATTGACTGCCATATCCCGGGAGGATCTTCCTGGATTTCCCTGGATTGACTTGGCGCCAGCTAGCCTCGTCATCCAGGTTCATCCCCTCTCTAGGGTCCACGTCCCTGATCCCCTCCTAGGATCACGGTCGTCTGATTGCTGCATCCAATGGTGCTCGAGCCTGGTCAAGGATATAGCCGATCTCCACAAGTCATCAACTCCCCTGCCACTAAGTGCTGAGCCTCCCTTAGCGTCTGCCGGGCCTGTTGAGGTATGCGCACTCCTGGAGTGCTCTTGCGCAGTTGTATCAGGTTCCATGAACCTCCTAGAGCCTGGCACCATGCCTTGCTCATGGGCATCCTCACTGCCCACCCATGCATTCGCCGACTTGTGCCTTGTGGCACTCCCTTGCCACAATCTGGTCCTTTGGCACACTGCCAAGCCTTTGATTGACCATCCTCTTCACGAGTGCCTTCGTGCACGCTTGTGTGACCATCTCCAGACTTGCCTGCTTCATGGACTTGCAATTCTCTCAACACCACCTGGTTGCCCACGCATCCTTGCATGCAGGCTTATGCGCCACCACTACCCTGAGGCACGGCCTGTGGTGTGCATTCTCCGGGGCTAGAGCTCGAGGATCTAACACCTTGCTTGACCACAGGCTGTGCCTTGCTCTTCCACAAGGGATGGCTCAAATGACCAGGGGCTATACACATGGTCTCTCACAGGCAATGCTTGGCTCTACCTATGGCGATGCCTAGCTCTATCATGAGCGATGCCTTGCTTGACCACCCACTATGCCTTTCTATACCAAGGGCAATACCATGTTCAACCATGGGCTGCGCCTTGCCCAACCACGGGCGATGCCTTGCTCAACCACGGGCTGTGCCTTGCTCCACAAAGGGCTATGGCTTGGTCGACCATGGAGACAGCCCTCGGTTCAACCAAGGGCAATGCCTTGCTCTGCCATGGGCAATGGCTAGGTCAACCACGGAGGCAACCCTCAGTCGAACATGGGCTGTGGCTTGCTCTACCGCGGGCGATGGCTTGGTTGACCATGGAGACAGACCTCAGTTAACCCTGGGCTGTGCGCTTGGTCGCTCATGGGCTGTGCCTTGCTCTAAAATGGTCATCCACTGCAACAGCCCTTGGTAGATCTCTATCGATGCCTTGATCGACCTCGGGCGGTGCACATGATTGATCACAGCCAGTCCCTTGCTCTACCATGGGTGATGCCTTGGTCAACCACGGGCAGTGCCTTGCTCTACCACGGGCTGTGCCTTGGTCGTCCATGGAGACAGCCCTCAGTTGACCACAGGCTATGCACTTGGTAGCTCACGGGCAGTGCCTGGCTCTACCTCGGGTGATGCCTTGCTCAACCACAGGCTGTGCCTTGCCCAACCAAGGGCGATATCTTGCTTGCCCATGGGCTGTGCCTTGCTCAACCAAGGCGGATGGCTTGGTTGACCATGGAGACAGCCCTCGGTTGACCACAGATGATGCCTTGCTCGACCATGGGCTGTGCCTTGCTCTACCAAGGCCAATGGCTTGGTTGACCATGGAGACAGCCCTCAGTTCAACCACGGGCAATGCCTTGCTCTACCACGGGCGATGGCTAGGTTGACCACGGAGACAATCCTCAATCATCACGGGCTGTGGCTTGCTCTACCATGTGTGATGGCTTGGTCGGCCATGGAGACAGCCCTCAGTCAACCATGGGCTGTGCGCTGAGTTGCTCATGGGCAGTGCCTTGCTCTAAAATGGTCAACCACAGCAACAGCCCTTGGTAGATCTCAGTTGATGCCTTGATCAACCACGGGAAGTGCACATGATCGCTGACAGGCACAGTCCCTTGCTCTACCACGGGTGATGCCTTGGTCGGCCACAGGCAGTGCCTTGCTGTACCATGGGCAATGGCTTGGTCGACCACAGAGACAGCCCTTGGTTGACCACGGGCTTTGCACTTGGTAGCTCAAGGGCAGTGCTTGGCTCTACCTCGGGCAATGCTTTGCTCCACCACGGGCTGTGCCTTGCTCTGCCACAGGTGATGCCTCGCTCGTCCATGGGCTATGCCAGGCTCTACCAAGGGCAAAGGCATGTTCAACCATGGGTTGTGCATCGCTCTACAATGGGCGATAGGCTTGGTCGACCACAGAGACAGCCCTCGGTCAACAACGGGCTGTCTGCTCGGTAGCTCACGGGCAGTGCCTGGCTCAACCTTGGGCAATGCCTTCCTTGACCCTAAGCTGTGCCTTACTCTATGATGGGCCAATGCCTTACTCTACCAAGGGCAATAGCATGTTCGACCATGGGTTGTGCCTCACTCTACACGGGCGATGCCTCACTCAACCACATGCTGTGCCTTGCTCTAGCACGGGTGATACCCTGCTTGTCCCCGGGCAGTGCCTTGTTCTACCCCAGGCAATGGCTTAGTCGACCACCGGCTATGCCTCGCTGTACCTCGGTTGACCACAGGCTGTGCCTTGCTCTTCTGCAGGTGATGGCACAAACGACCACGGTCTATACGCTCGGTCCTCTCATGGGCTGTGCCTGGCTCTACCTAGGGAGATGCCTTGCTCAACCACAGGCGGGGCCTTGCTCTACCATGAGGGATGCCTTGCTCAGCCACCCACTGTGCCTTTCTATACCAAGGGCAATACCATGTTTGACCACAGGCAGCACCTTGCCCAACCAGGGGCGACGCCTTGCTCGACTACGGGCTGTGCCTTTGCTCTAAACAAGGCCGATGGCTTGGGTCGGCCATGGAGACAGCCCTCGGTCCGACCACAGGCGATGTCTTGCTCGACCATGGGCTTGTGCCATGCCCAACCATGGGTGATGCCTTGCTCAACCACGGGCTATGCCTTGCTCTACCAAGGCCAAATGGCTTGGTCGACCACGGAGACAGCCCTCAGTTCAACCATGGGCAATGCCTTGTTCTGCCACGGGGGTTTTTCTAGGTTGACCACAGAGACAGCCCTCAGTTGACCATGGGCTGTGGCTTGCTCTACCACGGGCGATGGCTTGGTCGATCATCGGAGATAGCCCTCGGTTGACCACGGGCTGTGTGCTCGGTTCACTCACAGCAGTGCCTTGCTCTATGCAATGGCCGACCACGCAGCGAACAGCCCTTGGTAGATCATGGTCAATGCCTTGATCAATCTGGGCGTGCACATGATTGCTGACAGGCAGTTCCCTGTCTCTACTATGGCGATGCCTGGGTTGACCACAGGCCGTGCCTTAGCTCTGTGCCATAGGCTGTACCTAGCTCTACCACAGGCGATGCTTGGTCGACATGCGAAGATAGCCCTAGGTTTACCTCGGGCATGCTTTTCAGTAGCTCACAGGATGTGCCTGGCTTTACCTCGGGGTGATCCCTTTTGACCGGCTGTGGCTATGACTTACCACATTGCAGTGCCTTGCTTGTCCAAGTGCTGTGCCAGGCTCTACCAAGGGCAAAGCATGTTCGACCACAGGCTGTGCATCACTCTAAAAACAGGTGAAGGCTTGGTCCGATCACATGGAGACAGCCCTTGAGTCAACAACAGGCTGTGCTCTCAGTAGCTCATGGGTAGTGCCTAGCTTAACCTCGTGCGATACCTTCCTCAACCCCGAGATGTGGCTTACTCTATGACTGGCCATGCCATTGCCCTTGGTGGCCTTGCCCTACCAAGGGCAATGGCATGTTCGACCATGAGTTGAGCCTCATTCTACACGCAGCGATGCCTTGCTCAACCACATGCTGTGCCTTGCTCTAGCACAGGCAATGCCTTGCTTGTCCACGGCCCAGTCCCTTGCTCTACCCCAGGCCATGGCTTGGTCGACCACCAGCTATGCCTCGCTCTACCTTGGTCGATGACAGGCTGTACACTCAGTCACTTACTGGCAGTGCTTGCTCCACCATGGTCGATGCCTTGGTCGACCATGGCAAACAGCCTTGGTCGATCATGGTCGATGCCTTGATCGACCACGGCGGTGCAACTCGGTCACTCACTGGCTATGCCATACTCTACCATGGGTGATGCCTTGATCAGCCACGGCAACAGTGCTTGGTCTACCATGGGCAGTGCCTTGCTTTACCATGGGCAATGCCCCACTCGACCATGCACTATGGCTGGCTCTACCATGGTCATTGCATTGCACAACAATGGGCTGTGCCTCACTGTACCATGGGCAATGGCTTGGTCGACCACGGGCTGTGCCTCACTCTACCACAGGCAATGCCTTGCTCGACAACGAGTTGTGCCTGGCTCTACCACGGGAGATGCCATGCTCAACCATGAGCTATGCCTTGCTCTACCACGGGCAATGGCTTAATGAACCACGGGCTGTGCCTCGCCCTACCACAGGCAAAGCCTTGCTTTGCCATTGGCAATGGCTTGGTCGACCACAGAGACAGCCCTCAGTCAACCATGGGCTGTGCGCTCAATCGCTCATGGCCAGTAGCTGGCTCTACCTTGGGCGATGCCTGCTTGACCACAGGCTGTGCCTTGCTCTACCATGGGTGATGGCTTGCTGGACCACGGGCTGTGCGTAGCTCTACCACGGGCAATGGGTTGTTCGACCATGGGCTATGCCTCGCTCTACCACGGGCTATGCGTTGCTTGTCCATGGACTGTGCCTTGCTCTCCCACCAGCAATGGCTTGGTTGACCATGGAGACAGCCCTTGGTTGACCATGGGCAGTGTGCTCAGTTGCTCACGCCCAGTGGCAGGCTCTACCACGGGTGATGCCCTGCTCGACCACAGCTGTGCCTTGCTCTACCATGGGCGATGGCTTGCTCAACCACAGGCCATGCCTTGCTTTACCTCGGGTGACTCCTTGCTTGACCACGTGCTTTGCATCGCTCAACCATGGGTGATTGCTTGGTTAACCTCAGAGACAGCCCTTGGTCGATCTGGTGCTGTGCACTCGGTCGCTCATGGGTCATGCCTTGCTCTACGATGTGCGATGCCTTGCCTGACCATGGGCAATGGCTTGGTCAACCAAAGGTTGTGCCTCACTGTATCATGGGAGATGGCTTGCTCAGCAACGGCCTGTGCCTTGCTCTACCACGGGCATTGCCTTGCTCTACCATGGGCAGTGCCTTGCTCTACCATGGGCGATGGCTCAGACGACCATGGCCTGAACGCTTGGTCTGTCACAGGCAGTGCCTAGCTCTACCTCGGGTGATGCCTTGCTCCACCACGGGCTGGGCCTTGCTCTACCATGGGTGAAGCCTTGCTCGACCACCCACATTGCCTTTCTTTTCCAGGGGCAATGGCATGTTTGACCAAGGGCTGTGCCTCGCTCTACCATGGGTGATGCCTTGCTTGACCACAGGCTGCGCCTTGCCCAACCAGGGGCAGCGCCTTGCTCGACCACAGGCTGCACCCTGCTCTACCAAGGGCAATGCCTTGCTCGATCATGGGCTGTGGCTTGCCCGACCATGGGCTGTGCCTTGCCCAACCACAGGTGATGCTTTGCTCAACTACGGGCTGTGGGTTGCTCTACGAAGGGCGATGGCCTGGTGGACCTTGGAGACAGCCCTCGGTTCAACCACAGGAAATGCCTTGATCTGCCATGGGCGATGGCTTCGTTGATGATGGAGACAGCCCTCAGTCGACCGCAGGCTGTGGCTTGCTCTACCATGGGCGATGGCTTGGTCGACCAGGGAGATGGCCCTCAGTGGAACACGGGCTGTGCCCTCGGTTGCTTACAGGCAGTGCCTTGCTCTCCCATCATTGATGCCTTGGTCGATCATGGGCATTGCCTTCCTCTACCATGGTCGATGTCTTGGTCGACCACAGGCAGTGCCTTGCTCAACCATGGGCAATGCTCTGCTCAACCACAGGCTGTGCCTGGCTCTACCACGGGTGTTGCCATGCATGACCACGGGCAGTCCCTTCCCGTACCACAGACAATGGCTTGGTTGACCACAGGCTGTGCCTCACTCTACCAAGCATGATGCCTTGCTCGACCATGGGCTGTGCCTTGCCCTACCACGGGCAATGGCTTCGACAACCACGGAGACGGCCCTCAGTCGACTAGGTGCAATGTAATTAGTTGCCCATTGGCCCTGCCTTGCTCTACCTCACGTGATGCCTTGCTCAATCACAGGCTTTGCCTTGGTCTGCCATGAGCAATGGCTTGGTCCTCCAAAGGTTGTGCCTTGCTCTACCATGGGCGTTGCCTTGCTCAACCACGGGCTGTGCCTTGTTGTACCATGGGCAGCAGCTTGCTCGACTATGGGTAGTGCCTCTCTCATCCATGGGCAATGCCTTCTCGACCATGGGCTGTGCCTTCCTCTACCACGGGTGATGTCTTGGTGGACCACATAGACAGCCCTTGGTCAGCCACGGGTTGTGTGCTCTGTCGCTCACAGGCAGTGACTTCCTCTTCCACAGGTAATGCCTTGCTCCACCATGGGCTGTGCCTCACTCTACCACAGGCAATTCCTTGCTTGACCATGAGTGATGCCTTCTCGACCCTAGGTTGCACCTGGCTCTACTGCAGGTGATGACTTCTTGAACACAGGCTGTGCATCTCTCTTCCACAGGCAACACCTTGCGCGACCATGGGCAGTGCCTGGCTATACCTCGGGCAACTCCTTGCTCAACCATGGGCTATGTGTCACTCAACCATGGGTGATGGTTTGGTCGACCAGGTGCGGTGCACCTGGTCGTTCGTGGGCCGTGCCTTGCTCTACCATGTGCATTGCCTTGCTTGACCACAGGCAATGGCTTGGTCTTGGGTGACTCCTTCCTCGACCACAGGCTATGCATCACTCAACCATGGGTGATGGCTTGGTCTACCTCGGAGACAGCCCTTGGCCGACCAGGAGCTGTTCACTTGGTCGCTCATTGGCCATGCCTTGCTCTACCACATGTGATGCCTTGCTCAACCACAGGCAATGGCTTGGTCAACCAAAGGTTGTGCCATGCTGTATCACAGGCGATGGCTTGCTCAACCACGGCCTGTGCCTTACTCTACCATGGGCTGTGCCTTGCTCTTCCATGGGCGATGGCTCAGACGACCATGGGCTGTACACTCAGTCTCTCACGGGCAGTGCCTGGCTGTACCTCAGGTGATGCCTTTCATGACCATGGGCTGGGCCTTGCTCTACCATGGGGTGATGCCTTGCTTGACCACGGGCTGTGCCTTGCCGAGCCAAGGGTGATGCCTTGCCTGGCCATGGGCTGTGGCTTGCTCTACCAAGGGTGATGGCTTGGTCGACCGCGGAGACAGCCTTTGGTCAACAAAGGGTGATGCCATGCTCAACCAAGGGCTGTGCCTTGCCTGAGCAAGGGTGATGCCTTGCCTGACCACGGGCTGTGCCTTGCTCTACCAAGGGTGATGGTTTGGTTCGACCACAGAGACAGCCCTCAGTCGATGATGGGCAATGCCATGCTCGACCAAGGGCTGTGCCTTGCCCAACCACGGGTGACGCCTTGCTCGACCACGAGCTGTGGCTTGCTGTTCCAAGGGCGATGGCTGGGTTGACCATGGAGACAGCCCTCGGTTCAACCACAGGCATTGCCTTGCTCTGCGATGGGTGATGACTTGGTTGACCACAGAGACAGCCCTCGGTCAACCACAGGCTGTGGCTTGCTCTACCATGGGTGATGGCTTGGTTAACCGTGGAGACAGCCCTCAGTCGACAATGGGCTATGCGCTCGGTCGCTCACAGGCAGTGCCTTGATCGACTATGGCAATGCCTTGGTCGACCATGGCAACAGCCCTTGGTCGATCACAGTCGATGCCTTGATCGACCACAGGCGGTGCACATGGTCGCTCACAAGCAGTGCCTTGGTCTACCACGGGTGATGCCTTGGTGTGGTGATGCCTTGGTGTACCATGGTCAATGCCTTGGTCTACCACAGGTGATGCCTTGCTCAACCACGGGCAATGCCCTGTTTGACCACAGGCAGTGCCTTGCTCAACCACAGGCAATGCCCTGTTTGACCACGGGCTGTGCCTGGCTCTACAATGGGTGCTGCCATGCTCAAACATGGGCAATCCCTTCCAGTGCCCGGACAATGGCTTGGTCGACCATGGGTAGTGCCTCGCACTACCACGCACGATGCCTTGCTCGACCATGGGCTGTGCCTTGCTCTACCCTGGGTAACAGCTGGGACAACCACACAGACAGACCTTGGTCAACCAGGAGTTGTGCACTCAGTTGCTCATGGGCCGTGCATTGCTCTACCATGTGCGATGCGTTGCTCAACCATGCGCTGTGCCTGCCTCTACCACATGCAATCCCTTGCCCAATCACGGGCTGTGCCTTGGTCTACCATGAGCAATGGCTTGGTCCACCAGAGGATGTGCCTTGCTATACCATGGGTGTTGCCTTGCTCGACCACGAGCTGTGCCTTGTTGTACCATGGGTAGCTGCATGCTCAACCACGGGCAGTGCCACACTCTACCACAGGCAGTGCCTCACTCTACCACAGGCAATGCCATGCTCTACCATGGGTGTTGCCTTGCCCGACATCGGGCTATGCCTGGCTCTACCACGGGAGATGCCATACTCGACCATGGGCTATGCATTGCTCTACCACAGGAGATCCCTTGCTCGACCACGAGCTTTGCCTCGCATCGCCACCGGTGATGGCTTGGTCGACCACAGAGACAGCCCTCGGTCTACCACAGGCTGTGTGCTCAGCAGCTCATGGCCAGTGCCTGGCTCTTCCTCAGGTGATTGCCTGCTCGACCAGGGGCTGTGCCATGCTCTACCACGGGCATTGGCATGCTCAACCATGGGCTGTGTGTCACTCTACCATGGACTATGCATTAGTTGACCACGGGCTGTGCCTTGCTCTACCATGGGCGATGGCTTGGTCAGCCACACAGACAGCCCACGGTTGACCATGGGCAATGCGCTCGATAGTTCATGGGCAGTTCCTGGCTCTACCTCGGGCAAGGCCTTGCTCGACCATGGGCTGTGCCTGGCTCTACCACCGGCAAAGCCTTGCTCAACCATGGTCTGTGCCTCACTCTACCAAGGGCAATGGCTTGGTCGACCATGGAGACAGCCCTTGGTCAGCCATGAGCTGTGCACTCGGTTGCTCAAGGGCTGTGCCATTCTCTACCACGTGTGTTGCCTTGCTCAACCACGGGCTATGCCTTGCTCTACCACAGGTGATGCCTTACTCGACCATGGGCAATGGCTTGGTTGACCAAAGGCTGTGCCTTGCTCTACCATGGCAATGGCGTGCTCGACTACAGCCTGCACCTTGCTCTGCCACAGGCGTTGCCTTGCTTGACCTCGGGCTGTGCCATGGGAAATGCCTTGCTCGACCACAGGCTGTGCCTTACTCTACCACGGGTGATGCCTTGCAAGACCACAGGCTGTGCACTTGGTCATTCATGGGCGGTTCCTTGCTCTACCACGGTCAATGCCTTGGTCGACCATGGCAACAGCCCTTGGTCAATCATGGTTGATGCATTGATCAACCACGGGCTGTGCACACGATCGCCCACGGGCAGTGCCCTGCTCTGCCACGGGTGATCCCTTGCTCGACAATGGCTACAGGTCTTGTTTGGTCATTGGGTGATGCCTTGATTGACCACAGGGACAGCGGTTGGTCAACTACGGGCAGTGCCATGCTCTAACATGGGCGATGCCCTGCTCGACCACAGGTTGTGCCTGGCTCTACCATGGGTGTTGCCTTGCTCAACAACGGGTTGTCCCGTGCTGTACCACAGCAATGGCTTGCTTGACCATGGGCTGTGCCTTGCACTACCATGGGCAATGCCTTGCTCAAACACAGGTTGTGCCTTGCTCTACCACGGGCGATGGCATGGTCGACCATGAGCTATGCCTCACTCTATCATGGGCCTTGCCTTACTCGACCATGGGATGTGCCAGGCTCTACCATGGGCGATGGCTTGTTTGACAACAAGTGGTGCGTCACTCTACCACGGGCAATGGCATGGTTGACCATGAGCTATGCCTTGCTCTACCATGGGCCTCGCCTTACTCAACCATGGGATGTCCCAGGCTCTACCATGGGTGATGGCTTGTTTGACAACAAGCGGTGCATCACTCTACCTCGGGCGATGGCTTGGTCGACCACCAGCTATGCCTGGCTGTACCATGGGCGATGCCTTGCTTGACCACAGGCTGTGCCTGGCTCTACCATGGGAGATGCCATGCTTCACCATGGGCAATGGCTTGTTTGACAATGGGCTGTGCCTTGCCCAACCACAGGCGATGGCTTGGTCGACCATGGTGACAGCCCTCGGTTGACCATGGGCTGTGTGCTCAGTTGCTCTTGGGCAATGCATTGCTCTACCATGAGCAATGCCTTGCTCCACCACTGGCTGTGCTTTGCTGTACCACGGGCAGTGGCTTGGTCGACCAAGGTGACAGCCCTCAGTTGACCATGAGCCACGCCTTGCTCTACCATGCACCATGCCTTGCTCTACCATGGGCGGTGCCTCACTCAACCCGGGTGATGCCTTGTTTGACCACAGGCTGTGCCTCACTCTACCCCGAGCGATGCCTTGCTCGACGATGGGCTATGCCTAACTCTAGTACACGGGTGATTGCACACCACAGGCCATGGTTTGGTTGACCACGGGCCTACCTTGCTAGACCACAGACGATGGCTGGGTCGACCATGAAGACAGCCCTCGGTTGACCACGGACTGTGCTCTCAGTTGCACAAGGGCAGTTCCTGGCTCCACCATGACTGATGCCTTGCTCGACCACGGTGATAGCCCTTCATCGATTAAGGGTAGACACGTTGATTGACCATGGCAATAGCTCCTCATTGACCACAGGCAGTGCCTTGGTTGACCACCCAGACAACCCTTGGTCAACTGCAGGCTGTGCGCTCACTCACTCATGGGCATTGCCTTTCTCTACCACAGTCATTGCCTTGCTCGACCACGGCAATAGCCCTTGGTCAATCATGGGGCGATGCCTTGATGGACCAAGGTGACAGCTCTCTGTCAACCATGGGTTGTGCCTCACTGTACCACAGGCGATGGCTTGCTTGAACACTGGCAATGCCTTACTCTATCACTGGCGATGGCTTGGTCAACAGCAGGCTGTGCCTCACTCTACCACAGGTGATGCCTTGCTCAACCACAGGCTGTGCTAGGCCCTACCATGGGCGATGGCTTGTTTGACCACGGGCGGTGCCTCGCTCTACCACAGGCAATGGCTTGTTCAACCACGGAGACAGCCCTTGGTTGACCACAGGCAGTGTGCTCAGTTGCTAATGGGCGATGCCTTGGTCTACCACGTGCAATGCCTTACTCCACCACCGGCTGTGCCATGCTCTACCATGGACGATGGCTTGGCTGACCATGGAGACAGCCCTTGGTTGACCATGGAGACAGCCCTTGGTTGACCACAAGCCATGCCTTGCTCAACCATGAGCGGTGCCTTGCCCTACCCTAGATGATGCCTTGCTTGACCATGGGCTGTGCCTTTCTCTGCCATGGGTGATGGCTTGGTCGACACGGAGACAGCCCTCGGTTGACTATGGGCTGTGTGCTTGGTCTCTCACGGGCAGTGCCTTGCTCTACCACAAGCGATGCCATGCTCCACCACCGGCTATGCCTTGCTCTACCATGGGCCATGGCTTGGCCGACCCTAGGCTGTGCCTCGCTCTAGCATGGGCGATATGTTGTTCGACTATGGACTATGCCTTGCCCTACCATGAGCGATGGCTTGGTTGACCATGGAGACTGGCCTTGGTTGACCACTGACTGTGCACTTGGTCGTTCATGGCCAGTGCCTTGCTCTACCACAGGCTGTGCCTCGCTCTACCACGGGCGCTGCCTGCAACTCCCACAGGTGATGACTTGGTCAACCATGGAGACAGCCCTCGATTGACCATGGGCTGTGCTCTCGGTTGCACAAGGGGAGTGCCATGCTTGACCCCGGTGACAGCCCTTCGTCAATCATGGGTGATGCCCTCATGACCACAGGCTGTGCACTCGGTCGCTCACAGGCAGTGCCTTGTGCTTCCATGGGCGATGTCTTCCTCGACCACGATGACAACCCCTGGTAAATCATGAGTCAGCACATTGATCAACCACGGCAACAGCTCTTGGTCGACCACGGGCAATGCCTTGGTCCACCACAGGCAATGCCTTGCTCAGCCACAGGCTGTGCCTTGCCCTACCACAGGTGATGCCTTGCTTGATGATGGGCTGTGCCTCGCTCTACCACGGTGATGGCTTGGTCAACCATGGAGACAGCCCTCAGTTGACTACGGACTGTGAGCTTGGTGGCTCATGGGCAGTGCCTGGCTCTTCCTCGGCCGATGCCTTGCTTGAGCATGGGCTGTGTCTTGCTCAACCATGGGTGATGGCTTGGTTGACCACAGAGACAACCCTCGGTCATCCATGGGCTGTGCACTCAGTCTCTCGTGGGCAATGCCTGTCTCTAACTTGGGTGATGCCTTGCTCTACCACAGGCTGTGCCTTGCCCTAGCATGGGCAATGCCTTGCTTGACCACGGCCTATGCCTTGCTCTACCACGGGCCATGGGTTGGTTGACCACGTGCTATGCCTCGGTGTTCCTCAATCGACCATGGGCTATACACTCGGTCTCTCTGGGGCAGTGCTTGGCTGTACCTAAGGCAGTGCCTTCCTCGACCATGGACCGTGTGTTGCTCTACCAAGGACCATGGCATGTTCGACCACAGTCTGTGCCTTGCCCAACCATGGGCAATGCCTCACTCTACCATAGGCTGGGCCTTTCTCTACCACGGGCAATGGCTTGGTCGACATGGAGACAGCCCTCGGTTGACCATGGGCTGTGTGCTCGGTTGCTCACAGGCAGTGCCTTGCTCTACCACAAGCGATGCCATGCTCCACCACCGGCTGTGCCTTGCTCTACCATGGGCCATGGCTTGGCCGACCCCAGGCAGTGCCTTGCTCTAGCACAGGTGATACGTTGCTCGACTACAGGCCATGCCTTGCGCTACCACGAGTGATGATTTGGTTGACCATGGAGACCGGCCTTGGTTGACCACCAACTGTGCACTTGGTCGCAGATGAGCAGTGCCTGGCTCTACCACAGGTGATGCCTTGCTCAACCACAGGCTGTGCCTCACTCTACCACGGGCGGCGCCTTGCTCCCCCACGGGCGATGGCTTGGTCGACCATGGAGACAGCCCTTGATCAACCACGGGCTGTGCTATTGGTTGCACAAGGGCAGTCCCTTGCTTGACCCCAGCAACAGCCCTTTGTCAATCATGGGTGATGCCCTCATCGACCATAGGCTGTGCACTCGGTCGCTCACAGGCAGTGCCTTGCACTTCCACGGGCGATGCCTTCCTCGACCATGACAACAACCCTTGGTCGATCATGGGTCAACGCATTGATCTACCACGGCAATAGCTCTCGGTCGACCACAGACAGTGCCTTGGTCCACCATGGTCATTGCCTTGCTCAGCCACAGGCTGTGCCCTGCCCTACCACAGGCAATGCCTTGCTCGACGAGGGGCTGTGCCTCGCTCTAACATGGGCAATGGCTTGGTCAACAATGGAGGCAGCCCTCAGTTGACTATGGGCTGTGCACTTGGTGGCTCATCAGCAGTGCCTGGCTCTTCCTCGGCTGATGCCTTGCTTGAGCATGGGCTGTGACTTGCTCAACCATGGGCGATGGCTTGGTCAACCATAGAGACAACCCTCAGTCGTCCACGGGCTGTGCACTCAATCTCTCGTGGGCAGTGCTTGTCTCTACCTCAGGCAATGCCTTGCTCTACCACAGGCTGTGCCTTGCTCTACCAAGGGCAATAGCATGTTCGACCACAGGTTGTGCCTCACTCTACCATGGGCAATGCCTTACTTGACCACGGGCTATGCCTTGCCCTAGCACAGGTGATGCCTTGCTTGACCACGGCCTGTGCCTTCCTCTACCCTGGGCAATGGATTGGTTGACCATTGGCTGTGTCTTTCTCTATGATGGGCGATGGCTTGGTTGACCGTAGAGATAGCCCTCAATCAGCCACCAACTGTGCGCTCAGTCGCTCATGGGCAGTGCCTTGCTCTACCATGGTAGATGCCTTGCACGATCACAGGCTGTGCCTTGCTCTACCAAGAGCAATACCATGTTTGACCACAGGTTGTACCTCACTCTACCATGGGCAAAGCCTTACTTGACCACGGACTATGCCATGCCCTAGCACAGGCTATGCCTTGCTTCACCACGGCCTGTGTCTTGCTCTCCCACGGGCTGCACCTTGCTTTACCCCAGGCAATGGCTTGGTTGACCATGGGCTGTGTCTTGCTCTACAACGGGTGATGGCTTGGTTGACCACAGAGATAGCCCTTGATCAGCCACCAGCTGTGCGCTCAGTTGCTCACGGGCAGTTCCTTGCTCTACCAAGGGCAATACCATGTTTCACCACAGGTTGTGCCTCTCTCTACCATGGGCAATGCCTTACTTGACCATGGGCTATGCCTTGCCCTAGCAGGGGCAATGCCTTGCTTCACCACGGCCTGTGCCTTGCTCTACCATGGGCCATGGGTTGGTCGACCATGGGCTGCACCTTGCTTTACCCTGGGCAATGGCTTGGTTGACCCCATGCTGTGTCTTGCTCTGCAATGAGCGATGGCTTGGTCAACCACAGAGATAGCCCTCGGTCAGCCACCAGCTGTGTTCTCAGATGCTCATGGGCAGTGCCTTGCTCTGCCACAGGTGATGCCTTTGCACGACCACAGGCTGTGCCTTGCTCTACCATGGGCAATGGCTTGGTTGACCATGGAGATTGCCCTCAGTCGACCATGGGCTGTGCCTTGCTCTACCACGGGTGATGGCTCAATCGACCATGGGCTGTACGCATGGTCTCTCATGGGTAGTGCCTTGCTCTTCCTCGGGTGATGCCTTGCTCAACCATGGGCTGGGCCTTGCAATACCAAGGGCCATGCCATGTTTGACCATGGGCTGTGCCTTGCTCTACGATCGGTGATGCCATGCTCAACCACAGGCAGTGCCTTGCTTGAACTCGGCAAAAGCCCTTCGTCGATCACGGGCAACGCCCTCATCCACCACAGGCTGTTCACTTGGTCGCTCACAGACAGTGCCTTGCACTTCAACTGGTGATAGCTTCCTCGTCCATGGTGACAACACTTGGTCAATCATGGGTCGACATGTTGATTGACCAGGGCAACAGCTCTTGGTCGATAATGGGTTGACGCATTGATCTACCATGGCAACAGCTCTTGGTCAATCATGGGTCCATGGGCAATGCATTGCTCAGCCACAGGCTGTGCCTTGCTCGACCCTGGGCTGTGCCTCACTCTACCACTGGCGATGGCTTGGTCAACCACAGAGACGGCCCTCGGTTGACTACAGGCAGTGCCTGGCTCTTCCTCTGACAATGCCTTGCTTGACCACGGGCTGTGCCTTGCTCTACCATAGGCAATTCCCTACTCAACCACGGGCTGTGCCTGGCTCTACCAAGGCAATGGCATGTTCAATCATGGGCTGTGCCTTGCTCAACCATGGGCGATGGCTTGGTCGACCACAGAGACAGCCCTTGATTGACCATGGGCTATGCACTTGGTCTCCCGCGGGCAGTGCCTATCTCTTCCTTGGGAAATGTCTTGCTCTACCATGGGCTGTGCCTTTCTTTACCAAGGGCAATAGCATGTTTGACGACAGGTTATGCCTCACTCTACCACAGGCAATTCCTTACTAGATCGCGGGCTGTGCCTAGCATGGGTGATGCCTTGGTCGACCATGGGCTGTGTGCCTCACTGTACCTGGGTTGACCACTGGCTGTACACTCTGTCTCTCATGGGCAGTGGTCAGCTGTACCTTGGGCAATGCCTTCCTTGACCATGGGCTGTGTCTTGCTCTACCAGGGGTCATGGCATGTTGGACCACGGTCTATGCCTTGCCTAACCATGGGCAATGCGTCGCTGGACCACAGGCTGTGCCAAGCTCTACCAAGGGCAATGGCTGGGTCAACCATGGAGACAGCCCTCAATTGGCCACAGAGACAGCCCTTGATAGACCACAGGCTGTGCCTTGTTCTAGCCCAGGTGATCGCTTGGCCGACCATCGAGACAGCCCTCCATCGACCACGGGCTGTGCGCTCAGTTGCTCATGGGCAGTGCCCAGGTCTACGGCGGTCGATGCCTTCATTGACCATGGCAACAGCCCATGGTCAATCATGGTTGATGCGTTGATCGACCACGGGCTGTGCATTCGGTCACTCATGGGCAGTCCCTTGCTCCACCACAGGTGATAGCCCTTGGTCGATGACCAACGATGCCTAGATTGACCACGGGTGATGCCATGCTCGTCCACGGTGATAGACCTTGGTCCACCAAGGGCAATGCCTTGGTCAACCAAGGGCTGTGCCTCTCTCTACCACGGGCAATGCCTTGTTTGACCACAGGCTGTGCATTGCTCTACCATGGGCGATGGCTTGGTCAACCATGGGCTGTGTGCTCAATCGTTCATGGGCAGTGCTTGGCTATACCTTGGGCAATGCCTTGCTTGACCATGGGCTGTGCTTGGCTATACCACAGGCAACACCTTCCTTGACCATGGGCTGTGCCTCACTCTACCACGGGCGTTGGCTTGGTCAACCATGGAGATAGCCCTCGGTGGACCACGAGCTATGCACTCAGTCGCTCATTGGCCATGCAATGCTCGACCACGTGCATTGCCTTGCTCGACCTCAGGCTGTGCCTTGCTCTTCCACAGGCAATGGCCTGGTCAAACAAAGGCTGTGCCTCGCTCTACCACGGGTGATGGCTTGCTCGACTACGGCCTGTGCCTTGCTCTGCTACGAGCATTGCCTTGATCAACCATGAGCTATGCCTTGCTTTACCCTGGGCAATGGCTTGGTTGACCACGGGCTGTGCCTTGCTCTACGATGGGTGATGGCTTGGTTGACCACAGAGATAGCCCTCAGTCAGCCACCAGCTGTGTGCTCAGTCATTCACATGCAATGCCTTTCTCTGCCATGGGCAATGCCTTCCTCAACCCCGGGCTGTGCCTGGCTCTACCAAGGGAGATGCCTTGCTTGACCACAGGCTGTGCCATGCTCTACCATGAGCAATGGCTTGTTCGACCACAGCTGTGCCTCACCCTACCACGGGTGATGACTTGGTTGACCATGGAGATCACCCTTGGTTGACCATGGGCTGTGCCTTGCTCCACCACAGGTGATGGCTTGGTCGACCATGGACTGTATGCATGGCCTCTCATGGGCAGTGCCTTGCTCTACCTTGGGTGATGCCTTGCTCGACCATGGGCTGGGCTTGGCAATACCAAGGGCCATGGCATGTTCGACCATGGGCCGTCCCTTGCTCTACGACAGAAGATGCCTCGCTTGGCCATGGGCTGTGCCTTTGCCAACCACGGGCGATGCCTTGGTCTACCACGGAGATAGCCCTGAGTCAACCACGGGCAATGCCTTGCTCCACCACCGGTTGTGCCTTGCTCCACCACCGGCTGTGCCTTGCCCAACAACCATGGGTGATGCCTGGCTCAACCATGGGCTGTGCCTTGCTGTACCAAGGGCGATGGCACGGTTGACCATGGGCTGTGCACTTGGTCACTCACGGGCGATGCCTTGCTCCACCATGGGTGATAGCCCTTGGTCGATGACCCGCATTGCCTAGATGGACCATGGGCTGTGCACTCAGTTGCTGACCGGCAATGCCTTCCTCAACCATGGGCAATGCCATTCTCATCCATGGTGATAGCCCTTGGTCGATCATGGGTTGATGCATTCATCAACCATGGCAACAGGCCTTGGTTGACCATGGGCAGTGCCTTGGTCCACCAAGGGCAATGCCTTGGTCCACCAACGGCTGTGCGTCACTCTACCACAGGTGATGCCTTGCTCATCCACAGCTATGCCTTGCCAACCATGGGTGAAGCTTCGCTCGACCACGTGCTGTGCCTTTCTCTACCATGGGTGATAGATTGGTCAACCAGGGAGACAGCCCTCGGTTCACCACGGGTTGTGTGCTCGGTAGCTCACCAGCAGTGCCTGGCTCTACCTCGGGTGATGCTGTGCTTGACCACACGCTGTGCCTTGCTCTACCACGGACCATGACTGTGCCTTGCTCTGCCACCAGTGATGGCTTGGTCAACCCTGGAGACAGCCCTCGGTTGACCATGGGCTGTGCACTCAGTTGCTCATGGCCAGTGCCTGGCTCTACCTTAGGCGATGCCCTGCATGACCATGGGTTGTGCCTTGCCCTACAATGAGTGATGGCTTGGTCAACTAGGGAGACAGCCCTTGGTTGACCACGGGCTATGCACTTGGCAGCTCACGGGCAGTACCTGGCTCCACCTCGGGCGATGCCATGCTTGATGTCATAGGGGTCAGAATTCACCCAAAATTTTCCGTTCCTACGATGGTGCTGAGCAGTGTCCCGTACACTTTCAGCCAACCCAAACACACACACAGCGAAATAGCTTGACGAGGTTTAGCAATGAGGATCGGGATCAAGCAATGCAAGGTAAGGGAAATCTCACTTGTATTCACAAACTTGAATTACAAGAACATGCAAAACCCTTATGCCCAAGTATATGCCTCATGTTTCCCACACTTGCACTCCTCACTTGGACTGGTGAACTTCGCCCCGGGAGTTCACGCTCGGCTTTGAGGGAACTGGTCACAATGCTGTCGGCCTTCCTTTGCTCAACCTTCTGTGATGGAGTGTTTTCCTCTCGACTCTCTCTAGTTGCTCCCTCCGACCTTGAAAACCCGAGTCCTATTTATCCTTGCAGGGGGATGATCCACAATCCCTAGTTTCAGGAAACAACCATGCTTCCATAACCACCCTTATCCCTTATTTTCAGGATGCTGCAGTTGGATAAGGTTGACTGCTTGCCAGCTCAGTCACTCGGTTAGCACTCTGACCGTGATCCCGTCAATCACACGACTGGAGTCTGCCGGGTCTGCCTAAGCGCCATCTGCACTCAGTTCAGTCATGGGCACCACGCCCTTGCCTTGGATCAGTCATTGATAGCCTGGAATGTTAGTGCCACTCGACCGTGAGTGACTTTCCCTAGCGAGTCTTGCGGGAGCACCCGCACACATGTTGCCTGCCAGCTCGCCTTGGAACAGGTCTTGCAGGAGGATAGGGCTTCCAAGTCACCCGCCCTTGACTAAGTCTTGTGGGATCGCCCATGCCCACATTGCCTGCCATTTGGCATCCGCCTTGCTAGCCCGAGAGCAAGTCTTGTGGGAGGATAGGGCATCCAGGTCGCCCATGCCCGCATTGCCTGCCACTTGGCGTCCGCCTTGCTCACCCAGGAGCAAGTCTTGCAGGATGATAGGGCATCCAGGTCGCCTGCCCTTGACTGAGTCTTGTGGGAGTGCCCACGTCTGCATCGCCTGGCAGCTTACCCGTCCGTTCCAATTGATCCTTCGGCAGTCTTCCCTCGATCCTGTCCCTAGCTGCCATGCCATCGAGGGTCCGCCTAGCAGCCATGTTTGTGTCCGAGCATCAAGGGGCTAACAAACCTCCCCCACTTGAGGAAGCCAACACCCTCGTCGGAATAGAGTGGAGGTACTCTTGGATCTTGTCCTCGAATTGCCAAAGTGTTGCCTCCTTTTCCCAACTTGCTTCCGACATTGGCAACCCTTTCCATACAACCAGATACTTTGTTCTTCAGTTTTTCTTACTGTACCCCAACACATGGCGGTCCAGCACTCAGTCAACTTCTTGATCCAATTCCGTGCACACATTCAATGGAGCACGTCCTGCCCTAACGCGTTCAGCACCCGCATCTTCATGGTAGGTGTCACAGGGGTCGGAACTCACCCAAATTTTTCCGTTCCTGCGATGGTGCTGAGCAGTGTCCCGTACACTCTCAGCCAACCCAAACACGCACAGCGAAATAGCTTGGCGAGGTTTAGCAATCACGGATCGGGATCAAGCAATGCAAGGTAAGGGAAATCTCACTTGTATTCACAAACTAGAATTACAAGAACACGCAAAACCCTTACACGACCTTGCACGGTCACGTCCAAGTATATGCCTCGTACTCCGGCACTTGCACTCCTCACTTGGACGGGTGAACTTTGCTCCAGGAGTTCACACTTGGCTTTGGGAGAACTGGTCACACTGTTGCCGGGGCTTCCTTTGCTCGACCTTCTGTGATGGAGTGTTTCCTCTTAACTCTCTCCAGTTGCTCCCCTCGACCTTGAGACCCGGGGGCTATTTATACTTGCAGGTGGGGAATCCTCATCCCTAGTTTCTAGGGAACACCTCAGCTTCCATAACCACCCTTATCCCTTATTCTTAGGGATAAGATCGACTGCCAGCACAGTCCTCGGTCAGTACCTTGACCGAGACTCCCTCGTTCCACGACGGAAGTATACCGGGTCTGCCTAAGTGCCACCCACACTTAGCTCGGTCGTGGGCACTGCGCCCGTGCCTTGGATCAGTTGCATGGAACATTAGCGTCGCTCGACCGTGAGCGACTTCCCTAGCGAGTCTTCGGGAGAACCCGCGCGCCCGTTGCTTGCCAGCTTGCCTTTGAACGGGTCTTTCGGGAGGTTAGGGCGTCCAGTCCGCTTGCCCTTGACCGGGTCTTGCGGGAGTGCTCAGGCCCGCACTGCCCGCCACCTAGCGTCCGCCTTCCTCGCCCGGGAGCAAGTCTTCCGGGTGGTTAGGGCGTCCAGCTCACTCCATGACCGAGTCTTTAGGGAGGTTGGGAAGTCCAGCTCACCTTCCCTTGACCGAGTCTTGCGGGAGTGCTCCTTCCCGCATAGCCTGGCCCTTGCCCTATATATATCCCACTGATCCTTTGGCATTCTTCCCTCGATCCTTTCCCTAGCTGCCATGCCATCGAGGGTCCGCCTGGCAGCCATGTTCGTGTCCGAGCATCAAGGGGCTAACAAACCTCCCCCACTTGAGGAAGCCGACGCCCTCGTCAGAATAGAGTGGAGGTACTCCTGGATCTTGTCTTCAAACTGCCAGAGTGTTGCCTCCTTTTCCCAACTCGCCTCTAACATTGGCAACCCTTTCCATAGAACTAGGTACTCCGTTCTCCGGTTCTTCTTGCTGTATCCCAACACCGGTCGGTCCAGCACGCGGTCAACCTCCCTTTCCAATTCCGTGCGCACATTCAATGGAGCACATCTTGCCCTAACGCGGTCCGCATCCGCATCCTCATGGTAGGGCTTTAGGAAGCTGACATGGAAAGTCGGATGAATCTTCATCCTCTCGGGTAGTGCTAAGCGATAAGCCACTGCTCCAACTCACTTCACCACCTCGAATGGCCCATCATACCGCTGAATGAGGCCCTTGTGCCATCTCTTGCTCGTCACTTTCTTCCAGATTTGGGGCGTCAATTTCAGCATGACCTTGTCACCGACTTGAAATTCTAGCGGTCGACGCCCCTGATCCGCATACTTCTTCATGCGGCGGACAGCTTTGGCAACGCTGTCCTGTGCTTCCTCGAGCATTTCCTGCTTATTCCGGGCAAAACGGTATGCAGCAGGACATGGCCCTTCCTTCTTTTGTAGGGCCACTTCGGAAGGGGTCAATGGTTGATAGCCCAAAGCGAGCTCAAACGGACTGAACCCAGTGGCTGAGGAACGGTGCAAGTTGTAACAAAACTGCGCCGTGTCCAACAACTCCAGCCAATTCCGCTGACTGGCCGTGACATAGTGTCGTAGGTACTCTTCCAGCAGCTGGTTCATCCTCTCCGTTTGTCCATCCGTCTGCGGGTGGTTGGCTGTTGAGAACTTTAGCTCCGTCCCCATCATATTGAAGAGATGGGTCCAGAATCTCCCGGTGAACCGTGCATCTCGATCACTCACAATGTCCGTCGGGATCCCAAACAGCTTGACCAAGTGGCGGTAGAACTCTTCTGCCGCCGTTTCTGCAGAGCAATTCTTTGGGGTAGGCCTGAAGATCCCATACTTCGAGAACCTATCTACTACAACAATAACTCCATCAAAACCCTTAACCTCAGGGAAGCCACTGATGAAGTCCATAGAAACCGATACCCAAGGTTTCTCTGGAATAGGCAAAGGCTGCAACAAGCCCGCCTCAATGCGCCGTTCCGCCTTGTCTTGTTGACAAACAAGGCAAGTCTTAACGTATAGCTCAACGTCATTCTCCATCTTCGGCCAGAAGTAGGAGCGTGCCAACAGCGCCAGCATCCTTTCCCGTCCGGGATGCCCAGCCCATTGCGCGTCATGATGTTCGCGCAACAGCTGTGTCCTCAGCCCTCCGCCGGGGACGAATACGCAACCACCCTTCACATATAGCAAGCCATCCTCAAGCCAGTACCTCCGCACGGTACCATCTTGAACTTGCGCAACCAACTTTTGGTATACCCGGTCCTCCTTCGCCTGATCCTTCAGTTTGCCTACGAAGGTGGACTCCAATTGGGTTAGCGCAGCAATTGTCTCTACTGCCTTCCTGCTCAAAGCGTCGGCAACTTGGTTGTGGCGCCCCGGCCTATGCTCCCACTCGAAGTCATACTCGGCCAGGAACTCTTGCCACCGGGCCTGCCTTGGGGACAACTTCTTCTGTGTCTTAAAGAAAGTGTTTGCAACATTATCCGTCTTGATCACAAAAGAAGTGCCAAGTAAGTATACCCGCCATGCCCTTAGGCAATGCACAACCGCCAACATTTCCTTCTCATGCGCGGAGTAGCGTTGTTCAGCCGGCTTCAACTTCCAACTCTCGAACGCTACCGGGTGCCCATCTTGCACCAACACTCCGCCTGCAGCACGATCCGAGGCATCCGTATGGACTTCGAACGGCCTATCGAAGTCCGGAAGCTTCAGCACAGGTTCGGCCACAATCCGGGACTTGATCTTCTCGAAAGCGTCCGCACACGCCGCATCCCAAGCCCACGGTTTGCCCTTCTGTAGTAGATCGGTGAGCGGGGATACCAGCTTCGAGTATCCCTTGATGAACTTGCGGTAGTAGTTTGCCAACCCGAGGAAACTCCGCAAGTCGCCCACTTTGGTGGGAGCCATCCACTCCCTAATGGCTTGCACCTTTCGGGGATCCATCTTCACCATGCCCCCGCCAATCACGTGTCCAAGGAAGTTGATTTCCTTGGTGCAGAACTCGCACTTCTCCTTTTTTACGTATAACCGGTGTTCCCTTAGCCGCTGGAACACAAAACGTAAACGTCCAAGATGGTCCTCTAGAGACCAGCTGTAGACAACAATGTCATCGAGATACACAACCACAAACTTGTCTATAACATCATGAAACACATCATTCATGAGATTGCAAAATGTGGCAGGTGCATTGGTTAAGCCAAACGGCATAACCTTAAACTCATATGACCCATACCGAGTCACCATTGTCGTCTTTGGCATGTCGCCCTCCGCTATGTGAACTTGCCAATATCCCGATCTCAGGTCCAACTTGGTGAAGAATTCGGCTCCACTGAGTCGATCGAACAAGTTTGCAATCAATGGCACGGGATACTTGTTCTTCACGGTGACCTTGTTCAACCCGTGGTAGTCCACGCACAACCGCAACGTGCCATCTTGCTTCTCCTGGAACAGCACTGGCGCTCCAAAGGGCACCTTGGAAGGTTGAACTTTCCCCGAATCCAACAAGTCCTAGAGTTGTTTCCATAATTCCTCCAGTTCTTTAGGCGACATCCGGTAAGGAGCTTTAGCTGGTGGCCTTGTCCCCGGAATCAACTCGATCTTGTGATCTACTGCCCGCCTTGGCGGTAAGCCCTTGGGCAGCTCCTCGGGCATAACGTCACAAAAGTCGCCTAGAATTCCTTGCACCACGTCAGGAACATCCGCGGTCTTGCTCCGCTCAGGCTCTGACTCATGGATCGCTGCAAGGTATGTTGGCTGGCCCCTCTTCCAGCCTTTGGCTATTTGCATAGCCGAGACCCTTTCGGTCCTAATGTCCTCCGCATGGTTAAGGCCCTTAACTCCCCGAACAAAGCAAGGCTTCTTCGGGTCTGAGATGAACAAACCAGACACATGTGGCATGACTGAAACACAAGCTTTCATGAGAAAGTTGTTACCGAGTATTACGTCAAAATCGTCCATAGGGATGATCATGACGTCAATGGCCCCTGACCAATCACCAATCTGGACCGGCACTCCTTTGGCCATCCCAAGTACCGGCCTACTTTGGGAGTTGACAACTTTGATGCGGCTGGCTTGCTTTTGGATCCGCAATCCATAGGCTTGCCCAACACGATCCGACACGAAGTTGTGCGTTGCGCCAGTATCCACCATTGCCACCACTTCCTTGGTGTTCAGGGTCATCGGTATATACATCAATCCCTGCTCCTGCGCCTTCCTTCCTGATCGGATGGCGCCAAGAATTTGGAGAGGTGCCACTCTCGTTTGCTCATCATCGGAGTCGGAGTCGGTCCTATTCACCAAGGCCGACAGCTTCTCCCTCTTCGGGCAATCTCGAGCACGATGGGGGCCGTTGCAGATGAAGCACCCTGGGTGGGTCTTGGGGTCCTTAAGGGACGAACCTTCCGTCGCCTTCCCCTTTCCCTTGTCTCCCTTGGATGACTTCCCTTTCTCGGCTTTGCCCGCACCCTTGCTAGGCTTGGCCGCCTTGTCCTTCGACTTCTCGGCCTGTTTCCCCTTCGGGTCGCTCTTTGATACACGGATGTCAATCAACGCATCCGCCTTTGCCATCGCGGTCTGGAGGTCTTGGACTCCTTGCCTTCGCAGCTCAAGTTGAGCCCACGATTGAAGACCCCACATAAAGTTGAACAGCTTGTCCAACTCGGACATCTCTGTGACGTCAAGCAATAAGGAACTAAATTCCTTAACATAGTCACGTACCGTACCCGTCTACCTGAGGTTGCACAATGCATCCCGAGCAGCCCACGAGGTATTCGTGGGAAGGAACTGCTCCTTGAGTTCCTTCTTCAGCGTTGGCCAATCTCTGATGCGTGGCCGCTCGCCGGTCGCAGCGTCCTGCTCACGGGTTCGCCACCAGAGTTTTGCATCGCCCACCAAATACATGACTGCCATCGAGACTTGTTCCCCTACTGGAACTTTTCCTACCTCGAAGTAATGCTTGATGTCCCACAAGAAATTTTCGAGTTCCTTGGAACTCCTAGCGCCTATAAAGGCTTTGGGTTCAGGTATCTTTACCTTAGCCCGAGATCCCTCTGCTTCGGCTACTCCAGCAGCCAGCGCACGTCGGAGGATGCTCACCTCCTCCTTCAACCGGACAACGTCTGGAACTAGCGCTGCCAGAACATCCGCTACAGTTCTGTTGGCTCCAGACATGTTGCCGAGGGACGTTTCCAAAGCCGCTACTCGATCCCTTAACGCATCCATCCGGGACATCCACAAGTCACCGGTCGCTTGCTATTCCAATCCTCGCACACCGCTTGAACGCGGCTCTGATACCAGCTGTCACAGGGGTCGGAACTCACCCAAATTTTTCCGTTCCTGCGATGGTGCTGAGCAGTGTCCCGTACACTCTCAGCCAACCCAAACACGCACAGCGAAATAGCTTGGCGAGGTTTAGCAATCACGGATCGGGATCAAGCAATGCAAGGTAAGGGAAATCTCACTTGTATTCACAAACTCGAATTACAAGAACATGCAAAACCCTTACACGACCTTGCACGGTCACGTCCAAGTATATGCCTCGTACTCCGGCACTTGCACTCCTCACTTGGATGGGTGAACTTCGCTCCAGGAGTTCACACTTGGCTTTGGGAGAACTGGTCACACTGTTGCCGGGGCTTCCTTTGCTCGACCTTCTGTGATGGAGTGTTTCCTCTTAACTCTCTCCAGTTGCTCCCCTCGACCTTGAGACCCGGGGGCTATTTATACTTGCAGGTGGGGAATCCTCATCCCTAGTTTCTAGGGAACACCTCAGCTTCCATAACCACCCTTATCCCTTATTCTTAGGGATAAGATCGACTGCCAGCACAGTCCTCGGTCAGCACCTTGACCGAGACTCCCTTGTTCCACGACGGAAGTATACCGGGTTTGCCTAAGTGCCACCCGCACTTAGTTCGGTCGTGGGCACCGCGCCCGTGCCTTGGATCAGTTGCATGGAACATTAGCGTCGCTCGACCGCGAGCGACTTCCCTAGCGAGTCTTCGGGAGAACCTGCGCGCCCGTTGCTTGCCAGCTTGCCTTTGAACGGGTCTTTCGGGAGGTTAGGGCGTCCAGCCCGCTTGCCCTTGACCGGGTCTTGCGGGAGTGCTCAGGCCCGCACTGCCCGCCACCTAGCGTCCGCCTTCCTCGCCCGGGAGCAAGTCTTCCGGGTGGTTAGGGCGTCCAGCTCACTCCCTGACCGAGTCTTTAGGGAGGTTGGGAAGTCCAGCTCACCTTCCCTTGACCGAGTCTTGCGGGAGTGCTCCTTCCCGCATAGCCTGGCCCTTGCCCTATATATATCCCACTGATCCTTTGGCATTCTTCCCTCGATCCTTTCCCTAGCTGCCACGCCATCGAGGGTCCGCCTGGCAGCCATGTTCGTGTCCGAGCATCAAGGGGCTAACAGTAGGGCTTCAGGAAGTTGACATGGAAAGTGGGATGAATCTTCATCCTCTCAGGTAGCGCCAAGCGATAAGCCACCGCTCCCACTCACTTCACTACCTCGAACGGTCCATCATACAGCTGAATGAGGCCCTTGTGCCATCTCTTGCTCGTCACTTTCTTCCAAATTTGGGGCGTCAATTTCAGCATGACCTTGTCACTGACCTGAAATTCCAGTGGTTGACGCCCTTGATCCACATATTTCTTCATGCAGCGGACAGCTTTGGCAAGGCTGTCCTGTGCTTCCTCGAGCATCTCCTGCTTATTCCGGGCAAAACGGTAAGCAGCAGGACATGGCCCTTCCTTCTTTTGTAGGGCCACTTCGGAAGGGGTCAATGGTTGATAGCCCAAAGTGAGCTCAAACGGACTGAACCCAGTTACTGAGGAATGGTGCAAGTTGTAGCAAAACTGTGCTGTATCCAATAGTTCCAGCCAATTCCGCTGACTGGCAGTGACATAGTGTCGCAAGTACTCTTCCAGCAGCTGGTTCATTCTTTCCGTTTGTTCGTCCGTCTGCGGGTGGTTTGTTGTCGAGAACTTTAGTTCCCTCCCCATCATCTTGAAGAGATGGGCCCAGAATCTCCTAGTGAATCTTGCATCTCGATCACTCACGATGTCCGTCGGGATCCTAAACAGCTTGACCAAGTGGTGATAGAACTCTTCCACCGCCGTTTCCGCAGAGCAATTCTTTGGGGTAGGCCTGAAGATCCCATACTTTGAGAACCTGTCTACCACAACCATGACTCCATCAAAACCCTTAACCTCAGGGAAGCCGCTGATGAAGTCCATAGAAACCAACACCCAAGGTTTCTCTGGAATAGGCAAAGGCTGCAGCAAGCCTGCCTAGGTGTGCCGCTCGACCTTGTCTTGTTGGCAAACAAGACATGTCTTGACAAAAAGTTCAACGTCGTTCTCCATCTTCGGCCAGAAGTAGGAACGGGTCAACAACGCGAGCATCCTTTCCTATTCGGGATGCCCAGCCCATTGCGCATCATGATGTTCGCACAACAGTTGAGTCCTCAGCCCTCCGCTGGGAACGAATACGTGACCACCCTTTGCGTACAACAATCCATCCTCGATCCAGTACCTCCTCACGGTACCCTCTTGGACTTGCGTGACCAGCTTCTGGTATACCCAATCCTCCTTCACCTGATCCTTTAGTTTGCCCACGAAGTCGGACTCCAGCTGGGTCAACGTAGTGACCACTTCTACTGCCTTCCTGCTCAATGCATCGGCAACCTGGTTGTGACGCCTTGGCCTATGCTCCCACTCGAAGTCATACTCGGCCAGGAACTCCTACCACCGGGCCTGCCTTGGGGACAACTTCTTCTGCGTCTTAAAGAAGGTGTTTGCAACATTATCTGTCTTGATTACAAAAGAAGTACCCAACAAGTATACCCGCCAAGCCTGTAGGCAGTGCACAACCGCCAACATTTCCTTCTCGTGCGCAGAGTAGCATTGCTCAGTTGGCGTCAGCTTCCAGCTCTCAAACGCCACTGGGAGACTGTCTTGCACCAGCACCCCGCCTGCAGCATGATCAGAAGCATCCGTATGGACTTCGAACGGCCTATCGAAGTCCGGTAGCTTGAGCACAGGTTCGGCTACAATCCGGGACTTGATCTTCTCGAAGGCATCTGCACATGCCCCATCCCAAGTCCACGGCTTGCCCTTCTGCAGCAGATCAGTGAGCGGGGATACCATCTTCGAGTATCCCTTGATGAATTTCCTATAGTAGTTAGCCAAACCAAGGAAACTTCACAGCTCGCTCACCTTGGTCAGAGTATACCATTCCTTGATGGATTGTACCTTCCGAGGATCCATTTGCACCATGCCACCTCCAATCACGTGGCCAAGGAAGTTGATTTCCCGAACGTAGAACTCACACTTCTCCTTCTTTATGTATAATTGGTGTTCCCTTAGCCACTAGAACACACAATGTAAATGGCCAAGATGTTCTTCTAGAGACCGGCTATACATGACAATATCATCGAGATACACAACCACAAACTTGTCTATTATATCATGAAAAACATCATTCATGAGATTACAAAATGTGGCTGGTGCATTGGTCAAGCCAAACAGCATGACCTTAAACTCAAAGGACCCATAACAAGTCACCATTGTCATCTTTCGCTCATTGCCCTCCGCAATGCGGACTTGCCAATATCCCGATCTCAAGTCCAACTTGGTGAAGAATTCGGCTCCACTGAGCCGATCGAACAAGTCTACAATCAAAGGTACGGGATACTTGTTCTTCACGGTGACTTTGTTCAGCCCACGGTAGTCCACACACAACCGCAATGTGCCATCCTGCTTCTCTTGGAACAGCACGGGTGCTCCATAGGGCGCCTTGGAGGGTTGAACTTTCCCCGAATCCAGCAAGTCTTGGAGTTGTTTCTGCAACTCCTCCAGTTCCTTAGGCAACATCCGGTAAGGTGCTTTTGCAGGTGGCCTTGTTCCCGGAATCAGCTCGATCTTGTGATCTACTGCCCGCCTTGGTGGTAAGCCCTTCAGCAGCTCATCGGGCTTAACATCACAAAAGTCACCTACGATCCCTTGCACCATGTTAGGAATCTCCACATTCTTGCCCCTCTCGGGCTCTAACTCGTGGATTGCTGCAAGGTAAGTCGGCTGGCCCCTCTTCCAGCCTTTGGCTATCTGCATAGCCGAGACCCTTTCGGTCCGAATGTCCTCTGCATGGTTAAGGCCCTTAAATCCCCGAACGAAGCAAGGCTTCTTCGAGTTTGTGATCAACAAACCAGACAAGTGTGGCATGACCGAAACAAAAGCTTTCATAAGAAAGTTGTTACTGAGTATTACGTCAAAATCATCCATAGGAATGATCATGACGTCAATGTTCCCCAACCATTTGCCGATCTGGACCGGCACTCCTTTGGCCATCCCAAGCACCGGCCTACTTTGGGAGTTGACAGCTTTGATGCGGCTGGCTTGCTTCAAGATCCACAATCCATAGGCTTGCACAACACGATCCGACACGAAGTTGTGCGTCATGCCAGTGTCCACCATTGCCACCGCCTCCTTGGCATTCAGGGTCATCGGTATGTACATCAATCCCTGCTCCTGTGCCTTTATTCTCGAGCGGATGGTGCCAAGTATTTGGAGAGGTGCCACTCTAGTTTGCTCATCATCCGAGTTGGAGTCAGTCTTGTTCACCAGGGCTGACAACTTCACTCTTTTCAGGCAATCATGAGCACGATGGGGGCCATTGTAGATGAAGCACCCCGGGTGGGTCTTGGGGTCCTTAAGGGACGAACCTTCCGTCGCCTTCCCCTTCCCTTTGTCTCCCTTGGGTGACTTTGCCTTCTCGGCTTTGCTTGCACCCTTGCTAGGCTTGGCCGCCTTGTCCTTAGACTTCTCGGCCTTCTTCCCCTTCGGGTCGCTCTTTGATACACGGATGTCAACCAATGCATCCGCCTTTGCCATTGCGGTTTAGAGGTCTTGGACTCCTTGCCTTCGCAGCTCAAGTTGAGCCCATGATTGAAGACCCCGCATGAAGTTGAACAACTTGTCCAACTCGGACATCTCTGTGACATCAAGCAACAAGGAACTAAATTCCTTAACATAGTCACGTACCATACCCGTCTGCCTCAAGTTGCACAATGCATCCCGAGCAGCCCACAAAGTGTTCATGGGAAGGAACTGCTCCTTGAGTTCCTTCTTTAGCTTAGGCCAATCTCTAATGCGTGGCTGCCCACCAATTGCAGCGTCCTGCTCAGGGGTTCACCACCAGAGCTTCGCATCACTCGACAGATACATGACTGCCATCTTGTTGCCCTCCTGGAACCTTTCCTGCCTCGAAAAAGTGTTCGCTGTCCCAAAGAAAGTTTTTGAGTTCCTTGGAACTCCAAGTGCCTGTAAAGGCGTTGGGTTCAGGTATCTTTACCTTAGCCTGAGATCCCTCTGCTTCGGCTGCACCACCAGCCAGCGCACGTCGGAGGATGCCCACCTCCTCCTTCAAACGGACAACGTCTGGAACTAGAGCTGCCAGAACTTTTGCCATGGTTCCACTTACTCCAGACATGTTGTCGAGGGATGTTTCCAAAGCCGCCACTCAATCTCTTAACGCATCCATGCAGGACATTCAAGTCACCGCTCACTTGCTGTTAAAATTCCTCGCACACCGCTGAATGCAGCTCTGATACCAACTGTCATAGGGGTCAGAATTCACCCAAAATTTTCTATTCCTGTGATGGTGCTGAGCAGTGTCCCATACACTCTCAGCCAACCCAAACACACACACAGCGAAATAGCTTGGCGAGGTTTAGCAATGAGGATCGGGATCAAGCAATGCAAGGTAAGGGAAATCTCACTTGTATTCACAAACTCGAATTACAAGAACACGCAAAACCCTTACACGACCTTGCACGGTCACGCCCAAGTATATGCCTTGTGTTTCCCACACTTGCACTCCTCACTTGGACTGGTGAACTTCGCCCCGGGAGTTCACGCTCAGCTTTGAGGGAACTGGTCACAATGCTGCCGGCCTTCCTTTGCTCGACCTTCTGTGATGGAGTGTTTTCCTCTCGACTCAATCCAGTTGCTCCCTCCGACCTTGAAGACCTGAGTCCTATTTATCCTTGTAGGGGGAGGATCCACGATCCCTAGTTTTCAGGAAACAACCATGCTTCCATAACCACCCTTATCCCCTATTTTCAGGATGCTGCAGTTGGATAAGGTTGACTGCTTGCCAGCTCAGTCACTCGGTCAGCACTCTGACCGTGACCCTGTCAATCACACGATTGGACTCTACCGGGTCTGCCTGAGCGCCATCTACACTCAGTTTGGTCATGGGCACCACGCTCTTGCCTTGGATCAGTCACTGATAGTCTAGAACGTTAGCACCGCTCGACCGTGAGCGACTTTCCCTAGCGAGTCTTGCAGGAGCACCCACACACACGTTGCCTGCCAGCTCACCTTGGAATGTGTCACAGGGGTCGGAACTCACCCAAATGTTTCCGTTCCTGCGATGGTGCTGAGCAGTGTCCCGTACACTCTCAGCCAACCCAAACACGCATAGCGAAATAGCTTGGCGAGGTTTAGCAATCACGGATCGGGATCAAGCAATGCAAGGTAAGGGAAATCTCACTTGTATTCACAAACTGGAATTACAAGAACATGCAAAACCCTTACACGACCTTGCACGGTCACACCCAAGTATATGCCTCGTGTCTCCGGCACTTGCACTCCTCACTTGGACGGGTGAACTTCGCTCCAGGAGTTCACACTTGGCTTTGGGAGAACTGGTCACACTATTGCCGGGGCTTCCTTTGCTCGACCTTCTGTGATGGAGTGTTTCCTCTTAACTCTCTCCAGTTGCTCCCCTCGACCTTGAGACCCGGGGGCTATTTATACTTGCAGGTGGGGAATCCTCATCCCTAGTTTCTAGGGAACACCTCAGCTTCCATAACCACCCTTATCCCTTATTCTTAGGGATAAGATCGACTGCCAGCACAATCCTCGGTCAGCACCTTGACCGAGACTCCCTCGTTCCACGACAAAAGTATACCGGGTCTGCCTAAGTGCCACCCGCACTTAGTTCGGTCGTGGGCACCGCGCCCATGCCTTGGATCAGTTGCATGGAACATTAGCGTCGCTCGACTGTGAGCGACTTCCCTAGCGAGTCTTCGGGAGAACCCGCGCGCCCGTTGCTTGCCAGCTTGCCTTTGAACGGGTCTTTCGGGAGGTTAGGGCGTCCAGCCCGCTTGCCCTTGACCGGGTCTTGCGGGAGTGCTCAGGCCCGCACTGCCCGCCACCTGGTGTCCGCCTTACTCGCCCGGGAGCAAGTCTTCCGGGTGTTTAGGGCGTCCAGCTCACTTCCCTGACCGAGTCTTTCGAGAGGTTGGGAAGTCCAGCTCACCTTCCCTTGACCGAGTCTTGTGGAAGTGCTCCTTCCCGCATAGCCTGGCCCTTGCCCTATATATATCCCACTGATCCTTTGGCATTCTTCCCTCGATCCTTTCCCTAGCTGCCATGCCATCGAGGGTCCGCTTGGCAGCCATGTTCGTGTCCGAGCATCAAGGGGCTAACAGAATGGGTCTTGCGGGAGGATAGGGCTTCCAAGTCACCCGCTGTCAGCCCCTTGATGCTCGGACACGGAAAGGGCTGCTATGCAGGTCCTCGATCACATAGCAACCAGGGCCAGCATCGGGGGAAAGGCTGCTGAAGGATCAGTTGGTATGGAGCAGTGGGTGGGCAGGCGACGCGGGCAAAGGATTCTTCCGCGAGGCTTGCTCCATGGCAGAGTGGTAGGAGGTGTGCGCGCAGCTACTCCCGTAGGGTGTGCTCAGGGGCGGGTGACAGGAGTGCCCTAAGCCTTCCTAAGACTTGCTCCCTAGTGGATTGGCAAGTGGTGTGCACACAGCTACTCCCACAGAGCGCGCTCAAGGGCAGGCGACAGGGACGCCCCAAGCCCTCCTAAGACCGGCTCTAGGGTGCGCTGGGAGGCTGCGGGTGCGCACAAGCTCCCGCTACCTGGTTCCTGGAACGGACCGCCAGGATGCTCTAGGAATGCCATAAGCACCGCAAATGCCATTAGGGAAGGTTGCTCATGGTCGAGCAACACCTCAGACGCCAGCAGCTGATCCAAGGCTCGGGCACAGGCCTGGGGCCAAGCAGTGTGTTGGTGGCAATTGGCCGAACCAGACCAGCTCCAGTCATAGGGGCGCGGGCTCCCGATCAAAGGCGACCAGAGGACTGAGCTGGCAAGTAGTTCACCTGCTCCCGTCCATCTGTCTACTCCAGGCAGCCCCACTGCTGCAGGCACCAACTCCTGCTCAGCAGGTAGGGGAAAGCAGGGGTGGCCAGGTAACTGTGCTACCTGCTCCCGCAAGGATAAAGGGGCGGTTGATCTGCAGGTAGACGACACACGAGAAGGCACACATAGAGAGACACAATTCAGGTGAGCAAGCAAGCCAGGCCAGGAGGAAGGAAGATTGGGGCTACCGCAGAGAAGTCTTTGACAGAGAGCTGGACCTGGAAGGTCGGCACTGCTGTCTCCAGTTCCTCCAGCTGAGTGTTGACTCCTGGGGCGAGTTCATCAGCCCAAGTGTGGGGCGCTAGTGCGGGACGTGCAAAGGTGCACACTTGGGGTGTCAGTGTGCATTCGTGTAAGGGTTTTGCATATTCTTGTAATCCAGTTTGTGAATACAAGTGAGGCTTTCCCTTACCATGTGTTGTTTGATTCTGTCCCTTTTGTTGTTAAACCTCACCGAGCTGCATTGTTGTGTGTGTTGGGTTGGCTAAGAGTGTGCAGAACACTGCTCAACACCATCGTAGGATCGGAAAATTTTGGGTGAAGTCCGACCCCTGTGACAATTGGTATCAGAGCCACGTTCAGTGGTAAGGTTGGCGTCTTCAACAACAAACGACCAGTGACCTGAATGTCATGTATGAACGCACTGAAGGATCAAGTTGCGACCTTAGAAGCATCCCTCGGCAACATGTCCAGAGTTGGTGGGATGGTAGCAAAGGCGCTGGCATCCCTTGTTCCAGAAGTTGCCCGGTTAAAGGAGGAAGTGTGCGTCCTCTGACATGCGTTGGCTGCGGGGGCAGCTGAAGCAGAGGGATCTCAGGCGAAGGTAAGAATACCTGAACCCAAAGCCTTCACAGGCGCTTGGAGTTCCAAGGAGCTTGAGAACTTCTTGTGGGACATCAAACACTACTTCGAGGCAGGGAGAGTTCCAGAAGGGGAACAGGTCTCGATGGCCGTCATGTACCTATCCGGAGACGCGAAGCTCTGGTGGCGGACCCGTGAGCAAGATGCTGCCACTGGTGGGCGGCCGTGCATCAGAGACTGGCCTTCACTGAAGAAGGAGCTCAAGGAGCAGTTCCTTCCCACGAATACTTCGTGGGCTGCTCAGGATGCGCTGTGCAACTTGAGATAGACCGGCACGGTGCGTGACTATGTCAAGGAGTTCAGCTCCTTGCTGCTGGATGTCACGGAGATGTCCGAGTTGGACAAGCTATTCAACTTCATGCGGGGCCTTTAGTCGTGGGCTCAACTTGAGCTGCAAAGGCAGGGAGTCCAAGACCTCCAGACCGCGATGGCGAAGCTGGATGCGCTGATTGACATCCATGTAGCCAAGAGCGAACCGAAGGGGAAGCAGGCTGAGAAGCCAAAGGACAAGGTGTCCAAGCCTGGAAAGAACGCAGGCAAAGGCAGGAAGAAGAAGCCGCCCAAGGGAGACACAGGGAAGGGGAAGGCAACGGAAGGCCCGTCCCTAAAGGACCCCAAGACACACCCAAGGTGCTTCATCTGCAACAGCCCCCATCATGCTTGTGAGTGCCCGAAGAGGGAGAAGCTGTCAGCCCTGGTAAATAGGACGGACTCCGACTCCGATGGCAAATAGACCAGAGTGGCATCTCTCTAAATCCTTGGTGCCATCCGCTCGAGGAGGAAGGCACTGGAGCTGGGACTGATGTACATACCAATGACCCTCAATGCCAAGGAGGCAGTGGCAATGGTGGACACCAGCGCGACGCGCAACTTCGTGTCGGACTGAGTTGTGCAAGCCTATGGACTATGGATCCAGAATCAAGCCAGCCGCATCAAAGCTGTCAACTCCTAGAGCAAGCCCGTGCTTGGGATGGCCAAGGGAGTGCCAGTCTAGATTGGCGAGTGGTCAGGGAGCATCGATATCATGGTCATTCCGATGGACGATTTCGATGTTATCCTTGGTAACAACTTTCTGGTGAAAGCTTGTGTATTAGTCATGCCACACCTGCCTGGTTTGTTGATTGCAGACCTGAAGAAGCCGTGCTTCGTTCGGGGGATTCAAGGGCCTCAATCATGTGGAGGACATTCAAACCGAGAAGGCTGGAAGAAGGGCCAGCCAACCTACCTTGCAGCTATCCACGAGACAGAGCCTGAGCTGGGCGGGACTGCAGAGGTCCCAGAAGTGGTGCAAGGGATCCTAGGTGACTTTTGTGATGTTATGCCCGAGGAGCTACCCAAGGGCTTGCCACCAAGGCAGGCGGTAGATCACAAGATCGAGCTGATTCCAGGAACAAGGCCACCTGCTAAGGCACCTTATCGGATGTCGCCTAAGAAGCTGGAGGAGTTGCGGAAACAACTCTAGGACTTACTGGATTCGGGGAAGGTTCAACCCTCCAAGGCGCCCTTCGGAGCGCCTGTGCTATTCCAGGAGAAGCAGGATGGCATGCTGTGGTTGTGCGTGGACTACCGCGGGTTAAACAAAGTCACCATGAAGGATAAGTACCCCGTGCCATTGATTGCCAACTTGTTCGACTGCCTCAGTGGAGCCGCATTCTTCACCAAGTTGGACCTGAGATCGGGATACTGGCAAGTGCGCATAGTGGAAGGCGACGAGCCAAAGATGACAATGGTGACTCGGTATGGGTCCTATGAGTTTAAGGTTATGCCATTTGGCCTAACCAATGCACCAGCCACATTTTGTAATCTCATGAATAATGTGTTTCATGATATAATAGACAAGTTTGTGGTTGTGTATCTCGATGATATTGTCATCTATAGTTGATCTCTAGAGGAACACCTTGGGCATTTATGTTTTCTGTTCCAACGGTTGGGGGAACACCGGTTATATGTAAAGAAGGAGAAGTGTGAGTTCTACACCAAGGAGATCAACTTCCTTGGACACATGATTGGTGGGGGCATGGTGCGGATGGACCCTCGAAAGGTGCGAGCCATCCAGGAGTGGGCTGCTCCAACCAAGGTGGGCGAGCTGCGAAGTTTCCTGGGATTGGCAAACTATTACCGCAAGTTCATCAAGGGATACTCGAAGCTGGTATCCCCGCTCACCGATCTACTGCAGAAAGGCAAACCATGGGCTTGGGATGGGGCGTGTGTGGACACCTTTGGGAAGATCAAGTCCCGGATTGTGGCCGAACCTGTGCTCAAGCTTCCGGACTTCGACAGGCCATTTGAAGTCCATACGGATGCCTCTGATCGTGCTGCAAGCGGAGTGTTGGTGCAAGACAGGCACCCCGTAGTATTCGAGAGCTGGAAGTTGAAGCCAGCTGAGCAACGCTACTCCGCGCACGAGAAGGAAATGTTGGCGGTGGTGCACTGCCTGCGGACTTGGTGGGTATATCTACTCGGCACTTCTTTTGTGATCAAAACTGATAATGTTGCAAACACTTTCTTTAAGACACAGAAGAAGCTATCCCCAAGGCAGGCCCGGTGGCAGGAGTTCCTGGCCGAATATGACTTCGAGTGGGAGCATAGGCCAGGGCGCCACAACCAGGTTGCCGACGCATTGAGCAGGAAGACAGTGGAGACGGTTGCTGCGCTGACCCAGCTGGAATCCGACTTCGTAGGCAAATTGAAGGATTAGGCGAAGGAGGATCGGTTGTACCAGAAGCTGGTCGCGCAGGTCCAAGAGGGTACCATGAGAAGGTACTGGATTGAGGATGACTTTTTGTACGTGAAGGGTGGTCGCATGTTTGTCCCTAGCGGAGGGCTGAGGACTCAGCTGCTGCACGAACATCAAGATGTGCAGTGGGCGGGGCATCCTGGACGGGAAAGAATGCTTGCGCTACTGAATCGCGCCTACTTCTGGCCAAAGATGGAGGATGATGTTGAGCTCTTCATCAGAACATGTCTTGTTTGCCAGCAGGACAAGGTCGAGCAGCGCACCGAGGCAGGCTTGTTGTAGCCTCTACCTATTTGGGTGTCAGTTTCTATGGACTTCATCAGCGGCTTCCCAGAGGTTCAAGGCTTCGATGGAGTCATGGTGGTGGTAGACAGGTTCTCAAAGTATGGGATCTTCAGGCCTACCCCAAAGAGTTGTTCAGCGGAGACGGCGGCAGAAGAGTTCTACCGCCATGTGGTCAAGCTGTTTGGGATCCCGACAGACATCATGAGTGATCGGGATGCCCGGTTCACTGGGAGGTTCTGGACCCATCTCTTCAACATGATGGGGACTGAGCTAAAGTTCTCAACCGCTAACCACCCGCAGACGGGCGGGCAAACGGAGAGGATGAACCAGTTGCCGGAGGAGTATTTGAGGCACTATGTCACTGCCAGCTAGCGGAATTGGCTGGAGCTCCTGGACACGGCGCAGTTTTGCTACAACCTGCACCGTACCTCAGCAACTGGGTTCAGTCCGTTTGAGCTCGCTTTGGGCTACCAACCATTGACCCCCTCCGAAGTGGCTCTCCAAAAGAAGGAAGGGCCATGTCCTGCTGCTTACCGCTTTGCCCGGAACAAGCAGGAAATGCTCAAGGAACACAGGACAGCCTCGCCAAAGCTGTCCGCCACATGAAGAAATATGCGGACCAGGGGCATTGACTGCTGGAATTTCAGGTCAGTGACAAGGTCATGCTGAAACTGACGCCCCAAATCTGGAAGAAAGAGATGGCACAAGGGTCTCATCCGGTGCTATGATGGACCGTTCGAGGTTGTGAAGCGGATGGGAGCAGTGGCTTACCGCTTAGCACTACCTGAGAGGATGAAGATTCACCCTACTTTCCATATCAGCTTCCTGAAGCCTTACCACGAGGACACGGATGCGGAATGCATGAGGGCAAGGCGGGCTCCATTGAACGTGTGCACAAAGTTGGAGAAGGAGGTTGATCGGGTGCTGGACCGACAGGTGTTGGGATACAGCAAGAAGAACCAAAGAACAGAGTATCTGGTTCTATGGAAAGGCTGCCAAGGTCGGAAGTGAGCTGGGAGAAGGAGGCGACATTCTGGCAATTCGAGGAGAAGATCTAGAAGTACCTCCACTCTATTCTGACGAGGGCGTCGGCTTCCTCAAATGGGGGAGGTTTGTCAACCCCTTGATGCTCGGACATGGAAAGGGCCGCTATGCAGGTCCTCGATCGCATAGCAACTAGGGCCAGGATCACGGGAAAGGCTGCTGAAGGATCAGTTGGTATGGAACGGCGGGTGGGCAGGTGATGCAGGCAAAGGATTCTTCCACGAGGCTTGCTCCATGGCAGAGTGGCAGGAGGTGTGCGCGCAGCTGCTCCCGTAGGGCGTGCTCAAGGGCGGGCGACAGGAGTGCCCTAAGCCTTCCTAAGACTTGCTCCCTAGTGGATTGCCAGGCGGCGTGCGCACGGCTACTCCCGCAGAGAGGTGTGCGCGCGGCTGCTCGCATAGGGCGTGCTCAAGGGCAGGCGACAGGAGTGCCCTAAGCCTTCCTAAGACTTGCTCCCTAGCGGATTGCCAGGCAGCGTGCGCATGGCTACTCCCGCAGAGCGCGCTCAAGGGCAGGCGACAGGGACGCCCCAAGCCCTCCTAGGACTCGCTCCAGGGTGAGCTGGGAGGCTGCAGGTGTGCACAAGCTCCCGCTACCCGGTTCCTGGAACGGACCGCCAGGATGCTCTAGGAATGCCATAAGCTCCGCAAATGCCATTAGGGAAGGTTGCTCATGGTCGAGCAACACCTCGGACGCCAGCAGCTGATCCAAGGCGTGGGCACAGGCCCGGGGCCGAGCAGTGTGTTGGTGGCAACCGGCTGGACCAGACCAGCTCCAGTCGTAGGGGTGCAGGCTCCCGGTCAAAGGCGACCAGAGGACTGAGCTGGCAAGCAGTTCACCTGCTCCCGTCCATCTGTCTACTCCAGGCAGCCCCACTGCTGCAGGCACCAACTCCTGCTCGGCAGGTAGGGGAAAGCAGGGGCAGCCAGGGAACTGTGCTACCTGCTCCCGCAAGGATAAAGGGGCGGTTGATCTGCAGGTAGACGACACATGAGAAGGCACACACAGAGAGACACAATTCAGGCGAGCGAGTGAGCAAGCAAGCGAGCAAGCAAGCCAGGCCAGGAGGAAGGAAGACTGGGGCTACGACAGAGAAGTCTTTGACAGAGAGCTGGACCCGGAAGGTCGGCACTGCTGTCTCCAGTTCCTCCAGCCGAGCGTGGACTCCCGGGGCGAGTTCATCAGCCCAAGCATGGGGCGCTAGTGCGGGACGCACAAAGGCGCACACTTGGGGTGTCAGTGTGCATTCGTGTAAGGGTTTTGCATATTCTTGTAATCCGGTTTGTGAATACAAGTGAGGTTTTCCCTTACCGTGTGTTGTTTGATTATGTCCCTTTTGTTGTTAAACCTCGCCGAGCTGCATTGTTGCGTGTGTTGGGTTGGCTGAGAGTGTGCGGAACACTGCTCAGCACCATCGCAGGATCGGAAAAATTTGGGTGAAGTCTGACCCCTATGACACCCGCCCTTGACCGAGTCTTGCGGGATCGCCCATGCCTGCATTGCCTGCAACTTGGCATCTGCCTTGCTCACCCAAGAGCAAGTCTTGCGGGAGGATAGGGCATCCAGGTCACCCATGCCCGCATTGCCTGCCACTTGGCATCCGCCTTGCTCGCCCGGGAGCAAGTCTTGTGGGAGGATAGGGCATCCCGGTCGCCCGCCCTTGACTGAGTCTTGCGGGAGTGCCCATGTCCGCATCGCCTGGCAGCTCACCTGTCCATTCCAGCTGATCCTTCGACAGTCTTCCCTCGATCCTGTTCCTAGCTGCCATGCCATCGAGGGTCTGCCTAGAAGCCATGTTCGTGTCCGAGCATCAAGGGGCTAACACTTGACCACACATTGTGCATTGCTCTACCACAGATGATGACTTGCTCGACCATGACTGTGCCTTGCTCTGCCACCGGTGATGGCCTGGTCAACCCTGGAGACAGCCTTCGGTCGAGCATGACTGTGCGCTCCGTCGCTCATGGCCAATGCCTAGCTCTACCTTAGGCAATGACCTGCATGACCACAGGCCGTGCCTTGCCCAACCATGGGTGATGCCTCGCTCGACCACGGGCAGTGCCT
This sequence comes from Sonneratia alba, assembly GCA_900174645.1. Classification (NCBI taxonomy): domain Eukaryota; kingdom Viridiplantae; phylum Streptophyta; class Magnoliopsida; order Myrtales; family Lythraceae; genus Sonneratia; species Sonneratia alba. Next base: position 315,910 of record FWPY01000064.1, on the reverse strand, counting down.
CGCTCTACAATGAGTGATGCCTTGGTCAACCAGGTAGACAGCCCTTGGTTGACCATGGAGTGTGCGCTTTGTAGCTCACGGGCAATGCCTGGCTCTACCTCGGGCAATGCCAAGCTCGACCACATGTTGTGCATTGCTCTACCATGGATGATGCCTTGCTTGACCACGACTGTGCCTTGCTATGCCACCAGCGATGGCTTGGTTGACCATTGAGACAACCCTCGGTCAAACATAGGCTGTGCGCTCAGTCATTGACGGCCAGTGCCCACTTCTATCTCAGGTGATGCCCTGCTTGACCACGGGCTGTGCCTTGCTCTACCACGGGTGATGGCTTGCTCAACCATGGGCTGTGCCTCACTCTACCACAGGCAATGGCTTGTTTGACCATGGGCTGTGCCTCACTCTACCATGGGCTATGCATTGCTCGACCAAAGGTTGTGCCTTGCTCTACCACGGGTGATGGCTTGGTTGACCACGGGCCGTGCACTCAGTTGTTCATGGGTAGTGCTTGGCTCTACCTTAGGGTATGCCTTGCTCAACCATGGGCTGTGCTTGGCCATACCATGGGCGATGCCTCCTGTCACGGGGCCAATGCAGAGCACAAATCTTTCCGCGTCCCGCTAGGCGTCGACACACCGTTTGTCGACCAGCCACACACCTTGCGTACCATTGAGGTCATTCGATCACAGAACCGCAAAAGCAACACCAAGGAACACAAGAACACAATTGGGAAAACGTAACTCGTATTCACATATATTACAAGTACACGAAAAACCCAACCCAGGACAGAACTCTTACACGCAGTCTCATAAGCCTAGGCCTTGCAGCCTCGCGCTGCTTGCACTCCCTACTCGTCTCGTGCCTTCTCTCAAGTGCACCGGACTGCGGGTCTGACTTGAATTCCAATCCTTGGAATCTCGGGCCCTCTGTGCCTCCTGATTGCCCTGGTCGTTCTTGCTGCTCTGCTGGCTTCTGCCCGTGTGTTCTTGGTGTCTCTGCAGAATGAGACTGCCCCCTTTATATAGAGGAGCCTAGCGAGCCCGATATGGCAACTGATATATTCGAATCCCTTGATTCACTTCATCAGTTTTCCACTCTGTCCAATCCCTCCAGGATTGTTTCCATAACAGATTGATTGCCATTCCCGGAGAAACTTTCACGGATTGTTCGCTTGGATTGACTTGGCACCAGCTTAGCCTCGTCGACCCGATCCATCCTCCTCTAGGATCCACGTCCATGATCTCCTTCCCAAGATCATGGTCGTCTGAATGGGATTGCTGCATCCACCGGTGCTTGAGCATGGTCAAGGACTTAAATGATCTCCACAAGTAGTCAACTCCCTTGCCACTAAGTGCTGAGCCTCCCTTAGCGTCTGCCGGGCCTGTTGAGTCGTGCGCACTCCTAGAGTGCCTTTACGTGGTCGTATCAGGTTCACCGAACCTCCTAGAGCGTTGCACCGTGCCTTGCTCATGGGCATCCTCACTGCCCACCCGCGCATTCGCCTACTTGTGCCTTGTGGCACTTCCTGGCCACAATCTGGTCCCTCAGCACACTGCCAAGCCTTGATCGGTTGTTCCCTTCACTAGTGCCTCCGCACACGCTTGTGTGACCATCTCCACACTTGCCTGCTTATGGACTTGCAATTGATCCCAACACCTCTCACTTGACAGCCCACACATCCTCGCGTGCAGGCTATGCACTACCACTACCCCGAGGTATGGCTTGTGGTATGCATTCTCCGGGGCTTGAGCTCAAGGGTCTAACAAACCTCCCCCACCCAAGGGATTCGACGCCCTCGTCGAATGAGACTATCGATACCACCGGATGAGGTCTTCATACTGCCATAGTGTGACATCCTTCTCCCAAGTCGCCTCTGACTCGGGTAGGTCCTTCCACTTGACCAAGTACTCCGTCCTCCTGTTCATCTTGCTGTATCCCAGCACTCGATGATCAAGTATGTCTTCCACCTCCTTGTCGAGTTCCTTCCTCACGGTGAGAGGGGCGCGCTTCACCTTGTTGCGCTCCGGATGCTCCTCGTCCCAATGGTAAGGCTTAAGGAAACTGACATGGAAGGTTGGGTGCCCTTCATCCTCTCTGGCAGTGCTAGCCGATAGGCTACTGGCCCGACTCTCTTGATCACTTCAAAAGGTCTGTCGTACCGCTGGAACAAGCCCCTGTGCCAGCGCTTGCTTGTGATCTTCTTCCAGATCTGTGGGGTGAGCTTCAACATCACTAAGTCCCCCACTTGGAACTCCAGCAGCCTCCGGTTCTTGTTTGCATACTTCTTCATCCGCCTGGCAGCTTTGGCAAGGCTATCTCTTGCCTCTTCCAGCATCTCCTGCTTGTCGCGCGCGAATCGATATGCGGTTGGGCACGGCCCTTCCTTGCGCTGCAATGCCACCTCCTATGGCGTTAGCGGTTGGTAGCCCATTGCTAACTCAAGTTGTAAGACAACTGAGCCGAGTCAAGCAAGTCTAGCCAATTCCATTGACTTGCTGAGACATAGTGCCTCAAGTACTCCTCCAGCAGCGCATTCACTCGTTCTGTCTGGCCGTCCGTCTCTAGATGATTGGCCATCGAGAACTTTAGTTCGGATCCTAGCAGTCCGAACAAGCATGTCCAGAAGTTGCCTGTGAACCGAGCATCTCGGTCACTCACGATCTCCGTCGATACTCCAAAGAGCTTCACCATGGAGCGATAGAAAGCCTCAGCTGCTGCCTTGGCTGTGCAATTCTTGGTCACGGGGGTGAAAATCGCGTACTTGGAGAAACGGTCCATGACCACCATCACCGCCGTATAACCCTTCACTTCTGGGAATCTGGACACAAAGTCCATGGAAACTGATACCCAAGGCTTCTCTGGCACTGCCAAGGGTTGTAGGAGACCGGCCTCTGCTCGCCTCTCCACCTTGTCTTGCTGGCACACGAGACAAGTCTTGACGTATAACTCCATGTCGTCGGCCACCTTTGGCCACACATAGGACCTGGACAACAGGGCTAGCGTCCGCTCATGGCCTGGATGTCTAGCCTAAGGATTGTCGTGACTCGCCTTCATCAGCAAGCGGCCACCTTTGCCATAAAGCAGCCCATCTTCCAGCCAATACTGCCTCACCGTCCCATCCTTGACTTGCTCCACTAGGAGTTGATAGGCCTTGTCCCCTAGGGTAGCGATCTTGACCTCCTGGAGGAAGTCGGAGGTAACTTGAGTTAAAGCCGCCAACTGGTCCGAAGTTTTTCGACTGAGCGCATCGGCTACTAGGTTGTGCCTTCTCGGTCGGTGTTCCCACTCGAAGTCATACTCTGCTAGGAACTCTTGCCACCGCGCTTGCCTTGGTGACAACTTCGGTTGTGACTTGAAGAAGGTATTGGCGACGTTGTCCGTCTTGACCACGAATGTGGTTCCTAGCAAGTACACTCGCCACACCCTCAAGCAATGCACCACAGCCAGCATCTCCTTCTCATGTGTTGAGTAGCGCCGTTCAGCCGGCTTCAACTTCCAACTCTCGAACGCCATGGGATGTCCGTCTTGCACGAGAACTCTTCCTACAGCATGATCTGAGGCATCCGTATGCACCTCAAACAGCCTCTCAAAGTCCGGGAGCTTGAGCACGGGCTCCGTCACAATGGCGGTCTTCACCTTGGAGAACTCCACTTCACAATCCTTGTCCCATGTCCACTTCTACTCTTTCCGCAGCAGATCGGTCAAGGGACTCACTTTCTTTGAGTACCCCTTGATAAACTTGCAGTAGTAGTTGGCCAGCCCCAAGAAACTCCGCAACTCGGACATCGACTTTGGTGGAGGCCAATCTTGGATTGCCTGCACCTTCTTGGGGTCCATCCGCACTTGCCCTTGGCCGATCACATGGCTAAGGAATCGGATCTCCTACATGCCAAACTCGCACTTCTCCCTCTTCACATACAGGGAGTGTTGCCTAAGCCGCTGAAAAACAGCCTGCAAGTGCTGCACATGTTGTGCCAAGTCCCTGCTATACACGACAATATCATCCAAATAGATGACCACAAACTGATCTAGCATGTTGTGAAACACATCATTCATCAAGTTGCAGAATGTGGCAGGAGCATTGGTTAAACCGAATGGCATTACCAAGAATTCAAAGGATCCATAACGAGTTACCATTGTGGTCTTGGACTTGTCTCCTTTGGCGATGCGGACTTGCCAATATCCTGAACACAAGTCCAGCTTGGAGAAGACCCTCGCCTCACCTAAGTGATCAAACAGGTCTGCAATCAAGGGCACTGGGTACTTGTTCTTTACCATGACCTTGTTCAATCCACAGTAGTTGACACACAACTGGAGAGAGCCATCCTGCTTCTCCTGGAACAACACCGGGGCTCCATAAGGGGCTTTGGAGGGCTGGATCTTTCTTGCATCCAGCAACTCGGTCAGCTGACTCCGCAGCTCTACCAGCTCCTTCGGGGACATCCGGTACAGGGCTTTGGCTGGGGGAACGGTGCCTGGCAGTAGTTCAATCTTGTGATCTATTGCACCGCGCGGCGGTAACCCTCTTGGCAACTCCTCCGGCATTACATCTTGGAATTGCTCGAGCACTTCCACAACCTCGTGCGGAATCTCACGGTCTGCCTCCGTCTCCTGCACGTCCACTTCCCTAATAGCCGCAAGGTAAGTGGGATACCCCTTCTTCATTCCTCGTGCCAATTGCATTGCAGATACCTTCTCCTTGGCTACCTCCTCGGAGCGTGCAAGGCCTCGGTATCCTTGCACAAAACAGGGTCGTCGGGGATCTCCAATGACAATGCCTCCCACATGAGGCATGATGGTGATTGCCGCATCTGCAAAGAAGCTATTCTCAAGGATGAGGTCATAATCATCCAAAGGAACCACCATCAGATCGACTGTACCCTCCCAAGCCTCTATCTTGATGGGCACATCCCTTGCCAACCCGCCCTTCGGTTGGCTCTTGGAGTTCACCGCCTTCAATCGGCTGTGAGAGCGTTCCACTTGCAACTCCAAGGTTCGTATCATTCGATCTGATACGAATGTGTTGGTGGCGCCAATATCCACCAAGGCTGACATCCGCCTGCCATTCAAGGTTACATCCACGAACAACAAACTGTGGTGTACCTTAGGGCACTCACTCCGCATAGCACCGAGGCCTGCAGTGGGGCAACACACTGCACTTGGTCCTCGTCGGAGTCATTTGACCGTAGGGCAGTAACCTTCCCCTCCCGCTTTGGGCACTCCTTTGCCCTATGGGGTCCATTACATATGAAGCAGCCTGGGTGCGTCTGAGGATCCTTCCTTCCGTTGGCTCCCTCGATCACCTTCGCCTTCCCCTTGTCTGGTCGGGTCAGCTGCTTCTCCTTGCCCTTCCCTGACTTTCCTTTCAGGTAGGACTTGGACTTCTTGTCCTTGTCCATCGGCTGGGCCTTCTTGCTCCCCTCCTCGGCACGAGCAATCCATAAGTTCAGCAGTGCGTCCGCCGCAACTAAGGCAGAAGGAAGGTCTATTACCCCTTGCCTCCTTAGCTTGAGTTGAGCCCAAGGTTGCAATCCCTTCAGGAACGTGTATAGCTTGTCCGTCTCTGACATATCCGTCACGTCCAGCATCAGCGCGCTAAACTCCCTCACATAGTCTCGCACTAGTCTGCTGTGCCTCAACTTGGCCATTGCATCCCGAGCAAGCCATGTTGTGTTGCTCGGCAGGAACTGCTCTTTCAGCTCCTTCTTCAGTGCCTCCCAGGTCTCCATCCTGGGTCTACCTGCACTGAGATCATCTTGGACTCGGGTCCTCCACCATAGCTTCGCATCCTTAGTGAGATACATGGTGGTGATTGTCACCTTCTCGGCGTTGGGGATCTTCGCAGCAGCGAAGTAGTTCTCCATATCCCATATGAAGTTCTCTAGATCCTTGGAACTCCTTGTTCCTTCAAACACCTTTGGCTCCGGGACCTTCATCTTCCCACGAGGCTCATTCGATGGCCCCGCCTGGGACACGAGTTGTCGCTTGATCAGGACCACATCATCCTTCAAGGTCACTATGTCAAGCCTGATCTCCTTCAGCAGATCAGTCACGGTCCTTCCAAGATCGTCGACTTCGCCAACATTGTCCTCCAAAGCAGCAACGCGGGGTTCCAGGATAGCAGTTGGGTCTGCTCATCCAGTGAGCTCTGCAAGGCGGCCTTCTAGCACTGCCACTTGGTCCCGCAACGCTTCCATTGCCCTGCTCCACACGGTTGCTGATTGCAGGGTACGCGTGGTCTTTGACAAAGGGGATCCTCCACCCGAACGCAGCACCACGATCATGGGTACTCCGGCTGGTCACGGTCAGAACCTCCGCTCTGATACCAACTGTCATGGGGCCAATGCGGACCACAAATTTTTCCGCATCCCGCTAGGCGTTGACAAACCGTTTGTCGACCAGCCACACACCTTGCGTACCGTCGATGCCGAACGATCACGGAAACGAAGAAGCAACACCAAGGAACACAAGAACACAATTGGGAAAATGTAACTCGTATTCACATATATTACAAGTACACGAAAAACCCAACCCAGGACAGAACTCTTACACGCAGTCTCACGAGCCTAGGCCTTGCAGCCTTGCGCTGCTTGCACTCCCTACTCGTCTCGTGCCTTCTCTCAAGTGCACCGGACTGCGGGTCCGACTTGACTTCCAATCCTTGGAATCTCGGGCCCTCTGTGCCTCCTGACTGCCCTAGTCGTTCTTGCTGCTCTGCTGGCTTCTGCTCGTGTGTTCTTGGTGTCTCTGCAGAATGAGACTGCCCCCTTTATATAGAGGAGACTAGTGAGCCCGATATGGCAACTGATATATTCGAATCCCTTGATTCACTCCATCAGTTTTCCAATCTGTCCAATCCCTCCAGGATTGTTTCCATAACAGATTGTTTGCCAAATCTGTCCAATCCCTCTAGGATTGTTTCCATAACAGATTGATTGCCATTCCCGGAGAAACTTTCACGGATTGTTCGCTTGGATTGACTTGGCGCCAGCTTAGCCTCGTCGACCCGATCCATCCTCCTCTAGGATCCACGTCCATGATCTCCTTCCCAAGATCACGGTCTCTGAATGGGATTGCTGCATCCACCGGTGCTCAAGCATGGTCAAGGACTTAACCGATCTCCACAAGTAGTCAACTCCCTTGCTGCTAAGTGCTGAGCCTCCCTTAGCATCTGCCAGGCCTGTTGAGTTGTGCGCACTCCTAGAGTGCCTTTGCACAATTGTATCAGGTTCACCGAACCTCCTAGAGCATTGCACTGTGCCTTGCTCATGGGCATCCTCACTGCCCACCCACGCATTCGCCTACTTGTGCCTTGTGGCACTTCCTGGCCACAATCTGGTCCCTCAGCACACTGCCGAGCCTTGATCAGTTGTTCCCTTCACCGGTTTGATGATGGGCTGTGCCTTGCTCTACCATGGGCAATGGTTTGTTTGACCTTGATTGTCCTTCACCCTACCATGCTCAATCACGGGCAATGGCTTGGTTGACCATGGAGATTGCCCTTGGTCGACCATGGGCTATGCCTTCCTCTACCACGAGTGATGGCTCGGTCAACCATGGGCTGTATGCATGGTCTCTCATGGGCAGTGCCTTGCTCTACCTTGGGGGATGCCTTGTGTCACAGGGGTCGGAACTCACCCAAATTTTTCCGTTCCTGCGATGGTGCTGAGCAGTGTCCCGTACACTCTCAGCCAACCCAAACACGCACAGCAAAATAGCTTGGCGAGGTTTAGCAATCACGGATCGAGATCAAGCAATGCAAGGTAAGGGAAATCTCACTTGTATTCACAAACTAGAATTACAAGAACACGCAAAACCCTTACACGACCTTGCACGGTCACATCCAAGTATATGCCTCGTACTCCGGCACTTGCACTCCTCACTTGGACGGGTGAACTTCGCTCCAGGAGTTCACACTTGGCTTTGGGAGAACTTGTCACACTGTTGCCGGGGCTTCCTTTGCTCGACCTTCTGTGATGGAGTGTTTCCTCTTAACTCTCTCCAGTTGCTCCCCTCGACCTTGAGACCCGGGGGCTATTTATACTTGCAGGTGGGGAATCCTCATCCCTAGTTTCTAGGGAACACCTCAGCTTCCATAACCACCCTTATCCCTTATTCTTAGGGATAAGATCAACTGCCAGCACAGTCCTCGGTCAGCACCTTGACCGAGACTCCCTTGTTCCACGACGGAAGTATACCGGGTCTGCCTAAGTGCCACCCGCACTTAGTTCGGTCATGGGCACCGCGCCCGTGCCTTGGATCAGTTGCATGGAACATTAGCATCGCTCGACTGCGAGCGACTTCCCTAGCGAGTCTTACTGGTCATTTGTTGTTGAAGATGCTCGCCTTACTGCTGAACGCGGCTCTGATACCAACTGTCACAGGGGTCGGACTTCACCCAAAATTTTCCGTTCCTATGATGGTGCTGAGCAGTGTCCCGCACACTCTCAGCCAACACAAACACACGCAATAACGCAGCTTGGCGAGGTTTAGCAACAAAGGGACAGAATCGAACAGCACACGGTAAGGGAAAATCTCACTTGTATACACAAACTGGATTACAAGAATATGCAAAACCCTTACACGACTCCACACGGACACTCCAAGTATGTGCCTTTGTGTGTCTAGCACTTGCACTCCTCACTTCAACAGGTGAACTTGCCCCGGGAGTCCATGCACGGCCGGAGGGACTGGAGATAGCACTACCAGCCTTCCTGGTTCGGCTCTCTCTCAAGGACTTCCCTTCCTTTGCTCCAGTCTTCCTTCCTCCTGGCCTGGCTTGCTCGATCACCCGCTGGCTCGCTCGCTTGCCTGAAGTGTGTCTGTGTGTTCCTTCTCATGTGTGTGTGTGTCCCCTGTCCATCTGCTGGCAGTCGCCCTTTTATCCTTGTGGGAGCAGGTACCACAGTCCCTGGCCGCCCTGCTTTCCCCTACCTGCTGAGCAGGAGTTGGTGCCTGCAGCAGTGGGATGACTAGAGCAGTTGGATGGACGGGAGCAGGTGGACTACTTGCCAGCTCAGTCCTCTGGTCGCCTTTGACCGGGGGCCCACACCCCCCCCCCACGACTAAAGCCAGTCTGGTCTGGCTGGGTGCTACCGACACTCAGCTCGGCCCCAAGCCCATGCCCGCACCTTGGATCAGTTGCTGGCATCCGAGGTGTTGCTCGACCATGAGCGACCTTCCCTAACGGCCCTTGCGGCGCTTATGGCATTCCTAGAGCATCCAGATGGTCTGCCCTAGGGAACAGGTAGCGGAAGCTTTTGCGCACCCGAAGCCTACCAGCTCGCCCTGGAGCATGTCCTGGGAGGGCTTAGGGCGCCCCTGTTGCGCCAGAAGTCATCTGTGTTCCTCCTTCGTGCCCCTTGGTCATCTGGCTGCCTCCCCATTTATGCTTACGGGGCAGGTCATCCAGCACCGGCCAGCCATGCCTTCTCCCACCTACTGAGCAGGAGTTGGTGACTGCAGCAGTTGGATTGACAGCAGCAGTTGGACTGGGTGCTTGCCAGCTCAGTCCTTCGGTCAGTCCTCTGACCGGGAGCCCATGCCCCCACGACCTACTCCAGTCTGGTCTGGCCGAGTTCCACCAACACTCAGCTCAGCCCTGGGCCCGTGTGCACTCCTTGGATCAGTCCCCGGTGCCCGCGGTGCCACTCGGCCATGAGCGGTCATCCTTAGGGAATTTGCGGGGCTTATGGCATTCCTAGAGCGACCAGGTCGCCCATCCTGGAGCGAGTGTTGCGGGAGCACTCGGGCGCCGGTGGCATACCAGCTCACCTTGGAACGAGTCCTGCGAGAGCCTAGGACGTCCCCGTCTTCCACCCCAGAGCGCCACTTGCGGGAGCAGCCGCGCACATCGCTTGCCAGTCCGCTTAGGGACAAGGCTTGCAGGAGAACCCTTTGCCCGTGTCGCCTGCCCGCTCGCCCTTCCATACCGGATGATCCTTCGGCAGTCTTTCCCTGATCCTGGCCCTGGTTGCTATGCGATCAAGGACCCGCGTAGCAGCCATATTTGTGTCCGAGCATTGAGGGGTTTACAAGGAAGCCGATGCCCTCGTCGGAATAGAGTGGAGGTACTCCTGGATCTTCTCCTCGAATTGCCAGAGTGTGGCCTCCTTCTCCCAACTCACTTCCGACCTTGGCAAGCCCTTCCATAGAACTAGATACTCCATTCTCCGGTTCTTCTTGCTGTATCCCAACACACATTGGTCCAGCACTTGGTCAACCTCTTTATCCAACTCCGTGCATACACTTAACGGAGCCCGCCTTGCCCTCGAGCACTCTGCATCCGCATCCTCGTGGTAAGGCTTCAGGAAGCTGACATGGAAGGTAGGATGAATCTTCATCCTTTCGGGCAGTGCTAAGCGGTAAGCCACCGCGCCAATCCACTTCACAACCTCGAACGGCCCATCATAGCGCCAGATGAGGCCCTTGTGCCATCTCTTGCTCGTCACTTTCTTCCAGATTTGGGGCGTTAACTTCAGCATGACCTTGTCCCCAACCTGAAATTCCAGCGGTTGACACCCCTGGTCCGCATATTTCTTCATGCGGCAGACAGCTTTAGCGAGGCTGTCCTGCGCTTCCTCGAGCATTTCCTGCTTGTTCCGGGCAAAGCAATAGGCAGCAGGACATGGCCCTTCCTTCTTCTGAAGGGCCACTTCGGAAGGGGTCAATGGTTGGTAGCCCAAGGCGAGCTCAAATAGACTGAACCCTGTTGCCGAGGACTGGTGCAGATTGTAGCAAAACTGCGCCGTGTCCAGGAGTTCCAGCCAATTCCTCTGGCTAGCAGTGACATAGTGCCGCAAATACTCCTCCAGCAGCTAGTTCATCCTTTCTGTTTGGCCATCCGTCTGCGGGTGGTTGGCAGTTGAGAACTTTAGCTCCGTTCCCATCATGTTGAAGAGATGGGTCCAGAGCCTCCCGGTGAACCTTGCATCTCGATTGCTTACGATGTCCGTTGGGATCCCAAACAACTTAACCACATGGCGGTAGAACTCTTCTACCACTGCCTCCGCCGAGCAATTCTTTGGGGTAGGCCTGAAGATCCCATATTTTGAGAACCTATCTACCACCACCATAACTCCATCGAAGCCCTTAACCTCTAGGAAGCCGCCAATGAAGTCCATGGAAACCGACACCCAAGGTTTCTCTGGAATAGGCAAAGGCTGAAGCAAGCTTGCCTCGGCGCGCCGCTCAACCTTGTCTTGCTGGCAAGCAAGACATGAAAAGTTCAACATCATTCTCCATCTTCAGCCAGAAGTAAGAGCGGGTCCACAGCGCAAGCATCCTTTCCCGTCCAGGATGCCCAGCCCATTGTGCGTCATGATGTTTGCACAACAGCTGAGTCTGCAGCCCTCCACTGGGGATGAACACGTGACCACCCTTCGCGTACAGCAAGCCATCTTCGATCCAGTACCTCCTCACGGTACCATCTTGGACTTGCGTGACCAGCTTCTGGTATACCCGATCCTCCTTCGCCTGATCCCTCAATTTGCCCACGAAGTCGGATTCCAACTGGGTCAGCGCAGCGACCATCTCTACTGCCTTCCTGCTTAATGCGTCGGCAACTTGGTTGTGATGCCCCGGCCTATGTTCCCACTCAAAGTCATACTCGGCCAAGAACTCCTACCACCGGGCTTGCCTTGGGGACAGCTTCTTCTGCATCTTAAAGAAAGTGTTTGCAACATTATCCATTTTGATCACAAAAGAAGTGCCGAGTAGGTATACCCGCCATGCACGTAGGCAGTGCACAACTGCTAGCATCTCCTTCTCATGTGCAGAGTAGCGTTGCTCGGCTGGCTTCAGTTTCCAACTCTCAAACGCCACCGGGTGTCCATCTTGCACCAGTACTCTGCCTGCAGCACGATCGGAAGCGTCTGTATGGACTTCGAACGGCCTGTCAAAGTCCAGAAGCTTTAGCACAGGTTTAGCCACGATCCGGGACTTGATCTTCTCGAAGGCATTCACACACGCCCCATCCCAAGTCCAAAGTTTGCCTTTCTGCAGCAAATCGGTGAGCGGGGATACCAGCTTCGAGTATCCCTTGATGAACTTGCGGTAATAATTTGCCAATCCAAGGAAACTCCACAGCTCGCCCACCTTAGTTGGAGCAATCCACTCCTTGATGGCTTGCACATTCCGGGGATCCATCCACACCATGCCCCCGTCAATCACATGGCCAAGGAAGTTGATCTCCTTGATGCAGAACTCGCACTTCTCCTTCTTCACGTATAACCAGTGTTCCCTCAATCATTGGAACACAAAACGCAAATGCCCAAGGTGTTACTCTAGAGATCAGCTATAGACGACAATATCATCGAGATACACAACCACAAACTTGTCCATTATATCATGAAACACATCATTCATGAGATTACAAAATGTGGCTGGTGCATTGGTTAGGCCAAATGGCATAACCTTAAACTCATAGGACCCATACTGAGTCACCATTGTCGTCTTTGGCTCGTCGCCTTCCGCTATGCGCACTTGCCAGTATCCCGATCTCAGGTCCAACTTGGTGAAGAATGCGGCCCCGCTGAGGCGGTCGAACAAGTTGGCAATCAATGGCACGGGGTACTTGTTCTTCATGGTGACTTTGTTCAACCTGCGGTAGTCCACGCACAACCGCATCGTGCCGTCCTGCTTCTCCTGGAACAGCACGGGCGCTCCAAAGGGAGCCTTCGAGGGTTGAACCTTCCCCGAATCTAGCAAATCCTGGAGTTGTTTCCACAATTCCTCCAACTCTTTAGGCGACATCCGAATGAAGCACGGCTTCTTCAGGTCTGTGATCAACAGACCAGGCAGGTGTGGCATGATTGATACACAAGCTTTCACTAGAAAGTTGTTACCAAGGATAACATCGAAATCGTCCATCGGAATGACCATGATGTCGATGCTCCCTGACCACTAGCCAATCTGGACTGGCACTCCCTTGGCCATCCCAAGCACGGGTCTGCTCTGGGAGTTGACAGCTTTGATGTGGCTGGCTTGCTTCTGGATCCGCAATCCATAGGCTTGCACAACTCGATCTGACACGAAGTTGTGTGTTGCGCCGGTGTCCACCATTGTTGTTGCCTCCTTGGCGTTGAGGGTCATTGGTATGTACATCAGTCCCAGCTCCGGTGCCTTCCTCCCCAAGCGGATGGCACCAAGGATTTGGAGAGGTGCCACTTTGGTCTGCTCGCCGTCAGAGTCGGAGTCAGTCCTGTTTACTAGGGCCGACAGCTTCTCCCTCTTTGGGCACTCACGAGCCCAATGGGGGCCGTTGCAAATGAAGCACCCGGGGTGGGTTTTGGGATCCTTCAGGGACGTGCTTTCCGTGGCCTTCCCCTTCCCTTTGTCCCCCTTGGGTGGCTTCTTCTTCTTGCCTTTGCCTGCGCTCTTGCCAGGCTTGGATGCCTTGTCCTTCGGCTTCTCAGCCTGCTTCTCCTTCGGGTCATTCTTGGCTATGTGGATGTCGATCAGCGCATCCGCCTTTGCCATGGCAGTCTGGAGGTCTTGGACGCCTTGCCTTCACAACTCGAGTTGAGCCCACGATTGAAGACCCCACATAAAGTTGAACAGTTTGTCCAACTCGGACATCTCCGTGACATCCAGCAGCAAGGAGCTGAACTCCTTGACATAGTCACACACTGTCAGCCCCTTAATGCTCGGACACGGAAATGGCTGCCAAGCGGACCCTCGATAGCATGGCAGCCCGGGAAAGGATCGAGGGAAGGAATGCCAAAGGATCAATGGGATATATATAGGGCGAGGGCCAAGCTAAGTGGGAAGGCGAGCTGGACTTCCCCACTTCCCTAAAGACTCGGTCAGGAGTGAGCTGGACGCCCTAACCGCCCGGAAGACTTGTTCTCGGGCGAGGAAGGCGGACGACAGGTGGCGGGCCGTGCGGGCCTGAGCACTCCCGCAAGACCCGGTCAAGGCCAAGTGGGCTGGACGCCCCAACCTCCCGAAAGACCCGTTCAAAGGCGAGCTGGCAAGCAACGGGCATGCGGGTTCTCCCGAAGACTCGCTAGGGAAGTCGCTCGGGGGCGAGCGACGCTAATGTTCCATGCAATTGATCCAAGGCAAGGGCGCGGTGCCCATGACCGAACTGAGTGCGGGTGGCACTCAGTCAGGCCCGATATACTCCGGTCGTGGAACGATGGAGTCTCGGTCAAGGTGCTGACCGAGGACTGTGCTGGCAGTCGATCTTATCCCTAGGAATAAGGGATAAGGGTGGTTATGGAAGCTGAGGTGTCCCCTAGAAACTAGGGATGAGGATTCCCCACCTGCAAGTATAAATAGCCCCCGGGTCCTAAGGTCGAGAAGGCGGAAGGGGAGAGCAACTGGAGAGAGTTAGAGAGAACACTCTATCACCGATAGTCGAGCAAGGAAGTCCCGGCAACAGTGTGACCAGTCCCCCGACGCTGAGTGTGAACTCCCGGAGTGGAGTTCACCCGTCCAAGTGAGGAGTGCAAGTGCTGGAGTACGAGGCATATACTTGGACGTGGCCGTGCAAGGTCGTGTAAGGGTTTTGTGTGTTCTTGTAATTCGTGTTTGTGAATACAAGTGAGATTTCCCTTACCTTGCATTGTTCGATCTTGATCCTTGATTGCTAAACCTCGCCAAGCTATTTCGCTGCGTGTGTGTGCTTCGGGTTGGCTGAGAGTGCACGGGACACTGCTCAGCACCATCGCAGGAACGGAAAAATTCGGGTGAGTTCCGACCCCTGTGACAGCTGGTATCAGAGCCGCGTTCAAGCGGTGTGCGAGGATTGGAATAGCAAGCGAGCGGTGACTTGTGGATGTCCCGTATGGATGCGTTAAGAGATCGAATCACGGCTTTGGAAATGTCCCTCGGCAACACGTCTGGAGCCAACGGAACTGTGGCTGATGTTCTGGCAGCGCTAGTTCCAGATGTTGTTCGGTTGAAGGAGGAGGTGAGCGTCCTCCGACGTGCGCTGGCTGCTGGAGTAGTCGAAGCAGAGGGATCTCGGGCGAAGGTAAAGATACCTGAACCCAAAGCCTTTACAGGCGCTAGGAGTTCCAAGGAACTCGAAAATTTCTTGTGGGATATCGAGCACTACTTTGAGGCAGGAAAAGTTCCAGAGGGGGAACAAGTCTCAATGGCGGTCATGTACTTGGCGGGCGATGCAAAGCTCTGGTGGCGAACCCGAGAGCAGGACGCTGCTACCGGCGGGCGGCCACGCATCAGAGATTGGCCGGTACTGAAGAAGGAACTCAAGGAGCAGTTCCTTCCCACGAACACTTCGTGGGCTGCTCGGGATGCATTGTGCAACTTGAGGCAGACAAGTACGGTACGTGACTATGTGAAGGAATTTAGTTCCTTATTGCTTGATGTCACAGAGATGTCCGAGTTGGACAAATTGTTCAACTTTATGCAGGGTCTTCAATCGTGGGCTCAACTTGAGCTGCGAAGGCAAGGAGTCCAAGACCTCCAGACCGCAATGGCGAAGGCGGATGCGTTGGTGGACATCCGTATATCTAAGAGCGACCCGAAGGGGAAGCAGGCCGAGAAGGTGAAGGACAAGGCGGCCAAGCCTAGCAAGGGTGCTAGCAAAGCCGACAAGGGGAAAATGTCTAAAGGAGACAAGGGGAAGGGGAAGGCGACGGAAGGTTCGTCTCTTAAGGACCCCAAGACCCACCCAGGGTGCTTCATCTGCAACGGTCCCCATCGTGCTCGAGATTGCCCGAAGAGGGAGAAGTTGTCGGCCTTGGTGAATAGGACCGACTCCGACTCCGATGACGAGCAAACTAGAGTGGCACCTCTCCAAGTTCTCGGTGCCATTCGATCGGGAAGAAAGGCGCAGGAGCAGGGACTGATGTATATACCGATGACCCTGAACACCAAGGAAGTGGAGGCAATGGTGGACACTGGCGCAACGCACAACTTCGTGTCGGATCGTGTTGTGCAAGCTTACGGATTGCGGATCCAGAAGCAGGCCAGTCGCATCAAAGCCGTCAACTCTCAAAGCAGGCCGGTACTTGGAATGGCCAAAGGCGTGCCGGTGCAGATTGGTGATTGGTCAGGGGCCATTGATGTCATGGTCATCCCAATGGACGATTTTGACATAATACTCGGTAACAACTTTCTTGTGAAAGCTTGTGTTTCAGTCATGCCACATGTGTCTGGTTTGTTCATTTCAGACCCGAGGAAGCCTTGCTTTGTTCGGGGATTTAAGGGCCTCAACCATGCGGAGGACATAAAGACCGAGAGGGTCTCGGCTATGCAAATAGCCAAAGGCTGGAAGAGGGGCCAGCCAACATACCTTGCAGCGATCCATGAGTCAGAGCCCGAGCAAGGCACGAACGCGGACGTTCCTGACGTGGTGCAAGGTATTCTAGGCGACTTTTGTGACGTTATGCCTGAGGAGCTGCCCAAGGGCTTACCGCCAAGGCGGGCGGTAGATCACAAGATCGAGTTGATTCCGGGAACAAGGCCACCAGCGAAAGCTCCTTACCGGATGTCGCCTAAGGAACTGGAGGAGTTACGGAAACAACTCCAGGACCTATTGGAATCGGGGAAAGTTCAACCTTCAAAGGCGCCCTTTGGAGCGCCGGTGCTGTTCCAAGAGAAGCAGGACGGCACGATGCGGTTGTGTGTGGACTACCGCGGGCTGAACAAGATCACTGTGAAGAACAAGTACCCCGTGCCATTGATAGCAGACTTGTTCGATCGGCTAAGTGGAGCCGAGTTCTTCACCAAATTGGACCTGAGATCGGGATATTGGCAAGTTCGCATAGCGGAGGGCGACACGCCAAAGACGACCATGGTGACTCGGTATGGGTCATACGAGTTTATGGTGATGCCATTTGGCTTAACCAATGCACCAGCCACATTTTGCAATCTCATGAATGATGTGTTTCATGATGTTATAGACAAGTTTGTGGTTGTGTATCTCGATGACATTGTCATCTATAGTCGTTCCCTAGAGGACCATCTTGGGCATTTACGTTTTGTGTTCCAGCGGCTAAGGGAACACCGGCTATACGTAAAGAAGGAGAAGTGCGAGTTCTGCACCAAGGAAATCAACTTCCTTGGACACGTGATTGGCGGGGGCACGGTGAAGATGGATCCCCGGAAGGTGCAGGCCATTAGGGAGTGGGTGGCTCCCGACAAGGTGGGCGAATTGCGGAGTTTCCTAGGGTTGGCAAACTACTACCGCAAGTTCATTAAGGGATACTCGAAGTTGGTATCCCCTCTCACCGATCTACTGCAGAAGGGCAAACCGTGGACTTGGGATGCGGCATGCGCAGACGCCTTTGAGAAGGTCAAGTCCCGGATTGTGGCCGAACCTGTGCTGAAGCTGCCAGACTTCGATAGGGCGTTCGAAGTCCATACGGATGCTTCGGATCGTGCGGCAGGCGGAGTGTTGGTGCAAGATGGGCACCCGGTAGCATTCGAGAGCTGGAAATTGAAGCCGGCTGAGCAACGCTACTCCGCGCACGAGAAGGAAATGTTGGCGGTTGTGCATTGCCTACGGGCATGGCGGGTATACTTACTCGGCACCTCTTTTGTGATCAAGACGGATAATGTTGCAAACACTTTCTTCAAGACGCAGAAGAAGTTGTCCCCAAGGCAGGCCCGATGGCAAGAGTTCCTGGCCGAGTATGACTTCGAGTGGGAGCATAGGCCGGGGCGCCACAACCAAGTTGCCGACGCTCTGAGCAGGAAGGCAGTAGAGACGATTGCTGCGCTTACCCAATTGGAGTCCACCTTCGTAGGCAAACTGAAGGATCAGGCGAAGGGGGATCGGGTATACCAAAAGTTGGTTGCGCAGGTTCAAGAGGGTACCGTGCGGAGGTACTGGCTTGAAGATGGCTTGCTTTACGCGAAGGGTGGTCGCGTATTTGTCCCCGGCGGAGGGCTGAGGACGCAACTATTGCGCGAACATCATGATGCGCAATGGGCTGGGCATCCCGGACGGGAAAGGATGCTGGCGCTGTTGGCACGCTCCTACTTCTGGCCGAAGATGGAGAACGACGTTGAGCTTTACGTCAAGACTTGTCTTATTTGTCAACAAGACAAGGCGGAACGGCGCATTGAGGCGGGCTTGTTGCAGCCTTTGCCTATTCCAGAGAAACCTTGGGTATCGGTTTCTATGGACTTCATCAGTGGCTTCCCTGAGGTTAAGGGTTTTGATGGAGTTATGGTTGTGGTAGATAGGTTCTCGAAGTATGGGATCTTCAGGCCTACCCCAAAGAATTGCTCTGCGGAAACGGCGGCGGAAGAGTTCTACCGCCACTTGGTCAAGCTGTTTGGGATCCCGACGGACATTGTGAGTGATCGAGACGCACGGTTCACCGGGAGGTTTTGGACCCATCTCTTCAATATGATAGGGACAGAACTAAAGTTCTCAACGGCAAACCACCCGCAGACGGACGGCCAAACGGAGAGGATGAACCAGCTGCTGGAAGAGTACCTACGACACTATGTCACGGCCAGTCAGCGGAATTGGCTGGAACTGTTGGACACGGCGCAGTTTTGTTACAACTTGCACCGTTCCTCAGCCACTGGGTTCAGTCCGTTTGAGCTCGCTTTGGGCTATCAACCATTGACCCCTTCCGAAGTGGCCCTACAAAAGAAGGAAGGGCCATGTCCTGCTGCATACCGTTTTGCCCGGAATAAGCAGGAAATGCTCGAGGAAGCACAGGACAGCCTTGCCAAAGCTGTCCGCCGCATGAAGAAATATGCGGACCAGGGGCGTCGACCGCTAGAATTTCAGGTCGGTGACAAGGTCATGCTGAAATTGACGCCCCAAATATGGAAGAAAGTGACGAGCAAGAGATGGCACAAGGGCCTCATTCAGCGGTATGATGGGCCATTCGAGGTGGTGAAGCGAGTTGGAGCAGTGGCTTATCGCTTAGCACTACCCGAGAGGATGAAGATTCATCCGACTTTCCATGTCAGCTTCCTAAAGCCCTACCATGAGGATGCGGATGCGGACCGCGTTAGGGCAAGACGTGCGCCATTGAATGTACGCACGGAATTGGAGAGGGAGGTTGACCGTGTGCTGGACCGACGGGTGTTGGGTTACAGCAAGAAGAACCGGAGAACGGAGTACCTGGTTCTATGGAAAGGGTTGCCAATGTCGGAAGCGAGTTGGGAAAAGGAGGCTACACTCTGGCAGTTCGAGGACAAGATCCAGGAGTACCTCCACTCTATTCCGACGAGGGCGTCGGCTTCCTCAAGTGGGGGAGGTTTGTCAGCCCCTTAATGCTCGGACACGGAAATGGCTGCCAAGCGGACCCTCGATAGCATGGCAGCCCGGGAAAGGATCGAGGGAAGGAATGCCAAAGGATCAATGGGATATATATAGGGCGAGGGCCAAGCTAAGTGGGAAGGCGAGCTGGACTTCCCCACTTCCCTAAAGACTCGGTCAGGAGTGAGCTGGACGCCCTAACCGCCCGGAAGACTTGTTCTCGGGCGAGGAAGGCGGACGACAGGTGGCGGGCCGTGCGGGCCTGAGCACTCCCGCAAGACCCGGTCAAGGCCAAGTGGGCTGGACGCCCCAACCTCCCGAAAGACCCGTTCAAAGGCGAGCTGGCAAGCAACGGGCATGCGGGTTCTCCCGAAGACTCGCTAGGGAAGTCGCTCGGGGGCGAGCGACGCTAATGTTCCATGCAATTGATCCAAGGCAAGGGCGCGGTGCCCATGACCGAACTGAGTGCGGGTGGCACTCAGTCAGGCCCGATATACTCCGGTCGTGGAACGATGGAGTCTCGGTCAAGGTGCTGACCGAGGACTGTGCTGGCAGTCGATCTTATCCCTAGGAATAAGGGATAAGGGTGGTTATGGAAGCTGAGGTGTCCCCTAGAAACTAGGGATGAGGATTCCCCACCTGCAAGTATAAATAGCCCCCGGGTCCTAAGGTCGAGAAGGCGGAAGGGGAGAGCAACTGGAGAGAGTTAGAGAGAACACTCTATCACCGATAGTCGAGCAAGGAAGTCCCGGCAACAGTGTGACCAGTCCCCCGACGCTGAGTGTGAACTCCCGGAGTGGAGTTCACCCGTCCAAGTGAGGAGTGCAAGTGCTGGAGTACGAGGCATATACTTGGACGTGGCCGTGCAAGGTCGTGTAAGGGTTTTGTGTGTTCTTGTAATTCGTGTTTGTGAATACAAGTGAGATTTCCCTTACCTTGCATTGTTCGATCTTGATCCTTGATTGCTAAACCTCGCCAAGCTATTTCGCTGCGTGTGTGTGCTTCGGGTTGGCTGAGAGTGCACGGGACACTGCTCAGCACCATCGCAGGAACGGAAAAATTCGGGTGAGTTCCGACCCCTGTGACACACACCATGCCAGTCTGCTTCAGGTTGCAGAGCGTGTCCCAAGTAGCCCACGAAGTGTTCGTGAGGAGGAACTGCTCCTTGAGTCCCCTTTCAGCGAAGGCTAGTCTCTGATGCATGGCCGCTCGCCAGTAGCAGCAGCTTGCTCACGAGTGCGCCACCAGAGTTTTGAATCTCCGAACAGGTACATGACAGCCATCGAGACTTGTTCCCCATCTGGAACTTTTCCTGCCTCAAAGTAGTGTTCAATGTCCCATAAGAAGTTCTTGAGTTCCTTGGAACTCCGAGCACCTGTGAAGGCTTTGGGTTCAAGTATCCTTACCTTTGCCCGACATCCCATTGCTTCGGCTGCTCCTACAGCCAATGCACATCGGAGGATGCACACTTCCTCCTTCAACCGGGCAACATCTGGAACGAGGGATGCTAGCACCTCTGCTACCGTTCCAGCAACTCCAGACATGTTGCCGAGGGACGTTTCCAAGGCTGCAACTCGATCCTTCAGTGCGTCCATGCATGACATTCAGGTCACTGGTCATTTGTTGTTGAAGACGCTCGCCTTACCGCTGAACGCGGCTCTAATACTGTCACAGGGGTCAGACTTTACCTGAATTTTTCTGATCTTGCGATGGTGCTGAGCAGTGTCTCGCACACTCTCAGCCAACCCAAACACACGCAACAACGCAGCTCAGTGAGGTTTAGCAACAAAGGGACAGAACCGAACAACACAAGGTAAGGGAAATCTCACTCATATTCACAATCCAAACTACAAGAATGCAAAACCCTTACACGATCCCACATAGACACTCCAAGTATGTGCCTTTGTGCGTCCTGCATCTGCACTCCTCACTTGGACAGGTGAACTCGCCCCGGGAGTTCACGCACGACTAGAGGGACGGGAGACAGCGCTACCAGCCTTCCTCCTGATCTGGCTTGCGCGCTCGCCCACTTGCTTGCTCACTCGCCAGAAGTTGTTTGTGTCCTCCTTCGTGTCCCTTGGTTGTCTGGCTGCCTCCCCATTTATGCTTGCGGGGCAGGTCGTCCAGCATCGGCTAGCCATGCCTTCTCCCACCTACCGAGCAGGAGTTGGTGACTGCAGCAGTTGGATTGAGAGCAGTAGTTGGACTGGGTGCTTGCCAGCTAAGTCCTTTGGTCAGTCCTCTGATCGGGAGCCCATGCCCCCACAACCTACTCCAGTCTGGTCCGGCTGAGTTCCACCGACACTCAGCTCGGCCCTGGGCCTGTGTGCACGCCTTGGATTAGTCCCTGGCACCCGCGGTGCCACTCGGCCATGAGCGGTCATCCTTAGGGAATTTGCGGGGCTTATGGCATTCCTAGAGCGACTAGGTCGCTCATCCTGGAGCAAGTGTTGCGGGAGCACTCGGGCGCCGGTGGTATACCAGCTCGCCTTGGAACGAGTCCTGCAAGAGCCTAGGACATCCCCGTTGTCCACCACAGAGCGCCACTTGCGGGAGCAGCCGCGCACATCGCTTGCCAGTCCGCTTAGGGACAAGGCTTGCAGGAGCACCCTTTGCCCGTGTCACCTGCCCGCTTGCCCTTCCATACCGGATGATCCTTCGGCAGCCTTTCCCCGATCTTGGCCCTGGTTGCTATGCGTTCAAGGACCCCTGTAGCGGCCATATTTGTGTCTGAGCATTGAGGGGCTTATAGCTATCTCCGTGGTCGACCGAGGGTTGTCTCTGTGGTTGACCAAGCCATCGCTCATGGTAGAGCCAGGCTCTACCTATGGTTGACCTAGGGCTGTCTCCGTGGTTGACCATGCCATCACCTGTGGTAGATATAGGCACAGCCTGTGGTCGAGCAAGACCTCGCCCATGGTAGAGCGAGGCACTGCCCATGGTCCACCAAGGGCTATACCCGTGGTTGACCAAGCCATCGCCCATGGTAGAGCCAGGCACTACCTGTGGTCAACCAAGCCATCGCCTGCGATAGAGCTAGGCCCAGCCCTTGGTCGAGCAAGGCATCACCTATCGTAGAGCAAGGCACTGCTCGTGGTCGACCGAGGGCTGTCTTTGTCGTTGACCAAGCCTTCGCCCATGGAAGGGCGAGGCAAAGCCCGTGGACAAGCAAGGCAAATCCCCTGGTCAACCAAGCCATAGCCTGTGGTAGAGCAAGGCCTAGCCCATGGTTGAGTGAGGCATCACCTGTGGTGGAGCGAGGCACTGTTTGTCAGAGGTCGAGTGCACAGCACGTGGCTGAGCAAGCCACTGCTACTGGTAGAGCCAGGCACAGCTCATGGTCGAGCAACGCATCATTCGTGGTAGAGTGAGGCACAGCCAGTGGTCGACCGAGGGCAGTCTCTGTGGTCGACAAATCCATCGCCAGTGGTAGAGCGGGGCACAGCCCAGAGTCAACAAAGGAATGTCTCCATGGTTGACCAAGCCATCACCCATGGTAGAGCCAGGCACAGCTCGTGGTCAACCAAGGCATCGCCTGTGGTAGAGCCAGGCACTGCACATGGTCGACCAAGGGCTGTCTCCATCGTCGACCAAGGCATTGCCCGTGGTACAACCAGGCACAGCACTTGGTCGAGCAAGGCATCACCTGTGTTAGGGTGAGGCAGAAATGGTGGTCGACCAAGGGTTGTCACCATGGTCAACCAAGCTGTCACCCGTGGTAGAGCAAGGTGCAGCCTGTGGTCGAGCAAGGCATCGCCTGTGGTAGAGCGAGGTGCAGCCAGTGGTCGACCAAGAGTAGTTTTCGTGGTAGAGAGGCATCACCCGTGATAGAGCGAGGCATAGCCCATGGTTGAGTGATGCATCGTCTGTGGAAGAGCTAGGTGCTTCTCATGATTGAGTGAGGCATCACCCGTGGTAGAGCGAGGAACAGCCCATGTTCGACCAAGGGTTGTCTTCATGGTCGAGTAAGGCAACACCCATGATAGTGCAAGGCACAACCCATGATTGAGCGAGGCATCTCTCATCATAGAGCTAGGCACAGCCAGTAGTCGAGACAGGCATCGCTTGTCATAGAACTAGGCACAGCTAGTAGTCGAGACACGCATCACCCGTGGACGAGATCGGTACTTACTGCCCATCAGTGACCGAGTGCACAGCCAGTGGTAGAGCAAGGCACAGCCCATGGTCGAGCATGGCATCCCCCGTGGTAGAGTGAGGGGCAGCCCATGGTCAACCGAGGGTAGTCTCCGTGGTAGAGTGAGTCATTGCCCATGGTTGAGCAAGGCATCGCCTGCGGTGGGGTGAGGCCCAACCCGTGGTCGACCAAGGGCTGTCTCCATGGTCAACCAAGCCATTGCCCATGGCAGAACGAGGCACAGCCGGTGGTCAAGCATCACATTGCTTATCATAGAGAGAGGCACAGCCCCTGGTTGACCGAGGGCCATCTCCGTGGTTGACCAAGCCATCGCCCATGGTCGGGCCAGGCATAGCCTGTCCTCAAGTAAGGCATCGCTTGTGGTAGAGAGAGGCATATCCAGTGGTCGACCAAGGTCTGTCCCCATGATCGACCAAGCCATTGCCCATGGTGGAGCCAAGCACAGCCTGTGCTCAAGCAAGGCATCACTCATGGTTGAGCGAGGCAGAGCCAGTGGTTGACTGAGGGCTGTCCCCATGGTCGACTCACCCATCACCCGTCGTAGCGCAAAGCGCTGCCCGTGGGTTGACCATGGGCTATCCTATATCCATGGTCGACCAAGCCATTGCCTGGGGTAGAGCGAGGAATAGCCCATGGTCATGCAAGGCATCACCTGTGGTAGTGTGATGCACAGCCCGGGGTCAACCAAGGGCTGTCTCCATGGTCGACCAAGCCATCGCTCATGGTGGAACGAGGAACAGCTTGTGCTCTGGCAAGGCATCGCCCCTGGTAGAGAGAGGCACAGCCCGTGGTTGAGTGAGCCATCGCCCATGGTGGAGCTAGGCCCAGCCCATGGTCGAGCAAGGCACCACCTTTGGTAGAGCTCGGTACTGCCTGTCAGTGACCAAGCGCACAGCCCGTGGTCGACTGTGGGCTGTCTCTATAGCCGACCAAGCCAACGCCCATGGTCGAGCAATGCATTGCCGGTGGTAGAGCGAGGGGCAGCCCGTGGTCGATCAAGGGCAGTCTCCATGGCCGACCAAGCCATCGCCCATGGTAGAGCGAGGCACAGCCAGTGGTTGAGCAAGGCATCACCCATGGTGGGGGAAGGCCCAGCTCGTGGTCGACCAAGGGCTGTTTCTATGTTCAACCAAGCCATCGCCCATGGCAGGGCGAGGCACAGCCTGTGGTCAAGTAAGACATTGCCTGTGGTAGAGATAAGCATCGCCCATGGGGCCAGCTGGAGCCTGTGCTTGAGCAAGGCATTGGTCATCGTAGAGCAAGGCGCATCTAGTGGTCAAGTGTTAGCCCCTTGATGCTCGGACACGAACATGGCTGCCAGGCGGACCCTTGATGGCATGGCAGCTAGAGAAAGGATCGAGGGAAGACTGCTAAACGATCAGTTGGAACGAAAGGGCGAGATGCCAAGCTATATATAGGGCAAGTTGCCAGGCTATGCGGGAAGGGATGAGCTGGAATTCCTATCCAACCGCAAGGCTCGGTCAAGGACGACTTGGAAGCCTTATCCTCCCGCAAGACTCGGTTAGGGAAGTGAGCTGGACGCCCTAACCACCCGGAAGACTTGCTCCCGGGCGAGTAAGGCGGACGCCAGGTGGCGGGTAGTGCGGGCCTGAGCACTCCCGCAAGACCCGGTCAAGGGCAAGTGGGCTGGACGCCCTAACCTCCCGAAAGACCCGTTCAAGGCAAGCTGGCAAGCAACGGGCGCACGGGTTCTCCCAAAGACTCGCTAGGGAAGTCGCTCACGGTCGAGCGACACTAATGTTCCATGCAACTGATCCAAGGCAAGGGCGCAGTGCCCACGACCGAACTAAGTGTGGGTGGCACTTAGGCAGACCCGGTATACTTCAGTCGTGGAACGATGGAGTCTCGGTCAAGATGCTGACCGAGAACTGTGCTGGCAAGCAGTCAACCTTATCCAACTGCTATCCCTAAGAATAAGGGATAAGGGTGGTTATGGACGCTGAGGTGTCCCCTGGAAACCAGGGACAGCGGTTGCCACCGGCAAGGATAAATAGCCCCCGGGTCTCAAGGTCGAGGGGAGAAACTGGAGAGAGTTAAGAGGAAACACTCCATCACTGAAGGTCGAGCAAAGGAAGCCCTGGCAACAGTGTGACCAGTTCCCCCAAAGCTAAGCGTGAACTCCTGGAGCGAAGTTCACCCGTCCAAGTGAGGAGTGCAAGTGCCGGAGCCACGAGGCATATACTTGGGCGTGACCGTGCAAGGTCATGTAAGGGTTTTGCGTGTTCTTGTAATTCGAGTTTGTGAATACAAGTGAGATTTCCCTTACCTTGCATTGCTTGATCCCGATCCTTGATTGCTAAACCTCGCCAAGCTATTTCGCTGTGTGTGTTTGGGTTGGCTGAGAGTGTACGGGACACTGCTTAGCACCATCGCAGGAACAGAAAAATTTGGGTGAGTTCCGACCCCTATGACATCAAGCTAGGTGTCGCCCGTAGTAGAGCGAAGTGCAGCCTGTGGTCTTCCGAGGGCAGTCCCCATGGTAGAGAATGGCACAGCCCGTGGTCTAGCAAGGCACTGCCCATGGTCGACCAAGGGCTGTATCTGTGGTCAAGCAAGGCTTCTCCAGTGGGAGAACTAGGCACTACCCATCAGTGACTGAGTGCACAGGTTGTGGTTGACTGAGGGCTATCTCTGTGGTCGAGCAAGCCATCACCCATGGTAGAGCAAGGCACAGCCTGTGGTCGGCCATGGCAATGCCCGTGATTGACCAAGCTGTCACCCCTGGTAGAGCCAGGCATGGCCCGTTGTCTTGCATGACATCATGCATGATAGTGCAAGGTGCTGCCTGTGGTTGACCGAGGCCTGTCTCTGTGGTCAACCAAGCCATTGCCTGCGGTAGAGCGAGGCACTGCCCATTGTTGAGCTAGGTGCTGCCCATGGTTGACCAAGGGTTGTCTTCATGGTTGACCAAGCCATCGCCCATGTTAGAGCTAGGCACAGCCTGTGGTTGACCAAGGCTGTCTTCGCGGTCGACCAAGCCATTGCCAGTGGTAGAGCAAGGCACTACCCATGGTTGAGCTAGGTGTCACCCATGGCAGAGTGAGGCACTGCCAGTGGTTGACCGAGGACTGTCTCCATGGTCGACAAAGCCTTTCCCTTTGGTAGAGCAAGGCGTAGCCCATGGTCGAGCAAGGCATCGCCCATTGTAGGGTGAGCTGCAGCCTGTGGTGGGCCAAGTGTGTTCTCCATGGTTGAGCAAGCCAATGCCCATAGTAGAGTGAGGCACTTCCCATGGTAAAGTGAGGCATGGCCCATGGTAGAGCATGGCACAGCCCGTGGTCGAGCATGGCATTGCCCGTGGTTGGGTGAGCCACAACGCATGGTCAGGTGAGGCATCACACGTGGTAGAGCTAGGCACTACCTGTCAGCAATTGAGTGCACAGCCTGTGGTTGACCGAGGGCTATCTCTGTGGTCGACCAAGCCATCGCCTGTGGTAGAGCAAGGCACTGTCCATGGTTGAGCAAGGCATCACCTGTGGAAATGCGAGGAACAGCCCATGGTCGACTGATGGCTGTCTCCGTGGAGGACCAAGCCATCACCAGTGGTAGAGCAGGCACAGCCCATGGTCGAGGATGGCATCACATGTGATAGAGCGAGGCACTGCCCATTGTCGATTGAGGGATGTCTCCGTGCTCAACCAAGCCATCGCCCATGGTAGAGCGAGGCACAGCCCATGGTTGATCAAGGCATCACCCATGGTAGAGTGAGGCACAGCCCATGGTCAACCAACGGCTGTCTCCATGGTCAAGCAAGCCATTGCCTGTGGTAGAACAAGGAACAGCCTGTGGTCGAGCAAGGCATTGTTCATGGTAGGGTGAGGCACAGCCAGTGGTCGACTGAGAGCTGTCTCCCTGGTTGACCAAGCCGTCACCCGTGGTAGAGCCGGGCACAGCCCATTGTCGAGCAAGGCATCGTGGGTGGCAGGGCGAGGCACAGCCAGTGGTTGATTGAGGGCTGTCTCTGTGGTTGACCAACCCATCACAAGTGGTTGAGCTGGGCAGAGCCAGGGGTTGAGCAAGGCATCGCCCTTCTTAGAGTGAGGCACACCTGGTGGTTGACTAAGGGCTGCTCCATGGTTGACCAAGCCAGTGCCTAGGGTTGGGCAAGGCATAGCCTGTGGTTGGGCAAGGTGGTGCCGGTGGTAGAGCGAGGTGCAGCCCATGGGCAACCAAGCCATCGCCTGTGGATGAGCAAGGCATTGCCCATGGTAGAGCGAGGCACGGCTCATGGTCTACTGAGGGCAGTCTCCATGGTTGAGCAAGGCATAGCCCATGGTAGAGCCAGGCACAGCCCATGGTCAAGCAAGGCATCACCCATGGTAGAGATAGGCAAAGCCCATGGTTGAGAAAGGCATCGCTGTTGGTAGAGCAATGCACAACTCATGGTCTACCGAGGGCAGTCTCCATGGTCGACCAAGCCATCGCCCATGGCAGAGCAAGGCACAGTCCGTGGTTGAGCAAGGCATTGCCCGTGATAGAGCGAGACATGCACGACTATGACCGAGCGCATAGCCCGTGGTTGACTGAGGGCTGTCCTGTGGTCGACCAGGTAATGGCTTGTGATAGAGCAAGGTACTACCCATGGTCCAGCATGGCACGGACTATGGTCAACCAAGGCATCGCCCGTGGTAGAGTAAGGCACTGCCCATGGTTGACCTAGCACTATCACCATGGTAGAGTAAGGCACTGCCAATGAGCAACCAAGTGCACAACCCATGGTCGATGAAGGCATCTCCCATCATCGACCAAGGGCTGTCACCTTGGTTGAGCGAGGCATCGCCCATGGTAGAGTAAGTCACTGCTGGTCAGTGATCGCAGGCACAATACGTGGTTGACCGAGGGCAATGTCCATTGCCGACCAACCCATCACCTGTGGTAGGATGAGGCACTACCCATGGTCAACCAAGACATCGCACATCGTAGAGAGAGGCACGGTCCATGCTCAACTGAGGCCTGTCTCTGTGGCCGACCAAGCCATGACCTGTGGTGGAGCCTAGCACAATCTGTGGACAAGCAAGGGATCGCCCGTGGTACAGTGAGGTGCAGCCTGTGGTCAACCGAGGGCTGTCTCCATGGTCAACCAAGCCATCACCCGTGGTAGAGCATGGCACAGCCCATCGTCGAGTGAGGCATCACCCATGGTGGAGTGAGGCACAGCTTGTGGTCGACAGAGGGCTGTCTCCAGGGTCAACCAAGCCATCACCCATCATAGAGCCAGGCACAGCCCATGGTGGAGCAAGGCATTGCCTGTGGTAGAGTGAGGCACAGCCCGTGGTTGACCGAGGGCTATCTCCATGGTCAACCAAGCCATCACCCATGGTAGAGCTAGGCACAGCCCATGGCCGAGCAAGTCACTGCCCATGGTACAACAAGGCACAGCCTGTGGTTGACCAAGGCACAGCCCGTGGTCAACTAAGACCTGTCTCCCTGGTCAACCAAGCCATCACCCATCGTAGAGCAAGGCCCTGCCTGTGGTCATGCAAGGCAATGCCGATGGTAGAGTGAGGCATTGCCCGTGATCGACCGAGGGCTGTCTCCGCGGTCGACCAAGCCATTGCCCATGGTAGATCAAGGCACAGCCTGTGGTCGAGCAAGGCATCACCCATGGTAGAGTGAGGCATAGCCTGTGGTAGAGCGAGGCAACGCCCATGGTAGAGTGAGGCGCAGCCCATGGTCTTACAGGGGATCTCTGCATGGTTGATGAAGCCATCACCCATGGTAGAGGGAGGCACTGCTCATGGTCGAGCAAGGTCTCGCCCATGGTTGAGCGAGGGCTGTCTCCCTGCTCGACCAAGCCATCACTCATGGTAGAGCAAGGCATCGCCTGTGGTAGAGCAAGCCGCAGCCCATGGTAGAGCAAGGCACAGCCTGTGGTAGAGTGAGGCGTTTCCTGTGGTCGACTGAGGGCAGTCTCCGTGGTCAACCCTGCCTATCCATGACCGAGCGCGCGGCCTGTTGTTGACCGAGGGCAATCTCTATGGTTGACCAAGGCATTGCCCATGGTAGAGCTAGGCACAGCCCATGGTTGAGCAAGCCATCACCTGTGGTAGAGCAAGGCATAGCCCATGGTCAACCGATGGCAGTCTTCATGGCCAACAAAGCCATCGCCCATGGTTGAGCCAGGTGCAGCCCATGGTCGAGGAAGGCATCACTCATGGCAGAGCGAGGTGCAGCCAGTGGTCGACCGAGGACTATCACCCTGGTCAACCAATCCAACACCTATGGTAGAGCGAGGCACCACCTGTGGTCGAGCGAGGCACCACCTGTGGTCGAGCGAGGCACCACCTGTGGTCGAGCGAGGCACCACCTGTGGTCGAGCAAGGCATTGCCCATGGTAGAGCATGGCACAGCCTGTGGTTGAGTATGGCATCGCCTGTGATGGAGCAAGGCACTACCCATCAGTGACCAAACACACAGCATGTGGTCGACCAAGGGCTGTCTCTGTGGTCCACAAAGCCATCCCCCATGGTAGAGTATCGCACAGCCCATGGCTGAGCAAGCCATCGCCCATCGTAGAGCAAGGCACAGCACGTGGTCGACCAAGCCACTGCTACTGGTAGAGCCAGGCACAACTGGTGGTCAAGCAAGGCATCATCCATGTAGAGAGAGAGGCGCAGCCTGGGGTCGACCGAGGGATGTCTCCATGGTCGATGAAGCCACCAACAGGGGTAGAGCGAGGCACAACCTGTGGTCAATCAAGGGCTGTCTCCATGGTTGACCAGGCCATTGCCAGTGGTTGAGCGAGGCACTGCCCATGGTGGAGCAAGGATCGCCTGTGGTAGAGTGAGGCACTGCCTGTGGTCAACCGAGGATTGTCTCCATCATCAACTGAGCATGGCATTGCGCGTGTTAGAGTGAGGTGCTGCTCATGGTCGACCAGGCCATCACCAGTGGTAGAGGGAGGCAGAGCCACTGGTAGAGCAAGGCAGAGCCTGTGGTAGATCGAGGCGCAACCCGTGGCTGACCAAGGGCTGTCTCCATGCTTGACCAAGCCATCGCCCATGGTAGAGCGAGGCACAGCCCGTGGTTGAGCAAGGCATTGCCTGTGGTAGAATGAGGTGCAGCCTGTGGTCGACCGAGGGCTCTCTCCATGGTCAACGAAGCAATCACCCGTGGTAGAGCGAGGCACAACCTGTGGTTGGCTGAGGGCTGTCTCCATGGTCGACCAAGCAATCACCCGTGGTAGAGCGAGCCACAGCCCGTGGTTGAGCAAGGCATCGCCAGTGGTAGAGCGAGGCACAGCCCGTGGTTGACCGAGGGCTCTCTCCATGGTCAATGGGGTCATCGCCCATGGTAGATGAGGCAAAGCCCATGGTCGAGCAAGACATAGCCTGTTGTAGAGCAAGCCACAGCCTGTGGTCGGCTGAGGGCTGTCTCTGTGGTTGACCAAGCCATCACCTGTAGTAGAGGAAGGCACAGCCAGTGGTCAAGCAGGGCATCCCCTGTGGTAGAGCGAGGCACAACCCATGGTTGATCAAGGGCTGTCTATGTGGCCGACTAAGCCATCGCCTGTGGTAGAGCGTGGCACATCGCGTGGTCAAGCAAGGTATCGCCTGTGGTGGAGCGAGGTGCAGCCCATCATCGACCCAACCATGGCCCGTGGTAGAACATGGCACAGCCTGTGGTGGAGCAAGTTCTGTCTTCGTGGTCGACCCTGCCATCGCCCATGGTAGAGCATGGCCCAGCCTGTGGTCAAGCCAGGTAATGGCCGTAGTAGAGCTAGGCATAGCCAGTGCGTGACCATGGGCTGTCTCTGCGGTTGACCAAGCCATTGCCCACCCTAGAGCGAGACACAGCCCATCGTTGAGTAAGGCATCTCCTGTGGTGGAGCGAGGCACTGCCCATCAGCAACCAAGTGCACAGCATGTGGTCGACCAGTGGCTGTCTCCACTGTCCTCCAACGCATCACCGCGTTGTAGAGAAAGGCACCACCTGTGGTTGTGCAAGGCATCACCCGTGGTCGAGCAAGGCATCGCCTGTGATAGAGCGAGGCAAAGCCTGTGGTCAACTGAGGGCTGTCTCCATGCTTGACCAAGCCAACGCACATGGTAGAGCAAGGCTCAGCCCATGGTCGAGCAAGGCACTGCCCATGAGCAACCGAGTGCACAACCAATGGTCGATCAAGGCATCACCCGTGATCGTGCAAGGCATCGCCCATGGTAGATCAAGGCACCGCCCATGGTTGACCGAGAGCTGTCTCCCTGGTCGACCAAGCCATCGCCCATAGAGCATGGCATAGCCCGTGGTTGACTGAGGGTTGTCTCCATGCTCAACCAAGCCATCACCCATGGTAGAGCTAGGCACAGCCCGTGGTTGAGCGAGGCACCATCTGTTCTCGACCAAGCCATCGCCCGTGGTAGGGCGAGGCAAAGCCCATGGTCAAGCAAGGCATCGGCAATGGTAGAGCAAGGCACATCCCCTGGTCAACCAAGCAATTGCCTGTGGTAGAGCAAGACCGAGCCCGTGGTTGAGTGAGGCCTCACCCATGGAAGAGCGACACGCAGCCCATTGTTGACCAAGCCATCACCCATGGAAGAGCGAAGTATGACCTGTGGTCTGCTATAGAATTGCCCGTGGACGCGCGAGGAGCTGCCCATTGCTGACCAAGCCATCACCCATGGTAGAGCCAGGCATTGCTGGTGGCCTGGGAAGGCATCGCCCGTGGTAGAGCCAGGCATAGCCTGTGGTTGACCAAGGGCTGTCTCCATGGTTGACCCATCCATCACCCATGGTAGAACGAGGCACAGCCCGTGGTCAAGCAAGGCATTGCCCATGGTGGAGTGAGTCACAGCCAGTGGCCAACCGAGGGCTGTCTCCATGGTCGACCCATCTGTTAGCCCCTCGATCACAGGCAACTGGGATCAGGATCGAGGGGAGACTACCAAAGGATCAGTTGGTATGGAAGGGCAAGTGGGCAGGTGAAACGGACAAAGGGCTCTCCTGCAAGTCTTGCTCCTAGGCGGGCTGGCAGGCGATGTGCGTGCAGCTGCTCCTGCAGGATGCGCTCAAGGGTGAGCGACAGGGACGCCCTAAGCCTTCTCAGGACATGCTCCATGGCGAGCTGGTAGGCAACCGGTGCGCGCATACTCCCGCAGCACTCGCCCAAGGGCAGGCGATCCGGATGCTCTAGGAACGCCCTAAGCTCCCGCAAGTTCCGTTAGGGGAGGTCGCTCATGGTCGAGCAGCATCTCTGATACCAGTGGCTGATCCAAGGCGCGGGCGAATGCCCAGGGCCGAACCGAGTGTGGGTGGCACTCAGACCGACTCAACTGGCTCCAGTCGTAGGGGCATGGGCTCCCGGTCAAAGGACTAACCAAAGGACTGAGCTGGCAAGCAGTCAATCCAACTGCTGCAGTCACCAACTGCTGCTCGGGTAGATAGGAGAAGCATGGCTGCTAGGGACTGTGCAACCTGCCCCTGCAAGGATAAATGGGACTGCTGGTCAGCAGAACGAGGAGACACATCTACACACAGACACACAAACAGATAGGCAAATGAGAGAGACGATTGGAAGAGTGAAGAGAAGGCTCCTTGACAAAAAGCCGAACCAGGAAAGCCGGCGGTGCCATCTCCAGTTCTTTCCAAGCTGTGCGTGGACTCCCAGGGTGAAGTTCACCTGTCCAAGTGAGGAGTGCAAGTGCTGGACACACAAGGCACATACTTGGCGTGTCTGTGTAAGGTCGTGTAAGGGTTTTGCGTATTCTTGTAATCCAGATTGTGAATACAAGTGAGATTTCCCTTACCTTGCATTGTTCGATTCTGTCCCTTTGTTGCTAAACATCGCCGAGCTGCATTGCTCCTTGTGTTTGGGTTGGCTGAGAGTGTGCGGGACACTGCTCAGCACCATTGCAGGAACGGAAAATTTTGGGTGAAGTCCGACCCCTGTGACAATTGGTATCAGAGCCGCGTTCAGCAGTAAGGTGAGCATCTTCAACAACAAACGACCGGTGACTTGAATGTCATGCATGGACACATTGAAGGATCGAGTTGCAGCCTTGGAGACGTCCCTCGGCAACATGTTTGGAGTTGGTGGAACGGTAGTAGAGGTGCTGGCATCCCTTGTTCTAGACGTTGCCCGGTTGAAGGAGGAAGTATGCATCCTCCGACGCGCACTGGCTACAGGGGCAGCCGAAGCAGAGGGATCTCAGGCGAAGGTAAGAATACCTGAACCCAAAGCCTTCACAGGCACCTGGAGTTCCAAGGAACTCGAGAACTTCTTGTGGGACATCGAACACTACTTTGAGGCAGGAAAAGTTCCAGAAGGGGAACAGGTCTCGATGGCGGTCATGTACCTATCCGGTGATGTGAAACTCTATTGGCAAACCCGCGAGTAAGATGCTGCTACTGGTGGGCGGCCACGCATCAGAGATTGGCCTTCACTAAAGAAGGAACTCAAGGAGCAGTTCCTTCCCACGAACACTTCGTGGGCTGCTTGAGACGCACTGTACAACCTGAGGCAGACAGGCACGGTACGTGACTACATTAAGGAATTCAGTTCCTTGTTGCTAGATGTCACAGAGATGTCCAAGTTGGACAAGTTGTTCAACTTCATGCGGGGTCTTCAATCATGGGCTCAACTGGACCTGTGAAGGCAAGGAGTACAGGACCTCCATACCGCAATGGCGAAGGTGGATGCGTTGATAGACATCCGCGTAGCCAAGAACGACTAGAAGGGGAAGCAAGCCGAGAAGCCAAAGGGCAAGGCGGCCCAGCCTGGCAAGAGTGCAGGCAAAGGCGAGAAGAAGAAGCACCCAAGGGAGACAAGGGGAAGGGGAAGGCAGCAGAAGGTCCGTCCCTGAAGGATCCCAAGACCCACCTGGGGTGCTTCATCTGCAACGGCCCCCATTGTGCTCGTGAGTGCCCAAAAAGGGAGAAGCTGTCGGCCCTTGTAAACAAGACTGACTCCGACTCCAATGGTGAACAAACTAGAGTGGCACCTCTCCAAATACTTGGTGCCATCTGCTCGGGAAGGAAGACACTAGAGCAGGGACTGATGTACATACCAATGACCCTCAATACCAAGGAGGCAACGGCGATGGTGGATGCTAGCACAACGCACAACTTCGTGTCAGATCGTGTTGTGCAAGCCTATGGATTGCGAATCCAAAAGCAAGCCAGCTGCATCAAAGCTGTCAACTCCCAGAGCAGGCTGGTGCTTGGCATGGCCAAAGGAGTGCTAGTACAGATTGGCGAATGGTCGGGGAACATTGACATCATGATCATTCCTATGGATGATTTTGATGTAATACTCAGTAACAACTTTTTGGTGAAAGCTTGTGTTTCAGTCAAGCCACAGTTGCCCGGTTTGTTGATCACAGACCTGAAGAAGCCGTGCTTCGTTCAGGGATGCAAGGGCCTCAACCATGTGGAGGACATCCGGACCGAGAAGGTCTCGGCTATGCAGATAGCCAAAGGATGGAAGAGGGGCCAGCCAACCTACCTTGCAGCTATCCACGAGTTAGTGCCCGAAGTGGGCATGAATGCGGAGATTCCTGACATGGTGCAAGGGATCCTAGGTGACTTTTGTGATCTTATGCCCGAGGAGCTGCCCAAGGGCTTACTGCCAAGGCGGGCGGTAGATCACAAGATCGAGCTGATTCTAGGACCAAGGCCACCTGCCAAAGCTCCTTACCGGATGTTGCCTAAAGAGCTGGAGGAGTTGTGGAGACAACTCCAGGACTTGTTGGATTCGGGGAAAGTTCAACCCTCCAAGGTGCCCTTTGGAGCACCAATGCTGTTCCAAGAGAAGTAGGACGGCACGTTGCGGTTGTGCGTGGACTACCGCGGGTTGAACAAGGTCACCATGAAGAACAAGTACACCGTGCCTTTGATTGCAGACTTGCTCAATTGGCTCAGCGGAGCTGAATTCTTCACCAAGTTGGACTTGAGATCGGGATACTGGCAAGTTCGCATAGCAAAGGAAGATGAGCCAAAGACGACAATGGTGACTCGGTATGGGTCCTATGAGTTTAAGGTCATGCCGTTTGGCTTGACCAATGCACCAGCCACATTTTGTAATCTCATGAATAATGTGTTTCATGATATAATAGACAAGTTTGTGGTTGTATATCTCGATGACATTGTCATCTATAGCTGGTCTCTA
Organism: Sonneratia alba; assembly: GCA_900174645.1. Taxonomy (NCBI): domain Eukaryota; kingdom Viridiplantae; phylum Streptophyta; class Magnoliopsida; order Myrtales; family Lythraceae; genus Sonneratia; species Sonneratia alba. The sequence continues at coordinate 280,429 of FWPY01000064.1, read as the reverse complement.
GAAGAACATCTTGGGCATTTACGTTATGTGTTCCAGCGGTTAAGGGAACACCAATTGTACGTAAAGAAGGAGAAGTGCGAGTTCTGCATGAAGGAAATTAACTTCCTTGGCCACGTGATTGGAGGTGGCATGGTGCGGATGGATCCCCGGAAGGTGCAATCCATCAAGGAGTGGACTGCTCCAACCAAGGTGGGCAAGCTGCGGAGTTTCCTTGGTTTGGTGAACTACTACAGGAAATTCATCAAGGGATACTCGAAGATGGTATCCCTGCTCACCGATCTGCTGCAGAAAGGCAAGCTGTGGACATGGGATCCGGCATGTGCTGATGCCTTCGAGAAGATCAAGTCCCAGATTGTGGCTGAACCTGTGCTCAAGTTACCGGACTTTGACAGGACATTTGAAGTCCATACAGATGCCTTTGATCATGTTGCGGGCAAGGTGCTTGTGCAATACAGGCACCCTGTGGCGTTCGAGAGCTGGAAGCTGAAGCCGGCTGAGCAATGCTACTCCGCGCACGAGAAGGAGATGTTGGCAGTTGTGCACTGCCTATGGGCATGGCAGGTATATCTACTCGGCACTTCTTTTGTGAGCAAAATTGATAATGTTGCAAACACTTTTTTTTAGACGCAGAAGAAGCTGTCCCCAAGGCAAGCTCGGTGGCAGGAGTTCCTGGCCGAGTATGACTTCGAGTGGGAGCATAGGCCTGGGCGTCACAACCAGGTTGCCGACGCACTGAGCAGGAAGGCAGTAGAGATGGTTGCTGCACTGACCCAGCTGGAATCGGACTTCGTGGGCAAACTGAAGGATCAGGCAAAGGAGGATTGGTTGTACCAGAAGCTGGTCACGCAAGTCCAAGATGGTACCATGAGGAGGTACTGGGTCGAGGATGGATTGTTGTACGTGAAGGGTGGTCACATGTTCGTCCCCAGCTGAGGGCTGCAGACTCAGCTGTTGTGCAAACACCATGATGCGCAATGGGCTGGGCATCCCGGACAGGAAAGGATGCTTGCGCTGTTGACCCATTCCTACTTTTGGCTGAAGATCGAGAACGACGTTGAGCTCTATGTCAAGACGTGTCTTGTTTGTCAACAAGACAAGGTCAAGCGGTGCACTGAGGCAGGCTTGCTGCAGCCTTTGCTTATTCCAGAAAAACCTTGGGTGTTGGTTTCTATGGACTTCATCAGTGGCTTCCCTGAGGTTAAAGGCTTCGATGGAGTTATGGTTGTGGTGGACAGGTTCTCGAAGTATGGGATCTTCAGGCCTACCCCAAAGAATTGCTCGGCAAAGACAGCGGCAGAAGAGTTCTATCGCCATGTGGTCAAGCTGTTCAAGATCCCAACGGACATCGTGAGTGATCGTGATGCCCGGTTCACCACGAGGTGCTGGACCCATCTCTTCAACATGATGGGGACGGAGCTAAAGTTCTCAACAGCAAACCACCCGCAGACGGATGGGCAAACGGAAAGGTTGAACCAGCTGCTGGAAGAGTATTTGCGGCATTATGTCACTGCCAGCCAGCGGAATTGGCTGGAACTCCTGAACACGGCGCATTTTTGCTACAACCTGCACCATTCCTCAGCAACTGGGTTTAGTTTGTTTGAGCTCACTTTGGGATACCAACCATCGACCCCTTCCGAAGTGGCCCTACAGAAGAAGGAAGGGCCATGTCCTGCTGCCTACCGTTTTGCCTGGAACAAGCAAGAAATGCTCGAGGAAGAGCATGACGGCCTCGCCAAAGCTGTCCGTCGCATGAAGAAATATGCAGATCAGGGGCGTCAACCGCTGGAATTTCAGGTCGGCGACAAGGTCATGCTGAAATTGACGCCCCAAATCTGGAAGAAAGTGATGAGCAAGAGGTGGCATAAGGGCCTCATTCAGTGGTATGATGGGCCATTCGAGGTGGTGAAGCGAGTTGGAGCAGTGGCTTATCGCTTGGCACTACCCGAGAGGATGAAGATTCATCCCACTTTCCATGTCAGCTTCCTAAAGCCTTACCATGAGGACGCGGATGCGGAACGCGTGAGGGCAAGGCAGGCTCCGTTGAATGTATGCACGGAGTTGGATAGGGAGGTTGATCGGGTGCTGGACCGATATGTGTTGGGATACAGCAAGAAGAACCGGAGAACGGAGTATCTGGTTCTATGGAAAGGTTTGCCAAGGTCGGAAGCAAGCTGGGAGAAGGAGGCAACACTCTGGCAATTCAAGGAGAAGATCCAGGAGTACCTCCACTCTATTCCGACAAGGGCATCGGCTTCCTCAAGTGGGGGAGGTTTGTTAGCCCCTTAGTGCTCAGACACGGACATGGCTGCTATGCGGACCCTCGATCGCATGGCAACCGGGACTAGGATTGAGGGGAGACTGCCGAAGGATCAGTTGGCATGGAAGGGCGAGTGGGCAGGCGACACGGACAAAGGGCTCTCCCGCAATTCTTGCTCCTAGGTGGGCTGGCAGGCGATGTGTGCACGGCTACTCCTCCAGGATGCGCTCAAGGGTGGGCGACAGGGACGCCCTAAGCCTTCTCAGGACATGCTCCATGGCAAGCTGGTAGGCAATGGGTGCGCGCATACTCCCACAACACTCGCCCAAGGGCAGGTGATCCGGATGCTCTAGGAACGCCCTAAGCTCCTGCAAGTTCCATTAGGGGAGGTCGCTCATGGTCGAGCGGCACCTCTGATACCAGTGGCTGATCCAAGGCGCAGGAGAATGCCCAGGGCTGAACCGAGTGTGGGTGGCACTCAGACTGACTCAACCGGCTCCAGTCGTAGGGGCATGGGCTCCTGGTAAAAGGACTGACCAAAGGACTGAGCTGGCAAGCAGTCAATCCAACTGCTCCAGTCCATCCAACTGCTGCAGTCAATCCAACTGTTGCAGTCACCAACTGCTGCTCGGGTAGGTAGGAGAAGCATGGCTGCCAGGGACTGTGCAACCTGTCCCTGCAAGGATAAATGGGACTGCTGGTTGGCAGAAGGAGGAGACGCCTACACACAGACACACAAACAGATAGGCAAAGGAGAGGGACGACTGGAAGAGTGAAGAGAAGGCTCCTTGACAGAAAGCCGAACCAGGAAAGCTGGCGGTGCTGACTCCAGTTCTCTCCAAGCCGTGCGTGGACTCCTGGGGCGAAGTTCACCTATCCAAGTGAGGAGTGCAAGTGCTGGACGCACAAGGCACATACTTGGTGTGTCTGTGTAAGGTCGTGTAAGGGTTTTGCGTATTCTTGTAATCTGGATTGTGAATACAAGTGAGATTTCCCTTACCTTGCATTGTTCGATTCTGTCCCTTTGTTGCTAAACCTCGCCGAGCTGCATTGCTATGTGTGTTTGGGTTGGCTGAGAGTGTGCAGGACACTGCTCAGCACCATCACAGGAACGGAAAAATTTGGGCGAAGTCCGACCCCTGTGACACCATCCATCACCCGTGGAAGAGCAGGGCACAGCCCGTGGTTGAGTATGGCATTGCTCATGCTAGAGTGAGGCACTGCCTGTGATCAACCGAGGGTTGTCTCCATGGTCCACCAAGCCATCGCCGGTGGTAGAGCATGGCACTACCCGTGGTCAACCAAGCCATCACCCGTGGTAGAGCATGGCACTACCCATATAGTCGAGCAAGGCCTCACCCATGGTAGAGCGAAGCACTGCCTGTGGTCGACTGAGGGCTGTCCCCATGTTGACTAAGCCATCGCCCGTGGTCGAGCAAGGCATCGGCAATGGTAGAGCAAGTTTGTTAGACCCCTGAGCTCAAGCCCCGGAGGATGCGCACCACAGACCGTGCTTGGAGGTAGTGGCGGCGCATAAGCCTGCACGCAAAGATGCACGGGCAGCCAAGTGCATGGTGTTGAGAGAATTGCAAGTCCATGAAGCAAGCAAGCCAGGAGATGGTCACACATGCTTGTATGAAGGCACTTGTGAAGAGGATGGTCGACCAAAGACTTGGCAGTATGCCAAAGGGCCAGGTTGTGGCAAGGGAGTGCCACAATGCACAAGTCGGTGAAGGCGCGGGTGGGCAGTGTGGATGCCCACGAGCATGGCACGGTGCCAAGCTCTAGGAGGTTCCTGGAACCTGATACAACCGTGCAAGGGCACTCTAGGAGTGCGCATACCTCAACAGGCCCGATAGAAGCTAAGGGAGGCTCAGCACTTAGTGGTGAGGGAGTTGACGACTTGTGGGGATCGGCTAAGTCCTTGACCAGGCTCGGGCACTGCTGGACGTGCAATCAGGCGACCGTGATCCTAGGAGGGGGTCAGGGACGTGGATCCTAGAGGGGATGAACCTGGACACAAGCTCAGCTGGCGCCAAGTCAATCCAGGGAAATCCGGGAAGATCCTCCCGGGATATGGCAGGGCAATCTAGTATGGAAACAATCTTGGAGATTGCAGATCGACAGCCAGGATTGGATGGATCGAGATCAGATGGAGAGAATCAAGGGATTCTCACCTATCGGTTGCCATATCAGATTTGCTCGGCTCCCCTATATAAAGGGGTTGGCCTCATTCAGGAAAAGGGGACCAGAAGAGGCGAGAGACACCAAAACTCCAAGCAGAGGCGAGGAGAGAACCAGGAGCAACCAGATCAGTCGAGGAGCACGACGAGCCCAAGATTCCAAGGGAGTAGAAGTCGAGCTGGGCAGCAACCCGGTGTTCTTGAGGGAAGACACGAGACAAGTAGGAGTGCAAGCAGTAGGAGGCTGTGAGGCATAGGCTTGTGAGGTTGCATGTAAGTGTTCTGATCTGGAATTGGGTTTTTCGTGTACTTGTAATAGATGTGAATACGAGTTGCGTTTTCCCAATTGTGTTCTTGTGTCACTCGGTGTTGCTTCTTTGGTTCCCTGATCGTTTGGCCTTGACGGAACGCGCAGTGTGTGTGTGGCTGGTCGACAAAAGGTGTGTCGACGCCTAGCGGGGTGCGGAAAAATATGTGGCCCACATCGGCCCCGTGACAGTTGGTATCAGAGCCGAGGTTCTGCTCATGACCAGTCGGAGTACCCGTGTGAGTAGTGCTGCGTTCGGGTGGAGGAGCCCCTTTGTCAAAGACCACGTGTCCCCTACAATCAGCAACCGTGTGGACCAGGGCGATGGAAGCGTTGCGGGAGTGATTGACGGCACTGGAAGGCCGTATTGCAGAGCTCACTGGACGAGCAGACCCGACCGCTACACTGGAACCCCGCGTTGCTGCTTTGGAGGACAACGTCGACGAAGGCGACGATCTTGGAGGGACCGTGACTGATCTGCTGAGGGAGATCAGGCTTGATGTGGCGACCCTGAAGGATGATGTGGTCCTGATCAAGCGACAACTCGTGTCCCAGGCGGGGCTATCGAATGAGCCTCGTGGGAAGATGAAGGTCCCGGAGCCAAAGGCGTTTGAAGGAACAAGGAGTTCCAAGGATCTAGAGAACTTCATATGGGATATGGAGAACTACTTCGCTGCTGCGAAGATCCCCGACGCCGAGAAGGTGACGATTACCTCCATGTACCTTGCCAAGGATGCAAAGCTATGGTGGAGGACCCGAGTCCAAGATGATATCAGTGCAGGCAGACCCCGGATTGAGACCTGGGAGGCACTGAAGAAGGAGCTGAAGGAGCAGTTCCTGCCGAGCAACACAGCATGGCTTGCTCGGGATGCGATGGCCAAGCTGAGGCACAGCGGATCAGTGCGGGACTATGTGAAGGAGTTTAGCGCGCTGATGCTGGACATGACGGACATGTCAGAGACGGACAAGCTGTACACGTTCCTGAAGGGATTGCAACCTTGGGCTCAACTCAAGCTAAGGAGGCAAGGGGTAAGAGACCTCCCTTCTGCCCTAGCTGCGGCAGACGCACTGCTGGACTTACGGATTGCTCGTGCCGAGGAGGGGAGCAAGAAGGCCCAGCACACGGACAAGGACAAGAAGTCCAAGTCCTACCTGGCAGGGAAGTCAGGGAAGGGCAAGGAGAAGCAGCTGACCCGACCAGACAAAGGCAAGGCGAAGGTGATCGAGGGAGCCAACGGAAGGAAGGATCCTCGGACGCACCCGGGCTGCTTCATATGTAACAGACCCCATAGGGCAAAGGAGTGCCCAAAGCGGGAGGGTAAGGTTACTGCCCTACGGTCGGATGACTCCGACGAGGACCAAGTGCAGTGTGTTGCCCCACTGCAGGCCCTCGGCGCTATGCGGAGCGAGCGCCCTAAGGTACGCCACAGTCTATTGTTCGTGGATGTAACCTTGAATGGCAGGCGGATGTCAGCCTTGGTGGATACTGGCGCCACCAACACATTCGTATCAGATCGGATGATACGAACCTTGGAGTTGCGAGTGGAGCGCTCTCACAGCCGATTGAAGGCAGTGAACTCCAAGAGCCAACCAATGGGTGGGTTGGCAAGAGATGTGCCCATCAAGATAGATGCTTGGGAGGGTACGATTAACCTGATGGTGGTTCCTTTGGATGATTACGACCTCATCCTTGGGAATAGCTTCTTTGCAGATGCAGCAATCACCATCATGCCTCATGTGGGAGGCATCGTCATTGGAGATCCGCGACGACACTGTTTTGTGCAAGGATACTGAGGCCTTGCACGCTCCGAGGAGGTAGCCACGGAGAAGGTATCTGCAATGCAATTGGCACGAGGAATGAAGAAGGGGTATCCCACTTACCTTGCGGCTATTAGGGAAGTGGACGTGCAGGAGACGGAGGTGGACCAGGAGATTCCACACGAGGTTGTGGAAGTGCTCGGGCAATTCCAGGACGTGATGCCGGAGGAGTTGCCAGGAGGGCTACCGCCACGCCGAGCAGTAGATCACAAAATAGAACTACTGCCAGGCACCGTTCCCCCAGCCAAAGCCCCGTACCGGATGTCCCCGAAGGAGCTAGTAGAGCTGCGGAGCCAGCTGACCGAGTTGCTGGATGGTGGAAAGATCCAGCCCTCCAAAGCCCCTTATGGAGCCCCGGTGTTATTCCAGGAGAAGCAGGATGGCTCTCTCCGACTGCGTGTCGACTACCGTGGATTGAACAAGGTCACGGTAAAGAACAAGTACCCGGTGCCCCTGATTGCAGACCTGTTTGATCGCCTAGGCGAGGCGAGGGTCTTCTCCAAGCTGGACTTGCGTTCAGGATATTAGCAAGTCCGCATCGCCAAAGGAGACGAGTCCAAGACCACAATGGTAACTCGTTATGGATCCTTTGAATTCCTAGTCATGCCATTCGGTTTAACCAATGCTCCTGCCACATTCTGCAACTTGATGAATGATGTGTTTCATGACATGCTGGATCAGTTTGTGGTCGTCTATTTAGATGACATTGTCGTGTATAGCAGGGACTTGGCACAACATGTGCAGCACTTGTAGGCTGTTTTTGAACGGCTTAGGCAACACTCCCTATATGTGAAGAGGGAGAAGTGCGAGTTTGGCATGCAGGAGATCCGATTCCTTGGCCATGTGATCGGCCAAGGGCAGGTGCGGATGGACCCCAAGAACGTGCAGGCGATCCAGGATTGGCCTCCACCAAAGTCGGTGTCCGAGTTGCGGAGTTTCTTGGGGCTGGCCAACTACTACCGCAAGTTTATCAAGGTATACTCAAAGAAGGTGAGTCCCCTGACTGATCTGCTGCGGAAGGAGCAGAAGTGGACATGGGACGAGGATTGTGATGCGGCGTTCTCCAAGGTGAAGACCGCCATTGTGACGGAGCCCGTGCTCAAGCTCCCGGACTTTGAGAAGCCGTTTGAGGTGCATACAGATGCCTCAGATTGTGCTGTAGGAGGAGTTCTCGTGCAAGACGGACATCCCGTGGCGTTTGAGAGTTGGAAGTTGAAGCCGGCTGAACAGCGCTACTCAGCACACGAGAAGGAGATGCTGGCTGTGGTGCATTGCTTGAGGGTGTGGCGAGTATACCTACTGGGAACCACATTCGTGGTCAAGACGGACAACGCCGCCAATACCTTCTTCAAGTCACAACCGAAGTTGTCACCAAGGCAAGCGCGGTGGCAAGAGTTCCTAGCGGAGTATGACTTCGAGTGGGAACACCGACCGAGGAGGCACAACCTAGTGGCGGATGCCCTCAGTCGGAAGGCTTCGGACCAGGTGGCGACTTTGACTCAAGTAACCTCCAACTTCCTCCAGGAGGTCAAGATCGCTACACTAGGGGACAAGACCTATCAACTCCTAGTGGAGCAAGTCAAGGACGGGACGATGAGGCGGTATTGGCTGGAAGATGGGCTGCTTTATGGCAAAGGTGGCCGTTTGCTTGTCCCTAGCGGAGAGGGATTGCGCTACCAGCTGATGAAGGAGAGCCACGACAGTCCTTGGGCTGGACATCCAGGCCGTGAGCGGACGCTAGCCCTGTTGTCAAGGTCCTATGTGTGGCCAAAGATGGCCGACGACGTGGAGTTATACGTCAAGACTTGTCTCGTGTGCCAGCAAGACAAGGTGGAGAGGCGAGCAAAGGCCGGTCTCCTACAACCCTTGGCAGTGCCAGAGAAGCCTTGGGTATCCGTTTCCATGGACTTTGTGTCCGGATTTCCAGAAGTGAGGGGTTATACAGCGGTGATGGTGATCGTGGACAGATTCTCCAAGTACGCGATTTTCACCCCAGTGACCAAGAATTGCACAGCTAAGGCTTTCTATCGCTCCGTGGTGAAGCTCTTTGGAGTACCGACGGAGATCGTGAGTGACCGAGATGCTCGGTTCACAGGCAACTTCTGGACATGCTTGTTCGGATTGCTAGGATCCGAACTAAAGTTCTCGACGGCCAACCATCCACAGACGGACGGCCAGACCGAGAGAGTGAATGCGCTGCTGGAAGAGTACTTGAGGCATTATGTCTCAGCAAGTCAACGGAATTGGCTAGACTTGCTTGACTCGGCTCAGTTGTCCTACAACTTGAACCGCTCCTCTGCAATAGGTCATAGCCCGTTTGAGTTAGCAATGGGCTACCAACCGCTAACGCCGCAGGAGGTGGCGTTGCAGCGCAAGGAAGGGCCGTGCCCGGCCGCATATCGATTCGCGCGGGACAAGCAGGAGATGCTTGAAGAGGCGAGAGATAGCCTCGCCAAAGCTGCCAGGCGAATGAAAAAGTATGCGGACAAGAACCGGAGGCCGCTGGAGTTCTAGGTGGGGGACTTAGTGATGTTGAAGCTCACCCCACAGATCTGGAAGAAGATCACGAGCAAGCGTTGGCATAAGGGCTTGTTCCAGCGGTACGACGGACCCTTTGAAGTGATCAAGAGAGTCGGGCCAGTAGCCTATCGGCTAGCACTACCAGAGAGGATGAAGGTGCACCCGACATTCCACATCAGTTTCCTTAAGCCTTACCATCGGGACGAGGAGCATCCGGAGCGCAACAAGGTGAAGCGCGCCCCTCTCACCGTGAGGAAGGAACTCGACAAGGAGGTGGAAGACATACTTGATCACCGAGTGCTGGGTTACAGCAAGATGAACAGGAGGACAGAGTACTTGGTCAAGTGGAAGGACCTACCCGAGTCAGAGGCGACTTGGGAGAAGGATTTTACACTATGGCAGTACGAAGACCTCATCCGGCGGTACCGAGAGTCTCATTCGACGAGGGTGTCGAATCCCTTGGGTGGGGGAGGTTTGTTAGACCCCTGAGCTCAAGCCCCGGAGAATGCGCACCACAGACCGTGCTTGGAGGTAGTGGTGGCGCATAAGCCTGCACGCAAAGATGCACGGGCAGCCAAGTGCATGGTGTTGAGAGAATTGCAAGTCCATGAAGCAAGCAAGCCAGGAGATGGTCACACATGCGTGTATGAAGGCACTTGTGAAGAGGATGGTCGACCAAAGACTTGGCAGTATGCCAAAGGACCAGGTTGTGGCAAGGGAGTGCCACAATGCACAAGTCGGTGAAGGCGCGGGTGGGCAGTGAGGATGCCCACGAGCATGGCACGGTGCCAAGCTCTAGGAGGTTCCTGGAACCTGATACAACCGTGCAAGGGCACTCTAGGAGTGCGCATACCTCAACAGGCCTGACAGAAGCTAAGGGAGGCTCAGCACTTAGCGGCGAGGGAGTTGATGACTTGTGGGGATCGGCTAAGTCCTTGACCAGGCTCGGGCACTGCTGGACGTGCAATCAGGCGACCGTGATCCTAGGAGGGGGTCAGGGACGTGGACCCTAGAGGGGATGAACCTGGACACAAGCTCAGCTGGCACCAAGTCAATCCAGGGAAATCCGGGAAGATCCTCCCGGGATATGGCAGGGCAATCTAGTATGGAAACAATCTTGGAGATTGCAGATCGACAGCCAGGATTGGATGGATCGAGATCAGATGGAGAGAATCAAGGGATTCTCACCTATCGGTTGCCATATCAGATTTGCTCGGCTCCCCTATATAAAGGGGTCGGCCTCATTCAGGAAAAGGGGACCAGAAGAGGCGAGAGACACCAAAACTCCAAGCAGAGGCGAGGAGAGAACCAGGAGCGACCAGATCAGTCGAGGAGCACGACGAGCCCGAGATTCCAAGGGAGTGGAAGTTGAGCAGGGCAGCAACCCGGTGTTCTTGAGGGAAGACACGAGACAAGTAGGAGTGCAAGCAGTAGGAGGCTGTGAGGCATAGGCTTGTGAGGTTGCGTGTAAGTGTTCTGATCTGGAATTGGGTTTTTCGTGTACTTGTAATAGATGTGAATACGAGTTGCGTTTTCCCAATTGTGTTCTTGTGTCACTCGGTGTTGCTTCTTTGGTTCCCTGATCGTTTGGCCTTGACGGAACGCACAGTGTGTGTGTGGCTGGTCGACAAAAGGTGTGTCGACGCCTAGCGGGGTGCGGAAAAATTTGTGGCCCGCATCGGCCCCGTGACAAAGTTACATCCTGTGGTCAAGCAAGCCATTGTCCATGGTAGAGCGAGGCCCAGCCTGTGGTTGAGTGAGGCATCGCCAGTGGTAGAGCGACACACAGCCCGTCATTGACCAAGCCATCGCCCATGGTAGAGAGTGGCATAGCATGTGGTCGACCATAGAATCACTGGTGGTAGCGCAAGGTGCTGCCCGTGGTCAACCAAGTCATCACCCATGGTAGAGCCAAGCACTGCCCATGGTCTAGCAAGGCATTGCCCATGTTAGAGTGAGGCATAGCCCGTGGTCGACCTAGGGCTGTCCCCGTCATTGACCAAGCCATCACTTGTGATAGAGCACAGCCTGGTGTTGACTGAAAGCTGTCTCTGTGGTTGAGCAAGGCATCGCCTGTGGTAGAGTGAGGCACAGCCTGTGGTCAGGCAAGGCATCGCCCATGGTAGAGCGAGGCAATGCTCGTCAGCGACTGAGCGCATAGCCCACGGTTGACTGACAATTGTTTCCTTGGTCAACCAAGCCATTGCTGCTGGTAGAGCAAGGCACAGCCCAGTATTGACCGAAGGCTGTCTCTGTGGTTGAGCAAGGCATTGCCCATGGTAGTGCGACACGCAGCCCGCGGTCGACTGAGGGCTTTCTCTGTGCCGAGCAAGGCATCACCCATGGTTGAGCAAGGCACAGCCCATGGTCAACTGAGAGCTATCTCCGTGGTCGAGCAAGCCATCGCCAGTGATAGAGTGAGGCACAGCCTGTGGTCAAGCAAGGCATCTCCTGTGGTCCACCGAGGGCTGTCTCTGTGGTTGACCTAGGCAACACCCATGATTAAGCCAAGCACAGCCCGTGGTTGGGCAAGGCATCGGTCGTGGTAGGGCAAGGCGCAGCAAGTGGTCGACCAAGTGCTGTCTCCATGATCGACCTAGCCATTGCCCATGGTAGAACGAGGCACAGCCCGTGGTCAACCGAGGGCTGTCTCTGTGCTCAACCAACCTATCACCTACAGTAGAGCAAGTCGTAGCTCGTGGTCGAGCAGGGCATCACCCGTGGTAGAGCGAGGTGTTATTCGTAGTCAACCAAGCCATCGCTCGTGGTAGAGGAAGGCACATTCTGTGGTCGAGCAAGGCATCGCCCGTGGTAGAGCGAGGCGCTTCCCATGGTTGACCGAAGGCTGTCTTCGTCGTCGAGCAAGGCATCACCCATGGTAGAGTGAGGCATAGCCCGTGGTCGAGCAAGGCACAGCCAGTGGTTGACCAAGCCATCACACATTGTAGAGCAAGGCACAGCCCAAGGTCGACCAAGCCATCGACCGTGGTAGAGAGAGGCACTGCCTGTGGTCTAGGGAGGCAAAGCCCATGGTCGAGCAAGGCATTGCACTTCATACAGTGAGGCACAGCTGTGGTCAACCAAGGCATCACCCATGGTTGAGCAAGGCATATCCCATGGTCGACCAAGCCATGGCCCGTGGTAGAGCGAGGCACAGCCAGTGGACGAGCAGGGCATCGCCCATGGTAGAGCAAGGCACGACCCTTGTTTGAGCAAGGCACGGCCTGTGGTTGACCAAGGCATCGCCCATGGTAGAATAAGGCATTCCCATGGTCAACCAAGCACTGTCGCCATGGTCAAACAAGCCATTGCCTGTGATAGTGCGAGGCTGAGCCCGTGATCAACCGAGGACTGTCTTAGTGGTCAACCAAGCCATCGGCCAAGGTAGAGGGAGGCACAGCCCATGGCCGGAGCAAGGCATCGCCGGTGGTAGAGTGAGGAGAGGCCTGTGCCCAACCGGGGGTTGTCTCCATGGTCGACCAAGCCATCACCCCTCGTAGGGTGAGGCACAGCCAGTGGTTGAGTAAGGCATCACCAGTGGTAGAGCAAGGCGCAGCCCATAGTAGACTGAGGGCTATCTTTATGGTCAACTAAGCAATCGCTGACGGTAGAGCGAGGCACAGCTTGTGGTCCAGCCAGGCATCACCCATGTTATAGCAACAGCACATCCCATGGTCGACCAAACCATACCCCATGGTACACCGAGGCACAGCCCGTGGTCGAGCAAGGCATTGGCCATGGTAGAGTAAGGCACAGCCTGTGGTTGGGCAAGGCATTACCCTTGGTAGAGTGAAGCACTGCCTGTGGTCAACTGAGGGTTGTCTCCATGGTCAACCAAGCCATCAACTGTGGTAGAACAAGGCCCAGCCCATGGTCAACTGAGGGCTGTCTCCATGGTCGACGAAACCATCACCCTCGGTAGAGCAAGGCACAGCCCGTGGTTGAGCAAGGCATTGCCCATGGTAGTGCAAGGTATCGCGCATGATAGAGCAAGGCACTGCCCATCAGCGACCAAGTGCATGGGCCATGGTTGACTGAGGGCTATCTCCATGGTCGACCAAGCCATTGCCTGTGGTAGAGCAACACACTGCCCGTGGTTGAGCAAGGCATCGCCCATGGTAGAGTGAGACACAGCCCATGGTTGATCGAGGGCTATCTCTGTGGTAGAACAAGGCGCAGCCCGTGGTAGAGTGAGGCACATCCCATGGTCGACAAAGCCATAGTCTGTGGTAGAGTAAGGCATAGTCCATGGTTGAATGAGGGCTGTCACCATGGTCAACCAAGGCATCGCCTGCAGTAGAGCAATGCACAGCCCGTGGTCAACTGAGGCATAGCCCGTGCTAAAGGGACGCACAAGCCATGGTCAAGCAAGGCATAGCCCTTGGTTGAGTGAGGCACAGCCCATGGTCAACCGAGGGCTGTCTCCAAGGTCAACCAAGCCATCAACCGTGGTAGAGCAAGGCATCGCCCATAGAGCGTGGCACAGCCCATGGTCGACTGAGGTCTGTCTCAGTGGTCGACCAAGCCATTGCCCATGGTAGACCAAGGCACAGACCACGGTCAAGCAAGGCATTGCCTATTGTAGAGCAAGGCACATCCTATGGTCGACAAAGCCACAGCCTGTGGTAGAGTGAGGCACAGCCCATGGTTGACCGAGGCCTGTCTCCACAGTCGACCAAGCCATCGCCCATGCAAGAGCAAGGCACAGCCAGTGGTCGAACGAGGGCTGTCTTGATGGTCAGCCAAGACATCGCCAGTGGTAGAGTGAGGCACAGCCTGTGGTCGGGCAAGGCATCACCCATGGTAGAGCAAAGCACGGCCTGTGGTTGGCCAAGGAATTGCCCGTGGTAGAGGCAGGCAGAACCTGTGATCTAGCAAGGCATCACCCATGGTAGAGCAAGGCAGAGCCCGTGGTCAGGCAAGGCATCGCCCTTGGTAGAGCAAGGCATAGCCTGAGGTCAACCGAGGGCTGTCTCCAAGGTCGACCAAGCTGTCAGCCCCTTAATGCTTGGACACGGGAATGGCTGCTATGCGGGTCCTCAATCGCATAGCAACCAGGGCCAGGATCGGGGGAAAGGCTGCTGAAGGATCAGTTGGTATGGAATGGCGACTGGGCAAGCAACGCGGGCAAAGAGTTCTCCCGCAAGACTTGCTCACTGGCAGGTTGTCAGGCAGCGTGCGTGTGGCTGCTCCCACAGGGCGCGCTCAAGGGCGGGCGACAGGGACACCCTAAGCCCTCCCAGGACATGCTCCAGGGCAAGCTGGTAGGCTTCGGGCACGCACAAGCTCCCGCTACCCATTCCCTAGGGCAGGCCATCCGGATGCTCTAGGAATGCCATAAGCGCCACAAGTGCCGTTAGGGAAGGTCACTCATGGTCGAGCAACACCTTGGACGCCAGCAACTGATCCAAGGCGTGGGCACGGGCCCGGGGCTGAGCTGAGTGTCGGTGGCACCCAGCTGGACCAGATCGGCTTCAGTCGTGGGGGCGCGGGCTCCCGGTCAAAGGCGACTAGAGGACTGAGCTGGTAAGCAGTCCACCTGCTCCCGTCCATCCAACTGCTCCAGTCATCCCACTGCTGCAGGCACCAACTCCTGCTTGGCAGATAGGGGAAAGCAAGGTGGCCAGGGACTGTGCTACCTACTCCCGCAAGGATAAATGGGCAGCTGCCAGCAGATGGACGGGGGACACACACACACACACGAGAAGGAACACACAGACACACTTCAGGCGAGTGAGCGAGCAAGCCAGGCCAGGAGGAAGGAAGACTGGAGCAAAGGAAGGGAAGTCCTTGACAGAGAGCCGAACCAGGAAGGCCGGTAGTGCTGTCTCCAGTCCCTCCAGCCGTGTGTGGACTCCTGGGGCGAGTTCACCTGTCCAAGTGAGGAGTGCAAGTGTTGGACGCACAAAGGCACATACTTGGAGTGTCTGTGTAGAGTCATGTAGGGGTTTTGCATATTCTTGTAATCCGGTTTGTGTATACAAGTGAAATTTTCCCTTACCATGTGCTGTTCGATTCTGTCCCTTTGTTGCTAAACCTCACCGAGCTGCGTTATTGCATGTGTTTGGGTTGGCTGAGAGTGTGTGGGACACTGCTCAGCACCATCGCAAGAACGGAAAAATTTGGGTGAAGTCCGACCCCGGTGACAGGTGGTATCAAAGCCGCGTTTAGCAGTAAGGCGAGCGTCTTCAACAACAAACGACCAGTGACCTGAATGTCATGCATGGATGCACTGAAGGATCGAGTTGCAGCCTTGGAAACGTCCCTTGGCAACATGTCTGGAGTTGCTGGAACGGTAGCAGAGGTGCTGGCATCCCTTGTTCCTGACGTTGCCCGGTTGAAGGAGGAAGTGTGCATCCTCCGATGTGCGCTGGCTGTAGGAGCAGCCGAAGCAGAGGGATCTCGGGCGAAGGTAAGAATACCTGAACCCAAAGCCTTCACAAGCACTCAGAGTTCCAAGGAACTCGAGAACTTCTTGTGGGACATCAAACATTACTTCGAGGCAGGAAAAGTTCCAAATGGGGAATAAGCCTTGATGGCTGTCATGTACCTGTTCGGGGATGCGAAGCTCTGGTGGCGAACCCGTGAGCAAGATGCTGCTACTGGCGGGCAGCCATGCATCAGAGACTGGCCTTTGCTGAAGAGGGAACTCAAGGAGCAGTTCCTTCCCACGAACACTTCGTGGGCTGTGCGGGACGCACTGTGCAACCTGAGGCAGACTGGCACGGTATGTGACTACATTAAGGAATTCAGTTCCTTGTTGCTGGATGTCACGGAGATGTCCGAGTTGGACAAACTGTTCAACTTCATGCGGGGTCTTCAATCATGGGGCTCAACTTGAGCTGCAAAGGACAAGGTGTCCAAGCTTGGCAAGAACGCAGGCAAAGGCGAGAAGAAGAAGCAACCCAAGGGGGGCAAAGGGAAGGGGAAGGCAATGGAAGGCACGTCCCTAAAGGACCCCAAAACCCACCCTGGGTGCTTCATCTGCAACGGCCCCCATCGTGCTCGTGAGTGCCCAAAGAGGGAGAAGCTGTCAGCCCTGGTAAACAGGACAGACTCCGACTCTGATGGCGAACAGACCAGAGTGGCACCTCTCCAAATCCTTGGTGCCATCCGCTCGAGGAGGAAGGCACCAGAGCAGGGACTGATGTACGTACCGATGACCCCGAACGCCAAGGAGGTAGTGGTGATGGTGGACACTGGCACAATGCACAACTTCGTGTCGGATCGAGTTGTGCAAGCCTATGGACTGAGGATCCAGAAGCAAGCCAGCCACATCAAAGCTATCAACTCCTAGAGTAGACCCGTGCTTGGGATGGCCAAGGGAGTGCCCGTCCAGATTGGCGAGTGGTTGGGGAACATTCACATCATGGTCATTTCGATGGATGACTTTGACGTTATACTTGGTAACAACTTTCTGGTGAAAGCTTATGCATCAGTCATGCCACACTTGCCTGGTTTGTTGATCGCAGACCTGGAGAAGCCATGCTTTGTTCGGGGGTTTAAGGGCCTCAATCATGCAGAGGACATCTGGACCGAGAAGGTCTTGGCTATGCAAATAGCCAAAGGCTGGAAGAAGGACCAGCCGACATACCTTGCAGTGATCCATGAGTCAGAATCCGACCTAAGCATGAAGGTGGAGGTTCCTGACGTGGTGCAAGGGATCCTAGGTGACTTTTGTGATGTGATGCCTGAGGAATTGCCCAAGGGCTTGCCACCAAGGCAGGCGGTAGATCACAAGATCGAATTCATTCCGGGGACAAGGCCACTTGCTAAAGCACCCTACCGGATGTCGCGTAAGGAGTTGGAGGAGTTGCGGAAACAACTCCAGGAATTGCTGGATTCGATGGTTAGGAACACCAAAATACATAAAGGATTAGTAATGGAGATTTTTTATGTAAATTATCCAAACAAAAGGGTATTTTTCATAACATAAAAAGAATGCTAATTGGGGCTTTAAGTTGGTAGAAATGATCAAGCAGTACTCCTCAAGGAACTAGAGCCTTAATATTACGAATTGCCTTTCGATTGATTATTGTAGATGAAGTAAAGAAATAGAAAGTTCAACCCTCCGAGGTGCCCTTTGGAGCGCTAGTACTATTTCAGGAGAAGCAGGACGGCACGTTGCAGTTGTGCGTGGACTACCGCAGGTTGAACAAGGTCACCGTGAAGAACAAGTATCCCGTGCCATTGATTACAGACTTGTTCGACTGCCTTAGTGGAGCTGAATTCTTCACCAAGTTGGACCTGAGATCGGGATACTGGTAGGTTCACATAGCGGAAGGCGACGAGCCAAAGACGACAATGGTGACTCGGTATGGGTCCTATGAGTTTAAGGTTATGCCGTTTGGCTTAACCAATGCACCAGCCACATTTTGTAATCTCATGAATGATGTGTTTCATGACATAATAGACAAGTTTGTGGTTGTGTATCTCAATGATATTGTCGTCTATAGCCAATCTCTAGAGGAACATCTTGGGCATCTACATTCTGTGTTCCAGTGGTTAAGGGAACACCAGCTATACGTAAAGCAGGAGAAATGCGAGTTCTGAACCAAGGAAATCAACTTCCTTGGCCACGTGATTGGCGGGGCCATGGTGTGGATGGATCCCCGAAAGGTGCAAGCAATCGAGGAGTGGACTGCTTCAACTAAGGTGGGCGAGCTGCGGAGTTTCCTTGGATTGGCAAACTACTACCACAAGTTCATCAAGGGATACTTGAGGCTGGTATCCCCGCTCACTGATCTACTGCAGAAAGGCAAGCCATGGACTTGGGATGGGGCATGTGCAGACGCCTTCGAGATGATCAAGTCCCGAATTGTGGCCGAACCTGTGCTAAAGCTTCCGGACTTCAACAGGCCGTTTGAAGTCCATACAGATGCTTCTGATCGTGCTGCAGGCAGAGTGCTGGTGCAAGAGGGACACCCGGTGGCGTTCGAGAGCTGGAAGCTGAAGCCAGCCGAGCAACGCTACTTCACGCACGAGAAGGAAATGTTGGTAGTTGTGCACTGCCTGCGGGCTTGGCAGGTATATCTACTTGGCACTTCTTTTGTGATTAAAACTGATAATGTTGCAAACACTTTCTTTAAGACACAAAAGAAGCTGTCCCCAAGGCAGGCCCGGTGGTAGGAGTTCCTGGCCGAGTATGACTGCGAGTGGGAGCATAGGCCGGGGTGTCACAACCAGGTGGCTGACGCATTAAGTAGAAAGGCAATAGAGATGGTTGCTGCACTGACCCAGCTGGAATCCAACTTCGTAGGCAAACTGAAGGATCAGGCAAAGGAGGATCGGTTATACCAAAAGCTGGTCACGCAAGTCCAAGAGGGTACTGTAAGGTGGTACTGGCTTGATGATGGCTTGCTATACGCGAAGGGTGGTCGTGTGTTCGTCCCTAGCAGAGGGCTGTGGACTCAGCTGTTGCGCAAACATCACGATGCGCAATGGGCTGGGCATCCCGGACGGGAAAGGATGCTTGCGCTATTGATCCGTTCCTACTTCTGGCTGAAGATGGAGAATGACGTTGAACTCTTTATCAAGACGTGTCTTGTTTGCCAACAAGACAAGGTTGAGCGGCGCACCGAGGCAGGCTTGCTGCAGCCTTTGCCTATTCCAGAGAAACCTTGGGTGTCGGTTTTTGTGGACTTCATCAGTGGCTTCCCTGAGGTTAAGGGCATCGATGGAGTTATGGTTGTGGTAGATAGGTTCTCGAAGTATGGGATCTTCAGGCCTACCCCAAAGAATTGCTTGGCGGAGACGGCGGCAGAAGAGTTCTATCGCCATGTGGTTAAGCTGTTCGGGATCCCAATGGACATCATGAGTGATCGAGATGCACGGTTCACCGGGAGGTTCTAGACCCATCTCTTCAACATGATGGGGATGGAGCTAAAGTTCTCAACAGCAAACCACCCGCAGACAGATGGCCAAACGGAAAGGATGAACCAACTGCTGGAAGAGTATTTGCAGCACTATGTCACTGCCAGTCAGCGGAATTGGCTGGAACTCCTGGACACAGCGCAGTTTTGCTACAACCTGCACCGGTCCTCGGCAACTGGGTTCAATCCGTTTGAGCTCGCCTTGGGCTACTAACCATCAACCCCTTCCAAAGTGGACCTCCAGAAGAAAGAAGGGCCATGTCTTGCTGCTACTGCTTTGCCCGGAACAAGCAGGAGATGCTCGAGGAAGCACAGGACAGCCTCACCAAAGCTGTCTGCCGCATGAAGAAATATGTGGACCAGGGGCGTCGACCGTTGGAATTTCAGGTCGGTGACAAGGTCATGTTGAAATTAACGCCCCAAATCTGGAAGAAAGTGATGAGCAAAAGATGGCACAAGGGTGCTATGATGGGCCATTCGAGGTTGTGAAGCGGATTGGAGCAGTGGCTTACTGCTTAGCACTACCTGAGAGGATGAAGATCCATCCTACTTTCCATGTCAGCTTCCTAAAGCCTTACCACGAGGACGCGGATGCAGAACGCGTGAGGGCAAGGTGGGCCCCATTGAATGTACGCACAGAGCTGGATAAGGAGGTTGATCAGGTGCTGGACCGACGTGTGTTGGGATACCGCAAGAAGAACCGGAGAACGGAGTATCTGGTTCTATGGAAAGGTTTGCCGAGGTCGGAAGCGAGTTGGGAGAAGGAGGCGACACTCTGGCAGTTCGAGGAGAAGATCCAAGAGTACCTCCACTCTATTCCAATGAGGGCATCGGCTTCCTCAAGTGGGGGAGGTTTGTCAGCCCCTTAATGTCGGACACGGGAATGGCCGCTATGTGGGTCCTCGATCGCATAGCAACCAGGGCCAGGATCGGGGGAAAGGCTGTTGAAGGATCAATTGGTGTGGAATGGCGAGTGGGCAAGTGACGTGGGCAAAGAGTTCTCCCGCAAGACTTGCTCCCTGGTGGGTTGTCAGGTGGCATGCGCTCGGCTGCTCCCGCAGGGCGCGCTCAAGGGCCGGCGACAGGGACACCCTAAACCCTTCCAGGACATGCTCCAGGGCGAGCTGGTAGGCTTCAGGTGCGCACAAGCTCCCGCTACCCATTCCCTAGGGCAGGCCATCCGGATGCTCTAGGAATGCCATAAGCGCCACAAGTGCCGTTAGGGAAGGTCACTCATGGTCGAGCAACACCTCGGACACCAGCAACTGATCCAAGGCGCGGGCACGGGCCCGGGGCTGAGCTGAGTGTCGGTGGCACCCAGCCTGACCAGACTGGCTTCAGTCGTGGGGGCGTGGGCTCCCAGTCAAAGGCAACCAGAGGACTGAGCTGGCAAGCAGTCCACCTGCTCCCATCCATCCAACTGCTCCAGTCATCCCACTGCTGTAGGCACCAACTCCTGCTCGGCAGGTAGGGGAAAGCAGGGTGGCCAGGGACTGTGCTACCTGCTCCCGCAAGGATAAATGGGTGGCTGCCAGCAGATGGACGGGGGACACACAGACACACTTCAGGTGAGCAAGCGAGCAAGCCAGGCCAGGATGAAGGAAGACTGGAGCAAAGGAAGGGAAGTCCTTGACAGAGAGCCGAACCAGGAAGGCCGGTAGTGCTGTCTCCAGTCCCTCCAGCCGTGCGTGGACTCCCGGGGTGAGTTCACCTGTCCAAGTGAGGAGTGCAAGTGCTGGATGCACAAAGGCACATACTTGGAGTGTCTGTGTAGAGTTGTGTAAGGGTTTTGCATATTCTTGTAATTTGGTTTGTGTATACAAGTGAGATTTTCTCTTACCGTGTGCTGTTCGATTCTGTCCCTTTGTTACTAAACCTCGCCGAGCTGTGTTATTGCGTGTGTTTGGGTTGGCTGAGAATGTGCAGGACACTGCTCAGCACCATTGCAGGAACGGAAAAATTTGGGTGAAGTCCGACCCCTGTGACACAAGCCATCGCCCATGGTAGAGCATGGCACAGCCTGTGGTCGACCGAGGACTGTCTCGGTGGTAGACCAAGCCATTGCTTGTGGTAGAGCAAGGCACAGCCGGTTGTCCATCAAGGCATCGCCCATGGGAGTGCAAGGCACTGCCCATCAGTGACTGTGTGCACAACCTGTGGTTGATCGATGGCTGTCTCCATGGTTGACCAAGCCATCGCCAGTGGCAGAGCAAGGTAGTACACATGAGTGACCGAGCGCACAACCCATGGTCGACCAAGGGCTGTCTCTGCGGTTGACCTAGCCATCGCCCATGGTATTGCAAGGCACAGCCCATGGAAGAGCAAGGCACAGCCTGTGGTAGAGCAATGCATCGCCCATGGAAGAGTGACACACAGCCCATGGTCAAGGAAGGCATCGCTCAAGGTAGAGCCAGGCATGGCCCCTGGTCGAGCAAGGCATCACCCTTGGTATAGCATGGCACAGCCTGTGGACGACCAAGCCATGGCTCACTGTAGAGCAAGGCACAACCCATGGTCAAGCAAGGCACAGACCGTGGTCAACCTAGGCATTGCCCATGGTTGAGTATGGCACTACCCGTGGTCAACCTACCTAGCACTGTCGCTGTGGTTGATCAGGGCGTCACCACATGATTGGCCATGGGCTGTTGCTGTGGTAGAGCATGGCACTCCCCATGAGTGACCAAGTGCACAACCCAGGATTGCTCAAGGCATCACCCATCATTGACCTAGGGCTGTCACCTTGGTCGAGCAAGGCATCACCCATGGTAGAGCAAGGCACTGCCTGTCAGCAATCACGCACACAGCCCATGGTAGAACAATTGCTGTCTCCTTGGTTGACCAAGCCATCGCCAGTGGTAGAGCAAGGCAGTACCCGTGAGCGACTGAGCAGACAGCTAGTGGTCAACCATGCCATCACCCATGGTAGAGCTTGGCACAGCCCATGCAAGAGTGAGGCACAGCCCTTGGTAGAGCAAGGCAATGCCTGTGGTCGAGCAAGGTGCAGCACTTGGTCCACGGGCTGTGAGTTGCTCTAGGACGGATGATACCTTGCACGACCATGGGATGTGGCTTGCTCTACCATTGGCATTGCCTTGCTCCACCATGGGCTGTGCCATGCTCTAACAAGGGAAATGGCTTGGTCGACCAAGGGCTGTGCATCACTCTACCATGGGCAATGCCTTGCTTGACCACCGGCTGTGCCTTGCTCTACCACTGGTGATGCCTTGCTCGACCATGAGCTGTGTCTTGCTCTACCACGGGCCATGGCTTGGTCAACCACAGGCTGTGCCTCACTCTACCAAGGGCGATGCTTCACTTGACCATGGGCAGTGCCTTGCTCAACCATGGGCTGTGCCTCGCTCTACCACAGGCAATGGCTTGGTCGACTGTGGAGACAGCCCTTGACCAACCATAGGCAATGCGCTCGCTCGCTCACTGGTAGTGCCCTGCTGTACCATGGGCGATGCCTTGCTTGACCACGGTGACAGCCCTTGGTTGATCACCGGGCAACACCTTGATCAATGATGGCGATAGCGCTTGGTCGACCAGGGGCAGTGCCTTGCTCTACCATGAGAAATGCCTTGATCGACCATGGGCTATGGACTCAGTTGACCATGGTCAGTGCCTTGCTCTATGACAGGCAATGCCTTGCTCAACCACAGTGACAGCCCTTGGTCAATCTTGGGGGGATGTGTTGATTGACCATGGTGACAGCGCTTGGTTGACCATGGGCAGTGCCTGGCTCTACCACCAGCAATGCCTTGGTTGACCATGGGCTGCGCCTTGCTGTACCATGGGGGATGCCTTGCTCAACCACAGGTTGTGCCTTGATCTACCATGGGCAATGCCTTGGTCCACCATGGGCTGTGCCTCGCTCCTCCACAGGTGATGCCTTGCTTGACCACAGTGACAGCACTTGGTCATTCACGGGCAATGCCTTGATTAACCATGGGCAGTTGACTTAGTTGATCATGGGCAATGCCTTGCTCTAATACGGGCGATGCCATGCTCGACCATGGTGATAGCCCATGGTCAATCTTGGGGCGATGCGTTGATCAACCACAGCGATAGCGCATGGTCGACCACAGGCCATGCCTTGCTCTACCACGGGTGATACCTTGCTCAACCACAGCCTGTGCCTTGCTCTACCACAGGCTGTGCCATGCTCTAACACGAGCAATGGCTTGATCGATCAAGGGCTGTGCATCGCTCTGCCATGGGCAATGCCATGCTTGACCATGGGCTTTGCCCTGCTCTACCATGGGCAATGCCTTGCTCGACCATGGGCTTTGCCCTGCTCTATACATGCTGTGCCATGCTCTACCATGGGTGATGCCTTGCTCTCTCAGGGGCAGTGCCTTGCTCTACCACGGGCTATACCTTGCTCCACCATGGCCTGTGCATTGCTCTGCCACAGGCGATGGTTTGTTTGACCTCAGAGGTAGCCCTTGGTTGGCCATGGGTTGTGCACTTGGTCACCCATGGGCAACACCTTGCTCTACCACAGGCGATGCCTTGCTCGACCATGGCAACAGCCCTTGTTTGAAGGTGGGTGATGCCTTGCTCAACCACAGGTTGGGCGGTGGCTTGCTCTACCAAAGGCAATGCCTTGGTCAACCATGGCGACAGCCCATGGTCGACCACGGGCAGTGCCTTGCTGTACCACAGGCGATGCCTTTGTCAACCATGAGCTGTGCCTTGCTCACAGAAGGCCATGGCTTGGTTGACCACGGGCTGTGTCTCGCTCTACCAAGGGCGATGCCTTCGACCACAGGCAATGCCTGGCTCTACAACAGGTGATGCCATGCTTGACCATGGGTTGTGCCTTGCACTACCAGAGGTGAGGGCTTGGTTGACCATGGGATGTGCCTAGCCCTACCATGGGCGATAGCTCGGTCGACCACGGAGATAGCCCTCAGTCGACTACAGGCTATGTGCTCGCTCATTCATGGGCAGTCCCTTGCTCTACCATGGGTGATGCCTTGCTTTACCACGGTGATGCCTTGCTTGACCACGGGCTGTACCCTGCTCTACCACAGGTAATGTCTTGGTTGACCATGAGCTGTGCCTCGCTCTACCATGGGCGAGGGCTTGGTTGACCACAGGATGTGCCTTGCCTTACCACGGGCAATCCCTTGCTTCACCATGGAGACAGCCCTCGGTTGACCATGGGCTGTGCCATGCTCTACCATGGGCGATGCCTTGATCGACTAGGGGTTGTGCCTAGCTCTACCAGCAGCAATGGCTTGGTTGACCACAAAGACAGCCCTCAGTCGACCACGTGCTGTGCCTTGCTCTACCTTGGGCAATGCAATGCTCAACCATGGGCTGTGCCTCGCACTACCACGGGCAATGGCTTGGTCGACCACAGTGGTAGCCGTCGATTTACCACTGGCTGCACCTTGCTCTAGCACAAGCAATGCCTTGCTTGACCATGGGCTGTGCCCGGCTCTACCATGGGTGATGCCTTGGTCAACCACAGAGACAGTGCTCAGTAAACCATGGGCTGCGCCTAGCTCAACCACAGGCGATGCCTTGCTCCACCATGGGCTATGCCTTGCTCCACCTTGGGCTGTGCCTTTCTCTACCACTAGCGATGGCTGAGTTGACCACAGAGGCAGCCCTTGGTCGACCATGGGTTGTGCACTCAGTTGCTGACAGGCAGCGCCTAGCTCTACCATGGGCTATGGCTTGCTCAAACATGGGCTGTGCCTTGCTCTACCACGAGCGATGCCTTACTCTTCCACGGGCAGTGCCTCACTTTACCATGGGCATTGACTTGGTCGACCACGTAGACAGTCATTGGTCAACCACAGGCTGTGCCTCAATCTACCATGAGTGATGCCTTGCTCAACCACAGGGCGTGCCTTGTTCTACTCCAGGCAATGGCAAGGTCGACCATGGAGACAGCCCTCGGTTGACCATGGGCTGTGCCTTGCTCTACCATGGGCAATGCCTTGCTCAACCACAGAGACAGTCGTCGGTCAACCACGGGCTGCGCCTCGCTCTACCATAAGCAATGCCTTGCTCGACCACGGGCTGTGCCTTGTTCTACTTCAGGCAATGGCATGGTCAACCATGGAGACAGCCCTTGGTTGACCATGGGCTATGCCTCGCTCTACCATGGGCAATGCCATGCTCAACCACAGGCTAGGCCATCCTGTACTCCGGGCGATGGCATGGCTGACCATGGAGACAGCCCTCGATCAATCACCGGCAGTGCCTCACTCTACCATGGGCAATGCCTTGATCGACCAGGGGTTGTGCCTAGCTCTACCAGCAGCAATGGCTTGGTCGACCACGTGCTGTGCCTCGCTCTACCTTGGGCGATGCAATGCTCAACCATGGGCTGTGCCTCGCACTACCACTGGTGATGGCTTGGTCGACCACAGTGATAGCCCTCGATTGACCACTGGCTGCACCTTGCTCTAGCACAAGCAACGCCTTGCTCGACCACGGGCTGTACCCGGCTCTACCATGGGCGATGCCTTGGTCAACCACAGAGACAGTGCTCAGTCAACCACGGGCTGTGCCTAGCTCAACCACGGGCGATGCCTTGCTCCACCACGGGCTGTGCCTTTCTCTACCACTAGCGATGGCTGGGTCGACCACAGAGGCAGCCCTTGGTCGACCATGGGTTGTGCACTCAGTCACTGACAGGCAGCGCCTAGCTCTAGCATGGGCGAAGGCTTGCTCAAACATGGGCTGTGCCTCGCTCTACCATGAGCAATGCCTCACTTTACCATGGGCTTTGCCTCACTCTACCATGAGTGATGCCTTGCTCAACCACAGGGTGTGCCTTGTTCTACTCCGGGCAATGGCATGGTCGACCATGGAGACAGCCCTTGGTTGACCATGGGCTGCGCCTTGCTCTACCATGGGCAATGCCTTGCTCGACCATGGAGACAATCGTTGGTCAACCACGGGCTGCGCCTCGCTCTACCATAAGCAATGCCTTGCTCGACCACGGGCTGTGCCTTGTTCTACTTCAGGCAATAGCATGGTCAACCATGGAGACAGCCCTCGGTTGACCATGGGCTGTGCCTCGCTCTACCATGGGCAATGCCATGCTCAACCACAGGCTAGGCCATCCTGTACTCCGGGCGATGGCATGGCTGACCATGGAGACAGCCCTCGGTCAACCACCGGCAGTGCCTCGCTCTACCATGGGCGATGCCTTGATCGACCAGGGGTTGTGCCTAGGTCTACCAGCAGCAATGGCTTGGTCAACCACAAAGACAGCCCCTCAGTCGACTACATGCTGTGCCTCACTCTACCTTGGGCAATGCAATGCTCAACCATGGGCTGTGCCTCGCACTACCATGGGCGATGGCTTGGTCGACCATAGTGATAACCCTCGATTGACCACTGGCTGCACCTTGCTTGAGCACAAGCAATGCCTTGCTCGACCATGGGCTGTGCCCGGCTCTACCACGGGCGATGCCTTGGTCAACCACAGAGACAGTGCTCAGTCGACCATGGGCTGCGCCTAGCTCAACCACGGGTGATGCCTTGCTCCACCATGGGCTGTGCCTTTCTCTACCACTAGCGATGGCTGGGTTGACCACAGATGCAGCCCTTGGTCAACCATGGGTTGTGCACTCAGTCACTGACAGGCAGCGCCTAGCTCTACCATGGGCTATGGCTTGCTCAAACATGGGCTGTGCCTTGCTCTACCAAGAGAGATGCCTTGCTCTTCCACAGGCAGTGCCTCACTTTACCACGGGCATTGGCTTGGTCGACCATGTAGACAGTCATCAGTCAACCACGGGCTGTGCCTCACTCTACCATGAGTGATGCCTTGCTTGACCACAGGGTGCCTCACTCTACCACGGGTGATCCCTTGGTCTACCACGGTCAATGCCTTGGTCTACCATGGGTGATGCCTTGCTCTACCATGGACATTGCCTTGGTCAACCATGGGCAGTGCCTTGCTCAACCATGGGCGATGCCCTGTTTGACCATGGGCTGTACCTGGCTCTACCACTGGTGTTGCCATGCTCAACCACGGGCAATCCCTTCCAGTACCCCGGACAATGGCTTGGTCAACCATGGGTTGTGCCTCACACTACCACGCGCGATGCCTTGCTTGACCATGGGCTGTGCCTTGCTCTACCCCAGGCAACGGCTGGGACAACCATGGAGACAGACCTTGGTCAACCAGGAGTTGTGCACTCAGTTGTTCATGGGCCGTGCATTGCTCTACCATGTGCGATGTGTAGCTCAACCACAGGCTGTGCCTGCCTCTATCACAGGCAATCCCTTGCCCGATCACAGGCTGTGCCTTGGTCTGCCATGAGCAATGGCTTGGTCCACCAGAGGATGTGCCTTGCTCTACCATGGGTGTAGCCTTGCTCGACCACGAGCTGTGCCTTGTTGTACCATGGGTAGTGGCATGCTCGACCATGGGCAGTGCCTCACTCTACAACGGGCAATGCCTTCTTGACCATGGGCAGTGCCTTGCTCTACCATGGGTGATGCCTTGCCCAACATCAGGCTATGCCCGACTCTACCACGGGAGATGCCATGCTCAACCATGGACTATGCCTTGCTCTACCTTGGGCAATGGCTTGGTCGACCACAGGCTGTGCCTCACCCTACCACGGATGATCCCTTGCTCGACCATGAGCTTTGCCTTGCATTGCCTCTGGTGATGGCTTGGTTGACCACAGAGACAGCCCTTGGCCTACCACGGGCCGTGCACTCAGTTGCTCATGGCCAGTGCCTGGCTTTTCCTTGGGCGATGCCCTGCTCGACCATGGGCTGTGCCTTGCTCTACCATGGGTGTTGGCATGCTCGACCACCGGCTGTGTGTCGCTCTACCATGGGCTGTGCATTGGTTGACCATGGGCTGTGCCTTGCTCTACCATGGGCGATGGCTTGGTCAACCACACAGACAGCCCACAGTTGACCATGGGCAATGCACTCGATAGTTCATGGGCATTACCTGGCTCTTCCTCGGGCATGGCCTTGCTTGACCATGGGCTGTGCCTGGCTCTACCACCAGCAATGCCATGCTCAACCATGTGCAGTGCCTCACTCTACCAAGGGCAATGGCTTGGTCAACCACAGAGACAGCCCTTGGTCAACCATGAGCTGTGCACTCAGTCACTCAAGGGCTGTGCCATTCTCTACCACGTGTGTTGCCTTGCTGGACCACAGGCTATGCCTTGCTCTGCCACAGTTGATGCCTTGCTGGACCACGGGCTGTGCCTTGCTCTACCACGGCCAATGGCTTGGTTGACCAAAGGCTGTGCCTTGCTCTACCACGGCAATGGCGTGCCCGACTACAGCCTGCACCTTGCTCTGTGACAGGCGTTGCCTTGCTTGACCTCGGGCTGTGCCACGGGAAATGCCTTGCTCGACCACAGGCTGTGCCTTGCTCTACCACGGGTAACACCTTGCATGACCACGGGCTGTGCCTTGCTTGACCATGGCAATGGCTTGTTCAACCAAGGCTGTGCCTCGCCCTACCACAGGCAATGCCTTGCTCGACCATGGCTATGCCTTGCTCTGCCACCAGTGATGGCTTGGTCGACCATGGGCTATGCACTCAGTTGCTCACGGCCAGTGCCTGGCTCTACCTTGGGTGATGCCCTGCTCAACCACAGACTGTGCCTGACTATACCACGTGCAACATCTTGCTTGACCACAGGCTGTGCCCCGCTCTACCATGGGGGATGGCTTGGTCGACCACAGAGACAGCCCTCGGTCGACCATGAGCTGTGCCTGGCCATACCACAGGCGACAGCTTGCTCAACCACAGGCTGTGCCCCGCTCTACCATGGGGGATGGCTTGGTTGACCATGGAGACAGCCCACGGTTGACCACGAGGTGTGCACTCAGTGCCTCACAGGCTGTGCGATGCTTTACCACGTGCATTGCCTTGCTTGATCACGGGCTGTGCCTTGCTCTACCATGGGCAATGTCTTGGTCAAACAAAGGCTGTGCCTTGGACTATTGTGGGCATTGGCTTGCTCGACTACTGCCTGGGCCTTGCTCTGCCATAGGAATTGCCTTGATCGACCATGGACTGTGCCTTGCTTTACCTCAGGTGATGGCTTGGTCGACCACAGGCTGTGCCTTCTCAATGATGGGCTGTGCCATGCTCAACAGTGGAGACAGCCCTTGGACGCTCACAGGCAGTGCCTTGCTCTGCCACGGGCGATGCCCTGCTTGACCACAGGCTATGCCTGGCTCTACCACGGGAGATGCCTTGCTCTACCATGGGCAAAGGCTTGTTCCACCATGGCTGTGCCTTGCCCTACCACGGGCGATGCCATGCATGACCACGGGGATTGGCTTGTTTGAACACATGGATAGCCCTTGGTCAACCACGAGCAGTACGCACGGTCTCGAATGGGAAGGGACTGGCTCTACCACAGGTGATGCCTTGCTCGACCACAGGCTGGGCCTTGCTCAATCACGGGCTGTGCCTTGCAATACTAAGGGCCATGGCATGTTTGACCACAGGCTATAGCTTGCTCTCCGACAGGCGATGCCATGCTCAACCACAGACTGTGCCTTTCCCAACCATGGGCAATGCCTTGGTCGACCATGGAGACAGCCCTCAGTTGACCACAGGCGATGCC
Source organism: Sonneratia alba (assembly GCA_900174645.1). Classification (NCBI taxonomy): domain Eukaryota; kingdom Viridiplantae; phylum Streptophyta; class Magnoliopsida; order Myrtales; family Lythraceae; genus Sonneratia; species Sonneratia alba. The sequence goes on along the minus strand of FWPY01000064.1, from coordinate 250,880 downwards.
TTGCTCGACCATGGGTTGTGCCTTGCCCAACCACAGGCTGTACCTTGCTCTACCATAGGCGATGGCTTGATCGACCACAGAGACAGCTCTCAGTCGAGCACAGGCTGTGTATTGCTCTCCTGCGGGCGATGGCTTCATCAACCATGGAGCCTGCCTTCGGTCGACCACAGGCTGTGCACTTGGTCATTCACGGGCAGTTCCTTGCTCTACCATGGTTAATGCCTTGGTCGACCACGGCAACAGCCCTTTGTCGATCATTGACGATGCATTGATTGACCACGGGCTGTGCACACAATCATCGTTCACGGGCAGTGCCCTGCTCTGACATGGGCGATCCCTTGCTCGACAACGGCTACGGGTCTTGTTTGGTCATTGGGCGATGCCTTGATTGACCACAGGGACAGCGCTTGGTTGACTACAGGCAGTGCCATGCTCTAACATGGGCGATGCCCTGCTCGACCACAGGTTGTACCTGGCTCTACCATGGGTGTTGCCATGCTCGACAACGGGTTGTCCCGTGCTGCACCCCAGCAATGGCTTGCTTGACCGCGGGCTGTGCCTCGCACTACCACGGGCGATGGCTTGCTCAAACACAGGTTGTGCCTTGCTCTACCACGGGCGATGGCTAGGTCGACCATGAGCTATGCCTCGCTCTACCATGGGCCTTGCCTTACTTGACCATGGGATGTGCCAGGCTCTACCATGGGCGATGGCTTGTTTGACAACAAGCAGTGTGTCACTCTACCTCGGGCAATGGCTTGGTTGACCACCAGCTATGCCTGGCTGTACCACGGGCGATGCCTTGCTTGACCACAGGCTGTGCCTGGCTCTACCACAGGAGATGCCAGGCTCCACCATGGGCAATGGCTTGTTCGACAATGGGCTGTGCCTTGCCCAACCATGGGCGATGCCTTGCTCGACCATGGGCTGTGCCTTGCCCTACAACGGGCGATGGCTTGGTCGACCATGTGACAGCCCTTGGTTGACCATGGGCTGTGTGCTCAGTCACTCTTGGGCGATGCATTGCTCTACCATGAGCAATGCCTTACTCCACAACCGGCTGTGCTTTGCTGTACCATGGGCAGTGGCTCGGTCGACCATGGTGACAGCCCTCAGCTGACCAAGAGCCACACCTTGCTCTACCACGAGCCGTGCCTTCCTCGACCACGGGCAGTGCCTCGCTCAACCCCAGGCGATGCCTTGTTCGACCACGGCTGTGCCTCACTCTGCCCTGAGCGATGCCTTGCTTGACCATGGGCTATGCCTAACTCTAGCACGGGCGATTGCTTGGTCGACCACAGAGACAGCCCTCAGTCAACTATGGGCTATGTGCTCAGTCACTCACTTGCAGTGCCTTGCTCTACCACGAGCAATGCCTTACAGCACCATTGACTGTGCCTTGTGCAACCACAGGCCATGGTTTGGTCAACCACAGGCCATACCTTGCTCGACCACAGGTGATGGCTGGGTCAACCATGAAGACAGCCTACAGTTGACCATGGGCTGTGCGCTCAGCTGCACAAGGGCAGTTCCTGGCTCCACCACGACCAATGCCTTGCTTGACCACGGCGATAGCCCTTCATTGATTAAGGGTAGACACATTGATTGACCATGGCAATAGCTCCTGGTTGACCACAGGTAGTGCCTTGGTTGACCACCGAGACAGCCCTTGGTCAACCGCGGGCTGTGCACTCATTCACTCATGGGCATTGCCTTTCTCTAACACTGTCATTGCCTTGCTCGACCATGGTGATAACCCTTGGTTGATCATGGGGTGATGCTTGGTCAACCAAGGCAACAGCTCTTGGTCGACCGTGGGTTGTGCTTCACTGTACCACGGGCGATGGCTTGCTCGAACACCGGCAATGCCATACTCTATCACTGGCGATGGCTTGGTCAACAGCAGGCTGTGCCTCGCTCTACCACGGGTGATGCCTTGCTCCACCACGGGCTGTGCCAGGCTCTACCATGGGTGATGGCTTGTTTGACCATGGACGGTGCCTCGCTCTACCACAGGCAATGGCTTGTTCCACCACGGAGACAGCCCTCGGTCGACCACAGGCAGTGTGCTCAAGTTGCGGCGCACTCGCGAGCAAGATGCGGCTACTGGCGGGCGGCCATGCATCAGAGACTGGCCTTCACTAAAGGGGGAACTCAAGGAGCAGTTCCTCCCCATGAACACTTCGTGGGCTGCTCGGGATGCGCTGTGCAACCTGAGGCAGACCGGCACGGTGCGTGACTATGTCAAGGAGTTCAGCTCCTTGCTGCTGGATGTCACGGAGATGTCCGAGTTGGACAAACTGTTCAACTTTATGCGGGGTCTTCAATCGTGGGCTCAACTCGAGTGGCAAAGGCAAGGCATCCAAGACCTCCAAACCGCAATGGCAAAGACAGATGCGCTGATCGACATCCGTGTAGCCAAGAATGACCCGAAGGGGAAGCAGGCCGAGAAGCCAAAGGACAAGGCGTCCAAGCCTCGCAAGAATGCAGGCAAAGGCGAGAAGAAGAAGCCACCCAAGGGGGACAAAGGGAAGGGGAAGGCCATGGAAAGCACGTCCCTGAAGGATCCCAAAACCCACCTCGGGTGCTTCATCTGCAACAGCCCCCATCGGGCTCATGAGTGCCCAAAAAGGGAGAAGCTGTCGGCCCTGGTAAATAGGACTGACTCCGACTTTGAGGGCGAACAGACCAGAGTGGCACCTCTCCAAATCCTTGGTGCCATCCGCTCGGGGAGGAAGGCACCAGAGCTGGGACTAATGTACATACCAATGACCCTCAACGCCAAGGAGGCAATGGCAATGGTGGACACCGACGCAACACACAACTTTGTGTCGGATTGAGTTGTGCAAGCCTATGGATTGTGGATGCAAAAGCAAGCCAGCCGCATCAAAGCTGTCAACTCCCAGAGCAAACCCGTGCTTGGGGTGGCCAAGGGAGTGCCAGTCCAGATTGGCGAGTGGCTAGGGAACATCGACATCATGGTCATTCCGATGGATGATTTCAATGTTATCCTCGGTAACAACTTTTTGGTGAAAGCTTGTGTATCAGTCATGCCACACCTGTCTGGTTTGTTGATCACAGACCTGAAGAAGCCATGCTTCGTTCAGGGATTCAAGGGCCTCAACCATGCGGAGGACATCCAGACTGAGAAGGTCTCGGCTATGCAGATAGCCAAAGGCTGGAAGAAGGGCCAGCCGACCTACCTCGCTGCTATCCATGAGATAGAGCCCGAGCTGGGCAGGATTTGCGGATGTCCCTGATGTGGTGCAAGGGATTCTAGGCGACTTTTGTGATGTCATGCCCGAGGAGTTGCCCAAGGGCTTACCGCCAAGGCGTGTGGTAGATCACAAGATCGAGCTGATTCCGGGGACAAGGCCACCTGCTAAGGCACCTTACCGGATGTTGCCTAAAGAGTTGGAGGAGTTGTGGAAACAACTCCAGGATTTGCTGGATTTGGGGAAGGTTCAACCCTCGAAGGTGCCCTTTGGAGCGCCGGTGCTGTTCCAGGAGAAGCAGGATGGCACGATGCGGTTGTGCATGGACTACTGCGGGTTGAACAAGTCACCATGAAGAACAAGTACCCCGTGCCATTGATTGTCGACTTGTTCGACCGCCTCAGTGGGGCTGCATTCTTCACCAAGTTGGACCTGAGATCAGGATACTGGCAAGTGCGCATAGCGGAAGGCGACGAGCCAAAGACGACAATGGTGACTCAGTATGGGTCCTATGAGTTTAAGGTTATGCCGTTTGCCTAACCAATGCACCAGCCACATTTTGTAATCTCATGAATGATGTGTTTCATGATATAATGGACAAGTTTGTGGTTGTGTATCTCGATGATATTGTCGTCTATAGCCAGTCTCTAGAGGAACACCTTGGGCATTTGCATTTTGTGTTCCAATGATTGAGGGAACACCGGTTATACGTGAAGAAGGAGAAATGCGAGTTCTGCACCAAGGAGATCAACTTCCTTGGCCACGTGATCGGCGGGGCATGGTGCGGATGGATCCCTGGAAGGTGCAAGCCATCCAGGAGTGGATTGCTCCAACTAAGGTGGGCGAGCTCGGAGTTTCCTTGGATTGGCAAACTATTACCACAAGTTCATCAAGGGGTACTCGAAGCTGGGATCCTCGCTCACTGATCTGCTGCAGAAAGGCAAACCGTGGACTTGGGATGGGGCGTGTGCGGAGCCTTCAAGAAGATCAAGTCCCAGATCATGACCAAACCTGTCCTGAAGCTTCCGGACTTTGACAAAGCCGTTCGAAAGTCCATACGGACGCTTCTGATCGTGCTGCAGGCGGAGTACTAGTGCAAGATGGACACCCGGTGGCGTTCGAGAGCTGGAAACTGAAGCCAGCCGAGCAACGCTACTCCGCGCACAAGAAGGAAATGCTGGCAGTTGTGCACTGCCTACGGGCATGAATGGGTATACCTACTCGGCACTTCTTTTGTGAATCAAAATGGATAATGTGCAAACACTTTCTTTAAGACGTAGAAGAAGCTGTCCCCATGGCAGGCCTGGTGGCAGGAGTTCCTGGCCGAGTGTGACTTCAAGTGGGAGCATAGGCCGAGTCGTCACAACCAAGTTGCCGACACATTGAGCAGGAAGGCAGTAGAGATGGTTGCTGCGCTGAACCCAGCTGGAATGCCGACTTCGTGGGCAAATTGAAGGACCAGGCGAAGGAGGATCGGGTATACCAGAAGCTGGTTGTGCAAATCCAAAGATGGTACCATGAGGAGGTACTGGATCGAGGATGGCTTTGCTGTACATGAAGGGTGGTCGCGGTGTTCGTCCCCTAGCAGAGGGCTGCGGACTCAGCTGTTGCGTGAACATCATGATGTGCAATGGGCTAGGCATCCCAACGAGAAAGGATGCTTGCGCTGTTGGCCCGCTCTTACTTCTAGCTGAAGATGGAGAATGATGTTGAACTTTTCATCAGAACATGTCTTGTTTGCCAGCAAACAAGGTCGAGTGGCGCACCGAGGTAGGCTTGCTTCAGCCTTTGCCTACTCCAGAGAAACCTTGGGTGTCGGTTTCTATGGACTTCATCAGCGGCTTCCCGGAGGTTAAGGGCTTCGATGGAGTTATGGTTGTGGTAGACAGGTTCTTTAAGTATGGGATCTTTCGGCCTACCCCAAAGAATCGCTCAGCGGAGACGGCGGCAGAAGAGTTCTTCCGCCATGTGGTTAAGTTGTTTGGGATCCCAACAGACATCGTGAGGGATCGAGATGCAACGTTCACCGGGAGGTTCTGGACCCATCTCATCAACATGATGGGGACGGAGCTAAAGTTCTCAATAGCAAACCACCCGCAGACGGATGGCCAAACGGAAAGGATGAACCAGCTGCTGGAAGAGTATTTGTGGCACTATGTCACTGCCAGCTAGAGGAATTGGCTGGAACTCCTGGACACGGCGTAGTTTTGCTACAACCTGCACCGGTCCTCCGGCAACAAGGTTCAGTCCGTTTGAGCTCGCCTTGGGCTACCAACCATTGACCCCTTCTGAAGTGGCCCTTCAGAAGAAGGAAGGGCCGTGTCCTGCTGCCTACCACTTTGCCAGAACAAGCAGGAAATGCTCGAGGAAGCACAGGACAGCCTCGCTAAAGCTGTCCGCCGCATGAAGAAATATGTGGACCAGGGGCGTCGACCGCTGGAATTTCAGGTCGGTGACAAGGTCATGCTGAAGTTGATGCCCCAATTTGGAAGAAAGTGACAAGCAAAAGATGGCACAAGGGCCTCATCTGGCGTTATGATGGGCCGTTCGAGGTTGTGAAGCGGATTGGCGCAGTGGCTTACTGCTTAGCACTGCCCGAAAGGATGAAGATTCATCCTACCTTCCATGTCAGCTTCCTGAAGCCTTACCACGAGGACGCAGATGTGGAGCACTGAGGGCAAGGCAGGCTCCGTTGAATGTACGCACGGAGTTGGATAAAGAGGTTGACCAAGTGCTGGACCGACGTGTGTTGGGGTACAGCAAGAAGAACCGGAGAACAGAGTATCTGGTTCTATGGAAGGGCTTGCCAAGGTTGGAAGCGAGTTGGGAGAAGGAGGCGACACTCTGGCAATTCGAGGAGAAGATCCAGGAGTACCTCCACTCTATTATCCGACGAGGGCATCGGCTTCCTCTAGTGGGGGAGGTTTGTAAGCCCTCAATGCGGACACGAATATGGCTGCTATGCGGGTCCTCGATCGCATAGCAACCGGGGCCAGGATCAGGGAAAGGCTGCCAAAGGATCATCCTGGTATGGAAGGGCGAGTGGGCAGGCGACACAGGCAAAGGGTTCTCCCACAAGCCTCGTCCCTAAGTGGATTGGCAAGCGATGTGTGCGGCTGCTCCTGCAAGTGGCGCTCAAGGGCGGATGACGGGGACGTCCTAGGCCCTCGCAGGACTCGCTCCAAGGCGAGCTGGTATACCACGGCGCCCGAGTGCTCCCACAACACTTGCTCCAGGATGGGTGACCCAGTCGCTCTAGGAATGCCATAAGCCCCGAAAATTCCCTAAGGATGACCGCTCATGGCCCGAACGGCACCGCAGGTGCCAGGAACGGATCCAAGGCGTGCACATGAGCCCAGGGCTGAGCTGAGTGTCGGTGGCACTCAGCTGGACCAGACTGGATTGGGTCGTGGGGGCATGGGCTCCCGGTCAGAGGACTGGCCAGCAGACTGAACTGGCAAGCAATCAGTCCAACTGCTGCTGTCAATCTGACTGCTGCAGTCACCAACTCCTGCTCGGAGGTGGGGGAAGGCATGGCTGGCCGGTGCTGGATGACCTGCCCCACAAGCATAAATGGGGAGGCAGCCAGACGACCAGAGGACACGAAAGGAAGACACACAGACGACTTCTGGCGAGCGAGCAAGCACACGGGCGAGCGAGCAAGCCAGATCAGGAGGAAGGCCGTCGCACTGTCTCCAGTCCCTCCAGTCGTGCATGAACTCCCGGGGCGAGTTCACCTTCCAAGTGAGGAGTGCAAGTGCAGGCGCACAAAGGCACATACATGGAGTGTCCGTGTGGAATCGTGTAAGGGTTTTTGCATTCTTGTAGTTCAGATTGTGAATACGAGTGAGATTTCCCTTACCTTGTATTGTTCAGTTCTGTCCCTTTGTTGCTAAACCTTGCCGAGCTGCATTGTTGCATGTGTTTGGGTTGGCTGAGAGTGTGTGGGACACTGCTCAGCACCATCGCAGGATTGGAAAAATTCGGGTGAAGTCCAACCCCTGTGACACCTTGCACGATAACAGGCTGTGCCTTGCTCAACCAAGGGCAATACCATGTTTGACCACAGGTTGTACCTTGCTCTACCACAGCAAAGCGTTACTTGACCACAGGCTATGCCTTGCCCTAGCACGGGTGATGCCTTGCCTCACCACAGCCTGTGCCTTGCTCTACCACGGGCCATGGGTTGGTCAACCACGGGCTGCACCTTGCTTTACCCCAGGCAATGGCTTGGTTGACCATGGGCTGTGTCTTGCTCTATGATGGGCGATGGCTTGGTCGAACACAGAGATAGCCCTCGATCAGCCACCAGCTGTGCACTCAGTCACTCATGGGCAGTGCCTTGCTCTGCCATGGGTGATGCCTTGCACGACCACAGGTTGTGCCTTGCTCTACCAAGGGCAATACCACGTTTGACCACAGGTTGTGCCTCGCTCTACCACAGGCAATGCCTTACTTGACCATGGGCTATGCCTTGCCCTAGAATGGGTGATGCGTTGCTTCACCACAGCCTGTGCCTTGCTCTACCATGAGCCATGGGTTGGTCGACCACGGGCTGCACCTTGCTTTACCCTGGGCAATGGCTTGGTTGACCCTGTGCTGTCTTGCTCTACAACGTTGATCGACCAGGGCGACAGCTCTTGGTCGATCATGGGTTGACACATTGATCGACCCATGGTGACAGCTCTTGGTCAACAATGGGCAATGCCTTTGTCCACCACAGCAATGCATTGCTCAGCCACAAGCTGTGCCTTGCTTTGCCCTGGGCTGTGCCTCACTCTACCACTGGCAATGGCTTGGTCAAACCACAGAGACAGCCCTCGGTTGACTACAGGCAGTGCCTGGCTATTCTTCAGGTGATGCCTCGATTGACCACTGGCTGTGCCCTTTCTCTACCATAGGCAATTCCTTACTCAACCACAGGCTGTGCCTGGCTCTACCAAGGCAATGGCATGTTCAAACCATGGGCAATGGCTTGGTCGACCACAGAGACAGCCCTTGTTGACCATGGGCTATGCACTCGGTCTCCCATGGGCAGTGCCAATCTCTACCTCGGGCAATGTCTTGCTCTACCACGGGCTGTGCCTTTCTCTACCAAGGGCAATAGCATGTTTGTCCACAGGTTGTGCCTCGCTTTACATGGGCAATTCCTTACTAGACCACAGGCTGTGCCTTACCCTAGCACGGGTGATGCCTTGCTTGACCATGGCCTGTGCCTTGCTCTACCACAGGCCATGGCTTGGTTGACCATGGGCTGTGCCTCACTGTACCTTGGTTGACCACTGGCTGTACACTCGGTCTCTCACAGGCAGTGGTTGGCTGTACCTTGGGCAATGCCTTCCTCGACCATGGGCTGTGTCTTGCTCTACCAGGGGCCATGGCATGTTGGACCACGGTCTGTGCCTTGCCTAAAGACAGGCAATGCCTCACTGGACCACAGGCTGTGACAAGTTCTACCAAGGGCGATGGCAGGGTCGAATCATGGAGAACAGCCCTCGTTTGGCCACAGAGACAGCCCTTGATAGACTACAGGCCGTGCCTTGTTCTAGCACAGGTGATGGCTTGGCCAACCATGGAGACAGCCCTCCATCAACCATGGGCTATGCGCTCAGTCGCTCATGGGCAGTGCCCAGGTCTACAATGGTCAATGCCTTCATTGACCATGGCAACAGCCCATGGTCGATCATGGTTGATGCATTGATCGACCACAGGCCGTGCACTCGGATACTCATGGGCAGTGCCTTGCTCCACCACAGGTGATAGCCCTTGGTTGATGACCAACAATGCCTAGATTGACCATGGGCGATGCCATGCTCATCCATGGTTATAGACCTTGGTCGACCATGGGCAGTGCTTTGGTCCACCAAGGGAAATGCCTTGGTCAACCACGGGCTGTGCCTAGCTCTACCATGGGCAATGCCTTGTTTGACCACAGGCTGTGCATTGCTCTACCACGGGTGATGGCTTGGTCGACCATGGCCTGTGCACTCAATCGTTCATGGGCAGTGCTTGGCTCTACCTGGGCAATGCCTTGCTCGACCATGGGCCGTGCTTGGCTATACCACAGGTGATGCCTTCCTTGACCACTGGCTGTGCCTCACTCTACCATGGGGGATGGCTTGGTCAACCACGGGATAGCCCTCGGTGGACCACAAGCTATGCACTCAGTCACTCATGGGCCATGCAATGCTCGACCACGTGCATTGCCTTGCTCGACCTCGGGCTGTGCCTTGCTCCACCACAGGTGACGCCTTGCTTGACTATGTGTGATGCCTTCTCGACCATGGGCAATACCTGGCTCTACCACAAGCGAAGCCTTCTTGACCATGGGCTGTGCCTTGCTCTACCACTAGCGATACCTTCTTGACCATGGGCTGTGCCTTGCTCTACCACTAGCGATACCTTCTTGACCATGGGCTGTGCCTTTCTCTACCACAGGTGATGCCTTCTCGACCATGGGCTGTGCCTTGCTCTACCATGGGCTATGGCTTGGTCAACCACGAGTTGTGCTCTCGGTCGCTCACAGGCAGTGCCTTGCTCTACCTTGGGCGATGTCTTGCTTGACACAGGCTGTGCCTTGTTCTACCAAGGGCGACACCTTGCTGGACCATAGGCTGTGCCTCCCTCTGCCACAGGCGATGGCTTGGTCAAGCATGGACACAACCCTCAGTCAACCAGGAGCTGTGCACTCAGTCGCTCATGGGCCATGCCTTGCTCTACCAGGTGCGATTCCATTGTCAACCATGGGCTGTGCCTTGCTTTAGCAAGGGCGATGTGTTGCTTGACCACAGGCTGTGCCTTGCTTGACCACAGGCAATGGCTTGGTTGACCAAAGGTTGTGCCTCACTCTACTATGGGTGATGGCTTGCTCAACCATGGCCTGTGACATCCTCTACCATGGGCATTGCCTTGCTCAACCATGGGTTGTACCTTACTCTACGACTGGTAATGGATTGGATGACCACGGGGCTGGGCCTCACTCTACCACAGGCGAGGGCTTGGACAACCAAGGAGGCAGCCCTCGGTCAGCCATAAGCTGTGCACTTGATTGCTCATGGGCAGAGGCTTGCTCTACCATGGGAGATGCCTTGCTTGACCACGGGCTGTGCCTTGCTCTACCATGTGCAATCACTTGTTCAACCATGTGCTGTGCCTCACTCTACCATGGGCAATGTGTTGCTCGACCACGGGCTGTGCCTTGCTTTAACATGGAAATGGCTTGTTTGACCGCAGGCTGTGCCTCACTCTACCACAGGTGATGCCTTCTCGATCACTGGCTGTGCCTTGTTCTACCACAGATGATGGCTTGGGCTACCACAGAGACAGCCCTCGTCGGCAATGGACTGTGCGCTCAGTTGCTCATGGGCAGTGCCTTGCTCAACCCCAGGCGATGCCTTTATTGACCACGGCCTGTGCCTTGCTCTACCAAGGGCGATGGCTGGGTGGACCACAGAGATAGCCCTCGGTTGACCACAGGCAATGCCTTGCTCTGGCACAAGCAATGACTTGGTTGACCATGGAGATGGCCCATGGTTGACCAGGGGCCATGCCTTGCAGTTCCACGGGCGATGGCTAGGTGGAGCACTGACTGAACACTCAGTTTTTCATGGGCAGTGCCTGGCTCTAACTCGGGCGATGCCTTGATTGACCACAGGCTGTGCCTTGCTCTACCACAAGCAACACCTTGCTCTACCTAGGGCAATGGGATGTTCAACCATGGGCTGTGGCTTGATCTACCACGGGCGATGCCTTGGTTGACCATGCACTGTGCATTGCCCAACCATGGGCAATGGCATGGTTGACCATGGAGACAGCCCTCAGTCGACCGCAGGCTGTGTGCTTGGTCACTCATTGGCTGTGCCTTGCTCTGCCATGGGCAATGCCTTAATCCACCACAGGCTGTCTGTCACGGGGCTGATGCGGAACACAAATTTTTCGCACCCCGCTAGGCGTTGACAGCTCCACCTGTCAACCAGCCCTCACTCACAACCGAGGTTTTCCGAAGTCACCTGGCACACGATCACACCACACGAACACGAGCAATATACAAAAGGGAAAAACTCCACTTGTATTCACAATTGTACAAGTATGAAAAACCCTTTACACGAGCAAACTCACTCAGCTTGTCGAGTATGTGTCTGACGACCTCCGCGCCGCTTACACTCCTCACTCGACACACCCTAACCCGACACACTTCGGCATTACAAGGGTAAACGGGACTCACCTCCCACTCACTGCTGAGCTACAATTGCAGCAGCAACTCTATGCTCTGCCTCGCCTGCTCTCCCTCGTGTTTCCAGCTCTCTCTAGCTGCTCTCCTTGGCTCTCCTCTCTGAGATGCCTTGAGACCTCCGTGGTTTCTCCTCAGAGAATTCTGGATTGCTCCTTCTTGTGCCCTCTCGGTTGTCCTCTCTCGGTTGTGGTGTCTTGAATGAGACTGATGCCCCCTTTATATAGAGGAGCCTAGCAAACCCGATATGGCAACTGATATATTCGAATCCCTTGATTCACTCCATCAGGTTTCCAATCTGTCCAATCCCTCTAGGATTGTTTCCATAACAGATTGATTGCCATATTCCTAGGAAACTTTCCCCGATTGTTTGCTATCACATGATCTTCATCTTGACCATGTTCGTTCCCACCTGGACAGCTCTTAGCCACACCTGGACAGCTTCTCGGTCGCACCTGGACAGCTTCTTGGACGCACTTGGACAGCTGCGCCCCACTTGGTTCCTGATTGATCACCAGCTGCTCCGCATATGGAAACAATCGAACCTTTCCATGTTGGTGTCAGCGATCCTTATCCCGTGAGCACCGATCCTGCGCTCCATGGCATCCCGTGCACCTCCTGTGAGTAGTCGCACTCCATGCACTCGATCATCGGGTCCCGCATGATCGAGACTTCGCTTGCGTGTTTTGCATCTCCACTCGTCCACCGTGCACTGTCACCGACCAGCAACACATGGCTCCTTCAATCGTCCCTGGCATGAAGTGATCAAGCGCCTCTCGATCACTCTCCGCTTATGCCTTAGCGTTCCTAGGCTGTCTAGTGATCATTCACCTTGCATTGGTCGACCAGCATCGACCCCAAGGCCATGGCACTTGCCTTCAGTCCACAAGTCCTTGCTCCGCACCACTCCGCTTGATTGCTAGAGCAAGTCTCCTGTCCAGCTTAGCCTCCTCACCACAAACCTTGTCTTCACGTGCCCCGCATAAGCACGTATGCGCTCCCGCAGTCCCAAGGTATGACCGGCGGTACGCATTGTTTCGGCTCATAGCTCATGGCCGTAACACTGTCCCTTGCTCTACCACAGGCAATGCCTTGCTTGACCATGGGCAATGCCTTCTTGACCACGGGCTGCACTGGCTCTACCATGGGTGATGCCTTCTCAACAACCAATTGCGCCTCCCTCTACCATGGGTGATGCCTTTTCGACCACAGGCTGTGCCTTGCTCTACCACAGGCTATGGGTTGGTCGACCACGGGCCGTGCACTTGGTTGCTGACTGGCTGTGCCTCGCTCTACCTTGGGCAATGCCTTGCTCCACCATAGGCTGTTGCCTGTTCTACCATGGGCAACGCCTTGTTCGACCACGGGCTGTCCCATGCTCTCTCATGGGTGATGGCTTGGTCGACCATGGGCTGTGGCTTTGTGCTCGGTCAGTCACAGGCAGCGCCATGCTCTAGCAAAGAGCAATGCCTTGCTCCACCACAGGCGATGCCTTCATGACCATGGGCTATGCCTTGCCCTACCACGAGCAATGGGATGTTCAGCCACGGCATGTGCCTTGCTCTGCCACAGGCAATGGGAGGTTCACCAAGGGCTGTGCCTTGCTCTACCACAGGTAATGGCATGTACAACCACAGGTTGTGCCTTTCTCTACCACAGCCCTCGGTCGACCATGAGCTATGTGCTCGGTCACTCACAGGCAGTGCCTTCCTCTTCCACAGGCAATGCCTTGCACCACCATGAGCTGTGCCTCACTCTACCATGGGTGATGCCTTGCTCAACCACTGGTTGTCCCTTGCTCTACCATGAGCAATCACTCAGTTGACCAAACAGATAGCCCTTAGTCGACTATGGGCTGTCCGCTCAGTTGCTTACAGGCAGTTCCTCACTCTACCACGGTCAATGCCTAGCTTAACCACGCTGACAAACATTGGTTGATCATGGGCCAATGCCTTGATCAACCACCGCGACAGCTCTTGGTCGACCACAGGCAGTGCCTTGCTCTACCATGGGTGATGCCTTGTTCGACCATGGGCTATGCCATACTCTAACATGATCAGTGCCTTGCTCCACCATGGGCAATGGCATGGTCGGCCATGGGCTGTGCCTCACTCATCCATGGGTGATCGCTTGCTTGACCACGGCCTATGCCTTGCTCCACCATGGGCATTGCCTTGCTTGGTGATAGGTTGTGCCCGGCTTTACCCTGGGCAATCACATGGTCTACCAAGGGCTGTGCATTGCTCTGCCCTGGGCAATGCCTTCACGACCATCGGCTGTGCCTTGGTCGACCACGGGCAATGGCTTGGTGAACCACACAGATAGCACTCAGTCGCCCACGGGCTGTGTGCTCGGTCACTATGGGCTGTGCCTGGCTCCACCGTGGGAGATGCCTTGCTAGACCACAGGCTGTGCCTCACTCTACCATGGGCGATGCCTTCTTGACCAATGGGCTGTGCCTTGCTCTACCATGGGTGACACCTTGCTTGACCACGAGCTGTGCCTTGCTCTACCACAGCAATGCCTTGCTTGATGACGAGCGATGCCTTCTTGAACATGGTTTGTGCCTGGCTCTTCCAGGGGCGATGTCTTCTCAACCATGGGATGTGCCTCACTCTACCATGGGCGATGCCTTCTTGACCATGGGCTGTGCCTTGCTCTACCATGGGTGACGCCTTGCTTGACCATGAGCTGTGCCTTGCTCTACCACAGCAATGCCTTGCTTGATGACAAGTGATGCCTTCTTGAACATGGTTTGTGCCTGGCTCTTCCAGGGGCGATGTCTTCTCAACCATGGGATGTGCCTCACTCTACCTGGGCGATGCCTTATTGACCATGGGCTGTGCCTTGCTCTATGATGGGCGATGCTTGGGTCGACCATGGAGAAAGCCCTTGGTTGACCACGGGCTACGTGCTCAGTTGCTCACAGGCAGTGCAATGCTCTACCACGGGCAATGCCTTGCTCCACCATCAGCCTATGCCTTGCTCTACCACAGGTGATGCCTTCATGACCATGGGCTGTGCCTCGCTCTACCACAGAGACAGCCCTCAGTCGGCCATGGGCTGTGTGCTCGGTTGCTCACAGGCAGTGCCTTACTCTACCACGGCAATGCCTTGCTCCACCACAGGCTGTGCCTTGCTCTACGACGGGCAATGCCTTGCTCAACCACAGGTGATGCCTTCTCAACCATGGGCTGCACATGGCTCTACCACAAGTGATGCCTTCTCAACCACGGGCTGTCCCTCGCTCTACCATGGGTGATGCCTGCTCGACCATGGGCTGTGCCGCACTCTACCATGGGCGATGCCTTCTTGACCACAGGCTGTGCCTTGCTCTACCACAGGTGATGGATTGGTCAATAATGGAGAAAGCCCTCGGTTGACTATGGGCTATGTGCTCGGTCGCTCACAGGCTGTGCCATGCTCTAGCATGGGCAATGCATTGCTCCACCATGGGCTTTGCCTCACTCTACCATAAGCGATGCCTTCTCTACCATGGAGAAAGCCCGCAATCAACCACAGGCTATTGGTCAGTTGCTCACAGGCTGTGCCATGTTCTAGCACGGGCAATGCTTTGCTCCACCTTGGGCTATGCCTCGCTCTACCATGGGTGATGCCTTCATGACCATGGGCTGAGGCTCGCTCTACCATGGGCAATGGGATGTTCAACCACGGGCTGTGCATTGCTCTACCATGGTCTATGGCTTGGTCAACTGCAGGCTATGTGGTCGGTTGCTCACAGGCAGTGCCTTGCTCAACCACTGGCTGTCCCCAGCTCTACCACGGGAAATCACTTGCTTGACCAAGGAGACAGCCCTTAGTCGACCACAGGCTGTGTGCTCGGTCACTCATGGGCAGTGCCTCACTCTACCACGGTCCATGCCTTGCTCGACCACCACAACAACCCCTGGTAGATCATGGGGCAATGCCTTGATCAACCACCGTGACAGCTCTTGGTCAACCACGGCCAGTGCCTTGCTCTACCACAAGTGATGCCTTGCTCCACCACAGGCAATGGCATGGTCGACCATGGGCAATGGCTTGGTTGACCAAAGGCTCTTGGTCAACCAATGGCCTGTGCCTTGATCTACCATGGGCATTTGCCTTGCTCGACCACAAGTTTGTGCCTGGCTTTACCCTGGGAAATGGCTTGGTTGGCCATGGGCTGTGCCTTGCTCTACCCCGGGCGATGCCTTCTCAACTATCAGCTGTGCCTTTGCTCTACCATGGGCAATCGCTTGGTTGACCACAGAGACAGCCCTTGGTCGGTTCATGGGTGATGCCTTGCTTGACCACAGGCTGTGCCAAGCTCCACCATGGGAGATGCCTTGCTCAACCACAGAGACAGCCCTCGGTCAACCACGGGCTGGGCCTCACCCTACCAAGGGTGATGCCTTGCTCAACAGTGGGCTGTGCCTTGCTTTACTACTTGCAATGGCTTGGTGGACCCCGGGCTGTGCCTCGCTCTACCATGGGCGATGCCCTCTTGACCATGGGCTGTGCCTTGCTCTACCTTGAGCAATGCCTTGCTCGACTACAGGCTGGGCCTGTCTCTCTACCATGGCACATGCCTTGCTTGACCAGGGGCTGGGCCTTGCTTAACCGTGTGCAATGGCTTGTTCAACCACTGGCTATGCCTCCCCCCCTACCACTGGCGATGCCTTGCTTGACCACGGGCTGTGTGTACCTCTACCAAGGGTAATGGCATGTTCGACCATGGGCTGTGCTCGCTCTACCAGGGGCGATGCCTTACTTGACTATGGGCTGTGCCTTGATCTAGCATGGGTGATGCCTTGCTTGACCACGGCTAGTGCCTTGCTATACCCTGGGCCATGGCTTGGTTGACCACAGGCTATGCCTCACTGTACCTCAGTCCACCACAGGCTGTATGCTTGGTCTCTCACGTATAGTACCTGGTAAAGTACCTCTGGCATGCCTTATTCGACCATGGGCTGTGCCTTGCTCTACTAAGGGCGATGCCTTGCTCGACCACGTACTGTGTGTTGCTCTACCAAGGGCAATGCCATGTTTGACCACAGGCTGTGCCTTGCCCAACCATGGGGGACACGTTGCTTGACCATGGGCTGTGCCACAACTATACCAAGGGTGATGGCATGGTCGACCCCAGAGACAGCCCACAGTCGACCACGGGCAATGCCTTGCTCTGCCACAGCCGATGGGTTGGTCAACCATGGAGACAGCCCTCGGACAACCATGGGCTGCGCCTTGCTCTACCACAGCCTATGCATCACTCAACCACAGGCTATGCATCCTCAACCAGGAGCAATGCACTTGGCCCTCACAGGCACTGTGCCTTGCTCTAACCACGTGTCATGCCTGACTCTAAACACGCCAATGCCGTGCTCTTCGGTCATGGGCTGACCTCTCTCCTGCCTTGCACTACACAGGCAATGGCTTCATCAACCGAGAAGGTTGTGCCTCGCTGTATCACGGGCGATGGCTTTGCCTGACCACAGCTTGTGCCTTCCTCTACCACGGGTAGTTGCCTTGCTGCATGTGGCTATGCCTTACTATACCGCCGGCAATGGCTTGTCCCCTCGGACCAACAGCGATGCCTTCTCCCGGTGACCATGGGCTGTGCCTTGCTCTACATGCGGTGTTGGTTTGGCTTGAGCACAGAAGAGCTCTTGGTCAGCCACAGGCTGTGGCACTTGGTCGCTCAACACAGGCAGTGCCCTCGGTCATTCACAGGCAGTGCTTGCTCTACCACGGGTGATGCCATACTTGACCATAGGCCTATAACTTGCTCTTCCATGGGTGATGGCTCAAACGACCATACGGGCTGTATGCTCAGTCTCTCCGCAGTGACTAGCTCTACCTAGCGTGATGCCTTGCTAACCACGGCTGCGGCCTTGCTCTACCACGGCAATGCCTGCTCGACCAGCTGCAGTGCCTTCTATACCAAGGGCATGGCATGTTCGACCACGAGGCTGTGCCTCACTCTACCAGGGGTGATGCCTTGCTTGACCATGAGCTATGCCTCGCTGTACCTGATCCACCACAAGCTGTATGCTCGGTCTCTCATGGGCAGTGCCTGGTATTACCTCGGGCGATGCTTGCTTGACCATGCGGCTATGCCTTGCTCTTCCAAGGGCAATTGGAATGTTTGACCATGGGCTATGCCTTGCCCAACCCGGCGGTGCCTGCCCAACCACGGGCGATGCCTTGCTCGACCATGGGCTGTGCCATGCTATACCAACAGTGGTGGCTTGGTCGACCATGGCAAATAGCCCCTGGTCAATCACGGGCGATGCGAGATTGACCACAGGCTGTGCACTTTGGTTGCTCATGGGCAGTGCCGAGCTCAACCACAACAACAGCCCTTGGTCGATCATGGTCAATGCATTGATTGACCATGGCGACAGCTCTTGGTCGACCACCGGGCAGTGCCTTGTCGAACAAGGGCAATGCATTAGTTGAACCACAGGCTATGTGTTTATGGCCATGAGCTATGAGCCGAACAATGCGTATCGCAGGTGTACCTCGTGATGTGGGAGTGCATACGTGCTTATGCGGGCACGTGGAGAAAGGTTGTGGTCAAGAGGCTAAGCTAGACAGGAGACTTGCTCGAGCAACCAAGTGGAGTGGTGCGGAGCAAAGGACTTGGTGGACTGAAGGCAAGTGCCATGGCCTTGGGTTGATGCTAACGGAGGCAATCGACCAATGCAAGGTGGAATGATCGACAGCCCTAGGAATGCTAAGAGAATGAGCGGAGCGATGATCGAGAGGTGCTTTGATCACTTCATGCCAGGGAGGACAATCCGAAAGGACATGTGTTGCTGGCCGGGACCGACCTGACAACCGTGTTGGAGTCGGAGCAGACACGCACGTGGAAGTCTTGATCTCGACTCGATGATCCAGTGCGTGGAGCGTGGTACCCATCGGACAAGTGCACGATGCTTGTGTGGAGGAACGGATCATGCTCCACCGTGATAAGGAATCTTCGCTGACAACATGGAAAGGATCATTGTTTCCTTGATGCGGAGCAGCGGCGTCGGGATGCAATAGGAACCAAGTGGGGTGCAGGTGGTCCAGGCGTCCAAGCTGTCAGGTGGGACAGACATGATCATTAGAGACACATATAGAGCATCAAGCCCAGATGCATGTTTGGTGTAGAACGTACGGGAAAAGTCTCATGAGCGACAGGGGATATGGCAATCAGTTCTGTATGTAACCAATCCTAGAGGGATGGACGGATTTGGAAACCTGATGGAGTGAATCAAGGGATTCAATATATAGTTGCAATATTCGCGTTTGCTAGGCTCCTCTATATAAAGGGGGTGGTCAGTCTCATTCTCACAAACCGGAGCACAACCCAAGAGAGGAGAGAAACCACAAAGGTCCAAGACGTCTCAAGAGAAGAGGTCGAGGAGAGCAGCTAGAGAAGCTAGGAAACATGAGGAGAGCAATGTAGAGAGGCAGAGCATAGAGTTGCTACTGCAGTTGTAAGCTCCGCAGTGAGTGGGGGTGAGCCCCATCTACCCTTGTAGCGGAATGGTTTCGGGTTAGGGTGTGTTCGAGTGAGGAGCGTAAGCCGATGAGAGGTCGTGGGCATGCCATACTCGACAAAGATGAGTGTGCGTTTGCTCTTGTAAAGTGTTTTCTACTGGCTTACATTGAATCAAGTGGGTTTTCCCTTTATATATTGCTTCGTGTTCGTTTCCGTTGTGGGTGTGATTGTGTGCCAGGTGACATCAAACCTTGGTTTGCGGTGGGCGTGGTTGGTTGGCAGGCGGAGCTGTCAACACCTAGCAGGGTGCAGAAAAATTTGGCTGCTTGCCCGTGACACTATGAGCATCGGTCATCCGGCCATTCACCCCGCATGGGGTGATGCCTTGCCGCAACGCACTTCTCTCCGTGTTGACACATGCTGTGGCGATCGCCTCGAGTCGCTCAGACGACATTCGTCGTGTCTCTCTCCGCGACATGACAGCGGCTAGCTGCCTTCTATACGCTTATAGCTCTCCTTGTGTGCATTCTCCTGATCTCCCACCAATTGTCTGGTCTCTCTCTCGGTCTCGTGCTCGTCGTGCGTTTATATTGTCCTGCTCGACTTATTTCTACTTCTCTGTTGGTCTTCCAATTAACGCCTGCGATCCTCTGGATCCGAGAGTGTGTCGAGAGCTGCCTGCTTTACCACGCGATTGCCTGCTGACAATGGGCTGTTTGCCACCAGCATGGCTTTGTCACCATGGGAGGACAGCCCTCAGTCCACCACCAGCTGTGCCCATAGTTCCTCTCTTCTTTCTANACCCTACCATTGGGGAGCGATTTGCTATGGCTCGCCATGGAGACAGCCTTGGTTTGACCTGAACGCAAAACTTGGTTCCTCGATGAGGCAGTGCCTTGCATTCTTACCACAGGCGATGCCTTGCTTCTTCATGGACGTGCTTGCTTCCATGGGCGGCTTCCTTCTCGACCACTGTGACAGTGCTTGAATGATCAAGGGTAGAGGTGTTGATCAACACGCAATCAGCTTCTTGGTTGGCCACAGCATTTCCTTGGTCACCAACATGGCAATGCCTTGGTTCAACCATGGGCTGGCCTCGGACTACATTGGGCGTGCCTGCTTCAACCACAGGCTGTGCGTTGCTTGCACCATGGGCGGATCCCTTGCTTGGCCACAGGTGCATGTGGCCTTGCTTTCTACCATGGGCGATGGCCTTGGTCGACCATGGAGACAGCCATTGGTTGACTACGGGCATATTATAGTAGCTCATGGCATTGCCTGGCTCCTCCTTGGGTGATTGCCTTGCATACCATGGGCTGTGCCTTGCTCCAATCGCAGGCCGATGCGGCTTTACTTGACCATGGGCTTGAGCCTGGCTTCTACCAAGGGCCAATGCATGTTTTGACCAGCGGCAAGGTGGCTCACCCTACCTTGTGGTGATGGCCTTGCGCAACGGACTGCTGTGCTTGACGTCCACCATTTGGGCGATGGGTAACTTTGAGTCGCTGAAGACAGCCCTCAGTACGCCAGGGCTGTGCTGCTCGTCACTCGATGGGCGTGCCTTTGCATCGTACCATGAAGTCAATTGCCTTGCCATACCACCGGCAGTGCCTTCTCTTTACCAGGGCTACTGGCTTTGGTTGGCCGCGGGCTTTTGCTTTCGCTATACCAACGGGTGATACCTCGCTTGACCAACGTTGTGTGCCTTGCCCTATCACGAAGCGATGGCTTGGTTCAACCATTGGAGACAGTGCTCAGTTGACCTCGAAACTTGCAACTTGGTCGCTCATGGGCAGTGCCTTGCTCTACACAGGTGATGCCTTGCTTGCCCACTTGCTGTGTCTCACTCTACCACGGGTGGTGCCCTGCTCCACTGCAGTGATGGCTTGGTCAAACACAGAGATAGCCCCTCAGTCGACCACGGGCTGTTTCGCTTGGTTGCACAATGGCAGTGCCTTGCTCCACCATGGGTTGATGCCTACCTCACCATGGCAATAGCCCTTCATCAATCATGGCGCGATGCCTTGATCGACCATAGGCTGTGCACTAGGTGGCTAATGAGCAGTGCCTTGCTCTACCATGGGCAACATTGCCGTTGGTCGACCACGCGCAAGAGCCCTTGAATGATCAAGGGTAGACGTGTTGATTGATCACGGCAACAGCTGTTGGCTGCCCATGGACATTGCCTTGGTCCACCACGGGCAATGCCTTGGTCCACCATGGGCTGTGCCTTGGACTACAGATGGTCGATGCCTTGCTCAACCACAGCTCTGCCTTGCTGCACCATGGGCGATCCCTTGCTCGACCACAGGCGAGTGCTTCACTCTACCACAGGCAATGG
The DNA here is from genome assembly GCA_900174645.1 of Sonneratia alba. Classification (NCBI taxonomy): domain Eukaryota; kingdom Viridiplantae; phylum Streptophyta; class Magnoliopsida; order Myrtales; family Lythraceae; genus Sonneratia; species Sonneratia alba. The sequence continues at coordinate 229,623 of FWPY01000064.1, read as the reverse complement.
CTTGGTCGACCATGGAGACAGCCCTTGGTCGACTACAGGCCTGTGCACTCAGTAGCTCACAGGCATTGCCTGGCTCTTCCTTGGGTTGATGCCTTGCTTGACCACGTGCTGTGCCTTGCTCTACCGCAGGCGATGCCTTACTTGACCACAGGTTGTGCCTGGCTCTACAAGGGCAACGACATGTCTGACCATAGACTGTGGCTCGCCCTACCTTGGGCAATTGCCTTGTGCAACCCACTGGCTGTGCCTTGCTCCACACCACGGGCAATGGCTTGGTCGACCACAGGTTGTGCACTCGGTCTCTCATGGGCAGTGCCTGGCTCTACCTAGGGCGATGCTTTTGCACAACAATGGGATGTGCCTTGCTCTACCACGGGTGATGCCTTGCTCTAGCATTGGGCGATGCCTTGCTCTAGCATGGCGATGCCTTGCTTGACCACAGCCTGTGCCTTGTTCTACCATGAGCCTTGTTTGGTCAACCACAGGTTGTATGTTCGGTTCTCTTGGGCAGTCCCAGGTTTGTAATTTGGCAATGCCTTCCTCAACCAGGGGCTGTGTCTTGCTCTACAAGGGCCATGGCATGTTTCACCTCGGGCTCTGCCTTCCCCAACCACGGGTGATGCCTTGCTCGTCCACAGGCATTGCCATGCTCTACCAAGGGCGATGGGCTTGGGCCAAACCACAGAGACAGCCCTTGATAAGCCACAGAGATAGCCCTTGATCGACCACGGGCTGTGCCTTGCTCTACCATGGGTGATGGGTTGGCCAACCATGGAAACAACCCTCCATTGACCATGAGCCTGTGCACTCAGTCGCACATGGGCAGTGCCTTGCTCCACCATGGTCGATGCCTTGGTTGACCATGGGCTGTGCACTTCTGTCTCTCATGGGCAATGCCTTGCTCTACCATGGTCGACCACGGCTGTGCAGTTTGTCACTCACGGATAGTGCCTTGCACTACCACAGCTGATGCCTTGCTCGACCACAGGCTGTGCCTTGCTCTACCCACAGGCAATGGCTTGATCCACAAGGGTGATGGCTTGGTCGACCTTGGAAACAGTCCTTGATCAACTTTGGGCTGTGCGCTCAGTCACAGAAGGGCAGTGCCTTGCTCCACCTTACGGGCGATGCCCTTCCTCAACCATGGTGATATCCCTTTGTCAATCCTGGTGTTGACTTCATTAATCAACCACGCGATAGCTCTTGTCAACCACAGGCTGTGCCTCACTCCACCACGAGTGATGCCTTGCATGACCACTGGCAGAGCCTTGCTCTACCACAGGCAATGGCTTGGTCGACCATGGAGACAGCCCTTGGTTGATCATGGGCTGTGAGCTCGGTAGCTCACAGGCAGTGCCTAGCTCTACCTCAGACGATGCCTTGCTCAACCATGGACAGTGCCTTACTGACCACGGGCTGTGCCAAGCTCTACCAAGGGCAAAGGCATGTTTGACCATGGCTGTGCCTCGCTCTACCATGGGAGATTGCTTTGGTCGACCACGGGATAGCCCTCGGTCGACCACAAGCTGTGTGCTTGGTAGCTCACGGTAGTGCTTGGGCTCTACCTCGGGCAAAGCCTTGCTCAACCTGAGCTGTGCCTTGCTCCACCCATGGGTGATGCCTTGCTTGACCATGGGCTGTGCCTTGCTCTACCAAGGGCAAATGGCAAGTTCGACCACAGGCTGTGCCTCACACTACCACGGGTGATGCCTCACTTGACCACATGTTGTGCCTTTGCTCTAGCACAGGCGATGCCTTGCTTGAACACGGCCAGTGCCTTGCTCTACCCCGGGCCATGGCTTGGTCGACCACAGGCCATGCCTTGCTGTACCTCGGTCAACCACGGGCTGTTCACTCAGCCTCTCATGCGCAGAGCTAGGCAGTACATCGGGCAATACCTTGCTCAACCACGGGCTGTGCCTTGCTCATCCAAGGGCAATGGCATTTTTGACCATGGGTGATGCCTTGCTAACCACGGGCTGTGCCATGCTATGCCAAGAGCGGTGGCTTGGTCAACCACAAAGACAGCCCTCGGTCCACCATGGGTGAAGCCTTGGTCTGCCTCAGGTGAAGGCTTGGTCAACCACAAAGATAGACGTCGGGCAACCTCAGGCTGTGCCCTGCTGTACCATGGGCGTTGGCTTGGTTGACCACGGAGATAGCCCTAGGTCGCTCCACAGGCAGTGCCTTGCTCCTCCTTGGTCGACCACAGCAATAGCCCTTGGTCAATCATGGTCGATGCCTTGATCAACCACAGGCTGTGCACTCGGTCGCTAATGGGTAGTGCCATGCTCTACCATGAGCAACACCTTGATCGGCCACAGCGACAGCATGGGGTCAACCATGGGCAGTGCCTTGCTCTACTCGGGCGATACCCCGCATGACCATGGGCTATGCCTTGCTCTTACAAGGGCAAGGGCTTGTTTGACCACAGGCTATGCCTTGCCCAACCATGGGCAGTGCCTTGCTCGACCACAGGCTGTGCCATGCTTGACCAAGAGCAGTGGCTTGGTTGACCACAGAGACAACCCTTGGTCAACCACAGGCAATGCCTTGGTCTGCCACTGGCGATGGCTTGGCTGACCACAGAGACAACCCTCAGATGACCCCAGGCTGTGCCTTGCTCTAGCATGGGCGATGCCCCACTCGATCACATGCTGTGCCTAGCTCTACCACAGGTGTTGCGCCTCGCTATACCATGGGCAGTGGCTTGCTCGACTGCAGGCTGTGCCTCGCTCTACCATGGGTGATGCCTTCCTCAACCATGGGCTTTGCCTTGCTCTACCACGGGCAATGGCCTGGACAACCACAGAAACAGCCCCCGGTCAACCAAGATCTATGCACTCGGTCGGCCACGGGTTGTAAGCTCGGCCACTCACAGGCAGTGCCTTGCTCTACCACGGGCAATGCCTTGCTCGACCACAGGCTGTGCCTTGCTCGACCACAGGCTGTGCCTTGCTCTTCTGTGGGTGAGGGTTCAAATGGACACGGGCTATATGCTAGGTCTCTCACAGGCACTGCCTGGCTCTACCTAGGGCAATGCCTTGGTTGACCACAGGCTGTGCCTTGCTCTTCTACGGGTGAGGGCTCAAATGACCACAGGCTATACGCTAGGTCTCTCACAGGCACTGCCTGGCTCTACCTAGGGCGATGCCTTGCTTGACCACCCACTGTGCCTTTCTATACCAAGGGCAATACCATGTTCGACCATGGGTGATGCCTTGCTCGACGATGGGCTGTTCCTTGCTCTACCAAGGCTGATGGCTTGGTCAACCAAAGAGACAGCCCTCAGTCGAACACAGAAGATGCCTTGCTCGACCATGGGCTGTGCCTTGCCCAACCACGGGCGATGCCTTGCTCGACCAAGGGCTGTGCCTTGCTCTACCAAGGCCGATATCTTGGTCAACCATGGAGACAACCCTTGGTTCAACCATGGGCAATGTTGTGCCTTGCTCTACCAAGGCCGATGGCTTGGTCAACCATGGAGACAACCCTCGGTTCAACCATGGGCAATGCCTTGCTCTGCCATGGGCAATGGCTAAATCAACCACGGAGACAGCCCTTGGTCAACCGTGAACTGTGGCTTGCTCTACCATGGCTGACAGCTTGGTTGACATGGAGACAGCCCTTGGTCGACCACAAGCTTTGTGCTCGGTCGCTCACGGGCAGTGCCTTGCTCTAAAATGGTTGACCACAGCAACAGCCCTTGGTAGATCACAATTGATGCCTTGATAGAGCATGGGCAGTGCACACAAGCGCTCACAGGCAGTCCCTTGCTCTACCATGGGCGATGCCTTGGTTGACCACAGGCAGTGCCTTGCTCTAGCACGGGCTGTGCCTTGCTCTACCACAAGCGATGGCTTGGTCAACCACGGAGACTGCCCTCAGTTGACCATGGGCTATGCGCTTGGTAGTTCATGAGCATTGCCAGGCTCTACCTCAGCGATGCCTTGCTTGACCATGGGCTGTGCCTTGCTCTACCACGGGCAATGCCTTGCTCATCGACAGGCTGTGCTAGGCTCTACCAAGGGCAAAGGCATGTTTGACCATGGGCTGTGCATTGCTCTACAACAGGTGATGGCTTGGTCAACCACAGAGACAGCCCTTGGTTGACAATGGGTTGTGCGCTCGGTAGCTCATGGGCAGTGCCTGGCTCTACCTTGGGCAATGCCTTCCTCGACCCTGAGCTGTGCCTTACTCTACGATGGCCATGCCTTGCCCTGCCAAGGGCAATGACATGTTCAACCATGGGTTGTGCCTCACTCTGCCATGGGCGATGCCTCAGTCGACCACTTGCTGTGCCCTGCTCTAGCTCAGGCAATGCCTTGCTTGTCCACGGTCAGTGCCTTGCTCTACCCCAGGCCATGGCTTGGCTGACCACCAGCTACGCCTAGCTGTACCTCAGTCGACCACGGGCTGTGCCTAGCTCTACCATAGGTGATCGCTTGGTCGACCACAAAGACGACCCTCAGTCGACCATGGGCTGTACCTTGCTCTACCACAATCGATGGATTGGTTGTCATGGAAAACAACCCACCATCAACCATGGCTGCATGCTTGGTCACTCACTGGCAGTGCTTTGCTCCACCACAGCCGATGCCTTGATTGACCATGGGCTGTGCACTCTGTCACTCAAAAGCAATGCCATGCTCTACCATGGACGATGCCTTGCTCGATGATGGCGACAGTGATTGTTCGATCATTGGGTGACACCTTGATTGACCACAGCGACAACACTTGTTTGACAATGGCTGAGCCTTGCTCTACCATGGGCTATGCCCTGCTTGACCACATTCTGTGCCTGGCTCTACCACAGTTGCCTTGCTCGACAATGGGCTGTGCCTCACTGTACCATGGCAATGGCTTGGTCTACCACAGGGTGTGCCTCACTCTGCCTTGGGCGATGCCTTGCTTGACCACGGGCTATGTGTTGCTCAACCACAGGTCATGGCTTGGTTGACCTTGGAGACAACCCTTGGACGAGCAGTAGCTTTGCACTTGGTCACTCATGGACCGTGCCTTGCTCTACCACGTGTGATGCCTTGCTTGACCACGGGCTGTGCCTAGCTCAACCACAGGTGATGCCTTGCTCAATCACGAGCTGTGCCTTGCTCTACCATGGGCAATGGCTTGGTCGGCCAAAGGTTGTGCCTCACAGTATGATGGGCGATGGCTTGCTCGACCACAGCCTGTGCCTTGCTCTACCATGGGCATTGCCTTGCTCGACCATGGGCTGTGCCTTGGTCTACCATGGGCATTGCCTGCTCGACCATGGGCTGTGGCTTGCTCTACCACTGGTGTTGCCTTGGTCGACCATGAAGACAGCCCCTGGCCGGCCATGGGTTGTGCACTTGGTCGGTCACAGGTAGTGCCTTGCTCTACCACTGGCGATGGCTTGCTTGACCATGGGCTTTGCCTTGCTCTTCCGCCAGTGATGGCTCAGGCAACCTCGGGCTGTACACTCAGTCTCTCACAAACAGTGCCTAGCTCTACCTAGGGTGATGCCTTGCTCAATGATGGCAACAGTGCTTGTTCGATCATTGGGCGAATCTTGCTTGATCACACTGCCTTGCTCTATCACGAGCATTGCCTTCCTCGACCATGGGCTATGCATTGCTCGACCATGGGGGATGGCTTTGTTAACCTCGGAGACAACCTTCAGTCAACCAGGATCTGTGCACTTGGTCGGCCACAAGTTGTGCGCTCTGTCACTCACAGGCAGTGCCTTGCTCTACCAGGGTCAATGCCTTGCTTGACCATAGGCTGTGCCTTGCTCTTCCACAGGTGATGGCTCAAATGACCAGGGGCTATATGTAGGGTCTCTCACAGGCAGTGCCTGGCTCTACCTTGGGTGATGCCTTGCTCAACCATGGGCTGCGCCTTGCCCAACCAAGGGTGATGTCTTGCTCGTCCACGTGCTGTGCCTTGCTCAACCAAGGCCGATGGCTTGGTTGACCATGGAGACAGCCCTCGGTTGACCACGGGCGATGCCTTGCTCGACCATGGGCTGTGCCTTGCTCTATCAAGGCCAATGGCTTGGTCAACCAAGGAGACAGCCCTTGGTTCAACCACGGGCAATGCCTTGCTCTACCACGGGCGATGGCTAGGTTGACCATGGAGACAATCCTCAGTCGACCACAGGCTGTGGCTTGCTCTACTATGTGCGACGGCTTGGTTGGCCATGGAGACAGCCCTCAGTCAACCATGGGCTGTGCGCTCGGTCACTCATGGGCAGCGCCTTGCTCTAAAATGGTCAGCCACAGCAACAGCCCTTGGTAGATCTTGGTCGATGCCTTGATCAACCACAGGCGGTCCACACAATTGCTGACAGGCAGTCCCTTGCTCTACCATGGGCGATGCCTTGGTCGGCCACAGGCAGTGCCTTGCTCTACCATGGGCGATGGCTTGGTCGACCACGGAGATAGCCCTCGGTTGACCACGGGCTTTGTGCTTGGTAGCTCAAGGGCAGTGCTTGGCTCTACCTTGGGCAATGCCTTGCTCCACCATGGGCTGTGCCTTGCTCTACCACAAGTGATGCCTTGCTCGTCCACAGGCTATGCCAGGCTCTACCAAGGGCAAAGGCATGTTCGACCATGGGTTGTGCATCGCTCTACAATGGGCGATGGCTTGGTCGACCACAGAGACAGCCCTCGGTCGACAATGGGCTGTGCGCTCAGTAGCTCATGGGCAGTGCCTGGCTCAACCTCGGGCAATGCCTTCCTCGACCCCAAGCTTTGCCTTACCCTACGATGGGCCAATGCCTTACCCTACCAAGGGCAATGGTATGTTCGACCATGGGCTGTGCCTCACTCAATGACATGCTCTGCCTTGCTCTAGCACGGGCAATACCCTGCATGTCCCCGGGCAGTGCCTTGTTCTACCCCAGGCCATGGCTTAGTTGACCACCGGCTATGCCTCACTGTACCTCAGTTGACCATGGGCTGTGCCTTTCTCTTCCGCAGGTGATGGCACAAACGATCACATTCTATATGCTCGGTCTCTCATGGGCCGTGCCTGGCTCTACCTAGGGAGGTGCCTTGCTCGACCACAGGCAGGGCCTTGCTCTACCAAGGCCGATGGCTTGGTCAGCCATGGAGACAGCCCTTGGTCGACCACGGGGGATGTCTTGCTCAACCATGGGCTGTGCCATGCCCAACCACAGGTGATGCCTTGCTCAACCACAGGCTATGCCTTGCTCTACCAAAACCAATGGCTTGGTTGACCATGGAGACAGCCCTCGGTTCAACCATGGGCAATGCCTTGCTCTGCCATGGGCATTGGCTAGGTAGACTACAGAGACAGCCCTCGGTCAACCATGGGCTGTGGCTTACTCTACTGCATGCGATGGCTTGGTCAACCATGGAGACAGCCCTCGGTCGACCACGGGCTGTGTGCTCGGTCACTCACAAGCAATGCCTTGCTCTACCATGGCCGACCACAGCAACAGCCCTTGGTAGATCACGGTCGATGCCTTGATCAATCCGGGCGGTGCACATGATTGCTGACAGTCAGTCCCTTGCTCTACCATGGGTGGTGCCTGGGTCGATGTCACACGGGTCGGACTTCACCCAAAATTTTCCAATCTTGCGATGGTGCTGAGCAGTGTCCCGCACACTCTCAGCCAACCCAAACACATGCAACAATGCAGCTCGGCGAGGTTTAGCAACAAAAGGACAGAACTGAACGATAAAAGGTAAGGGAAATCTCACTCGTATTCACAATCCGAATTACAAGAATGCAAAACCCTTACATGATTCCACACGGACACTCCAAGTATGTGCCTTAGTGCATCCTGCACTTGCACCCCTCACTTGGATAGGTGAACTCGCCCCAGGAGTCCACGCACGGCTGGAGGGACTGGAGACAGCGCTACCGGCCTTCCTGGATTGGCTCTCTGTCAAGGACTTCCCTTCCTTTGCTCCAGTCTTCCTTCCTCCTGATCTGGCTTGCTCGCATGCCCACTTGCTTGCTCGCTCGCCAGAAGAGTGTCTGTGTGTGTTCCTTCGTGTGTTTCTGGTCGTCTGGCTGCCTCCCCATTTATCCTTGTGGGGCAGGTTGTCCAGCACTGGCCAGCCATGCCTCTCCCACCTACCGAGCAGGAGTTGGTGACTGCAGCAGTTGGATTGACAGCAGCAGTTGGACTGATTGCTTGCCAGCTCAGTCTTCCAGTCAGTTCTCTGACCGGGAGCCCATACCCCCACGACCTAATCCGGTCTGGTCCGGCTGAGTGCCACTGACACTCAGCTCGGCCCTGGGCCCGTGCACACGCCTTGGATCAGTTCCTGGCGCCCGTGGTGCTGCTTGACCATGAGCACCCATCCTTAGGGAACTTGCGGGGCTTATGGCATTCCTAGAGTGACCGGGTCGCCCATCCTGGAGCGAGTGTTGCGGGAGCAGTCGCACGTCTGTGGTCTACCAGCTCACCTTGGAGCGAGTCCTGCAAGAGCCTAGGACGTCCCCGTCGTCCGCCCTTGAGCGCCTCTTGCGGGAGCAGCCGCGCACATCACTTGCCAGTCCGCTTAGGGACGAGGCTTGCCAGAGAACCCTTTGCCCATGTTGCCTGCCCGCTCGCCCTTCCATACCAGATGATCCTTCGGCAGTCTTTCTCCGATCCTGGCCCTGGTTGCTATGCGATCAAGGACCCATGTAGCGGCCATATTCGTGTCTGAGCATTGAGGGGCTTACAAACCTCCCCCACTTGAGGAAGCCGACGCCCTCATCGGAATAGAGTGGAGGTACTCCTGGATCTTCTCCTTGAATAGCCAGAGTGTTGCCTCTTTCTCCCAACTTGCTTCCGACCTTGGCAAACCTTTCCATAAAACTAGATACTCCGTTCTCCGGTTCTTCTTGCTGTATCCCAACACACGTCGGTCCAGCACTTGGTCGACCTCCTTATCCAACTCCGTGTGTACATTCAACGGAGCCCGCCTTGCCCTCGCGCGTTCCGCATCCGTGTCCTCGTGGTAAGGCTTTAGGAAGCTGACATGGAAGGTAGGATGAATCTTCCTCCTTTCGGGCAGTGCTAACCGGTAAGCCACCGCGCCAATCTGCTTCACAACCTCAAATGGCCCATCATAGCGCCGGATGAGGCCCTTGTGCCATCTTTTGCTCATCACTTTCTTCCAGATTTGGGGCGTCAACTTCAGCATGACCTTGTCACCGACTTGAAATTCCAGCGGTCGACGCCCCTGGTTTGCATATTTCTTCATGCTACGGACAGCTTTGGCGAGGCTGTCCTATGCTTCCTCGAGCATTTCCTGCTTGTTCCGGGCAAAGCGGTAGGTAGCAAGACATGGCCATTCTTTCTTTTGGAGGGCCACTTCGGAAGGGGTCGATGGTTGGTAGCTCAAGGCGAGTTCAAACAGACTGAACCCAATTGCCGAGGACCGGTGCAGGTTGTAGCAAAACTGTGCTGTGTCCAGGAGTTCCAGCCAATTCCGCTGACTGGCAGTGACATAGTGCCGCAAATACTCTTCCAGCAACTGGTTCATCCTTTCCATTTGGCCATCCGTCTACAGGTGGTTTGCAGTTGAGAACTTTAGCTCTGTTCCCATCATGTTGAAGAGAAGGGTCCAGAACCTCCCGGTGAACCTCACATCTCGATCACTTACGATGTCCGTTGGGATCCCGAACAACTTAACCACATGGCGATAGAACTCTTCTGCCGCCGCCTTCGCTGAACAATTCTTTGGGGTAGGCCTGAAGATCCCATACTTTGAGAACCTGTCTACCACCACCATGACTCCATCGAAGCCTTTAACCTCCAGGAAGCCGCTGATGAAGTCCATAGAAACCGACACCCAAGGTTTCTCTAGAATAGGCAAAGGCTGTAGCAAGCCTGCCTTGGCGCGCTGCTCGACCTTGTCTTGTTGGCAAACAAGACATGTCTTGATGAAAAGTTCAACATCATTCTCCATCTTCGGCCAGAAGTAGGAGCAAGTCAATAGCGCAAGCATCCTTTCCCGTCCGGGATGCCCAGCCCATTGTGCATCATGATGTTCGCACAACAGCTTAGTCCGTAGCCCTCTGCTGGGGAAGGACACACGACCACCCTTCACATACAGCAAGCCATCCTTGATCCAGTACTTCCTCATGGTACCATCTTGGACTTGCGCGACCAGCTTCTGGTATACCCGATCCTCCTTCGCCTGATCCTTCAGTTTGCCCACGAAGTCGGATTCCAGCTGGCTCAGCGCAGCAACCGTCTCTACTGCCTTCCTGCTCAATGCGTCGACAACCTGGTTGTGACGCCCCGGCCTATGCTCCCACTCGAAGTCATACTCGGCTAGGAACTCCTGCCACCGGGCTTGCCTTAGGGACAGCTTCTTCTGCGTCTTAAAGAAAGTGTTTGCAATATTATCTGTTTTGATCACAAAAAGAAGTGCCGAGTAGATATAGCCGCCACGCCCGTAGGTAGTGCACAACCGCCAGCATCTCTTTCTCATGTGCGGAGTAGCGTTGTTCGACTGGCTTCAACTTCCAGCTCTCGAACGCCATCGAGTGTCCATCTTGCACCAACACTCTGCCTACAGCACGATCAAAAGCATCCGTATGGACTTCAAACGGCCTGTCGAAGTTCGGAAGTTTTAGCACAGGTTTGGCCATGATCCAGGACTTGATCTTCTCGAAGGTGTCCGCACATGCCCCATCCCAAGTCCACGGTATGCCTTTCTGCAGCAGATCGGTAAGCGGGGATACCAGCTTCGAGTATCCCTTGATGAACTTGTGGTAGTAGTTCACCAATCCAAGGAAACTCCACAGCTCACCCACCTTAGTTGGAGCAGTCCACTCCTTGATGGCTTGCACCTTTCGGGGGTCCATCCGCACCATACCCCCGCCAATCACGTGGCCAAGGAAGTTGATCTCCTTGGTGTAGAACTGGCATTTCTCCTTCTTTACATACAACTGGTGTTCCCTTAACTGCTAGAACACAAAACGTAAATGCCCAAGGTGTTCCTCTAGAGATCGGCTATAGATGACAATATTGTCGAGATACACAACCACAAACATGTCTATTATATCATGAAACACATCATTCATGAGATTACAAAATGTGGCTGGTGCATTGGTTAAGCCAAACGGCATAACCCTAAACTCATAAGACCCATACCGAGTCACCATTGTCGTCTTTGGCTCGTCGCCTTCTGCTATGTGTACCTGCCAGTATCCCGATCTCAAGTCCAACTTGGTGAAGAATCTAGCTCCACTGAGGCGGTCGAACAAGTCAGCAATCAACGGCACAGGATACTTGTTCTTTATGGTGACTTGTTCAACCCGCGATAGTCCCCGCACAACCGCAATGTGCCATCCTGCTTCTCCTAGTACAGCACGGGCGCTCCAAAGGGCGCTTTCGAGGGTTGAACCTTCCCCGAATCCAACAAATCCTGGAGTTGTTTCCGCAACTCCTCCAGCACTTTAGGCGACATCTAGTAAGGGGCTTTCGTAGGTGGCCTTGTCCCCGGAATCAGCTCGATCTTGTGATCTACCACCTGCCTTGGTAGTAAGCCCTACCACCTGCCTTGGTAGTAAGCCCTTGGGCAGCTCCTCAAGTATAACATCACAAAAGTCGCCTAGAATCCCTTGCACCACATCAGGGACTTCTGCAATCCCGCCCAGCTCGGGCTCTATCTCGTGGATAGCAGCAAGGTAGGTCGGCTGGCCCTTCTTCCAACCTTTGGCTATTTGCATAGCCGAGATCTTCTCGGTCTGGATGTCCTCCGCATGGTTGAGGCCCTTGAATCCCCGAATGAAGCACGGCTTCTTCAGGTCTACGATCAACAAACCAGGCAAGTGTGGCATGACTGATGCACAAGCTCTCACTAGAAATTTATTACCAAGTATAACGTCGAAGTCATCCATCGGAATGACCATGATGTCAATATTCCCTGACCACTCGCCAATCTGGACGGGTACTCCCTTGCCCATCCCAAGCATGGGTATGCTCTGGGAGTTGACAGCTTTGATGCGGCTGGCTTACTTTTGGATCCGCAATCCATAGGCTTGCACAACTCAATCCAACACGAAGTTGTGCGTTGCACCGGTGTCTACTATTGCCGCTGCCTCCTTGGCGTTCAGGGTCATCGGTACATACATCAGGCCCTGCTCCGGTGCCTTCCTTCCCGAGCAGATGGCACCAAGGATTTGGAGAGGTGCCACTCTGATCTGTTCGCCATCAAAGTTGGAGTCAGTCCTGTTTACCAGGGCTGACAGCTTCTCCCTCTTTGGGCACTCACGAGCATGATGGGGGCCGTTGCAAATAAAGCACCCAGGGTGGGTTTTGGGGTCCTTCAGGGACGTGCCCTTCGTTGCCTTCCCCTTCCCTTTGTCCCCCTTGGGTGGCTTCTTCTTCTCGCCTTTGCCTGCGTTCTTGCCAGGCTTGGACACCTTGTCCTTTGGCTTCTCGGCCTACTTCCCCTTCGGGTTGTTCTTGGCTATGCGGATGTCAATTAGCGCATCCGCCTTTGCCATTGTGGTCTGGAGGTCTTGTATGCCTTGCCTTCGCAGCTCCAGTTGAGCCCATGATTGAAGACCCCGCATGAAGTTGAACAGCTTGTCCAACTCGGACATCTCCGTGACATCCAGCAACAAGGAACTGAATTCCTTCACATAGTCACGTACCGTGCCGGTCTGCCTCAGGTTGCACAGCATGTCCCGAGCAGCCAACGAAGTGTTCATGGGGAGGAACTGCTCCTTGAGTTCCCCCTTCAGCAAAGGCCAGTCTCTGATGCGTGGCCACCCACCAGTGGCAGCATCTTGCTCGCGGGTTCGCCACCAGAGCTTTGCATCCCCGGACAGGTACATGACAGCCATCGAGACTTGTTCCCCATTTGGAACTTTTCCTGCCTCAAAGTAGTGTTCGATGTCCCACAAGAAGTTCTCGAGTTCCTTGGAACTCCGAGCACTTGTGAAGGCTTTGGGTTCAGGTATCCTTACCTTTGCCCGAGATCCCTCTGCTTCGGCTGCTCCTGCAGCCATTGCACGTCAGAGGATGCACACTTCCTCCTTCAATCGGGCAATGTCTGGAATGAGGGATGCTAGTACCTCTGCTACCATTCCAGCAGCTCCAGACATGTTGCTGAGGGACGTTTCCAAGGCCACAACTCAATCCTTCAGTGCGTCCATGCATGACATTCAGGTCACTGGTCATTTGTTGTTGAAGACACTCGCCTTACCGCTGAACACGGCTCTGATAGCAACTGTCACAGGGGTCGGACTTCACCCGAATTTTTCCGATCCTGCGATGGTGCTGAGCAGTGTCCCACACACTCTCAGCCAACCCAAACACACGCAACAATGCAGCTCGGTGAGGTTTGGCAACAAAGGGACAGAACCGAACGATACAAGGCAAGGGAAATCTCACTCGTATTCACAATCTGAATTACAAGAATGCAAAACCCTTACACGATTCCACATGGACACTCCAAGTATGTGCCTTAGTGCATCCTGCACTTGCACTCCTCACTTGGATAGGTGAACTCGCCCCGGGAGTCCAAGCACGGCTGGAGGGACTGGAGACAGCGCTACCGGCCTTCCTGGATCGGCTCTCTGTCAAGGACTTCCCTTCCTTTGCTCCAGTCTTCCTTCCTCCTGATCTGGCTTGCTCGTTCGCCCGCTTGCTTGCTCACTCACCAGAAGAGTGTCTGTGTGTGTTCCTTCGTGTGTTTCTGGTCGTCTGGCTGCCTCCCCATTTATCCTTGCGGGGCAGGTCGTCCAGCACTGGCCAGCCATGCCTCTCCCACCTACCGAGCAGGAGTTGGTGACTGCAGCAGTCGGATTGACAGCAGCAGTTGGACTGATTGCTTGCCAGCTCAGTCTTCTGGTCAGTTCTCTGACCGGGAGCCCATACCCCCACAACCTAATCCGGTCTGGTCCAGCTGAGTGCCACCGACACTCAGCTCGGCCCTGGGCCGTGCGCATGCCTTGGATCAGTTCCTGGTGCCCGCGGTGCCGCTCGACCATGAGCGCCCATCCTTAGGGAACTTGCGGGCTTATGGCATTCCTAGAGCGACCGGGTTGCCCATCCTGGAGCGAGTGTTGCGGGAGCAGTCACACGTCTGTGGTCTACCAGCTCAACTTGGAGCGAGTCCTGCAAGAGCCTAGGACATCCCCGTCGTCCGCCCTTGAGCGCCTCTTGCGGGAGCAGCCGCGCACATCGCTTGCCAGTCCGCTTAGGTACGAGGCTTGCAGGAGAACCCTTTGCCCGTGTCGCCTGCCCGCTCACCCTTCCATACCAGATGATCCTTCGGCAGTCTTTCCCGGATCCTGGCCCTGGTTGCTATGTGATCGAGGACCCGCGTAGCGGCCATATTCGTGTCCGAGCATTGAGGGGCTTACAGTCGACCACAGGCCATGCCTTGCTCTGCCATAGGCTGTACCTCACTCTACCATGGGGGATGGCTTGGTCGACCATGGAGATAGCCCTGGGTTTACCTTGGGTGTGCTTTTCGGTAGCTCACAGGAAGTGCCTGGCTCTACCTCAGGCCATCCTAGCTTGACCACGGGCTATGGCTTACTCTACCACATGCAGTGCCTTGCTTGTCCATGTGCTGTGCCAGGCTCTACCAAGGGCAAAGCATGTTCGACCACGGGCTGTGCATCACTCTACAATGGGTGATGGCTTGGTCGACCACGGAGACAGCCCTCGGTCAACAACAGGCTGTGCTCTCGGTATCTCGTGGGTAGTGCCTAGCCTAACTTCACGCAATACCTTCCCCAACCCCGAGCTGTGGCTTACTCTACAATGGGCCATGCCTTGCCCTACCAAGGGCAATGGCATGTTCGACCATTGGTTGTGCCTCACTCTACCACGAGCTATGCCTTGCTTGACCACATGCTGTGCCTTGCTCTAGCACAGGCGATGCCTTGCTTGTCCACGGCCAGTCCCTTGCTCTACCCCAGGCCATGGCTTGGTCGACCACCAGCTATGCCTCGCTGTACCTTGGTCGATGACAGGCTGTACGCTCAGTCTCTCAAGCGCAATGCCTGACAGTACCTTGGGCAATGCCTTGCTCAACCATGGGCTGTGCCTTGGTCTTCCAAGGACGATGGCATGTTTGACCATGGGCTATGCCTTGCCCAACCACGGGCAATGCCTTGCTCGAGCATGGGCTGTGCCATGCTATACCAAGAGCGGTGGCTTGGTTGACCACAGAGACAGCCCTCAGTCAACCACGGGCAATGCCTTGGTCTGCCACAGGCAATGGCTTGGTCGACCACAGAGACAGAACTTAGATGACCACGGCTGTGCCTTCCTCTACCAAGGGTGTTGGCTTGGTCAACCACGGAGACAGCCCTCAATCCACCATGGGCTGTACCTTGCTCTACCATGGGCAATGGCTTGGTCCACCATGGAGACAGCCCTCTGTTGATCACAGGCTGCACCCTCTGTCACTTACTGGCAGTGCCTTGCTCCACCATGGTCGATGCCTTGGTTGACCATGGCAACAGCCCTTGGTCGATCATGGTCAATGCCTTGATCAACCATGGGCTGTGCACTCGGTCGCTCACAGGCTATGCCATACTCTACCATGGGTGATGCCTTGATCAGCCACGGCGACAGTGCTCGGTCTACCATGGGCAGTGCCTTGCTTTACCATGGGCAATGCTCCACTCGACCATGCACTATGGCTGGCTCTACCACAGTCGTTGCATTGCATGACAATGGGCTGTGCCTCACTGTATCACGGGCAATGGCTTGGTCGACCACGGGCTGTGCCTCACTCTACCATGGGTAGTGCCTTGCTTGACCACTGGCTGTGCCATGCTCTGCCATGGGCGATGCCTTTTTCGACCATGGGTGGTGCCTTGCTCATCCACTGTTGATGCCTTGCTCGACCACAGCCTGTGCCTACCTGTAACACTGGCAATGGCATGTTCAACCATGGGTGATACCTTGCTCAACGAAGGGATGTGCCTTGCTCTACCACGGGCGATGGTTTGATCGACCACAGAGACAGCCCTCATTTGACCATGGGCTTTGTGCTGGGTCGCTCACAGGCAGTGCCTCGCTCAACCACGAGCAATGCCTTGCTCCACCACGGGCTGTGCCTTGCTCTTCCACGAGCCATGGCTTGGTCTACCACGGGCCGCGCCTCGCTCTACCACGGCTCATGGATTGGTTGACCATGGGCTGTGCTTTGCTCTACTGTGGGTGATAACCTGCTCAACCACAGGCTGAGCCGTGCTGTACCTTGGGCGATGACTTGGTTGAGCATGAGCTGTGTGCTCAGTCACATACAGGCAGTGCCTTCCTCTACCACAGGCTCTACCACGGGAGATGCCATGCTCAACCACGAGCTGTGCCTTGCTCTACCGATGGCAATGGCTTAATGAACCATGGGTTGTGCCTTGCCCTACAACAGGCAATGCCTTGCTTTGCCATTGGTGATGGCTTGGACGACCATGGAGACAGCCCTCAGTCAACCATGGGCTCTGCGTTCAATCGCTCATGGCCAGTACCTGGCTCTACCTTGGGTGATGCACTGCTTGACCACAGGCTGTGCCTTGCTCTACCATGGGTGATGGCTTGCTGGACCATGGGCTGTGCCTAGCTTTACCACGGGCAATGGCTTGTTCGACCATGGGCTATGCCTCACTCTACCATGGGCTATGTGTTGCTTGACCATGGATTGTGCCTTGCTCTCCCACTGGCGATGGCTTGGTTGACCATGGGGACAGCCCTCAGTTGACCATGGGCAGTGCGCTCAGTTGCTCACGGCCAGTGCCAGGCTCTACCACAGGCGATGCCCTGCTCGACCACGGCTATGCCTTGCTCTACCATGGGTGATGGCTTGCTCAACCACAGGCCCTGCCTTGCTCTACCTCGGGTGACTCCTTGCTCGACCACGTACTTTGTGTCGCTCGACCATGGGTGATTGCTTGGTTAACCTCAGAGACAGCCCTTGGTCGATCTGGTGCTGTGCACTCGGTCGCTTATGGGTCGTGCCTTGCCCTACGATGTGCAATGCCTTGCCCGACCATGGGCAATGGCTTGGTCAACCAAAGGTTGTGCCTCACTGTATCATGGGCGATGGCTTGCTTGGCAACAGCCTGTGCCTTGCTCTACCATGGGCGAAGCCTTGCTCGACCACCCACATTGCCTTTCTTTTCCATGGGCAATGGCATGTTTGACCAAGGGCTGTGCCTTGCTCTACCAAGGGCGATGCCTTGCTCAACCATGGGCTGTGCCTTGCCCAACCACGGGTGATGCTTTGCTCAACTATGCACTGTGGGTTGCTCTATGAAGGGCAATGGCCTGGTGGACCTTGGAGACAGCCCTCGGTTCAACCACAGGAAAAGCCTTCATCTGCTATGGGTGATGGCTTTGTCAATGACGGAGACAGCCCTTGGTCGACCACAAGCTGTGGCTTGCTCTACCACGGGCGATGGCTTGGTCGACCAGGGAGATAGCCCTTGGTGGAACACGGGCTGTGCCCTCGGTTGCTTATGGTAGTGCCTTGCTTTCCCATCATTGATGCCTTGGTCGACCATGGCAACAGCCCTTGGTCGATCATTGGCGTTGCCTTCCTCTACCATGGTCAATGTCTTGGTCAATCATGGGCAGTGCCTTGGTCGACCATGGGCAATGCCCTGCTCAACCACGGGCTGTGCCTGTCTCTACCACGGGTGTTGCCATGCATGACCATGGGCAGTCCCTTCCTGTACCACGGACAATTGCTTGGTCGACCACAGGCTGTGCCTCACTCTACCAAGTGCGATGCCTTGCTCGACCATGGGCTGTGCCTTGCCCTACCACGGGCAATGGCTTTGATGACCACAGAGACAGCCCTTGGTCGACTAGATGCAATGCAATTAGTTGCTCATGGGCCGTGCCTTGCTCTACCTCGTGTGATGCCTTGCTCAATCACAGGCTTTGCCTTGGTCTGCCATGAGCCATGGCTTGGTCCTCCAAAGGTTGTGCCTTGCTCTACCATGGGCGTTGCCTTGCTTGACCACAGGCTGTGCCTTGTTGTACCACAGGCAGCAGCTTGCTCAACCACGGGCAGTGCCTCTCTCATCCACAGGCAATGCCTTCTCAACCATGGACTGTGCCTTCCTCTACCACGGGCAATGTCCTGGTGGACCACATAGACAGCCCTTGGTCAGCCATGAGCTGTGTGCTCGGTCGCTCACAGGCAGTGCCTTCCTCTTCCACGGGTAATGCCTTGCTTCACCATGAGCGATTGCTTGGTCGACCATGGAGACAGGCCTTGGTTGACCACGAACTGTCAACTTGGTCTCTCATGAGCAGTCCCTTGCTCTACCACAGGCAATGCCTTGCTCAACCACTGGCTGTGCCTTGCTCTACCACAGGCGGTGCCTTGCTCTACCATGGGCGGTGCCTTCCTCGACCACGTTGACAGCGCTTGAACAATCAAGGATAGATGCTTTGATCGACCACGGCAACAGCTCTTGGTTGGCCATGGGCATTTCCTTGGTCTGCCACAGGCAATGCTTTGGTCAACCACAGGCTGTGCCTCAGACTACATTGGGTGATGCCTTGCTCAACCACAGGCTTTGCCTTGCTGCACCAGGGCGATCCCTTGCTCAGCCACAGGCTGTGCCTTGCTCTTCCATGGGTGATGGCTTGGTCAACCACAGAGACAGCCCTTGGTCGACTACAGGCTATTCACTCGGTAGCTCATGGGCATTGCCTGGCTCCTCCTTGGGTGATGCCTTGCTTGACCCCGGGCTGTGCCTTGCTCTACCGCAGGCGATGCCTTACTTGACCTTGGGCTGAGCCTGGTTCTACCAAGGGCAATGGTAAGTTTGACCATGGGCTGTGGCTTGCCCTACCTTGGGTGATGCCTTGCACAACCACTGGCTGTGCCTTGCTCCACCACTGGTGATGGCTTGGTTGACCATGAAGACAGCCCTCAGTCGACCACAGGCTGTGTGCTCAGTCTCTCATGGGCAGTGCCTTGCTCTACCCTGAGCAATGCCTTGCTCCACCACTAGCAGTGCCTTGCTCTACCACAGGCCATGGCTTGGTTGGGCACGGGCTTTGCTTCGCTCCACCACCGGCGATACCTCACTCAACCCCGTGCTGTGCCTTGCCCTATCACGAGTGATGGCTTGGTTGACCATGGAGACAGGTCTCAGTTGACCCCAAACTATGCACTTGGTCGCTCATGGGCAGTGCCTTGCTCTACCACGGGTGATGCCTTGCTCGTCCACTAGCTATGCCTTGCTCTACCACTGGCGGTGCCCTGCTCCACCACAGGGGATGGCTTGGTTGAACAAAGAGACAGCCCTCGGTCGACCACGGGCTGTTCGCTCAGTCGCACAATGGCAGTACCTTGCTCCACCACTGGCGATGTCTACCTCAACCATGGTGATAGCCCTTCATCAATTGCGGGCGATGCCTTGATTGACCATAGGCTGTGCACTCGGTGGCTAACGAGCAGTGCCTTGCTCTACCACTGACATTGCCTTCCTCGACCACAGCAAGAGCCCTTGAACGATCAAGGGTAAACGTGTTGATCGATCACAGAAACAGCTGTTGGCTGGCCATGGGCATTGCCTTGGTCCACCACAGGCAATGCCTTGGTCGACCATGGGCTGTGCCTCAAACTACAATGGTTGATGCCTTGCTCAACCACAGGCTGTGCCTTGCCACACCACAGGTGATCCCTTGCTCAACCATGGGCTGTGCTTTGCTCTACCATGGGCGATGGCTTGGTCGACCATGGAGACAGCCCTTGGTCGAGTACATGCTGTGCGCTCGGTAGCTCACGTGCATTGCCTGGCTCTTCCTTGGGTGATGCCTTGCTTGAGCACATGCTGTGCCTTGCTCTACCACAGGCAATGCTTTACTTGACCATGGGTTGTGCCTGGATCTACCAAAGGCAACAGCATGTTTGGCCACAGACTGTGGCTCACCCTACCTTGGGCAATGCCTTGTGCAACCACTGGCTGTGCCTTGCTCCACCACTGGCAATGGCTTGTTCGACCACAAAAACAACCCTCAGTCGACCACAGGCTGTGCACTCGGTCTCTCATGGGCAGTGCCTGGCTCTACCTAGGGTGATGCTTTGCACGACAATGGGTTGTGCCTTGCTCTACCACGGGCGATGCCTTGCTTGACCACAGCCTGTGCCTTGCTCTACCGAGGGCAATGGCATGTTCGACCATGGGTTGTGCCTCACTCTACCATGGGCGACGCCTTACTTGACCATGGGCTGTGCCTTGCTCTAGCACGGGCAATGCCTTGCTTGACCACAGCCTGTGCCTTGTTCTACCATGAGCCTCGGCTTGGTCAACCACTGGTTGTATCTTTGGTTTCTCTTGGGCATCCCAGGTTGTAATTTGGGCGATGCCTTCTTCGACCACGGGCTGTGCCTTGGTCCACAAGGGCCATGGCATGTTCAACCTTGGGCTGTGCCTTGCCCAACCACAGGCAATGCCTTGCTCATCCACAGGCATTGCCATGCTCTACCAAGGGCGATGGCTTGGCTGGCCACAGAGACAGCCCTCAATCAACCACGGGCTGTGCCTTGCTCTACCATGGGTGATGGGTTGGCCAACCATGGAAACAACCCTCCATCGACCATGGGCTGTGCACTCAGTCACTCATGGGCAGTGCCTTGCTCTACCACGGTCGATGCCTTGGTTGACCATGGGCCGTGCACTCTGTCTCTCATGGGCAATGCCTTGCTCTACCATGGTCGATGCCTTGGTCGACCACGGGCTGTGCATTTTGTCACTCACGGGTAGTGCCTTGCACTACAATGGCCGATGCCTTGCTCGACCACAGGCTGTGCCTTGCTCTACCACAAGCAATGGCTTCATCCACCAAGGGTGATGGCTTGGTCAACCTTGGAAATAGTCCTCGATCAACTTTGGGATGTGCACTCAGTGACAGAAGCGTAGTGCCTTGCTCCACCATGGGCGATGCCTTGCTTGACCACAGGCTGTGCCTTGCTCTTCTGCAGGTGAGGGCTGAAACAACCATGGGCTATACGCTAGGTCTCTCATAGGCACTGCCTGGCTCTACCTAGGGCGATGCCTTGTTTGACCAATGGCTGGGCCTTGCTCTACCATGTGCGATGCCTTGCTTGACCACCCACTATGCCTTTCTATACCAAGGGCATTACCATGTTCGACCAGGGGTTGCGACTTGCCCAACTAGGGGCAATGCCTTGCTCGACAATGGTGTAAAAGCCAAAAAATTTGTAGCCAATCACAACTTGCCACCTCATCATTTGTTAAATATTTACGCAATTAAAAAAATAGTAACAATATATTGGGTTATTAGATATTCTATTTTCTTGATATATCAATAAAAAATAAATGAAGGAAATTGCACAATATTTCCTTCATTGAATATTACCTAAAAACAAAATAGGTAACTATATATTACAATCAAGATGGATGGTCAAGATCAATTCTTACCGACCAATCAGATACCAAAACGAGGATTGCCACATCATCCTTTCTTCTCTATAAATAGAAGACTCTCCTTTTGGAAGAGAGGAGGGGAAGAAAAGAGGAAGAAGAAGGTGCCAAGACCTGAGAAATCTCTGTCCAACTCAAAACTCTCCAAACCCTGTCGAAGTCCTGTTACATCAGAAACTCAAAGAAACTCCACACCAATTCATCGGATCAAGCTCGTAGAGCCCCGGTGTTCCACCTTGACCGAGATCAAGCTGTCATAGCCCTTGCTCGAGACTCCAAGAGGATTTGACGGATCAAGCTCAAAAGCCCCAGCAACTCCATCACCAGCTCCGATCGAGAACAAGCTATGAAGCCCTCACTTGAAGCAACGTTTGGATTCATCAGATCAAGCTCTCAAGCCCCTATGGTTCCAACCACAATTGAAAGTACACTGCTCAAGTCTCATTTGGAATCTAGCACAAAAGAGAATTAGAGGATTTATTTTTCTATAATTTTCTTAGAGATTCATACCCACTAAAAAAAAAGAAGCACTTGTATTAAAGATAATTTTGTCGTTGTAGAAACCAAAAAAATTGTAGCCAATCACAACTTGCCACCTCATCATCTGCCAAATATTTGCACAATTAAAAGAAAATTAATAGTAACAATATATTGGGTTATTAGATATTCTATTTTCCCGATATATCAATAAAAAAAAGGAATAAAGGAATGAAGGAAATTACATAATATTTCCTTCATTGAATGTTGCCTAAAAGCAAAATAGGTAACCATATATTACAATCAAGATGGACAGTCAAGATCAATTCTTATCGACCAATTAGATGCTAGAATGAGGATTGCCACATCATCCTTTCTCCTCTATAAATAGAGGACTCTCCTTTGGAGGAAAAAGAAGAAGAGAAAAGGGGAGGAGAGAAGAAGAAGGAGAAAAGGGAGAAGAGAAGAAAGAAGGCGCCTAGACCTGAGAAACCTCTGTCCAACTTGAAACTCTCCAAAACCCTTTCAAAGTTCTGCTACATCAAAGACTTGGAGAAACTCCACACCAATTCGACAGATCAAGCTCAAAAGCCTTGGCGACTCCATTACCCGCTCCGATCGAGAACAAGCTGTGAAGCCCTCGCTCGAAGCAACGTTCAGATTCATCAGATCAAGCTCATAGAGCCCCGGCGTTCCACCCTGACCGAGATCAAGCTGCTGCAGCCCTCGCTCGAGACTCCAGGAGGATTTGACGGATCAAGCTCAAAAGCCCCGGCAACTCCATCACCCACTCCGATCGAGAACAAGCTGTGAAGCCCTCGCTCGAAGCAACGTTTGGATTCATCGGATCAAGCTCATAGAGCCCCAGTGTTCCACCCCGACCGAGATCAAGCTGCTGCAGCCCTCGCTTGAGACTCCAGGAGGATTTGACGGATCAAGCTCAAAAGCCCCGGCAACTCCATCACCCACTCCGATCCAGAACAAGCTGTGAAGCCCTCGCTCAAAGCAATGTTCAGATTCATCAGATCAAGCTCATAGAGCCCCGGTATTCCACCCCGACCGAGATCAAGCTGCTGCAGCCCTCACTTGAGACTCCAGGAGGATTTCACGGATCAAGCAAAAGCCCCAGCAACTCCATCACCCACTCCGATCGAGAACAAGCTGTGAAGCCCTCGCTCGAAGCAACGTTCGGATTCATCGGATCAAGCTCACAAGCCCCGGTGGTTCCAACCACAATTGAAAGTACATTGCTCAAGTCTCATTTGGAATCTAGTACAAAAGAGAATCAGAGGATTTATTTTTCTATAATTTTCTTAGAGATTCGTACCCACTCAAAAAAAAAAGCACTTGTATTAAAGATAATTTTGTCGTAACTTTTATCACGTCTTTACTTATTGAGACTCGAAATTTGTTGCGTACAAATTTCTGGCATGTCCGGTGGGACCATCTCTACCTCTCATCTCTCCTTGAAGATTTCACTCTAGAAGCTACAATGGGACCAAGGAAACTTGTCGTCATCGATCCAAGGCTGAAGAGTCATGATGATGCTGTTATTGCTGATGCAGATACTCAACAAAAAGTCTACACAAGAAGCATGGCCAAAGATGTTGCGGCTCGTAGCAGCACAACAATGAAGTCTAATGCTATCTTCGGGCATGCTCCTGTGGGTGTCACATCAGACCTGGTAATTAATGATCACAACACTATCACCGATCACATGTCGGCTCATCACTTTCCTCAAAAGGAACTAGACGCTGTGGAGAAAGTTGAATCTTACGACAAGGGAAAACTTGAAGATAGCGATGGCTTCATTCCTACTACCTCTGATGGGCTCATGATGGAAGGAGAAGGCTCGGGAAACGTAAGAGTTCTACCAGCCATGATGACAAACACATCATCCTTGGAGGAGCAAGTATCTGTTATGGCAAAAACTCTAGAAGGACTCATGAAAACCATCCAGGAGCATGACTCACAAGTCGCTTATTTGATGAACAAGCTTGAAGTTATGGATAAGTCGAGGCGAGTTGATGACAGTACTTCAAAGCAGGTGCTTGCACCAGAGACCATCCCTGCTGCAACATGATCATTAATGTCAAATGAGACTACACAGGTTGTTGCTGCCCAAGGACAGGTATTTGACACCACTACCATTGATGAAGTAGTGCCAACATCGATGAAAACCATACATGTTGCTGCTGATGGATTTATTCCCACCGACCAACTACAAGAATTCATCAAAGAAGCATTAAAAGGCCAAGTGCAACCCAGCAACTCAATGCCGTCTGCATACATCAAGCCGTATACGCGAAGGATCGACATGTTAAGAATGCCTATAAATTATCAACCGCCCAAGTTCCAACCATTCGACGGAAAGGGTAATCCAAGACAGCATATCGCACATTTTGTTGAGACTTGCAACAATGCGGGGACTGAAGGTGATTTGCTAGTAAAACAATTTGTGCGTTTGCTAAAAGGCAATGCGTTTGACTGGTACATAGACCTTGCCCCTGGCTCAATCGATAGCTGGGGACAGTTAGAGCAAGATTTCCTTAATAGGTTTTACAGTACTAAACGTACTGGTGTGACGCAAAGACAACTTATAATATGCTCCGTGGTCGGCCCTGGATACATGAACATGGTGTGGTGCCTTCCACCCTTCACCAATGCTTCAAATATACAAAAAATGGTTGTCAGAAGATGCTAGTAGCAGATGGTAAGCCATTCACAGAGGCTGAGGCTCATTTTGCTGATGCTAAGTTCTACATCAAGGGCCAGACGTTAGGATGGACACAACACACATCGCCGTCAAAGGACTGGGGTAAGCTACTCCAATTCGAAGGCGCTAAGGATTTGGAACAAGCCATCACTGAAAATGAGAAACCAATTGCCATTGATGACTTCAAAAACACAAAAAAGAATAGTGAGCCTAATAGTGGGCCGAGTGAGATAGTGCCAGTCCTACGATATGTCCCAAAGGCTAAGAGGAAGGAAGGACAGCCACCATTCAATTATAGCAAGGGAATAAAAGATGTGGGCTTAAAAGGGTTAAACCTGCCAGTCACGAGAATTGAGGCTGTTAAGTCCTCTAGTCGGCTGTTAACAGGCTTTAGGCAGCTCTCTCAGAACTCACCCATACAAGAGGTGATACCTACAACACGTCAAGGCAGGTATGGCCCTAATGCCTATAGACTATTGGCAAAAACTGGATATGACCAAGACATGCAGTCTTTGACAGGGCCTTCTTCCATGTTGCACATATTAAATAAGCAAGGTTCGACCGAGATGCAATATGCATTAAAGGAGCAAGGACATGCTGTTGCAAACTAGAAAGCTGGCTTGGGATATACTCCACCTGAATCTATTCAATTCCCGTTAAAGAAAGTCTCTACAGGGTATATTTCTGTAGAAGGTGATGATGACAAAGAACCACTACCGTCTTCAAGACCCTCTATATTTGATCGCTTGGGAAGGCAACCTAAACGATCTTCAGTCTTTGATAGGTTGGGGAACGTCACTAGGGAGACTAAAAGCCAAGGGACCAAAGGAGCAATCAAATGAAGATTGGGATTCATACATCCGATCGGTCTTAATGAGTAGAAAACCAATACGCAAAGTGAAATTGCGATCCCTTTGTTTGTCAAAATGAGGGACTTTCAAAGCGTTGTTCCATCAAGAATGAGACGTCCTCTAACACTTGAAGTGAAGCTTGACGAAACATTAAGGGCAAATACTTGAATGGTGATAATAACTAAGCCAGATGAAGGATTCAATGAAGCTAATGACAACCAAACAATGTCATCTTGTCATGTCACCATTCAAGAAATTGATGACAGTCAGCTTGAAGAGGTAGAGATAAAAGTAGAAGAGGCTCTAGAAACTTTGGAGGAAGGTGGGCAATCTATGGTTGATGAGTTAAAGGAAGTTAACTTGGGCTCAAAACAAGAACACCGCCCTATTTTCCTTAGCACAAACTTAAGCCCCGATGACGAAGAAGCTTATGTTAAACTGTTGATTGAATATAGAGACGTATTTGCATGGTCTTACCAAGAAATGCCTGGACTAGATCCGAAGGTTGCAATACATCAATTGTCTATCAAGCATGGAGTACGACCAATTAAACAAGCCCAGAGATGATTCCATCCTGATCTATTGCCCCAAATAACGACTGTGGTGGATAAGTTGATTGGTGCTGGGTTCATTTGAGAAGTCCCTTACCCCACTTGGATCTCGAACATTGTGCCGGTAAAGAAGAAGAATGGCCAAATACGTATTTGTGTAGACTTTCGAGACCTCAATAACGCATGCCCAAAGGATGATTTTCCATTGCCCATAACAGAACTTATGGTCGATGTGACAACTTGTCATGAAGCTCTTTCCTTCATGGATGGAATGTCTGGATACAATCAAATTCGCATGGATCCTAAAGATGAAGAATTGACAGCTTTTCGTACTCCAAAAGGGATTTATTGCTATAAAGTTATGCCTTTTGGATTGAAGAATGTAGGGGCAACGTATCAAAGGGCCATGCAGAGAATCTTCAATGACATGCTGCACCAACAAGTAGAATGTTATGTTGATGATTTGGTGGTAAAGTCAAAGGAAAGACAATCACATTTGGCAGACCTTCGCAATGTGTTTGACCGCTTACGTCGCTACCAGCTAAGGATGAATCCCTTGAAGTGTGCATTTGGTGTCACATCTGGCAAGTTCCTTGGCTTCATTGTACGACATCGAGGCATCGAAATTGACCCTTCTAAAATCAATGCAATCTTGAAAATGCTGGAGCCAAAGAACCTTCATGAGCTGAAAAGTCTACAAGGGAAATTGGCATACATTCGTCACTTCATTTCTAATCTTGCCAGTCGATGTCAGCCATTCAATCGGCTCATGAAGAAGGATGCAGTATACTTCTGGGATCTAGCTTGCCAGAAGGCTTTTGAGAGAATAAAGGCGTATTTACTCAAGCCACCTGTTTTGCGAGCTCCTACACCTGGCCAACCTTTAATACTCTATCTGTCAGTGCAAGAATGCTCTATAGGTGTTCTCCTTGCTCAAGAGGAAAGAAAATGCTCTTTACTACCTAAGTCGAACATTGACAGTGGCCGAGAATAATTACTCTCCCATTGAAAAGATTTGCTTAGCCTTGGTTTTTTCTGTCCAGAAACTACGACATTACTTCTAGGCCCATATAGTACACCTCATTTCAAGAGCTAACCCTCTCAAGTACATCATGACACGATCTGATTTCTCTGGGCGAGTAGGGAGATGGGCAATGTTACTCCAAGGGCTTGAGATCTCCTACGTCCCTCAAAAGGCTATTAAAGGGCAAGCTCTCGCAGACCTCCTTGCAGATCATCCAATTCCAGAGTCTTGGGAACTTTCAGATGATTTGCCTGATGAGGATGTCATGCTAATTAAACCAATAGCACCATGGAAGATGTATTTTGATGGGGCAGCCAACCGACATGGTGCTGGGGCAGGAGTCATCTTTGTCACCTCAGAAGGAGATGTGTTGCCATACGCATTTGCCCTGGGTGAGAAATGCTCAAACAATGTGGCGGAGTACCAAGCACTTATTCTTGGACTCGAAATGGCAATAGAAAGAGAAGTAGCAGACCTCATAATATTTGGTGATTCCAAGCTAGTAGTGAATCAACTCTTGACTACTTATGAAGTTAAAAAGCTAGAATTGGTTCCCCTTGCCCAATATGCTAGGGGCCTTCTTCAACGATTTGAGTGTTTCACACTGACAAATGTGTCTAGGGAATCAAATAGGCAAGCAGATGCACTAGCTTGCCTAGCATCCACTCTTACAATGGCAAAAGCAGAGTTGAAAGTTCCCGTTTGCCCAAGGTGGGTGGTTCCTCAAATGGATGTCACACAAAATGAAGAAGAATGTTGCGCATTATCCGCTTACGAAATCAATAAAGAAGATTGGCGACAACCTCTAATTGATTACTTAGAATATGGGAAACTTCCAGATGACTCAAGACGTAGAACTGACATAAGACGTTGAGCGCCTCGATTTATTCATTTTAAGGGTGTCCTTTATCGATGGTCATTCAATGGAGTCTTCTTGAGATGCCTTAATGATCGCGAGGCATTTAAAGCACTGGAAGAGGCTCATTCGGGGGCATGTGATGCCCACCAATCAGGCCCTAAGCTCCACTTTCAGCTTAAGAGAATGGGCTACTATTGGCCAACTATGGTGAGGGACTGCATGGATTATTCAAAGAAGTGTCAAGCGTGCCAAGTTCATGCAAACTTCATCCACCAACCTCCAGAACCACTCCATCCTACAGTCACCTCTTGGCCCTTCGATGCATGGGGATTGGATGTTATTGGACCATTAACCCCTAAGTCTTCTGGTGGACCTGCATATGTCCTTGCGGCCACTGATTACTTTTCTAAGTGGGCAGAAGCTGCTCCATTTCGTGAAGTTAAGAAAGAAACAGTGACCAACTTCATCCGTGGAAACATCATCTTTAGATATGGTGTACCTCACTACATCGTCACAGACAATGGAAAGCCATTCTCAAATAAGGCCATGGACAAGTTGTGTGAGAAATTCGGCTTCAAGCAGTATAACTCTTCCGCCTACAATGCTGCAGCAAACGGGCTTGCAGAAGCTTTCAACAAAAGATTATGTAACCTCCTTAAGAAGATTGTTGACAAATCAAAGAGGGATTGGCACGAGAAGATTGGTGAAGCCTTGTGGGCATACCGGACAACATTTCGAACTCCAACTCAAGCCACACCATATTCTTTAGTATATGGGGTTGAAGTCGTCTTACCACTAGAGCAACAAATCCCATCATTAAGGATCGCACTTCAGGAAGGGCTCACTAGTGAAGACAACGCAAAGTTGTGACTAGAAGAACTAGAAGCACTAGATGAAAGAAGACTGGAGGCTCAACAACGTCTACAATGTTACCAAGCCTGAATGTCGAAATCCTTCAATAAGCGCCTTCGATTACACTCATTCCAAGTAGGAGACCTGGTTCTTGCTGTACGAAGGCCAATTATTGTCACCCACTGAACTGGGAACAAGTTTCTTCCTAAGTGGGATGGACCCTATGTCGTCAAAGAACCATGCACTAATGGTGCCTACAAGTTGGTAGATCAAGATGGCTTGAGAATCGGTCCTATCAATGGGAAATTCTTGAAGCAATATTATGCGTAAATATTTAAAAAAAATTGAACTAAGTTATGAATTGATCCCTCAAAAGGGTACGTAGGCAGCCTTAACTACACTGGTTAAGGTTCAATCATAGTAAAAAAAAAAAAAAAGAAGGGGGAGCTACATTATGACTTTATTCCCACAAGGGTACTATACTGGTTAAGGCTTGGTCATATATAAATATATATATATATATGTAAAGAGGCACTAGGATGATTCCATGACAAAGCCAAATGCTGATACAAATTCAATTAGAGGGAAGAGAGGAAAGAATAAGAGTAAATGACTCTAAGGTTTTGCTTGGCTATTTACAATTTCCATTCGAAGTTCCTGAAGACAGCCCTCTTTTCTTCCATAATATCATGCAACTCTCTCAAAGAGTGAGCCTCCACATCAGTTAAGTAGGGTGCATGACGGGCATTGCCTAGTTGGGTGCTAGCAGCATCAATGGCAGATTTTCTTGATTCTAATGCTTGGGATGTCTCTTGGATTAATATATCAGCCCCTTCTATTTCCTCCGACAACTTGTCTAATTCCGTTCGAAGTGCTATACGTTTGCAAAGCATACTATCCCACTCAGTAGTGAGAGTCTTCAAGTGGTTGGCATCTTCTTCTCCCATTGCCTTTTGTTGAGAAAGATGGATCTCTGCCACTCTTACTTGCTCTGCATGCTCAATGGCAGATGGCTTGGATCCTATTGAAGCCTCCAAAGTTGCAAAACGACTTGAGTGATCTAGGAATTCCTGAATGATCATACTCATCGAGGATGAATCTACAAAAGAAAGTGATTGGATGCATGCCAAAATCTTCATGACCTCGCCATGGATCGAGTGCACATCATTTGGGGAAGCATTGACTAGTTTTTCATAGATGTTGCTCCACCATGATGAGGCTAAGGACCGGTATCCTGCTGCTATTACATCATCAGCATAGAAGATAGAAGGAGGAGGGATACCGCATGACTCGAGAGGAGCAACTTGCTGTGAGTACTTGCCCACATTGGCACTTTGTGTGTCAACATGAATTGGGTGACGTGCATCATCATTGGATCTGGGCATAGTGATCGATAGCGGCATTGCTATCATGTCCTCATCACTTTCTTCCCTCTCCATCAAATTTGGAGGATAAGGCTTAGAAATTGATAATTCAGTACCTTCCAGCATGTCCTCCACATTGAGATCTAGATTGATCTGTTAGGCATAAATAACAAAGATATATATAGTTTTAAAAAAAAAAGAGAGAATGACTGGGTAAGGAAAAGGCTTGAAGAATGAAAGGGGATGATAGAGATTGAAGTGCATACCAAGCTTTTAGGTGCCGAATGGAACGGGTGGCCCTTGTCTTGATTATTCTTATCAAAATTTCGGGATCCCCGCTTTAGCCTCTTGAAATGGCGATCTTCATTTGTATCAGTAGATCCACTTTCCCCTTGTGAAGCACCTAAAACAGTAGATGAATAGAAGATCAATGGAGTTCATCATGGGATGCACAACTATGACAAGAATGGATAGTATAAATGCCTTACTGGATGGTCGCTTAGAAGTTTGGACTTCGTCTATAAAGTTTCCGCTTGACTTGGGGCCAACAGCTGGAGAAGCTATAACACTATTAGCTTCAGCGACAGTAACCTCCTTATCCATAACCACAGCTGTGTTTCGCCCACCAATTGATACTCGAATAGTGGCACTTGCAATCAATGTGTCTATCCCATCCAAGTTGTGCAAATTATGGCGGTGTTTCCAACTCTTGCACTTCACATCAGTGTAGTCCTTAATATCATCAAGAAGTTCTGGAAAATACACCTCAGAACATGTCTCAAGTTTGGTAGAGACCCTCCACAAGTGAAACCCATCCTCGAGTGAAGCAGAGCGAATATCCTCCTTCAGGGTCCCTGGAATATTTTGGCAAAGCCCAAATTGGCGTGTGAAGTAACATGGGCTCTAAGGTTCCACAATGAACTGATCTCCACTCCTCAAAGTTAAGTAACATGAGCGAATGCCTACAAAAAGATGGTGGTAACGTGACGATAGCTCTCTGTTATCCACAAGATGAAGAGGCTTCTTTAACTTATAAGGAAACCAGTGTATGGCACTCCCTTCATGGATAAGCTTTCGTGCATTGTGTTCAGAATATGGCTTCGTGCTACCCTCGCCGGAGTATTGGCACATTAATGGACCAGGAACCTCATTGGGTAGGGGGAAGTGCGTTGAGAAGTAACGTGCTAACCATCCATAAAATATAATGAAAGGGGAGACACACTTCAGCTTTTCCTGCAACTGGGGCTCGTGCTATGGTGTTTAGCCCTCGATAAATTTGTGCTAGCACGGGGATGGCGAGGCAAAAGGGCCGCCCACGGGCAAGTAAGCTGGCAACCTTGAAGGTGCCTGGATGAACGATTCCAACTGGTCTTTGAGGAAAGACAAAGATAGAAAGCCAACATGCAAGGAAAGCCGCAAGATAGGTCTCTGTGCACATGTGTGGCCTGACGCCTAACTCACAAAAAACGACTTCTTCCTCATGAGACCAGACTTCTACCGGTGGAGGGATGCCAGGAGGATTATGTGTCTCTTCAGGTCGGGACTTGCGTGCTCACCTAGGATGACTTCCTCGTACATTTCTCTAATTATGGGAAGTTTTCCGAGCTTGCCAATATCGTAGAGAGATTGAAATTGACCCGCGTGCAGTCTCCAAGGTATTAGTATCTAGACACCATGCTTCACAAAATGCACGAATTACGTCAATGTTACAATCGTATGTGTATAATGAGCAAGTGATTGCATGCTGGAGCTCTATTCCATCCAGATGTTTGCTGCAATGGAGCAAGACACATTCAAGCCACTCCCAAAAATTGGGGGTATATGTGAACTCGCCCATAGGTTTGAAATGTGCCCCCCATGAAGCCACACCAGAAATGATACGCTGTCCTAAAGTGACTTGGGAACTCGGTTCAGAAGCTAACTTGTGCAAATGTGAACGTAAAAACCAACCTCTGGAGGACTTCGCAAGGCCTTTTGGTGCTTCATAGCTCCATTGTGAAGGGTGACCAATCTCTCCAAAGCTAGAGGATCCCTGGGAAGCAATACCACCAAGTGCTCGGTCAATAGGAAGAATGAGGCCATCCTTGGGTTTATCATCTGAGCAATCTACGATGACAAGATATTGGCCTTCGAGTCTCTTTAAATTCTTGAAAACCACCATCTCTGGATTACAATTGTAGTAGCGAATGCAAATTCTGTTGGTAGCCTAATGAGCTAGAGGATGTCGAGTCGAAGCTGCTTGGCAAATTGGAAGCATGTGGATAAGATAGTCATGAAAAAAAAAAAGAGAGAGAGGTGTACGTACAGGTTCATGCATCAACCCAAAATAAAGTAATGCCCCAGGCTAAAAAAAAAAAAGAAAAAAGGGGGTGGGGGCAAGTAAGTAAATAAAAGGCGTGGCTACAAATTAGGGTAGGAGTAGATTCTGGGAATTAGGTAATTGCAGCAAGCTGAATAAAAATAGGCAAGTGAGCTATGGCGCCAAAGATCATGAGGAGAGCTCTTTAGATATGTTGTGCGAGATATTGCCCCCAACACCAAGCAATTCACAGTAAGTTACTTAGTTGCAAGAAAAGAAAAGCACCGTGTAGAAATCAGGAGTGGTCTTTCGCCTATTGGCAAATCGCATAAAAGACTTCACTCAAGATGTTGGAGGAATTGCAACATCAAGATAAGCTGAGCTGAGGTAATATGATGAATTTGGACCTAGAGATACGGTTGACAATAGCATCAGTACGGCTCTACAGCCTGCTTCAATGGGGAGATCGAACTTGAAGTCCTTCCTCAAGAAAAGTCCTACGATTAGAAGCACAAGAGCAAGGGAGTTGGATGTATATCCTGCAAAAAAAAGAGAGAGAGAAAGTGGTCCCCAATATAAATTTCACCAATTTGACGAATGCTCGCACGTTGACAAAACAAAGGGGAGACATGATTCAAAAGAAAAAAAAAGAAAAAAAGAAAAAGAAAAGGGAGAGAAACGGAGAGCGACGCAAGATGCTTCATGAGGAAGGTATGTGCATACCTTTCTTCAAATCTTGATCCTCTTCAATTGATGTCTGGTGACGGACGGTGCTGAACATCGTGACGAAGGAAGAAGATAGAAGGGAGGCAGCCTCAATATGAGTGTCTCTTGTTACAAGTGATCAATCTTGGCAAATCAATTGCTATACATATTTATAAGTGGAGCCTAGCCAATTTGGTTTGGAGATATTTCCCTGAGGAGATTACACTTAAAAGGCAATTGTGGATGAAGAAGCTTAGACCTCTTCAAGAAAATCCTCACGGTTGCTTTCCATTGGAAATATATACATATATATATAGCTTGCTTAATATAATTGGTTTAATTAGATTGCTAGAAGTTACCTTATCACGCACAGAAGAGGAAAGTCAAATGCAAGGAAAGACAATATTCATGATGGTCAACGTAAAGACCTGGAGATTCCATGACAGTTGGTGTAGGAGGGAACAAAGATATGTGACATATTTCGGCATCAAGCAACGCGTACACTTCAGTTTATGTGTATATAAAAAGAAAATTCGAGACATGCTCACTTTGCACTCGGCCAATCCGAGCCGTGCGCAAGTCTGGGGGGGGCATTTGTAGAAACCAAAAAATTTGTAGCCAATCACAACTTGCCATCTCATCATCTACCAAATATTTGCACAATTAAAAGAAAATTAATAGTAACAATATATCAGGTTATTAGATATTCTATTTTCCTGATATATCAATAAAAAAAGGAATGAAGGAATGAAGGAAATTACACAATATTTCCTTCATTGAATGTTGCCTAAAAGCAAAATAGGTAACCATATATTACAATCAAGATGGACGGTCAAGATCAATTCTTACCGACCAATTAGATGCCAGAACGAGGATTGCCACATCATCCTTTCTCCTCTATAAATAGAGGACTCTCCTTCGGAGGAAAAAGAAGAAGAGAAAAGGGGAGGAGAGAAGAAGAAGGAGAAAAGGGAGAGGAGAAGAAAGAAGGCGCCCAAACCTGAGAAATCTCTGTCCAACCTGAAACTCTCCAAAACCCTTTCAAAGTTCTGTTACATCAAAGACTCGGAGAAACTCCACACCAATTTGACAGATCAAGCTCAAAAGCCTTGACGATTCCATTACCTGCTCTGATCAAGAACAAGCTGTGAAGCCCTCGCTCGAAGCAACGTTTGGATTCATCGGATCAAGCTCATAGAGCCCCGGTGTTCCACCCCGACCGAGATCAAGCTGCTGCAGCCCTCACTCGAGACTCCAGGAGGATTTGACGGATCAAGCTCAAAAGCCCCGGCAACTCCATCACCCACTCCGATCGAGAACAAGCTGTGAAGCCCTCGCTCGAAGCAATGTTCGGATTCATCGAATCAAGCTCATAGAGCCCTGGTGTTCCACCCTGACCGAGATCAAGTTGCTGCAGCCCTCGCTCGAGACTCCAGGAGGACTTGACGGATCAAGCTCAAAAGCCCCAGCAACTCCATCACCCACTCCGATCCAGAACAAGCTGTGAAGCCCTCGCTCGAAGCAATGTTCGGATTCATTGGATCAAGCTCATAGAGCCCCGGTATTCCACCCCGACCGAGATCAAGCTGCTGCAGCCCTCGCTCGAGACTCCAGGAGGATTTGACGGATCAAGCTCAAAAGCCCCAGCAACTCCATCACCCACTCCGATCGAGAACAAGCTGTGAAGCCCTTGCTCGAAGCAACATTCGGATTCATCAGATCAAGCTCACAAGCCCCAGTGGTTCCAACCACAATTGAAAGTACATTGCTTAAGTCTCATTTGCAATCTAGCACAAAAGAGAATCAGAGGATTTATTTTTCTATAATTTTCTTAGAGATTCGTACCACTAAAAAAAAAAGCACTTGTATTAAAGATAATTTTGTCGTAACTTTTATCGCGTCTTTACTTATTGAGACTCGAAATTTGTTGCGTACAGTCGTAACTTTTATCACGTCTTTACTTATCAAGACTCAAAATTTGTTGCGTACAAATTTCTGGCATGCCCAGTGGGACCATCTCTACCTCTCATCTCTCTTTGAAGATTTCACTCTAGAAGCTTCAATGGGACCAAGCAAACTTGTCGTCATCAACCCAAGGCCAAAGAGTCATGATGATGCTATTATTGCTTATACAGACACTCAGCAAAAAGTCTACACAAGAAGCATGGCCAAAGATGTTGCGGCTCATTGTAGCACAACAATGAAGTCTGATGCTATCTTTGGGCATGCTCCTATGGGTGTCACGTTGGACCTGATAAGTCATGATCACAATACTATCACCGAAGACATGTCAGCTCATCACTTTCCTAAAAAGAAGCTAGACGCTATGGAGGAAGATGAATCTTACGAGAAGGGAAGACTTGAAGATAGTGATGGCTTCATTCCTACTACCTTTGATGGGCTCATGATGGAAGGAGAAGGCTCGGGAAACATAGGAGTTCTACTGCCCATGATGACAAACACATCATCCTTGGAGGAGCAAGTATCTGTTATGGCAAAAACTCTAGAAGGTCTCATGAAAACCATCCAGGAGCGTGACTCACAAGTTGCTTAATTGATGAACAAGCTTGAAGTTATAGATAAGTCAAGGTGAGTTGATGACAGTGCTTCAAAGCAGGTGCTTGCACCAGAGACCATCACTGCTGCCACATAACCGTTAATGTCAAATGAGAGTACACAGGTTGTTGCTGCCCAAGGACAGGTATCTGGCACTACTACCATTGTCGAAGTAGCGCCAGCAGACAAAAACCATACGTGTTGCTGCTGATGGATCTATTCCCACCAACCAACTACAAGAATTCATCAAAGAAGCATTAAAAGGCCAAGTGCAACCAAGCAACTCAACGTCGTCTACATACATCAAGCCATATACGTGAAGGATCGACATGTTAAGAATGCCTCTAAATTATCAACTGCCCAAGTTTCAACCATTCAATGGAAAGGGTAATCCAAGACAACACATTGCGCATTTTGTTGAGACTTGCAACAATGCGGGGACCGAAGGTGACTTGCTAGTAAAACAATTTGTGCGTTCGCTAAAAGGCAATGCGTTTGACTGGTACACAGACCTTGCCCCTGGCTCAATCGATAGTTGGGGATAGTGAGAGCAAGATTTCCTTAACAGGTTTTACAGTACTAAACGTATTGTGAGCATGATTGAGCTTGCCAGTGCACGTCAATTGAAAGATGAACCTGTCACAAATTATATCCATAAATGGAGAAATATGAGCCTTAACTGTAGAGTTCGTCTCTCCAAAGCCTTTGCAATTGACATGTGCATTCAAGGAATGCACTAGGGTTTGTGCTATATCTTGCAGGGAATCAAGCCCCACACCTTTGAGGAGTTAGCTACGTGAACACATGACATGGAGCTTAGCATTAAGTCAAGTGGTGCGCAAGGACCACCTATCCAAGAGCTTGGGAAGGTAAAGGACCATCAAGATACAAGGAAAGGGGGCAAGTCCATCAAGACTGATACCAAGCAAGCCTTGGCTATAAATACTACCCCTATTAGAATCTCAGGAAATAAGGAGATGCAAGTGAAGGTACCCCTATGGAATGTAAACTAATGCTCAAGCCTATGCTTGAGGAGTTGCAAAACAAGGTCTACCCATTCCCTAATTCCGATGTCCCAGGCATGCTTGATCACTTACTTGAACTAAAGCTTATTGAGTTACCAGAAATGAAGCGACCACAACAAGCTGGATGCACAAGCGACCCAAACTATTGTAGATACCATCGATTAGTGAGCCACCCGGTGCAAAAGTGCTTTGTCCTCAAAGATAAAATCATGGGTTTATCACATCAAGGAAAAATTACATTTGAAGATGAAGTGACTACAAGCAATGTTGCCTTTGTAAAGGAAGAAGACACTGCAAGGTGCTCATTGATGACTAGCATGGCATCGACAATCTTGAAACTTTCAACACCTCCTATCATAGATCATCATGATAGCAATGAAGAGGAGTGGGTTCCCGTCACACAACAACAATGGATTCCAAGACAAACCTCTCTTGGGTTGCAAAAGCCAGTATCTCATGAGTTACTAGAGACTCCACAAGCTCATATGGATGTCTTTCGTAAGCCATATGAAGGAACACAAGTGATGTCTAAGGTGGCAATGAGGCCAAGGAAGACGATATCCAAGAGGAGGACTCACAGACCCATGGAGATCAAGAGACGTTACCTACAAGGGGCAGGAGTTCCAATTACACTATGGGACTCTCTCCCTAACAGGTTTCCAAATGCCATAACTTCATCATCGTCATGCAATCAAATTGTTGATGAGGGGAGTCAAGAGAAAGATAGGAATGTTATCCCTTGTTCACGTGCTAATTGTTTGGAGACCATAACCTTCACTGATGAAGACCTCTTCTTAGGGGCTGAACCCCACAATCAGCCACTATTTGTCACAGGCTATGCTCGTGGATATCAACTAAACCAAATATTGATGGATGGTGGCTCTGCAGTAAATGTCCTTCCCATTCAAGTTATGAGAAATCTAGGGGTGACTCCTAATGAGCTTTTAGAAAGCTGTTTGATGATACAAGGTTTCAATCAAGGGAGGCAAAGAGCTATTGGCAAGATGAAGGTAGATGACATGGAGTCAAGTTCACTGTTCCATTTCATTGACACAAAGACAACTTATAATATGCTCCTTGGTCGGCCCTGGATACATGAACATGGTGTGGTGCCTTCCACCCTTCACCGGTGCTTCAAATATACAAAAAAATGGTTGTCAGAAGACAGTAGTAGCAGATGATAAGCCATTCACAGAGGCTGAGGCTCATTTTGCTGATGCTAAGTTCTACACCAAGAGCAAGACATTAGGATGGACACAACACACATCGCCATCAAAGGACCAGGGTAAGCTACTCCAATCCGAAGGCACTAAGGATTTGGAACAAGCCATCACTGCAAATGAGAAACCAATTGCCATTGATGACTTCAAAAACACTAGAAAGAATAGTGAACCTAATAATGGGGTGAGTGAGATAGTACCAATCCTACGATACGTCCCAAAGGCTAAGACGAAGGAAGGACAACCACCATTCACATATAACAAAGGAATAAAAGATGTGGACTTAAAAGGGTTGAACCTGCCAGTCATGAGAATTGAGGCTGTTAAGTCCTCTAGTCGGCCGTTAATAGGCTTTAGGTAGCTCTCTCAGAACCCACCCATACAAGGGGTTATACCTATGACACGTCGAGGCGGGTATGACCCTAATGCCTATAGATTGTTGGCAAAAGCTAGATATGATTGAGACATGCAGTCTTTGACAGGGCCTTCTTCCATGTTGCACACATTAAATGAGCAAGGTTCGACCAAGATGCAATCTGCATTAAAGAAGCAAGGACATGCTATTGCAAATGAAAGCTGGCTTGGGCTATACTCCACCTAAACCTATTGATTCCTGTTAAAGAAAGTCTCTACAAGGTATATTTCTGTAGAAGGTGATGATGACAAAGAACCACCACCGTCTTCAAGACCCTTTGTATTTGATCGCTTGGGAAGGCAACCTAAACAATCTTCAGTCTTTGATAGGTTGGGAAATGTCACTAGGGAGACTAAAAGCCAAATGACTAAAGGAGCAATCAAACAAAGATTGGGATTCATACATCCGACCGGTCTTAATGGGCAGAAAATCAATATGCAGAGTGAAATTGCAACCCCTTTGTT
Organism: Sonneratia alba; assembly: GCA_900174645.1. Taxonomy (NCBI): domain Eukaryota; kingdom Viridiplantae; phylum Streptophyta; class Magnoliopsida; order Myrtales; family Lythraceae; genus Sonneratia; species Sonneratia alba. The sequence goes on along the minus strand of FWPY01000064.1, from coordinate 190,849 downwards.
TGTCAAAATGAGGGACTTTCGAAGCATTGTTCCATCAAGAATGAGACGTCGTCTAACACTTGAAGTGAAGCTTGATCAAACATTAAGGGCAAATACTCGAATGGTGATAATAACTGAGCCAGATGAAGGATTCAATGAAGCTAATGACAACCAAACAATGTCATCTTGTCATGTCACCATTCAAGAAATTGACAACGGTCGGCTTGAAGAGGTAGAGGTAGAGGTAGAAGTAGAAGAGGCTCCAGACACTTCGGAGGAAGGTGGACAATCTCTGGTTGATGAGTTAAAGGAAGTCAACTTGGGCTCAAAAGAAGAACACCACCCTATTTTCCTTAGCACAAACTTAAGCCCTGATGAAGAAGAAGCTTATGTTAAATTGTTGATTGAATATAGAGACGTATTCACATGGTCTTACTAAGAAATGCCTGGACTAGATCTGAAGGTTGCAATACATCAATTGTCCATCAAGCATGGAGTACGACCAATTAAACAAGCCTAGAGACAATTCCATCCTGATCTATTGCCCCAAATAACGACTGAGGTGGATAAGTTGATCGGTGCTGGGTTCATTCGAGAAGTCCCTTAACCCACCTGGATCTCGAACATTGTGCCGGTAAAGAAGAAGAATGGCCAAATACGTATTTACGTAGACTTTCAAGACCTCAATAACGCATGTCCAAAGGATGATTTTCCATTGCCCACAACAAAACTTATGACCGATGCGACAACTGGTCATGAAACTCTTTCCTTCATGGATGGAATGTCTGGATACAATCAAATTCACATGGATCCTAAAGATGAAGAATTGACAGCTTTTCGTACTCCAAAAGGGATTTATTGCTATAAAGTTATGCCCTTTGGATTGAAGAATGCAGGGGCAACGTATCAAAGGGCCACGTAGAGAATCTTCAATGACATGCTGCACAAATAGGTAGAATGTTATCTTGATGATTTGGTGGTAAAGTGAAAGGAAAGACAAGCGCATTTGGCAAACCTTTGCAATGTATTTGACCGCTTACGTTGCTACCAGCTAAGGATGAATCCCTTGAAGTGTGCATTTGGTGTCACATCTGGCAAGTTCCTTGGCTTCATTGTACGACATCGAGGTATTGAAATTGACCCTTCTAAAATCAATGCAATCTTGAAAATGCTGGAGCCAAAGAACCTTCATGAGCTGCAAAGTCTACCAGGGAAATTGGCATACATTCGTCGCTTCATTTCAAATGTTGCAGGTCGATGTCAACCATTCAATCGGCTCATGAAGAAGGATGCAGTATACTTCTAGGATCAAGCTTGCAAGAAGGCTTGTGAGAGTATAAAGGCGTATTTACTCAAGCCACCTGTTTTGTGAGCTCCTATACCTGGCTAACCTTTAATACTCTATCTGTCAGCGCAAGAACCTCTATAGGTGTTCTCCTTGCTCAGGAGAATGAAGACAAGGAAGAAAATGCTCTTTACTACCTAAGTCAAACATTGACAGTGGCTGAGAATAATCACTCTCCCATTGAAAAGATTTATTTAGCCTTGGTTCTTTCTATCCAAAAGCTGCGACATTACTTCCAGGCACATATAGTACACCTCATTTCAAGAGCTAACCCTCTCAAGTACATCATGACATGATCTGACTGCTCTGGGTGAGTAGGGAGATGGGTGATGTTACTCCAAGGGCTTGAGATCTCCTACGTCCCTCAAAAGGCTATTAAAGGGCAAGCTCTTGCAAATTTCCTTGCAGATCATCCAATTCCGAAGTCCTGGGAACTTTTAGATGATTTGCCTGATGAGGATGTCATGCTAATTGAACCAATACCACCATGGAAGATGTATTTTGATGGGGCAGCTAGCCGACATGGTGCTGGGGCAGGAGTCATCTTTGTCACCCTAGAAGGCGATGTGTTGCCATACTCATTTGCCCTTGGTGAGAAATGCTCAAACAATGTTGTGGAGTACCAAGCACTTACCTTGGACTCGAAATGGTAGTAGAAACAGAAGTAGTAGACCTCAAAATATTTGGTGATTCCAAGCTAGTGGTGAATCAACTCTTGACTACTTATGAAGTTAAAAAGCCAGAATTGGTTCCCCTTGCTCAATATGCTAGGGGCCTTCTTCAACAATTTGAGTGTTTCACACTGACACATGTGCCTAGAGAATCAAATAGGCAAGCAAATGCACTAGCTTGCCTAGCATCCACTCTTACAATGGGAAAAGCAGAGTTGAAAGTTCCCGTTTGCCCAAGGTGGGTGGTTCCTCAAATTGATGTCACACAAAATGAAGAAGAATGTTGCGCATTATCCGCTTATGAAATCAACAAAGAAGATTGGTGACAACCTCTAATTGATTACTTAGAATATGGGAAACTACTAGATGACTCAAGACGTAGAACTGACATAAGACATTGAGCGCCTTGATTTATTCATTTCAAGGGTGTCCTTTATCGATGGTCATTTGATGGAGTCTTTTTGAGATGCCTTAATGATCGTGAGGAATTTAAAGCTTTGGAAGAGGCTCATTAGGGGGTATGTGGTGCCCACCAATCAGGCCCTAAGCTCCACTTTCAACTTAAGAGAATGGGCTACTATTGGCCAACTATGGTGAGGGACTACATAGATTATTCGAAGAAGTGTCAAGCGTGCCAAGTTCATGCAAACTGCATCCACCAACCTCCAGAACCACTCCATCCCGACTCTTGGCCCTTCGATGCATGGGGATTGGATGTTATTGGACCATTAACCCCTAAATCTTCCAGTGGAGATGCATATATCCTTGTGGCCACTAATTACTTCTCTAAGTGGGCAAAAGCTGCTCCATTTTGTGAAGTGAAGAAAGAGACAATAACCAACTTCATCTATGAAAACATCATCTTTAGATATGGTGTACCTCGCTACATCATCACAGACAATGGAAAGCCATTCTCAAATAAGGCCATGGACAAGTTGTGTGAGAAATTTGGTTTCAAGCAGTATAACTCTTCTGCCTACAATGCTGCAGCAAACGGGCTAGTAGAAGCTTTCAACAAAACATTATGTAACCTCCTTAAGAAGATTGTTGACAAATCAAAGAAGGATTGGCACGAGAAGATTGGTGAAGCCTTTTGGGCATATTGGACAACATTTTGAACTCCAACCCAAGCCACACCATATTCTTTACTATATGGGGTTGAAGTCATCTTACCACTAGAGCAGCAAATCCCGTCATTAAGGATCGCACTTTAGGAAGGCTTCACTAGTGAAGAAAATGCAAAGTTGCAACTAGAAGAGCTATAAGCACTGGATGAAAGAAGATTGGAGGCTCAACAACGTCTACAATGTTACCAGGCCCAAATGTCGAAATCCTTCAATAAGCGCCTTCGACTACACTCATTCCAAGTAGGAGACCTATCTTGCTGTACGAAGGCCAATTGTTGTCACCCACCGAACTGGGAACAAGTTTCTTCCTAAGTGGGATGGACCCTATGTAGTAAAAGAAGCATACACTAATGGTGCCTACAAGTTGGTAGATCAAGATGGCTTGAGAATCGGTCCTATCAATGGGAAATTCTTGAAGCAATATTATGTGTAAATATAAAAAAAAAATGAATTACGTTATGACTTGATCCCTCACAAGGGTACATAGGCAGCCTTGACCACACTGGTTAAGGTTCAGTCACCATAAAAAAAAAAAATTTAACTACGTTATGACTTGATCCCTCACAAGGGTACGTAGGCAGCCTTGACCAGACTGGTTAAGGTTCGGTCATAGTCAAAAGAAAAAGGGGAGCTGCATTACGACTTGATTCCCACAAGGGTACTATACTAGTTAAGGCTTGGTCATATATATATATTATATATATGTAAAGAGGTGATATGATGATCTCATGACAAAGCTGGATGTTGATACAAATTCAGTTAGAGGGCAGAGAGCAAAGTATTACAAGGCAGCTCATCGAAGATAGAGGGAAGAATAAGAGTAAATGACTCTAAGGTTTTGCCTAGCTATTTACAATTTCCATTCGAAGTTCCTCAAGGCAGCCCTCTTTTCTTCCATAATATCATGCAACTCTCTCAAAGAGTGAGCCTCCACGTCAATTAAGTAGGGTCCATGACGGGCATTGCCTAGTTGGGCGCTAGCAGCATCAATGGCAAATTTTCTTGATTCTAATGCTTGGGATGTCTCTTGGATTAATATATCAGCCCCTTCTATTTCCTCCGACAACCTGTCTAACTCCACTTGAAGTGCGTTGGTCAACGACAGCAACAGCCCTTGGTCGATGATGGTCAATGCCTTGATCAACCACAGGCTGTGCACTCGTTCACTCACAGGCAGTGCCTTGCTCTACCACAGAAAATGGCTTGCTCCACCTCAGGCGATGGGTTGGTTGACCACAGGTTAAGCGCTCAGTCACAGAAGGGCAGTGCCATGCTTCACCACAGGTGATGCCTTGCTCCACTGCAGCGATAGCCCTTGGTCGATCATGGGTCGACGCATTGATCGACCACGGCAATAGCACTTTGTCAACCACAGCAGTGCCTTGGTCCAACAAGGGCATGGCCTTGGTCGACCATGGGCTGTGCATCACTCTACCACTGGCGATGCCTTGTTCGACCACAGGCTGTGCACTCAGTCACTCACAGGCAATGCCATGCACAACCATGGGCGATTCCTTGCTCAACTACGGTGACAGCCCTTGGTTGATCATGGGTCAACACATTGAAAGACCACAGCGACAACTCTAGGTCAGCCACGGGCAGTGCCTTGGTCGACCAAGGGCAATGGCTTGTTTGACCATGGGTTGTAAATCGCTCTACCACAAGTGATGACTTGCTTGACCACGGGTAGTGCCTTGCCCAACCACAGGCATTGCCTTGCTTGACCATGGGCTGGGCCTCGCTCTACCATGGGCGATGGCTTGGTGGACCAAGGAGACAACCGTCAGTTGGCCATGGGCTGTGTGCTCGGTAGCTCACAGGCAGTGCCTGGCTCTATGATGGGCAATGGCTTGGTCAACTGTGGAGACAGCCCTTGGTCGCTCATGGGCAGTGCCTTGCTCTACCACGGGTGATGCCTTGCTCGACCACAGGCTATGCCTAGCTCTACCATGGGCAATGGTTTGTTCCACCACAGCAGTGCCTTGCCCTACCATGGGCAATCCCATGCTTGACCATGGGCATTGGCTTGTTTGAACACAGGGATAACCCTTGGTTGACCACGCGCTGTATGCAAGGTCTCTAATGGGCAGTGCCTGGGTCTACCTTGGGTGATGTCTTGCTCGACCACGGGCTTTGCCTTGCAAAACTAAGGGCCATGGTATGTTCGACCATGGGGTGTTTCTTGCTCTACGACGGGCAATGCCATGCTTGAACACGGGCTGCGCCTTTCCCAACCACAGGCAATGCCTTGGTTGACCATGGAAACAGCCCTCAGTTGACCATGGGCGATGCCTTGCTCAACCACAGGTTGTGTCTTGCCCAACCATGGGCGTTGCCTGGCTCCACCATGGATTGTACCTTGCTCTACCAAGGGCAATGGCTTGGTCGACCATGGAGACTGCTCTTGGTCGAGCACGGGCTGTATCTTGCTCTCCCATGGGTGTTGGCTTTGTTGACCATGGAACCTGCCTTCGGTGAACCACGGGCTATGCGCTCAGTTGTGCACGAGCAGTTCCTTGCTCTCCCACAGTCGATGCCTTGGTCGACCATGGCAACAGCCCTTGGTCAATCATGGTCGATGCGTAGATCGACCACGGGCTGTGCACACAGTGGCTCACGGGCAGTGCCCTGCTCTGCCATGGGTAATCCCTTTCTTGATGATGGCAACAGCTCTTGTTTGGTCATTGGGCGACACCTTGATCGACCACAGGGACAGCACTTGGTCAACTATGGGCAGTGCCATGCTCTACCACGGGTGATGCCCTGGTTGACCATGAGCTGTGCCTGGCTCTACCAAGGGCATTGCCATGCTCGGCCATGGGTTGTCCCTTGTTGTACCCTAGCAATGGCTTGGTCAACCACGGCATGTGCCTCGCACTACCACGGGGGTTGCCTTGCCCAAACACGGGCTGTGCCTTGCTCTACCATGGGCAATGTCTTGGTCGACCACAGAGGCAGCCTTTGGTCAACCAGGAGCTGTGCCTTGCTCTACCATGGGCCATGCCTTACTTGACCACGGGATGTACCAAGCTCTACCACGGGTGATGGCCTGTTCAACAACAAGCAGTGCATCACTCTACCTCAGGCAATGGCTTGGTCGACCACCAGCTGTGCCTGGCTGTACCACGGGTGTTGCCTTGCTTGACAACAGGCTCTACCTTGCTCTACCACGGGAGATGCCATGCTCCACTACAGGCAATGGTTTGTTCAACAATGGGTTGTGCCTTGCCCAACCACGGGTGATGCCTTGCTCGACCACAGGCTGTGCCTTGCCCTACCATGGGCGATGGCTTGGTCGACCATGGAGACCACCCTCGGTTGACCATGGGCTGTGTGCTCAGTCGCTCTTGGGCAATGCATTGCTCTAGCACAAGCAATGCCTTGCTCCACCACAGGCTGTGCTTTGCTGTACCATGGGTAGTGGCTTGGTCAACCACAGTGACAGCCCTTGATCGACCACAAGCTGTGCCTTGTTCTATGATGCGTTTCAAAGTGCATAATCATAAGGAAAGGAAGGTAGAAAAAGAGGAGGAGAAGAGATTGAGCCAGGAAGGAAGGTTTATTCACTTTTTCATTCTTGTTTTTTCATCCCCTCCATCCCTGTTCTGTTTATAGCCTCCTGTCAGTGCAGGGTAATGACCCTAATGACTCCCCTGAGTAACTATCATAACAGAAACCAGTAGAGTCTTTACAAAGGGAGCCCTCTAATGACTTTTTTGTTTCAATTCGCTCCCCTGTTTTACAAATTGTCCCATTTCTATCCCTAGCAGGCATTAGTACTCCCTCCCTTCTGGAACCTTGTCCGCAAGGTTCATGGTAGGAAACTTCTATTGTAAGTCATAGAGGAATTCCCACGTGGCTTCTGCAAGTGGCAATCCAGACCATTGCACTAGAACCTTGGTTGCCACCCGATTTCCTTGTTTGACCATTTTTCTATCAAGGATGGCCACTGGCTGAGGCGGAGACAACTGCACCTCATTAGGTAGTACAACAGGGTCCGTGGTCAGGGGCCCGGCTGCCTTTTTAAGGAGGGAAACATGGAAGATAGGGTGAATGCGGCAATTGTCCGGAAGAGCGAGCTTGTAAGCAACAGGCCCCTTTTTTTCCAGGATAGCAAATGGCCCATAATATCGTGGAGCTAGTTTGGAGAATGATTGGCACCTCAAGGATATTTGACGGTAGGGCCGCAGCTTTAGGAACACCCAATTTCCAACCTCAAAGGATCGTTCCGATCGGTGCTTGTCGGCCAATGTCTTCATACAGTCTTGTGCCTTTTGGAGATGAGTCTTGAGGACAGTAAGGACTTGCTCGCGCTCTGTGAGCAGCTGGTAGACTACTTCCACCTTGGAGTCTTGAGGGATATAAGGGACATGGACTAGAGGTGAGAAGCCATAAAGACCTTGGAAAGGGGTCATGCGTGTGGCCGAATGGTAGGTGGTATTGTACCACCATTCTGCCAAGGCCAACCACTTGTGCCATCGCTGTGGGTGTTGCCCACACATGCAGCGTAGGTAACATTCTAGGCACTTGTTGAGGACCTCAGTTTGTCCGTCAGTTTGTGGGTGGTAAGCAGAAGAAAAACGAAGCTCGACCCCTTGTAGTCGAAACAATTCCTTCTGGAAGTTACTAAGAAAGACAGGATCATGGTTGCTGATAATCCGCACCGGCAGGCCGTGGAGTTTGTGAACCTGGTCAAGGAATCACCGAGCAACAATGGTGGCAGTATAGGGGTGGCTCAGTCTTATAAAATGGCCATACTTTGTAAGTCGATCTATGACTACCAAGATGACCTCCTTGCTTTCTAACAATGGTAGCCCTTCGATGAAATCCATAGAAACTTCATGAAAAGCATAGTCGGGAACAGGGAGTGGTTGCAGGAGACCTGGGGAGGCCGTTGAGTCATACTTATTCTGTTGGCAGACAACACAGGCTCGGACATATTCCCGGACATGCTTCTGCAATCCTCGCCAGATCAGGATGGCCTTGAGCCACTTTGTGGTAGGGTGCACCCCGGAATGGCCTCCCCAAGCACTATTATGGAATAACTCCATAAGTCTTTCCTGTAGCAGTGGGGAATTACCTACCACGAGACACCCTTTCCTCCTGAGTTGATTTCCCACCCATGTATATTGGTGATCCCTTCCTCTTGTCTGCAAGGCCTCCAACTTCTTTCGAAGATGGGGGTCCTCATGCCAGCTCTCTTGAATCTGCTGGTATAGGTTCATGGAGATGGTGGAAATTGTATTGAGTTCTACCTGATTGTCAGGTAGTCGGGAGAGGGCATCTGCAGCAGCGTTATCTGCACCTTTCTTGTATTGGACATCAAAATCGTATCCAGCCAATTTTACCAGCCATGTCTGCTGCAGGGGCGTATTCAGTTTCTGCTCCATCAAGAACTTCAAGCTCTTGTGGTTAGTCCAGATAGTGAAGGGCCTGTCCTGCAAATAATGCCCCTATTTCTGGATAGCAAACAAGATAGCAAACATTTCTGGTTCATAGGCAGAGTAGCTTCGGTGTTTAGGTGACAAGGGCTTACTGAGGTATGCTAGGGGATGCCCACCCTGGGATAGAATAGCTCCAATGCCAGACCCTGAAGCATCTGTTTCCACCACAAATCGTTGGGAGAAGTCAGGTAAAGCCAAAACTGGGGCATCAAGCATTGCTGCCTTAAGTTGTTCAAAGTCTTCCAATGCCGTGGAGGATCAATGAAAGGCCCCCTTTTTGAGTAGGCTCGTGAGGGGCTGGCTGATTGTGCCATACTGCCGAATGAACCTCCGATAATAACCTGTCAGGCCAAGGAATCCTCGCAGCTGCTTGAGGGTTCTTGGTAATGGCCACTCGCGTATAGCCTGCAGCTTCTCTAGATCGGTGGCAACACCATCTGCTGATATGAAGTGCCCCAAGTACTCTACTCGAGAAGCCCCAAATGAGCACTTACTTCTCTTGGCATAAAACCGGTTCTATCATAGAAGTTGAAGAATTGTTCGTAAGTGCTCTAGGTGCTCTGGTAGTTGACCGCTATATACCAAGATGTCATCAAAGAAAACAAGCACGAACTGACGTAGATACGGCCGAAAGAGGTCATTCATCATAGCTTGGAAGGTTGAAGGGGTGTTTGTTAACCCGAATGGCATGACACGGAATTCATAGTGGCCACTATGTGTCCGAAATGCAGTTTTGTAGATGTCTGGCTTGTGCATACGGATCTGGTGGTATCCAGACCTCAGGTCGAGTTTGGAGAATAGTTGAGCCTTGTGTAGCTCATCCAAGAGGTCATCAATGAGGGGAATGGGGAATCGATCCTTGATGGTGATGGCGTTAAGTGTGCAATAGTCTACACACATACGCCAGGACCCATCCTTCTTTTTGACAAGGACGACAGGAGATGAGTACAGGCTGTGACTCGGGTGTATGATTCCTGCCTTAGCCATTTCCTTGGTCATTTGCTCAATGATAGTCTTCTGCTCAACCGAATACCTGTAGGGCCGGATGTTAATGGGAGATGCGCCCTCCTGCAGGGGAATCCAGTGGTCATGCTCACGGCTGGGAGGCAGCTCCATGGGTTCGTCAAAGACATCTTGAAATTCATCCAAAAGGTTAGAAACAGCAGGGTCAATTACAGTAGGTTTGTCAGTGCCCACACTTACCTGCTCAGTTCCAATGAGGCTGTAGAGTCGAACTGTTTCAACTTGTTCGAACTGGTGTAACACCCTCCGCATCTGCTCATTATCAACCCACCTGAGGTCCTCCTATAGGATGCCTTGTAGTACGAACTCTTTGCCATCCAGGAGGAATTTAAGGGTGTATCAGTTAAGGTCCCACTTAAACTCCCCAAGGGTCTTGAGCCATTGAACTCCTAATATAACATCATATCCCCGTAGTGGCAGCACCCATGCCTCAGTGGCAAAGTCGCTTCCATGCATTGTCAACTGGAAGTTCCTGCACATCAATTGACATTCTAACATACAGCTGTTTGCTACTATTACCCGGAAAGGCTTGATAGCCATCATTGGACACCTCAACATCTGCACTACCTGCTCATCCACAAAATTATGGGTGCTTCCAGAGTCAATCATAATCTGCAGGCAGTGCCCTCCTGCCACCCCGCGTACTCACATTGTCTGCAAGCTAGGGGACCCATTTAGGGCGTGTATGGAGATTTCTGTGGCCGTTTCTACTTCCTCGAGTTCTGCTTCACTGGCAAGCCCTTCCATAGGTTCTAGCTCCCCTTCCAGGAGATAGAGTTGTCACCTCTTGGAGCAAACATGGGTGGGGCTGAACTTCTCATCACAGAGGAAGCACAGGCCCTTGGCTCGCTTTTCATTAATCTCCTGAGGTGTCAGGCGCTTGTGCCCCCTAGGTTTAGGCATGAGTGGCTTGGATTGAGCTGGCAATGGCAGCAGCCCAGCCGCCCTCGGGGAACCTGATTGCTTTTCAAGAGCCCTGTGGTGATATTGTGGAGTGATCTTAAACCCACTTGGCAGCTTATGGTTTGCTGAGGACCACTCCCGTGGTGGCCTCTCATGTATTTCCCCCGCCTCCTCTGGTGCAGACAAGGTGTCTTCTTGTATGCGGGCTAATGCAATTGCCTCATGTAACAGCCGAGGACGTAGCATGGTCACGGGATTCTGGATGTCGTTCCTGAGACCACCCAAAAACCAACTTAATACCATCTCATCATTTGCCTCCACCTTGTGAAGGACCTTGTTGAGCAAGACATCAAACTGGTCAAGGTAGTCCTGCAGGGAGCCCGTTTGATACAAGTTTTTGAGTTTGAGAAAGGGATCCTCGTAAGCCCTGCTGCTGAAACGTGCTCGTGCCACCGCAGCATATTCAGCCCACCCGCTCACACGCCCTAAGTAACTCATCTGCAACATAAACGCCTGAAGCCATTGCAGGACCTTCCCCTCTAGATGGATCGAGGCCAACTTGACCTTGGCTCCCTCCGGGGTTGCATCGAACTCAAAACAATTGCTGGCAACGATAAATCCAACCTTCTACGTCATCCCCCGAGAACCTAGGGAATTCCATTTTCCCCAAACGTGCAGTGTTGAAGTAGCCCCTGCCCGACCCCATCAAACCCCTCTGTCCAGTATCACCCCCAGGTGGCTCTGGTCCTCAGCCCTGTGAGTGTTGTGCCAAGAAGTCGTGGAACATTCCCCGAATGTCCACCTTGAGCTCATCCATTCTTTGGTCGTGACGGGCCAAGGCCTCCCGAAGATCCATGAGCTGCTGCTCGTGTTCCTTGATCACCACATCAATTCATGCTGCCTCTTGTGCCCGCGTGCTCGTCATGTGCCAGGATGGGCGGCTCTGATACCACTGATGCGTTTCAAAGTGCAGAATCGTAAGGAAAGGAAGGTAGAAAAAGAGGAGGAGAAGAGATTAAGCCAGGAAGGAAGGTTTATTCACTTTTTCATTCTTGTTTTTTCATCCCCTCCATCCCTATTCTGTTTATAGCCTCCTGTCAGTGTAGGGTAACGACCCTAACGACTCCCCTAAGTAACTACCATAACAGAAACCAGTAGAGTCTTTACAAAGGGAGCCCTCTAATGACTTTTTTGTTTCAATTCACTCCCCTGTTTTACAAATTGTCCCATTTCTATCCCTAGCACGCATCATTCTACCATGGGCCCTGCCTTGCTTGACCATGGGCGGTGCCTCACTCAAACCTGCTGATGCATTGTTCAACCACGGGCTGTGCCTCACTCTACCACAAATGATGCCTTGCTCAACCATGGGCTATGCCTTGCTCTATCACAGGTGATGGCTTGGTCGACCATAGAGACAGCCCTTGGTCGACTATGGGCTATGTGCTTGGTCGATCACAGGCAATGCATTGCTCTACCACAAGCAATGCCTTGCTCCACCACCGACTGTGCCTTGCTCCACCACCGACTGTGCCTTGCACTACCACAGGCCATGGTTTGGTTGACCATGGGTGTTGCCTTCCTCTACTATGGGACAGCCCTTAGTCAATCAAGGGTAAATGCGTGTATCAACCATGGCAACAGCTCTTGGTTGACCACGGGCAGTGCCTTGGTCGACCACAGAGACATCCCTCGGTCGACTGTGGGCTGTGTGGCCAGTCACTCACAGGCATTGCCCAGCTCTACCACGGTCGTTGCCCTGCATGACCATGGCGACAGCCCTTGGTCGATCATAGGGTGATGCCCTCATCAACCACCGCAATAGCTCTTGGTTGACCACCAGCAGTGGCATGCCCTACCACGGAAGAGACCTTGCTCAACCATGGGTTGTGCATTGCTCTACCATGGGCAATGGCTTGCTCGACCATTGGCGGTGCCTTACTCTAACAATAGCGATGGCTTGGTCAACCATGCGCTGTGCCTTGCCAGACCACAGGCGATGCCTTGCTCCACCACAGGCTATGCCTTGCTCTGCCACGGGCAATGGCTTGGACAACCACAGAGACTGCCCTCGGTTGGCCATGGGCCATGCCTTGCTCAACCACGGAGACAGCCCACAGTCAGCCACAGGCGATGGCTCATTTGACCACGATCGGTGCCTCGCTCTACCATGGGCAATGGCTTGTTCAACCACGGAGACAGGCCTCGGTTGACCACAGGCAGTGTGCTCAGTCGCTAACAGGTGATGCCTTGCTCTACCACAAGCAATACCTTGCTCCACCACCAGCTGTGCCATGCTCTACGATGGGCGATGGCTTGGTCGACCTTGGAGACAGCCCTCAGTCAACCACCAGCCATGCCTTGCTCGACCATGGGCAGTGGCTCACCTACCCTGGGTGTGCCTTGCTTGACGGCGGGCTGTGCCTTGCCCTACCATGGGTGATGGCTTGGTCAAAATGGAGATAGCCCTCAGTCAACCATGGGCTATGTGCCTTGCCACTCATGGGTAGTGCCTTGCTCTACCATGAGCCATGGCTTGGCTGACCCCAGGCTGTGCCTCACTCTTGCTAGGGTGATACATTGCTCAACCATGGGCTAAGCCTTTTCCTACCATGGAGGCAGGCCCCGGTTGACCATGGAGACAGGCCTTGGTTGACCACCAACTGTGCACTTGGTCGCTCGTGAACAGTGCCTTGCTCTACCACGGGAGATGCCTTGCTTGACCACAGGTTGTGGTTTGCTCTACCACGGGTGGTGCCTTGCTCCCCCACTGGTGATGGCTTGGTCAACCATGAAGACAGCAATCAGTCGACCATGGGCTCTGTGCTCAGTTTCACAAGGGCATTGCCTTGCTCGACCTTGGCAATAGCCAGTAGTCGATCACGGGTGATGCCCTCATCAACCACAGGCTATGCACTCGGTCGCTCACAGGCAATGCGTTGCACTTCCATGGGCAATGCCTTCCTCGACCATGGTGACAACCCTTGGTCAATGTGTTCATTGACCATGGGCAGTGCCTTGGTCCTCCACAAGCAAAACCTTGCTCACCCACGGGTTGTGCCCTGCCCAACCATAGGCAATGCCTTGCTCGACCATGGGTTGTGCCTCACTCTACCATGGGCGATGGCTTGGTCGACCATAGAGACAGGCCTCGGTTGATTGTAGGCTGTGCGCTTGGTGGCTTAAGGGCAGTGCCTGGCTCTTCCTCGGGCGATGCCCTGCTTGACCACGGGCTGTGCCTTGCTCTACCACGGGTGATTCCTTACTCAACCAAGGGTTGTGCCTGGCTCTACCAAGGCAATGGAATGTTCAATCATCATGGGCAATGCCTTGCTCAACCATAGGCGATGGCTTGGTCAACCACATAGACAGCCCTCGGTCGACCACTGGCTGTGTGCTAGGTCTCTCGCAGGCAATGCCTATCTCTACCTCAGGAGATGCCTCACTCTACCCCAGGCTGTGCCCTGCTCTACCAAGGGCAATACCATGATCAAGCACAGGTTGTGCCTCACTCTACCACAGGCAATGCCTTACTTGACCACGGCCTGTGCCTTGCCCTAGCATGGGCAATGCGTTGCTTGACCACGGCCTGTGCCTTGCTCTGCCACAAGCCATCACTTGGTCGACCATGGGCTATGCCTCACTGTACCTCGGTCAACCATGGTCTGTACACTCGGTCTCTCATGGGCAGTGCTTGGCTATACCATGGGTTGTGCACTTGGTAGCTCTTGGTCAATGCCTGGCTCTACCTCAAGTAATGCCGTGCTTGACCACAGGCTGTGCCTTGCTCTGCCATCGGCGATGGCTTGGTCAACCACGGTGACAGCCCTTGGTTGACCATGGTTTAGGTGCTCAGTCGCTCACGGCCAGTGCCTGGCTCTACCTCGGGCAATGCCCTGCTCGACCATGAGCTGTGCCTTGCTCTACCATGGGTGATGGGTTGCTCGACCACTAGCTGTACCTTGCTCCACCGTGGGCTATGCGTTGCTCGACCACGGGTAGTGACTTGGTCTACCACAGGCGATGGCTTGGTCACCCACGGGCTGTGCGCTCAGTCATTCATGGGCAGTGCCTGTCTCTACCTCAGGCGATGCCTTGCTCAACCACAGGCTGTGTGTTAGGTACCACAGCAGCCTGGAGAACCCGCCCCCAAAAGCTAGCTGTTGAGGTAGGAGAGCCAAGCCACTTAAGTACCCCATCGGGCAGCCCATACTGCCCGGTGTGGGACTAAGTCCTAACATAGCACCGCCCCCAAGAGCCGACGTCCCGGCGGCTGTCACTCTACGACGCTTCGCTCGGCGAGCCCGGCATCCGGTCAGCTCCGCCGGCCAGCCCCTCCGTAGGTAGCCCTCTCCAGTGGGTCGGTCTGGCTCTGATACCAATGTTAGGTACCAAAGCAGCCTAGAGAACCTGCCCCCAAAAGCTAGCTGTTGAGGTAGAAGAGCCAAGCCACTTAAGTACCCCATCAGGCAGCCCATACTGCCCCGTGTGGGACTAAGTCCCTAACATAATCATCATCTTTGACATTTTCCTTGTCAACCTCTATCTGTCCTCCAGTAACTGAAATACTATCATCTTCGTCTTTGTAGTCACTGTTAGAAGGGCTTGAGAATTTGTGTGTGTCACTATTTCTATGTAGAGTCATGTCCTTGAGTCGGGCAAGGGCATAAGCTTGACATAAGGTTTGGGGTTCAAACCAATGAACAGACTTCTCAATCTCCAATTTCAGGCCATTCAAGAACCAATCCACCTCTTGAAGGTCACACACATCTATATCGCCCAAAAACAATTCAAAGAAATGTATATATTCTTCAAGATCACCTGTTTGTTGTAAATTCTCGGCGGCAAAAGCTCTAGCGATCGACATGTCGTATCCCCAACTTTCCTTGAGTTCAATGACTGCGAGTTGATCCTCATTGCGGATCCTTGCTGCTCGGGCAACTCCCATCTGAACTTGCTCATCGATGTTCATCATTTCGCTACCGGTCCGAGGAACGTGGCTCTGATACCAATGTTATGGGCCAATTCAACAACTCAGCCGCTGGCAGAGAACCGAGGCTGGTTCGGGGGGAGAAAGAGGAATCAGAAGAGGAAGAGAAGGAGGGATCAAGGAAGAAGGTGGCACTAAAGAGAGAAGAAGAAGAATCAAGAAGGGGAAGAGAAGGAGGAGTCGAGAAAGAGGGAGAGGCCACAAGAGAGAGAAGAGAAAACCTGTTCATTCATTTCCTATCCTCTCAACGGTTCTGTTACAAAGTTATAATCCCCACAACAGCTTCAACTGCCAAGAACCACCCATTTACAATCTACTCCTTCAAGTTCTTTACTAGTTACAACAACACCCCTTTTCTTTTATCTTTATTTACAGATTGACCCCTCAACTAAATTGACCATAACACTGTGCCCGAGTATACCACGGGGCAACACCTTACTCGACCATGGGGTGTGCCTCGCTCTACCATGGGGGACAGCTTGGTTGACCATGGAGACAGCCCTCAATTGACCACGGGTTGTGTACTTGGTCTCCCACAGGCAGTGCCTATCTCTACCTTGGGCAATACCTTTTCTACCATGGGCTATGCCATGTTCAACCACAGGTTGTGCCACGCTCTACCATGGGGCAATGCCTTACTAGACCACGGGCTGTGCCTTGCCCTAGCATGGGCGATGCCTTGCTTGACCATGGCCTGTGCCTTGCTCTACCGTGGGCCATGGCTTGGTTGACCATGGGCAGTGCCTTGCCGTACCTCAGTTGACCACGGGCTGTACACTCTGTCTATCATAGGCAGTGCTTGGTTGTACCTCGTGTAATGCCTTCCTCGAACATGGGCTGTGTCTTGCACTACCAAGGGCCATGGCATGTTCGACCATGGTCTGTGCCTTGCCCAACCATGGGTGATGCCTCGCTCAACCACGGGCTGTGCCAAGCTCTACCAAGGGTGATGGCTGGGTCGACCAGGGAGACAGCGTTCGATCGGCCATGGAGACAGCCCTTGGTCGATCACAGGCTGTGCCTTGTTCTAGCACAGGCGATGGCTTGGCCGACCATGGAGACAGTCCCCTGTTGACCATGGGCCCTGTGTTTGGTCACTCACAGAAAATGACTTGGTCTACAACAGTCGATGCCTTCATTGACTGTGGCAACAGCCCTTGGTCAATCATGGTTGATGCCTTGATCGACTATGAGCTATGCACTCGGTCGCTCACAGGCAGTGCCTTGCTCGACCACAGGCGATAGCCCTTGGTCAATGACCGGCGATGCCTAGAATGACCACGGGCTATGCGTCACTCTACCATGGGCGATGCCTTGCTCATGCATGGGCTATGCCTTGCCCAACCATAGGCGATGCCTCACTCAACCATGGCTGTGCCTTGCTCTACCATGGGTGATGGCTAGGTGAACTAGGGAGACATCCCTTGGTTCACCATGGGCTGTGCGCACGGTAGCTCATGGGCAATGCCTGGCTCTACCTTGGGCGATGCCATGCTTGACCACACACTGTGCCTTGCTCTACCACAGACAATGCCTTGCTTGACCACAACTATGCCACCGGTGATGGCTTGGTTGACCCTAGAGACAGCGCTCAGTTGACCATGGGCTGTGTGCTCAGTCGCTCATGGCCAGTGCCTGGCTCTACCTCAGGTAATGCCCTACATGACCGCAGGCTTTGCCCTGCCCAACCACGGGCAGTGCCTCGCTCGACCATGGGCTGTGCCTTGCTCTACCACAGGCCATGGCTTGGTTGACCACGGGCTATGGCTCACTGTACCTCGGTCGACCATGGGCTGTACACTTGGTCTCTCACAGGCAGTGCTTGGTTGTGTCTCGGGCAATGCCTTCCTTGACCATGGGCGATGGCTTGGTTGACCCTGGAGACTGCCCTCGGTCAACCATGGGCTGTGCACTCAGTCGCTCATGGCCAGTGCCGGGCTCTTCCTCAGGCAATGCCCTACATGACCGCAGGCTGTGCCTTGCCCAACCACTGGCAATGCCTCGCTCGACCATGGGCTGTGCCTCGCTCTACCACAAGTGATGGCTTGGTCAACCAGGGAGATAGCCCTCGGTTGACCATGGGCTATGCACTCGGTAGCTCACGGGCAGTGCCTGGCTCTACCTCAGGCGATGCCATGCTTGACCACACATTGTGCATTGCTCTACCACAGTTGATGCCTTGCTCGACCACGACTGTGCCTTGCTCTGCCACTGGCGATGGCTTGGTTGACCATGGAGACATCCCTCAGTCAATCATGGGCTGTGCCTTGCTCTACCATGGGTGATAGCTTGGTCAACGGCAGGCTGTGCACTCAGTCGTTCGTGGCAGTGCTTGGCTCTACCTCGGGCAATGCCTTGCTCGACCACGGGCTGTGCTTGGCTATACCATGGGTGGCACCTTCCCTGACCATGGGTTGTGCCTCACTCTACCATGGGGGATGGCTTGGTCGACCATGGAGATGGCCCTCGGTGGACCACGAGCTGTGCACTTGGTCACTCACGGGCCATGCAATGCTCGACGACATGTGTTGCCTTGCTTGACCTCAGGCTGTGCCTTGCTCTTCCACTGGCAATGACTTGGTCAAACAAAGGCTGTGCCTTGCTCTACCCCGGGTGATGGCTTGCTCGACTACGGCCTGGGCCTTGCTCTACTACAAGTGTTGCCTTGATCAACAATGGGCTGTGCCTTGCTTTACCCTGGGCAATGGCTTGATTGACCATGGGCTGTGCCTTGCTCTACGATGGGTGATGGCTTGGTTGACCATGGAGATTGCCCTCGGTCAGCCACCAGGTGCACTCGGTTGCACACAGGCAATGCCTTGCTCTACCATGGGCGATGCCTTGCTCAACCCCAGGCTGTGCCTGGCTCTACCATGTGAGATGCCTTGCTTGACCCCGGGCTGTGCCTTCCTCTACCATGGGCAATGGCTTGTTCAACCATGGCTGTGCCTTACCCTACCATGGGCAATGCCATGCTCAATCATGGGTGATGGCTTGGTTGACCACAGAGGTCACCCTTGGTCGACCACGGGCTATGCCTTGCTATACCACAGGTGATGGCTCGATCGATCATGGGCTGTACTTGTGGTCTCTCATGGGCTGTGTCATGCTCTACCTCGGGCAATGCTTTGCCTGACCATGGGCTGGGCCTTGCAATACCAAGGGCCATGGCATGTTTGACCATGGGCTGTGCCTTGCTCTACGACAGGCAATGCCAAGCTCGACCACGGGCTGTGCCTTTGCCAACCACAAGCGATGCCTTTGTCTACCATCGAGACAGCCCTCAATCAACCCCAGGCGATGCCTTGCTCCACCATTGGCTGTGCCTTCCCCAACAACCATGGTCGATCTCTGGCTCGACCACGGGCCATGCCTTGCTAAACCAAGGGCAATGGCTTGGTCAACCACAGAGACAGCTCTCGGTCCACCACCGGCTGTTCACTTTCCCACAGGCGATGGCTTGGTCAACCATGGAGCCAGCCCTCAGTCAACCATGAGCTGTGCGCTCAGTCACTCACAGGTAGTGCCTTGCTCTACCACAGTTGATGCATTGGTCAACCACGGTGACAGCCCTTGGTCAATGATGAACAATGCGTAAATCGACCATGGGCTGTGCAAATACTCACTGACAGGCAGTGCACTGCTCTACCATGGGTGATGCCTTGCTTGGCCATGGTGACAGTGCTTATTCGATCATTGGGTGACGCCTTCATTGACCACAGCAAGAGTGCTTCATTGACTACAGGCAGTGACTTGCTCTACCATGGGCGATGCGCTGCTTAGCCATTGGCTGTGCCTAGCACTACCAAGGGCATTGCCATGCTCGACCACGGGCTGTGCCACGCACTACCATGAGCGATGCCTTGCTCGAACACTGGTTGTGCCTTGCTCTACCACGGGCAATGCCTTGCTCCACAACGAGTTGTGCCTTGCTCTACTATGGGCCATGGCTTCATTGACCATGGGCTGTGCCTCGATCTACCATGGGCAATGATGCCTTGGTCAACCATGGAGACAGCCCTCGGTAGGGCATGGGTTGTGCGCACAGTCACTCACGGGCAGTGCCTTCCTCTGCCACGGTCGTTGGCTTGCTCGACCACGGTGACAGCTCTCGGTTGACCATAGGCAGTGCCTTGCTCTACCATGGGTGATGCCATGCTCCACCATGGACAATGGCATGGTCGACCATGGGCTGTGCCCTGCTCTACTACGGGCAATGGCTTGGCCAGCCATGGAGGCAGCCCCTGGTCAACCACTAGCAGTGCCTTGCTCTACCTCAGGTGATGCCTCCCTTGACCATGGGCTGTGCCTTGCCCAACCACGGGCTATGCCTTGCTCTACCACAGGCGATGCCTTGCTTGACCACAGGCTGTGCCTTGCTTGACCACAGGCTGTGCCTAGCTCTACCAGGGGCGATGCCTTACTCGACCACAGGCTGTGCCTGGCTCTACCATGGGTGATGTCTTGTTCGACCACAGGTGTTGCCTAGCTCTACCACAGGCGATGCCTTGCTCGACCACTGGTTGTGCTTGGCTCCACCATGGGCTGTGCCTGGGTCCACCACAGGCAATAGCATGTTCAACCTTGGGTAGTGCCTCCATCTACCATGGGTGACGCCTTGCTCAACCATGGGATGTGCCATGCTGTTCCACAGGCGTTGGCTTGGTCGATCACGGAGACAGCCCTTGGTCAACCACAGGCTGTGCACTCGGTCACTCACGGGCAGTGCCTTGCTCTACCAAGGGCAATGGCTTGGTTGACCACAGAGACATCCCTCGGTCGACCATGGGCAATGCCTTGCTCTGCCATGGGCAATGGCTTGGTCAACAACAGAGACAGCCCTTGGTTGACCACCAGCTGTGCCTTGCTTTTCCACAGGTGATGGCTTGGTCGAACACGGGCTGTACACTCGGTCTCTCACAGGCAGTGCCTGGCTCTGACTCAGGCAATGCCTTGCTCGACCATGGGCTGTGCCTTGCTCTACCACGGGTGATACCTTGCTTGACCATGGGCTGTGCCTTTCTCTATCAAGGGCTATGGGATGTTCGACCACAGGCTGTGCCTCGCTCTACCACAGGTGATGCCTTGCTCGACCAAGGGCTGTGCCCTGCTTTACCATGACCGATGGCTTGCTTGACCATGGAGACAGCCCTTGGTTGACCACAGGCTGTGCGCTCGGTCGCTAACAGGCGGTGCTTACCTCTACCATGGGCGATGCCTTGGTTGACCACAGAGATTGCCATGGTTGACCACGAACTGAGCCTAGCACAACCATGGGCAATGCCTTGCTTGACCACGGGCTGTGCCCTGTTCTTCAATAGCGATGGCTTGGTCAACCACGGAGACACCCCTCGGTCGACCATGGGCAGTGTGCTTGGTCACTAACAGGCTGTGCTTAGCTCTGCCACCGGCGATGCCTTGCTCGAGCATGGGTTGTGCCTCGCTCTACCACTGGTGTTGCAATGGCTTGTTTGACCACGGGCGATGCATTGCCCGACCATGGCTGTGCCTTGCTTTAACATGGGCAATGGCTTGGTTGACCGCGGGCTATGCCTTGCTATACCACAGGTGATGCGTTCTCAACCACGGGCTGTGCCTTGCTCTACCATGGGTGATGGCTTGGGTGAGCACACAGATAGCCCTTAGTTGGCCTTGGGCTGTGTGCTCAGTCACTCATGGGCAGTGCCTTGCTTGACCCCATGCGATGCCTCACTCGACGATATGCTGTGCTTTGCTCTAGCAAGGGCAATGGCTTGGTCAACCTCGAAGACATCCCTCAGTTGATCATGGGCAATGCCTTGCTCTGCCATGGGCGATGGCTTGGTCGACCACGGAGATAGCCCTCAGTCAACCACAGGCTGTGGCTTCCTCTTCCATGGGCGATGGTTCGGTCAAGCATAGGCTGTGTGCTCGGTCTCTCATAGGCTGTGCGTGGCTCTACCTAGGGCGATGCCTTGCTCGACCACTGGCAGTGCCTTGCTCTACCATGGGCAATGGGATGTTCGACCACGAGTTGTGCCTCACTCTACCATGGGTGAAGTTTTGCTCAACCACGAGCTGTGCCTTGTCCAACCACAGGTGATGGCTTGGTTGGCCATGGATACAGCCCTTGGTTGACCACGGGCTGTGTGCTTGGTCGCTCAAGAGCAGTGCCTAGCTCTACCACAGGCAATGGCTTGGTTGACCACAGGTTGTGCCTCACGCTACCACAGGCGATGGCTTGGGCAACCAAGGAGACAGCCCTCAGTCGGCCACAAGCTGTGCGCTCGGTCACTCATGGGCTGTGGCTTGCTCTACCATGGGCGATGCCTTGCTCGACCATGGGCTGTGCCTATCTCTATCATAGGAGTTGCCTTGCTCGACCACAGTCTGTGAGTTGCTCTACCATGGGCAATGGCTTGTTTGACCATGGGCTGTGCCTCGCCCTAGCACAGGTGATCTGTTGCTTGACCATGGGCTGTGCAATGCTTTAACATGGGCAAAGGCTTGTCTGACCACGGGCTGCGCCTCGTTCTACCGCAGGTGATGCCTTCACAACCACAGGCTGTGCCTTGGTCTACCATAGGTGATGGCCTGGGTGACAATGGAGACAGCCTTCAGTCGGCCACGGACTATGTGCTCAGTCGCTCATGGGCAGCACCTTGCACCACCCCGGGCGATGCCTTGCTTGACCATGGGCTGTGCCTTGCTCTACGAAGGGTGATGGCTTGGTCGACCACAGAGACAGCCCTCCATTGACCACTGGCTGTGCCTTGCACTTCCCCGGGCAATGGCTCGGTTGAGCACAGGCTATATGCTCAGTCTCTCACAGGCAGTGCCTGGCTCTACCTCAGGTGATGCCTTACTCGACCCTGGGCTGTGCCTTGCTTTACCAAGGGCAATGGGATGTTTGACCACAGTCTGTGCCTCGCTCTACCACGGGTGATTGGTTGCTCAACCGCGGGCTGTGCCTTGCCCAACCAGGGGCGATGGCTTGGTTGACCACGGTGACAGCCCTTGGTTGACCATGGGCCATGTGCTTGGTTGCTCATGGGCAGTGGCTTGCTCTACCACTGGCAATGCTTTGCTCCACCATGGGCTGTGTTTTGCTCTACCACAGGCGATGCCTTCTTGACCAAGGGCTGTGCCTCACTCTTACATGGGTGATGCCTTCTCCACCATGGGCTGTGCCTCACTCTACCATGGGTGATGCCTTCTCAACCACTGGCTGTGCCTTGCTCTACCACGGGCAATGGCTTGGTCGACCATGGAGAAAGCCCTCAGTTGACCATGGGGAAAGCCCTCAGTAGACCACGGACTATGCGCTTGGTCACACACAGGCAGTGCCATATGCTCTACCATGGGCAATGCCTTGCTCCACCATCAGCCTATGCCTTGCTCTACCACAGGCAATGCCTTCATGACCATGGGCTGTGCCTCACTCTACCACAGAGACAGCCCTCGGTCAACCATGGGCTGTGTGCTCGGTTGCTCATGGGCAGTGCCTTACTCTACCATGGGCAATGCCTCGCTCCACCACGGGCTGTGCCTTGCTCTACGACAGGTGATGCCTTGCTCAACTATGGGTGATGCCTTCTTGACCACGGGCTGTGCCTGGCTCTTTCATGGGTGATGTCTTCTCGACCACGAGCTGTGCCTCACTCTACCATGGGCTGTGCCTGGTTCTTCCATGGGCGATGCCTTCTCGACCACAAGCTGTGCCTCACTCTACCATGGGCGATGCCTTCTTGACCACAGGCTGTGCCTTGCTCTACCATGGGTGATGCCTTGCTTGACCACGAGCTGTGCCTTGCTCTACCACAGCAATGCCTTGCTTGATGATGAGCAATGCCTTCTCAAACATGGTTTGTGCCTGGCTCTTCCATGGGCGATGTCTTCTCAACCATGGGATGTGCATCGCTCTACCATGGGCGATGCCTTCTTGACCATGGGCTGTGCCTTGCTCTACCATGGGCGATGCTTGGGTCGACCATGGAGAAAGCCCTCAGTTGACCACATGCTATGTGCTCGGTCACTCACAGGCAGTGCAATGCTCTACCACGGGCAATGCCTTGCTCTACCACAGGTGATGCTTTCATGACCACGGGCTGTGCCTCGCTCTACCACAGAGACAGCCCTTGGTTGACCACGGGCTGTGTGCTCGGTTGCTCACAGGCAGTGCCTTACTCTACCACAGCAATGCCTTGCTCCACCACGGGTGATGGATTGGTCAACAATGGAGAAAGCCCTCGGTCAACCACGGGCTATGTGCTCGGTCGCTCACAGGCTGTGCCATGCTCTAGCATGGGCAATGCATTGCTCCACCATGGGCTTTGCCTCACTCTACCACAAGTGATGCCTTCTCTACCATGGGCTGCACCTGGCTCTACCATGGGCCGTGCCTTGCTCTACCATGGGGAATGCCGTCTCAACCACCGGCTGTGCCTTGCTATACCATGGGCAATGGCTTGGTCGACCACGGAGAAAGCCGTCAATTGACCACAGGCTATGTGGTCAGTTGCTGACAGGCAGTGCCTTGCTCCACCTTGGGCTATGCCTTGCTCTACCATGGGCAACGCCTTCATGACCATGGGCTGAGGCTCGCTCTACCATGGGCAATGGGATGTTCGACCATAGGCTGTGCATTGCTCTACCACAGGCTATTGCTTGGTCAACTGCGGGCTATGTGGTCGGTTGCTCACAGGCAGTGCCTTGCTCCACTCTGGGCTGTGCCTCACTCTACCCCAAGTGATGCCTTGCTCGACCACTGGCTGTCCCCAGCTCTACCACGGGAAATCACTTGCTTGACCAAGGAGACAGCCCTTAGTCGACCACAGGCTGTGTGCTCAGTCACTCATGGGCAGTGCCTCACTCTACCATGGTCCATGCCTTGCTCGACCACCACGACAACCCTCGGTAGATCATGGGGCGATGCCTTGATCGACCACCATGACAGCTCTTGGTCGACCACGGGCAGTGCCTTGCTCTACCACGAGCAATGCCTTGCTCCACCACAGGCAATGGCATGGTCGACCATGGGCAATGGCTTGGTTGACCAAAGGCTATGCCTCACTCTACCACGAGTGATCGCTTCCTCGACAACGGCCTGTGCCTTGATCTAACATGGGTGTTGCCTTGCTCGACCATGAGTTGTGCCTGGCTTTACCCTGGGAAATGGCTTGGTTGACCATGGGCTGTGCCTTGCTCTACCCCAGGCGATGCCTTCTCGACCATCGGCTGTGCCTTGCTCTACCATGGGCAATGGCTTGGTCGACCACAGAGACACCCTTGGTCAGCTCACGGGTGATGCCTTGCTCGACCACAGGCTTTGCCTAGCTCCACCATGGGAGATGCCTTGCTCAACCATGGAGACAGCCCTCGGTCGACCACGGGCTGTGCCTCACCCTACCACAGGTGATGCCTTGCTCGTCGATGGGCTGTGCCTTGCTTTACTACTTGCAATGGCTTGGTGGACCATGGGCTGTGCCACGCTCTACCATGGGCAATGCCCTCTCTACCATGTGCTGTGCCGTGCTCTACCATGAGCGATGCCTTGCTCGACTACAGCACGGGCCTGTCTCTACCACAGCACATGCCTTGCTTGACCACGGGCTGGGCCTTGCTCTACCATGTGCAATGGCTTGTTCAACCATGGGCTATGCCTCCCCCCTACCACGGGCGATGCCTTGTTCCACCACAGGGTGTGTGTACCTCTACCAAGGGCAATGGCATGTTCGACCACGGGCTGTGCTCACTCTACCAGGGGCAATGCCTTACTTGACCACAGGCTGTGCCTTGATCTAGCATGGGCGATGCCTTGCTTGACCATGGCTAGTGCCTTGCTCTACCCTGGGCCATGGCTTGGTTGACCACAGGCTATGCCTCGCTGTACCTTGGTCCACCACTGGCTGTATGTTCGGTCTCTCATGAATAGTACCTGGTAATACCTCTAGCAATGCCTTACTTGACCACGGGCTGTGCCATGCTTGACTAAGGGCGATGCCTTGCTCGACCACATACTGTGTGTTGCTCTACTTAGGGCAATGCGATGTGTGACCACAGGCTGAACCTTGCTTGACCATGGGCGATGCGTTGCTCGACCACGGGCTGTGCACACTATACCAAGGGTGATGGCTTGGTCGACCACAGAGACAGCCCACAGTTGACCACGGGCAATGCCTTGCTCTGCCATGGCCGATGGGTTGGTCAACCACGGAGACAGCCCTCGGATGACCATGGGCTGCGCCTTGCTCTACCACAGCCTATGTGTCGCTTAACCACAGGCTATGCGTCCCTCAACCAGGAGCAATGCACTTGGTCACTCACAGACCATGCCTTGCTCTACCATGTGTCATGCCTGGCACTAACACGGGTGATGCCTTGCTCGGTCACGGGCTGTGCCTTGCACTACCACAGGCAATGGCTTCATCAACCAAAGGTTGTGCCTCACTGTATCATGGGCGATGGCTTGCCCAACCACGGTTTGTGCCTTCCTCTACCACGGGAGTTGCCTTGCTGACCATGGGCTGTGCCTTACTATACCACAGGCAATGGCTTGCTTGACCACGGGCGATGCCTTCTTGACCATGGGCTGTGCCTTGCTCTACCACGGGCATTGGCTTGGTCAAGCACAGAGACAGCTCTCGGTCGGCCACAGGCTGTGCACTTGGTCGCTCACAGGCAGTGCCCTCAGTCATTCACAGGCAGTGCCTTGCTCTACCACGGGTGATGCCTTGCTCGACCATGGCCTAAAACTTGCTCTTCCATGGGTGATGGCTCAAACAACCATGGGTTGTATGCTCAGTCTCTCACCGGCAGTGACTAGCTCTACCTCGAGTGATGCCTTGCTCAACCATGGGTTGGGCCTTGCTCTACCATGGGTAATGCCTTGCTTGACCAACTGCAGTGCCTTTCTATACCAAGGGCAATGGCATGTTTGACCATGGGCTGTGCCTCACTCTACCACGGGTGACGCCTTGCTTGACCACAAGCTATGCCTCGCTGTACCTTGATTGACCACGGGTTGTATGCTCAGTCTCTCATGGGCAGTGCCTGGTATTACCTCGGGTGATGCCTTGCTCAACCACGGGCTATGCCTTGCCCACCACGGGTGGTGCCTTGCCCAACCATGGCCGATGCCTTGCTTGACCATGGGCTGTGCCACACTATACCAACAGTGGTGGCTTGGTCAACCATGGCAATAGCCCCTGGTTGATCATGAGCAATGCTGAGATTGACCATGGGCTGTGCACTCGGTCGCTCATGGGCAGTGCCAAGCTCAACCACTTGCAATGCCTTGCTCAACCACGATGAAAGCCCTCGGTTGATCATGGGTCGATGCATTGATTGACCATGGCGACAGCTCTTGGTCGACCATGGGCAGTGCCTTGGCTGAAAAAGGGCAATGCATAGTCGACCAGAGGCTATGTGTTAGACCCTTGAGCTCTTGCCCCGGAGAATGCATACCACAAGCTGTACCTCGGGGTAGTGGTAGCGCATAGCATGCACGCGAGGATGCGTGGGCAGTCAGGTGCGAGGTGTTGGGATGAATTGCAAGTCCACAAACAGGCAAGTATGGAGATGGTCACACAAGCGTGCACGAAGACACCGGTGAAGGGAACAACTGATCAAGGCTTGGCAAGGTGCTGAGGGACCAGACTATGGCCAGGAAGTGTCACAATGCACAAGTAGGCGAATGCATGGGTGGGTAGTGAGGATGCCCATGAGCAAGGCACGGTACAACACTCAAGGAGGTTCGGTGAACCTGATACAACCGCGCAAAGGCACTCTAGGAGTGCGCACGACTCAAGAGGCCCGGCAGATGCTAAGGGAGGCTCAACACTTAGCAGCTGGGGAGTTGACTACTTGTGGAGACCGGCTAAGTCCTTGACCAGGCTCGAGCACTGTTGGGTGCAGCAATCCCATTCAGACAGCCGTGATCCTAGGAGGTGATCATGGACGTGGACCCTAGAGGAGGATGGATCAGGTCGACAAGGTTAAGTCGGTGCCAAGTCAATCCAAGCAAACAATCCAGGAAAGATTCTCAGGGAATATGGCAATCAGTCTGTTATGGAAACAATCCTGGAGGGAATGGACAGATTGGAAACCTGATAGAGTTAATCAAGGGATTCAAATATATCAGTTGCCATATCGGATTTGCTTGGCTCCTCTATATAAAGGGGGTCAGTCTCATTCTGCAGAGGGAACCAAGAAGCCAGACAGCAGACACCAAACAGAGACGAGGAGAGAACCAGGAGCGACCAGATTAGTCGAGAGACACAGAGAGCCTGAGATTCCAAGGGAGAGGAAGTTGAGTTGGGCAGCAGTCCGGTGTTCTTGAGCGAAGACACAAGACGAGTAGGGAGTGCAAGCAATAAGAGACTGCGAGGCATAGGCTCAGGAGACTGCATGTAAGTGTTCTGATCTGGGATTGGGTTTTTTCATGTACTTGTAATATATGTGAATATGAGTTACGTTTTCCCAATTCTGTTCTTGTGTCCCTCGGTGTTGCTTCTTTCGTTCTATGATCGTTTGGCCTTAACAGAACACGCGGTGTGTGTGTGGCTGGTCGACAAACATAGTGTCGACGCCTAGCGAGGTGTGGAAAAATTTGTGACCTGCATTGGCCCTGTGACACTATGCATCATGCTACCACGGGCGATGCCTTGCTCTACCACGGGCAGTGCCTTGCTCTACCGCGGGTAGTGCCTTGCTCTACCAGGCAGTGCCTTGCTCTACCATGGGTGATGGCTTGGTTGACCAGGGAGACAGGCCTCGGTTGACTACGGGCTGTGCACTTAGTAGCTCACAGTCTGTGCCCGGCTCTACCTCGGGCGATGCCTTGCTTGACCACGGGATGTGCCTTGCTCTACCACTGGTGATGCCTTGCTCGACCACAGGCTGTGCCTTGGTCTTCCATAGGCCATGGCTTTTTCGACCACAGCTATGCCACACCCTACCTTGGTCATCTATGGGCTGTGCCTTGCTGTGCCACCAGCAATGGCTTGGTTGACCATGGAGACAACCCTCAGTCCACCACCAGCTGTGCCCATAGTTGCTCACACCTAGTGCCTGGCTCTACCTTGGGTGATGCCCTGCTCCACCATGGGCTATGCCTTGCTCGACCACGGGCGATGGCTTGCTTGACCAAGGGCTATGCCTCGCACTACCACGGGCAATGACTTGTTCGACTATGGCTTGTGCCTCGCTCTACCATGGGCTATGCGTTGCTCAACCACAGGTTGTGACTTACGCTACCAAGAGCGATGCCTTGGTCAACCATGGAGACAGGTAGCAGTTGACCATGGGCTCTGCCTTGCTCTACCACGGGCGATGGCTTGGTCAACCATGGAGCCAGCCTCCGGTCAACCGCAGGCTGTGTGCTCAGTCACTCACAAGCAGTGCCTTGCTCTACCACAGTCGATGCCTTGGTTGACCACAGCAACAACCCTTGGTTGATCACGGTCGATGTGTAGATCAACCATGGGCTGTCCACACAGTGGCTTATGGGCAGTGCCCTGCTCAGCAACAGTGACAGCGCTTGTTCGATCATTGGACAATGCCTTGATTGTCCAAGGCGATAGCACTAGGTTAACTACTGGCAGTGCTTGGCTCTAGCATGGGCGATGCCCTGCTCGTCCATGGGCTATGCCTTGCTCTACCATGGGGATGGCTTGGATGACCACGGAGACAGTCCTCGGTCGACCCTGGGCTGTACCTTGCACTACCACGGGTGATGGCATGGTCGACCATGGAGACAGCCTTTGGTCAACCATGGGCCGTGTCTTGCCCTACCACGGGCTGTGCCTTGCTCAACCCCGGGCTGTACCATGGGCGATGGCCTGTTCGACCACGGGCAGTGCCTCACTCTACCACAGGCGATGGCTTCATCGACCACTGGTTGTGCCTTGCTGTACCGCGGGCAATGCCTTGCTTGACCACAGGGTACGCCTTGCCTGACCACGGGCAATGCCTTGCTCGACCACAGGCAGCCTGGCTCCACCACGGGCAATGCCTTGCTCGACCATGCACTATGCCTGGCTATACCATGGGAGATGCCTTGCTCCACCATGTGCTGTGCCTTGCCCTGCCACAGGCAATGGATTGGTCAATGATGGAGGCAGCCCTTGGTTGACCATGGGCTGTGTGCTTGGTCACTCATGAGTGATGCCTTACTCCACCATTGGCTGTGCCTTGCTCTACCGTGGGCAGTGGCTTGTTCGACCATGGGCCATGCCTTGCTCGACTATGGACATTGCCTCACTCTACCCTGGGCAATTCCTTGTTTGACCACGGGCTGTGCCTCGCTCTACCCAGGGTGATGCCTTGCTCGACCATGGGTTGTTCCTTGCTATACCATGGACAATGCCTTGGTCGACTGCGGAGACAGCCCTCAGTCGACCACGAGCTGTGTGCTCAGTCACTCATGGGCAGTGCCTTGCTGTACCATGTGCAATGCCTTGCTCCAGCACTGGTAGTGCCTTGCTCTACCACAGGCCATGGCTTGGTCGGCCATGGGCTGTGCTTCGCTCTACCATGGGCAATACCTCACTCGACCACATGCTGTGCCTTGCCCTAACATGAGCGATGGCTTGGTCGACCATGGAGGCAGGCCTTGGTTGACCACGAACTGTGCACTTGGTCTCTCATGGGCAGTGCCTTGCTCTACCACAGGTGATGCCTTGCTCAACCACTGGCTGCGCCTTGCTCTACCATGGGTGGTACCTTCCTCGACCACGGTGACAGCACTTGAATGATCAAGGGTAGATGCATTGATCAACCATGGCAACAGCTCTTGGTTGGCCATGGGCATTTCCTTGGTCCACCATGGGCAATGCCTTGGTCCACCACGGGCAATGCCTTGGTCAACCATGGGCTGTGCCTTGCTGCACCATGGGTGATCCCTTGCTCAGCCACAGGCTGTGCCTTGCTCTACCACAGAGACAGCCCTTGGTCGACTACGGGCTATTCACCCGGTAGCTCATGGGCATTGCCTGGCTCCTCCTTGGGTGATGCCTCGCTTGACCATGGGTTGTGCCTTGCTCTAACGAAGGCAATGCCTTACTTGACCATGGGTTGAGCCTGGCTCTACCAAGGGCAATGGCATGTTTGACCACGGGCTGTGGCTCGCCCTACCATGGGCGATGCCTTGCGCAACCACTGGCTATGCCTTGCTCCACCACGGGCAATGGCTTGGTCGACCAAGAAGACAGCCCTCTATCGACCACGGGCTGTGTGCTCGGTCGCTCACGGGCAGTGCCTTGCTCTACCATGAGCAATGCCTTGCTCCACTACCGGCAGTGCCTTGCTCTACCACGGGCCATGGCTTGGTTGGTCACGGGCTTTGCTTCGCTCTACCATGGGCAATACCTTGCTTGACCACATGCTGTGCCTTTCCCTATCACAAGCAATGGCTTGGTCAACCATGGTGACAGGCCTTGATTGACCCTTGTTAAATTCGTTGTGAGCCCATAAGGGATTGGGCCCATTTCCACTTAAAAGCTCAAGTTGATAGATGGCAGTACCCAACCTTCTTATAAACCCACAATATTTTCTTCATTTAATTGATGTGGGATCGTACATCTCAACACCCACCCTCACGTGGCAACGTGGTCCACTTTGCCACGTGCCATTAAACACCCGCCCTCAACAACTGTCTACAAGCCGGGCATTCTTCTTCCGGTCTAGAATGAGGGGGACAACTGGCCACGAGTTGGACAATTTTCTTCCGTACTCGGGCTTATATCAACAAACCACGAGCCAGGCATCTGGACTTGGGTCGGGCAAGGTGCGAGCCCACTAGCTCTGATATCATGTTAAATTCGTTGTGAGCCCATAAAGGATTGGGCTCATTTCCACTTAAAAGCTCAAGCTGATAGGTGGCAGTACCCAACCTTCTTATAAACCCACAACGTTTTCTTCATTTAATCGATGTGGGATCGTACATCTCAACCCCCGAACTATGCACTTGGTCACTCATAGGCAGAACCTTGCTCTACCACAGGTGATGCCTTGCTTGCCCACTGGCTGTGTCTCACTCTACCACGGGCGGTGCCCTGCTCCACTGCAGGCGATGGCTTGGCCGAACACAGAGACAGCCCTTAGTCAACCACGAGCTGTTCGCTTGGTCGCACAATGGTAGTGCCTTGCTCCACCACAGGCGATGCCTACCTTGGCCATGGCGATAGCCCTTCATTGATCGCAGGCAATGCCTTGATTGACCATAGGCTGTGCACTCGGTGGCTAACGAGCAGTGCCTTGCTCTACCATAGGCATTGCCTTCCTTGACCACCGCAAGAGCCATTGAACGATCAAGGGTAGAGGTGTTGATCAACCATGGCAGCAGCTGTTGGCTGGCCATGGGCATTGCCTTGGTCCACCGTGGGCATTGCCTTGGTCCACCACGGGCATTGCCTTGGTCGACCATGGGCTGTGCCTCGGACTACAATGGTCAATGCCTTGCTTAACCACAGGCTGTGCCTGGCCACGGGTTATCCCTTGCTTGACCACGGGCTGTGCTTCTCTCTACCACAGGCGATGGCTTGGTCGACCACAGAGACAGCCCTTGGTCAACTACGGGCTGTGCGCTCGGTAGCTCACAGGCATTGCCTGGCTCTTCCTTGGGTGATGCCTTACTTGACCACGGGTTGTGCCTGGCTCTACCAAGGGCAACAGCATGTTTGACCCTAGACTGTGGCTTGCCCTACCTTGGGCAATGCCTTGTGCAACCATTGGCTGTGCCTTGCTCCACCACGGGCAATGGCTTGGTTGACCACAAAAACAACCCTCGGTCAACCACAGGTTGTGCACTCGGTCTCTCATGGGCAGTGCCTGGCTCTACCTAGGGCGATGCTTTGCACGACAATGGGATGTGCCGTACTCTACCACTGGCGGTGCCTTGCTCTACCATGGGTGATGCTTGCTTGACCATGGGCTGTGCCTTGCTCTACCAAGGGCAATGTCATGTTTGACCATGGGTTGTGCCTCACTATACCTCCGGCGATGCCTTACTTGACCATGGGCTGTGCCTTGCTCTAGCACGGGCGATGCCTTGCTTGACCACAGCCTGTGACTTGTTCTACCATGAGCCTCCGCTTGGTCAACCACTGGTTGTATGTTTGGTTTCTCTTGGGCAGTCCCAGGTTGTAATTTGGGTGATGCCTTCCTCAACCACGGGCTGTGCCTTGCTCTAAAAGGGCCATGGCATGTTTGACCTCAGGCTGTGCCTTGCCCAACCACGGGCGATGCCGTGCTCATCCACAGGCATTGCCATGCTCTACCAAGGGTGACGGCTTGGCCGACCACAGAGACAGCCCTCGATAAGCCACGGAGATAGCCCTTGATCAACCACGGGCTGTGCCTTGCTCTACCATGGGTGATGGGTTGGCCAACCATGGAAACAACCCTCCATCGACCATGGGCTGTGCACTCAGTCACAAATGGGCAGTGCCTTGCTCTACCACGGTCAATGCCTTGGTTGACCATGGGCTGTGCACTCTGTCTCTCATGGGCAATGCCTTGCTCTACCATGGTCGATGCCTTGGTCGACCACGGGCTGTGCACTTTGTCACTCACAGGTAGTGCCTTGCACTACCATGGCCAATGCCTTGC
Organism: Sonneratia alba; assembly: GCA_900174645.1. Taxonomy (NCBI): domain Eukaryota; kingdom Viridiplantae; phylum Streptophyta; class Magnoliopsida; order Myrtales; family Lythraceae; genus Sonneratia; species Sonneratia alba. The sequence goes on along the minus strand of FWPY01000064.1, from coordinate 157,778 downwards.
TCGAACACAGGCTGTGCCTTGCTCTACCACAGGCGATGGCTTGATCCACCAAGGGTGATGGCTTGTCGACCTTGGAAACAGTCCTCGATCAACTTCAGGCTGTGCACTCAGTCACAGAAGGGCAGTGCCTTGCTCCACCACGGGCGATGCCTTACTCAACCACGGTGATATCCCTTGGTCGATCCTGGGTCGACTCGTTAATCAACCACGGCAATAGCTCTTTGTTGACCATGGGCTGTGCCTCACTCCACCACGAGCGATGCCTTGCATGACCATGGGCAGAGCCTTGCTCTACCACGGGCAATGGCTTGGTCGACCACAGAGACAGCCCTTGGTTGACCATGGGCTGAGAGCTTGGTAGCTCACAGGCAGTGCCTAGCTCTACCTCGGACAATGCCTTGCTCGACCATGGACAGTGCCTTGCTCGACCATGGGCTGTGCCTTGCTTTACCACGGGAGATTGCTTGGTCGACCATGGGGATAGCCCTTGGTCAACCACAGGCTGTGTGCTTGGTGGCTCACGGGTAGTGCCTGGCTCTACCTCAGGCAAAGCCTTGCTCGACCCCGAGCTGTGCCTTGCTCCACCACAGGCTGTTCCTTGCTCTACCAAGGGCAATGGCAAGTTCGACCATGGGCCCTGCCTCACACTGCCACAGGTGATGCCTCACTGAACCACATGTTGTGCCTTGCTCTAGTACAGGTGAAGCCTTGCTTGACCACGGTCACTGCCTTGCTCTACCCCAGGCCATGGCTTGGTCAACCACAGGCTATGCCTCGCTGTACCTTGGTCAACCATGGGCTGTTCGCTCAGCCTCTCATGCACAGAGCTAGGCAGTACATCAGGCAATACCTTGCTCAACCATGGGCTGTGCCTTGTGCTACCAAGGGTGGTGCCTTGCTCGACCATGGGCTGTGCCTTGCTATGCCAAGAGTGGTGGCTTGGTCGACCACAAAGACAGCCCTCAGTCCACCATGGGCAATGCCTTGGTCTGCCACGGGTGAAGGCTTGGTCAACCACAAAGATAGACGTCGGGCAACCTCGGGCTGTGCCCCGCTCTACCATGGGCGTTGGCTTGGTTGACCATGGAGATAGCCCTAGGTCGTCACAGGCAGTGCCTTGCTCTGCCATCGTTGACCACGGCAATGGCCTTTGGTCAATCATGGTCGATGCCTTGATCGACCATGGGCTGTGCACTCGGTCGCTAATGGGTAGTGCCATGCTCTACCATGGGCGACACCTTGATCGGCCGCAGTGACAGCATGGGGTCAACCACGGGCAGTGCCTTGCTCTACCTCGGGTGATACCCTGCATGACCATAGGCTATACCTTGCTCTTCCAAGGGCAAGGGCTTGTTTGACCACAGGCTATGCCTTGCCCAACCATGGGCGATGCCTTGCTCGACCACAGGTTGTGCCATGCTTGACCAAGAGCAGTGGCTTGGTCGACCACAGAGACAACCCTCAGTCAACCACGGGCAATGCCTTGGTCTGCCATTGGCAATGGCTTGGTTGACCACAGAGACAACCCTCAGATGACCCCAGGCTGTGCCTTGCTCTAGCACGGGTGATGCCCCACTTGATCACGTGCTGTGCCTTGCTCTAGCACTGGTGTTGCCTTGCTTGACAATGGGTTGTGCCTCACTATACCATGGGCAATGGCTTGCTCGACTATGGGCTGTGCCCCACTCTACCATGGGTGATGCCTTGCTTGACCATGGGCTGTGCCTTGCTCTACCATGGCTTGGATGACCACAGAAACAGCCTTCAGTCAACCAGGATCTATGCACTCGGCTGGCCACGGGCTGTCCGCTCGGCTGCTCACAGGCAGTGCCTTGCTCTACCATGGGCAATGCCTTGCTTGACCACATGCTGCGCCTTGCTCTTCTGCGGGTGAGGGCTCAAACGACCACGGGCTACACGCTAGGTCTCTCATAGGAACTGCCTGCCTCTACCAAGGGAGATGCCTTGCTTGACCACGGGGTGGGCCTTGCTCTACCATTAGTGATGCCTTGCTTGACCACCCACTGTGCCTTTCTATATACCAAGGGCAATACCACGTTCGACCAGGGGCTGCGACTTGCCCAACAAGGGGCAATGCCTTGCTCGACGACGGGCTGTGCCTTGCCCAACCAGGGGCGGTGCCTTGCTCAACCACGGGCTGTGCCTTGCTCTACCAAGGCCGATGGCTTGGTCAACCATGGAGACAACCCTCGGTTCAACCATGGGCAATGCCTTGCTCTGCCACGGGCGATGGCTAAGTCGACCACGGAGACAGCCCTCGGTTGACCACGGGCTGTGGCTTGCTCTACCATGGGTGATGGCTTCATTGACCATGGAGACAGCCCTTGGTTGACCCCAAGCTGTGTGCTCAGTTGCTCATGGGCAGTGCGTTGCTCTAAAATGGTCAACCACAGCAACAGCCCTTGGTAGATCACGATTGATGCCTTGATAGAGCATGGGCAGTGCACACAAATGCTCACAGGCAGTCCCTTGCTCTACCATGGGCAATGCCTTGGTTGACCACGGGCAGTGCCTTGCTCTAGCACAGGCTGTGCCTCGCTCTACCACAGGAGATGGCTGGGTCGACCATGGTGACAGCCCTCAGTTGACCATGGGCTATGCGCTTGGTAGGTCAAGAGCATTGCCAGGCTCTACATCGGTGATGCCTTGCTCGACCACAGGCTGTACCTTGCTCTAGCACCGGCGATGCCTTGCTCATCGATAGGCTGTGCTAGGCTCTACCAAGGGCAAAGGCATGTTCGACAATGGGTTGTGCATCGCTCTACAACAGGTGATGGCTTGGTCAACCACAGAGACAGCCCTGGGTTGACAGCGGGTTGTGTGCTCGGTAGCTCACGGGCAGTGCCTGGCTCTACCTTGGGCAATGCCTTCCTCGACCATGAGCTGTGCCTTACTCTATGACGGACCATGCCTTGCCCACCAAGGGCAATGGCATGTTCAATCATGGGTTGTGCCTCACTCTGCCATGGGTGATGCCTCAGTCGACTACTTGCTGTGCCCTGCTGTAGCTCAGGCAATGCCTTGCTTGTCCACGGCCAGTGCCTTGCTCTACCCCGGGCCATGGCTTGGTCAACCACCAGCTATGCCTAGCTGTACCTCAGTCGACCATGGGCTGGGCCTTGCTCTACCATAGGTGATCACTTGGTCGACCATGAAGACAACCCTCGGTCGACCATGGGCTGTACCTTGCTCTATCATGATCAATGGCTTGGTCGTCATGGAAGCAACCCTCCATCAACCATGGGCTGCATGCTCGGTCGCTCACTGGCAGTGCTTTGCTCCACCACGGTCGATACCTTGATTGACCATGGGCTGTGCACTCTGTCACTCAAAAGCAGTGCCATGCTCTACCTTAGGTGATGCCTTGCTCAATGATGGCAACAGTGATTGTTCGATCATTGGGTGACACCTTGATTGGCCACAGCGACAACACTTGTTTGACAACAGGCTGTGACTTGCTCTACCATGGGTGATGCCCTGCTCGACCACATTCTGTGCCTGGCTCTACCACGACCATTGCCTTGCCCAACAATGGGCTGTGCCTCACTGTACCATGGGAATGGCTTGGTCGACCACAGGGTGTGCCTCACTCTATACCTTGGGCGATGCCTTGCTCGACCAAGGGCTATGTGTTGCTCAACCACGGGCGATGGCTTGGTTGACCTCGGAGACAACCCTCGGTCGAGCAGTAGCTTTGCACTCAGTCACTCATGGGCCATGCCTTGCTCTACCACGTGTGATGCCTTGCTCAACCACAGGCTGTGCCTAGCTCTACCACAGGTGATGCCTTGCTTGATCACGAGCTCTGCCTAGCTCTACCATGGGCAATGGCTTGGTCGGCCAAAGGTCGTGCCTCACTGTATGACGGGCAATGGCTTGCTCGACCATGGCCTGTGCCTTGCTCTACCATGGGCGTTGCCTTGCTCAACCAGGGGCTGTGCCTCACTCTACCATGGGCATTGCCTGCTCGACCACAGGCTGTGGCTTGCTCTACCATGGGCGTTGCCTTGGTCGACCATGAAGACAGCCCCCAGCTGGCCATGGGTTGTGCACTCGGTCAGTCACAGGCAGTGCCCTGCTCTACCACTGGTGATGGCTTGCCTGACCATGGGCTGTGCCTTGCTCTTCTGCCAGTGATGGCTCAGACAACCTCGGGCTGTACGCTCGGTCTCTCACAGGCAGTGCCTAGCTCTACCTATGGCGATGCCTTGCTCAACCTCCCACTGTGCCTTTCTGTAGCAAGGGCAATAGCATGTTTGACCATGGGCTGTGCCTCGCTCTACCACGGGTGATGCCTTGCTCTACCATGGGCGATGCCTTGCTTGATGATGGCAACAGCGCTTGTTTGATCATTGGGTGAATCTTGCTTGATCACACTCTGTGCCTGGCTCTATCACAAGCATTGCCCTGCTCGACCATGGGCTATGCATTGCTCAACCATGGGCAATGGCTTCGTTGACCTCAGAGACAACCTTCGCTTGACCAGGATCCGTGCACTTGGTCAGCCCCAAGTTGTTGACTCTGTCACTCGCAGGCAGTGCCTTGCTCTACCACAGGCGATGCCTTGCTTGACCACAGGCTGTGCCTTGCTCTTCCACAGGTGATGGCTCAAATGACCAGGGGCTATACGCATGGTCTCTCACAGGCAGTGCCTGGCTCTACCTATGGCGATGCCTTGCTCAACCACAGGCTGGGCCTTGCTCTATCATGAGCGATGCCTTGCGAGACCACCCGCTATGCCTTTCTATACCAAGGGCAATACCATGTTCAACCATGGGCTGCACCTTGCCCAACCATGGGCAATGCCTTGCTCGACCACAGGCTGTGCCTTGCTCTACAAAGGGCGATGGCTTGGTCGACCACAGAGACAGCCCTCGGTTCAACCACGGGCAGTGCCTTGCTCTGCCATGGGCAATGGCTAGGTCAACCATGGAGACAACCCTCAGTCGAACACGGGCTGTGGCTTGCTCTACTGCAGGTGATGGCTTGGTCGACCATGGAGACAGACCTCATTCAACCATGGGCTGTGCGCTCAGTCGCTCATGGGCTGTGCCTTGCTCTAAAATGGTTGTCCATGGCAACAGCCCTTGGTAGATCTTGATCAATGCCTGGATCAACCATGGGTGATGCACACGATTGATCACAGGCAGTCCCTTGCTCTACCATGGGCGATGCCTTGGTCGACCACAGACAGTGCCTTGCTCTACCATGGGCTGTGCCTTGCACTACCATGGGTGATGGCTTGGTCATCCGTGGAGACAGCCCACGGTTGACCACGGGCTATGCACTCAATAGCTCACGGGCAGTGCCTGGCTCTACCTCAGGTGACGCCTTGCTCGACCATGGGCTGTGCCTTGCCCAACCAAGGGTGATGTCTTGCTCGTCCATGGGCTGTGCCTTGCGCAACCAAGGCCAATGGCTTGGTTGACCATGAAGACAGCCCTCAGTTGACCATGGGCGATGCCTTGTTTGACCATGGGCTGTGCCTTGCTCTACCAAGGCCAATGGCTTGGTCGACCATGGAGACAGCCCTCAGTTCAACCACGGGCAATGCCTTGCTGTACCACGGGCAATGGCTTGGTCGACCACGGAGACAATCCTCAGTCGGCCACAGGCTGTGGCTTGCTCTACCATGTGCGATAGCTTGGTCGGCCATGGAGACAGCCCTCAGTCAACCATGGGCTGTGGGCTCGGTTGCTCATGGGCAGTGCCTTGCTCTAAAATGGTCAACCACAGCAACAGCCCTTGGTAGATCTCGGTCGATGCCTTGATCAACCACGGGCGGTGCACACGATTGCTGACAGGCAGTCCCTTGCTCTACCATGGGCGATGCCTTGGTCAGCCACAGGCCGTGCCTTGCTCTACCACTGGCGATGGCTTGATCAACCACGGAGACAGCCCTCGGCTGACCACAGGCTTTGCACTTGGTAGCTCATGGGCAGTGCTTGGCTCTACCTCAGGCGATCCCTTGCTCCACCACGGGCTGTGCCTTGCTCTACCACGGCCGATGCCTTGCTTGTCCACCAGCTATGCCAGGCTCTACCAAGGGCAAATGCATGTTCTACCATGGGCTGTGCCTTGCTCTACCACGGGTGATGGATCGGTCGACCACAGAGACAGCCCTCGGTCAACAACGGGCTGTGCACTCAAGAGCTCATGGGCAATACCTGGCTCAACCTCAGTCAATGCCTTCCTTGACCCCAAGCTGTGCCTTACTCTATGATAGGCAAATGCGTTACCCTAACAAGGGCAATGGCGTGTTCGACCATGGGCTGTGCCTCACTCTACCATGGGTGATGCCTCACTCAACCACATGCTGTGCCTTGCTCTAGCATGGGTGATACCCTGTTTGTCCCCGGGCAGTGCCTTGTTCTACCCCAGGCCATGGCTTAGTCGACCACCAGCTATGCCTTGCTGTACCTCAGTTGACCACCGGCTGTGCCTTGGTCTTCTGCAGGTGATGGCACAAATGACCATGGTCTATATGCTCGGTCTCTCATGGGCTGTACCTGGCTCTACCTAGGGAGATGCCTTGCTCGACCACAGGTGGGGCCTTGCTCTACCATGAGGGATGCCTTGCTCGACCACCCACTGTGCCCTTCTATACCAAGGGCAATACAATGTTTGACCACAGGCAGTGCCTTGCCCAACCAGGGGCGATGCCTTGCTCGACTGCAGGCTGTGCCTTGCTCGACTACAGGCTGTGCCTTGCTCTACCAAGGCCGATGGCTTGGTCGGCCATGGAGACAGCCCTCAGTCGACCTCAGGCAACGTCTTGCTCGACCATGGGCTGTGCCATGCCCAACCATGGGTGTTGCCTTGCTCTACCAAGACCAATGGCTTGGTCAACCACAGTGACAGCTCTCGGTTGACCACAGGCAGTGCCTTGGTCAACCAAGGGCAATGCCTTGGTCCACCACGGGCTGTGCGTCACTCTACCACAGGTGATGCCTTGCTCATCCACAGCTATGCCTTGCCCAACCACAGGCAATGCCTCACTCGACCACATGCTGTGCCTTTCTCTACCACGGGTGATGGCTTGGTCAACCAGGGAGACAACCCTCAGTTCACCATGGGTTGTGTGCTTGGTAGCTCACCAGCAGTGCCTGGCTCTACCTCAGGCGATGCCGTGCTTGGCCACATGCTGTGCCATGCTCTACCATGGATGATGCCTTGCTGACCATGACTGTGCCTTGCTCTGCCACCAGCGATGGCTTGGTCAACCCTGGAGACAGCCCTCGGTCAACCATGGGCTGTGCACTCAGTTGCTTATGGCCAGTGCCTGGCTCTACCTTAGGCAATGCCCTGCATGACCACGGGCTGTGCCTTACCCAACCACAGGCAATGCCTCACTCGACCATGGGCTGTGCCTTGCCCAACCACTGGCGATGCCTCGCTAGGCCAGGGGCAGTGCCTCGCTCTACAATGAATGATGGCTTGGTCAACCAGGTAGACAGCCCTCAGTTGACCATGGGCTGTGCGGTCGGTAGCTCACGGGCAGTGCCTGGCTCTACCTCCGGCGATACCAAGCTTGACCACACATTGTGCATTGCTCTACCATGGATGATGCCATGCTGGACCACGACTGTGCCTTGCTCTGCCACCAGCGATGGCTTGGTTGACCATGGAGACAGCCCTCGGTCAACCATGGGCTGTGCGCTCAGTCATTTACGGCCAGTGCCCAACTCTATCTCAGGCAATGCCATGCTTGACCACGGGCTGTGCCTTGCTCTACCACAGGTGATGGCTTGCTCAACCATGGGCTGTGCCTCACTCTACCATGGGCTATGCGTTGCTAGACCAAAGGTTGTGCCTTGCTCTACCACAGGCGATGGCTTGGTCGACCATGGGCTGTGTGCTCAGTTGTTCATGGGCAGTGCTTGGCTCTACCTCGGGGGATGCCTTGCTCAACCATGGGCTGTGCTTGGCCATACCATGGATGATGCCTTCCTTGACCATGGGCTGTGCCTCACTCTACCACAAGGAATGGCTTGGTCAACCATGGAGATAGTCCTCGGTGGACCACGAGCTGTGCACTCGGTCGCTCACGGGCTGTGCATTGCTTGACCACATGCGTTGCCTTGCTCAACCTTGGGCTGTGCCTTGCTCTTCCACAGGCAATGGCTTGGTCGAACAAAGGCTGTGCCTCGCTCTACCATGGGTGAAGGCTTGCTCGACTACGGCCTGTGCCTTGCTCTGCTATGAGCGTTGCCTTGATCGACCAAGGGCTGTGCCTTGCTCTACGATGGGTGATGGCTTAGTTGACCACAGAGATAGCCCTCGGTCAGCCACAAGCTGTATACTTGGTCACTCACAGGCAGCGCCTTGCTCTGACATGGGCGATGCCTTGCTTGGCCCCGGGCTGTGCCAGGCTCTACCATGGGAGGTGTCTTGCTTGACCACAGGCTATGCCTTGCTCTACCATCGGCAATGGTTTGTTTGACCACGACTGTGCTTCACCCTACCACGGGTGATGCCATGCTCGATCATGGGCGATGGCTTGGTTGACCACGGAGATTGCCCTTGGTCAACCATGGGCTGTATGCATGGTCTCTCATGGGCAGTGCCTTGCTCTACTTGGGCGATGCCTTGCTCGACAATGGGCTGGGCCTTGCAATACCAAGGGCCATGGCATGTTCGACCACGGGCTATGCCTTGCTCTACAATGGGCGATGCCATGCTCAACCATGGGCTGCGCCTTTGCCAACCACATGCGATGCCTTGGTCTACCACGGAGACAGCCCTCAGTCGACCACAGGCAATGCCTTGCTCCACCACTGCCTGTGCCTGGCCCAACAACCATGGGCAATGCCTGGCTCGACCATGGGCTGTGCCTTGCTGTACCAAGGGCAATGGCTTGGTTGACCATGGTGACAGCTCTAGGTCCACCACCGGCTGTGCTTCGCTCTCCCATGGGCAATGGCTTGGTCAACCATGGAGCCAGCCCTCAGTCGACCATGAGCTGTGTGCTTGGTCGCTCACAGGCAGTGGCTTGAACTACCATGGTCGATGCAATGGTCTACCATGACAACAGCCCTTGGTCGATCACGAATGATGCATAGATCAACCACAGGCTGTGCAAACAGTTGCTGACAGGCAGTGCCCTGCTCTACCATGGGCGATGCCTTGCTCGGCCACAGCAACAGCACTTGTTCGATCAATGGGTGATACCTTGATTGACCACAGCAACAGCGCTTGGTCAACTATGGGCAGTGACTTGCTCTACCATGGGCAATGCCCAGCTCAGCCACGGGTTGTGCCTAGCGCTACCAAGGGTGTTGCCATGCTTGACCACGGGCAATGGCATGGTCAACCACGGGTTTTGCCTCGCACTACCATGAGCGGTGCGTTGCTTGAACACTGGTTGTGCCTTGCTCTACCACAGGTGATGCCTTGCTCCACAACGGGCTGTGCCTTGCTCCACCATGGGCCATGGCTTCGTCGATCATGGGCTGTGCCTCGATCTACCATGGGCAATGCCTTGGTCAACCATGGAGACAGCCCTCGATAGGCCATGGGTTGTGCGCTCGGTCGCTCATGGGCAGTGCCTTCCTCTACCACGGTCGTTGCCTTGCTCAACCACAGTGACAGCTCATGGTTGACCATTGGCAGTGCCTTGCTCTACCACAGGCTATGCCTTGCTCGACCACAGGCAATGGCTTGGTCGACCATGGAGACAGTCCTTGGTCGACCATGGGCTATGCACATGGTCACTCACAGGTGATGCCTTGATCGACCACAGGCTGTGCCTTGCTCTACCACGAGCAACACCTTGCTCCACCTAGGGCAATGGGATGTACAAGCATGGACTGTGGCTTGATCTACCACGGAAGATGCCTTGGTTGATCACGGGCTGTGCATTGCCCAACCATGGGCAATGGCTTGGTTGACCACGGAGACAGCCCTCAGTTGACTGCAGGCTGTGTGCTTGGTCGCTCATTGGCTGTGCCTTGCTCTGCCATGGGCAATGCCTTGATCCACCACCGGCTGTGCCTTGCTCTGCAACAGGCAATGCCTTGCTTGACCATGGGCGATGCCTTCTCAACCACAGATTGTGCCTCCCTCTACCATGGGCAATGCCTTTTCAACCACAGGCTGTGCCTTGCTCTACCATGGGCTATGGCTTGGTTGACCACGGGCCGTGCACTTGGTCGCTCACTAGTAGTGCCTCGCTCTACCTTGGGCAATGCCTTGCTCCACCATAGGCTGTGGCCTGTTCTACCATGGGCAACACCTTGCTCCACCACGGGCTGTGCCATGCTCTCACACGGGCAATTGCTTGGTCGACCATGGGCTTTGGCTTTGTGCTCGGTCACTCACAGGCAGTGCCATGCTCTAGCACGAGCAATGCCTTGCTCCACCACGGCTGATGCCTTCATGACCACGGGCTATGCCTTGCCCTACCATGGGCAATGGGATGTTGACCAAGGGCTGTGCCTTGCTCTACCACAGGTAATGGCATGTTCAACCACAGGTTGCACCTTGCTTTACCATGAGTGATGGCTTGGTCAACAATGGAGAAAGCGCTCGGTCGACCATGAGCTATGTGCTCGGTCACTCACAGGCGGTGCCTTCCTCTTCCACAGGCAATGCCTTGCACCAACATGAGCTGTGCCTCGCTCTACCATGGATGATGCCTTGCTTGACCACTGGTTGTCCATTGCTTTACCACGAGCAATCACTTGGTTGACCAAACAGACAGCCCTCAGTCGACTATGGTCTGTGCGCTCGGTCGCTCACAGGCAGTTCCTCGCTCTACCACGGTTGATGCCTAGCTTAACCACAGCAACAACCATTGGTTGATCATGGGCCAATGCCTTGATCAACCACCGTGACAGCTCTTGGTCAACCACGGGCAGTGCCTTGCTCTACCATGGGTGATGCCTTGTTCGACCATGGGCTGTGCCATGCTCTACCATGATCAATGCCTTGCTCCACCATGGGCAATGCCTTGGTCGACCATGGGCTGTGCATCGCTCCTCCACAGGAGATCATTTGCTCGACAACGGCCTGTGCGTTGCTCCACCACGGGCATTGCCTTGCTTGATGACGGGTTGTGCCTGGCTTTACCCTGGGCAATCACTTGGTTCATGAAGGGCTGTGCATTGCTCTGCCCTCGGCAATGCCTTCACAACCATTGACTGTGCCTTGGTCTACCATGGGCAATGGCTTGCTCAACCACACAGATAGCCCTCGGTCGGCTACAGGCTGTGCGCTCAGTCACTCACAGGCTGTGCCTGGCTCCACCACGGGAGACGCCTTGCTAGACCATGGGCTGTGCCTTGCTGCACCATGGGCAATGGCTTGTTCAACCACGGCTGTGCCTCACCCAACCACGGGTGATGCCTTGCTCAACCATGGGCTATGCCTTGCTCTACCAAGGGCAATGCCTTGGTTGACCATGGAGATAGCCCTCGGTTGACCACCGGTTGTGGCTTGCTCTACCACGGGTGATGCCTTGCTCAACCACAGGCTGGCCCTGGCTCTACCACGGGATATGCCCTGCTCAACCACAGGCTGTGCCTTGCTATACCATGTGCAATGTCTCGTTTGACCATGGGCTATGCCTCGCCCTACTTTGGGTGATGCCTTGCTTGACAACAGGCTGTGTGTTGCTCCAACAAGGGCAATGGCATGTTCGACCACCGGCTCTGCCTGGCTCTACCACAGGTGATGCCTTACGCAACGATGGGCTGTGCCTTGATCTAGCATGGGTGATGCATTGCTTGACCACGGCCTATGCCTTGCTCTACCCTGGGCCTTGGCTTGGTCGACCATGGGTTATGCCTCGCTGTACCTTGGTCAACCACAGGCTGTACACTCAGTCTCTCATGCGTTGTGCCTGGTAGTACCTCTGGCGATGCCTTGCTCAACCACGGGTTGTGCCTTGCTCTACCAAGGACAATGCCCTCCTCGACCACATGCTGTGCATTGCTCTACAAAGGGCAATTTTCACCATGGGCTGTGCCTCGCTATACCAAGGGCAATGGCTTGGTTGACCACAGAGATAGCCCTTAGTTGATCATGGGCAATGCCTTGCTCTGCCATGGTCAATGGGTTGGTTGACCACGGAGACAGTGCTCAGACGATGATGGATTGTGCCTTACTCTACCACAGGCAATCGCCTGGTCAACCACAGAGACAGCCCTCCATCGACCATGGTTTGCTCTCTCAGTTGCTCATGGGCAGTGCCTTGCTCCACCACGATTGATGCCTTGGCTGACCACGGCAACAGCCCTTGGTTGATCATGATCAATACCTTGATAGAACACCGGCTATGCACTTGGTTACTCACCAGCAGTGCCATGCTCTACCACAAGCGATGCCTTGCTCGATGATGGCAACAACGCTTGTTCGATCAACAGGAAACATCTTCATTGGCGACGGGCTGTGGCTTGCTCTACCACGGGCAATGGCTTGGTCAACCATGGAGACAGCCCTCGGTCGACAACGGGCTATGCGCTCAGTTGCTCACAGCAGTGCCTTGCTCTACCATGGTCAATGCCTTGGTCAACCACAGCAACAGCCCTTGGTCGTTCATGGTCAATGCCTTGGTCAATGACAGGCGGTGCACATGGTTGCTCACGGGCAGTGCCTTGCTCTGCCATGGTCGATGCCTTGGTTGACCACAGGCAAGGTGTTGCTCTACCATGGGTGATGCCTTGCTCTATGACAGTCGTTGTCTTGGTCGACCATGGGCAGTGCTTGCTCAACCACGGGCCATGCCCTGCTCGACCACAGGCTGTGCCTGGCTCTACCACGGGCATTGCCATGCTCGACCATGGGTGATCCCTTCCTGTACCACGGACAATGGCTTGGTCAACCATGGGCTGTGCCTCGCACTGCAACATGCGATACCTAGCTTGACCATGGCCTGTGCCTTGCTCAACCATGGGCAACGGCTTGGACAACCACGGAGACAGCCCTCGGTCAACCAGGAGCTCTGCACTCAGTTGCTTATGGGCTGTGCATTTCTCTACAATGTGCGATGGCTTGCTTGACCACGGGCTGTGCCTGCCTCTACCACGTGCAATCCCTTGCTCAATCACAGGCTGTGCCTTGGTCTACCACAAGCAATGGCTTGGTCCACCAGAGGTTGTGCCTCGTTCTACCACGGGTGTTGCCTTGCTCGACCACGGGCTATGCCTTGTTGTACCATGGGCAGCAGCTTGCTCAACCATGGGCAGTGCCTCACTCTACCACAGGCAATGCCATCTCGACTGTGAGCTGTGCCTTGCTCTACCATGGGCGATGGATTGGTCGACCATAGACAAAGCCCTTGATCGGCCACGGGCTGTGCTGTTGGTCGCTCAAGGCCAGTGCCTTGCTCAACAACGGGCTATGCCTGGCTCTACCACTGGAGATGCCATGCTTGACCATAGGCTGTTCCTTGCTCTACCTTGGGCAATGGCTTGTTCGAGCACAGGCTGTGCCTCACCATACCACAGGCAATCCCTTGCTCGACCATGGGCTCTGCCTCGCATTGCCATCAATGATGGCTTGGTCGACCATGGAGATAGCCCTCGGTCAACCACGGCCTGTGCACTCAGTCACTCACGGCCAGTGCCAGGCTCTTCCTGGGGCGATGCCCTGCTCAACCACAGGCTGTGCTTTGCACTACCAGGGGTGATGGCATGCTCGACCACGGGCTGTGTGTCACTCTACCACGGGCGATGGCTTGGTCGACCGTGGAGACAGCCCACGGCCAACCACAGGCTGTGTGCTTGATAGTTCATGGGCAGTCCCTGCCTCTACCTCAGGCAAGGCCTTGCTCAACCATGGGCTGTGCCTGGCTATACCATGGGCAATGCCTTGCTCGACCATGGGCTGTGCCTCGCTCTACCACGGGCAATGGCTTGGTCGACCACGGAGATAGCCCTTGGTCAAGCACGAGCTGTGCACTCAGTCCCTCATGGGCCATGCCATGCTCTACCGTGTGTGTTGCCTTGCTCAACCATGGGCTATGCCTTGCTCTACCATGGATGATGCCTTGCTCGACCTCAGGCTGTGCCTTGCTCTACCACAGGCAATGGCTTGCTCGATTACAGCCTGTGCCTTGCTCTGCCACAGGTGTTGCCCTGTTCAACCACAGGCATTGCCCTGTTCAACCACAGGCTGTGCATTGCTTTACCATAGGCAATGGCTTGGTTGACCTTGGGATGTGCCTCGCTTTACCATGGGCGATGCCTTGGTCGACCAAGGAGACAGCTCTCGGTTGACTATGGGCTGTGCACTCGATAGGTCATGGGCAGTGCTTAGCTCTTCCTCAGGCGACGCCTTGCTTAACCATGGGTTGTGCCTTGCTCTATCACGGGCGATGCCTTACTCAACCATGGGTTGTGCCTGGCTCTACCAAGGGCAATGGCATGTTCAACCGTGGGCTGTGCCTTGCTCCACCATGGGCGATGGCTTGGTCAACCATGGAGACATGCTCCAGTTGACCACGGGCTGTGCACTCAGTCTCTCATGGGCAGTGCCTGTCTCTACCTCGGGAGATGCATTGCTCTACGATGGGCTGTGCCTTGCTCTACAATGGGCAATGCCGTGCTTGACCATGAGCTGTGCCTTGCTCTACCAAGGGCAATGGCATGTTAGACCCCAGGATGTGCCTTGTTCTACCACGGGCAATGGCTTACTCGATTACAAGCTGTGCCTTGCCCTACCACGGGCGATGCCTTACTTGACCATGGCCTGTGCCTTGCTTGACCATGGCCTATCACTCGCTGCACAATGGTCGTGTTGGGATTAATGCTCTAAACCCAATCACAATTGATGTATGTTTATTCATGAAATAAAATTAAGACATTATTATTCATCATATGCTGCTATATTCTATGATGAAACCCATAAACTATGATAATGATTTTAAGGTCATGATGAGATCATGCCAGTGAGACTTAAAATCCACAAGTTTTAGTTCAAAATGTTCCTAGTTATAGGATCACTGAACAGGGGATTAGTGATCTGGTAAGACTAGTACACTTGTTACATACTCTAAGGTAGAGGGTAACTAATCTCACAGTTACTTGTGAAGAGTCACTAATGTAAGAGTGTAGGTACTCATTATGGAATGAGTTTACTGAACTGATCCGCTTAAGGATTAACCTAATGGATATTTAAATAAATGTCAATAGGTTATTCCTTAGGTGATAGTAGGTGTAAATGATCCTTAGACTTGAGATTACCATAGTATCTTGTAAGAGTTAAGTTGTGTTTTGGTTTATTCCTTTACATAGTTCTCTGAACCATGAGTAGGATATTCTGGACCCAACAAGACTCTTATGGAGATGGTGTGTAATCAATAAAGAATCAGTTACTTCTCATGAGAGGAGAGAATGTCCTATGTATTCTATTAAGTATTGACTCAGAAAATCTCTGGCCAGAGTAGAATGAAATATCAGAAAACAGTTTCCGATATTTCATTGTTGAGTTAATTACTAGAGAATTGAGATGCATATGGATAAAAATTAGGGTTTGACATTTTATCCATACCTTAATTTATTCGGGACATTGTATAACTGAAGGATTGAATTACATGAAAACTAATCACCAAAGGGTGTTCGATTCTTTGATTGAAATCTTCACTATCCGGGTGGTCATGATATGTTGCAAGACGTTAATCTTGACTTGTGAACTTAATTGATTAAGAGTTAATCGATGATCTTATTAAAAGGTTTAATAAGATAAATTAATTCACTACCGGCTTAGTGTGGAGCCCAATGGGTCACACACAATACAAGTCATTCCTCGTAACCAAAATTTAATTGATTAAATTTTGTGTTGGACAGTTAATTCCGCTAGCACGGAATTGTCCATATCGGTTACGCGTCTTATTAGATAAGGTTGTTTCGGAATTAACTGTAAAATTAAATTTATAGAAATTTAATTATACTCTCGGTTATATATGCATGCTAAATTATCGAATGAGATTCGATTAAATAAATACATGTACATGAGTAGTACATGTCATGTAGACCAACGGTTGGTCCATTCTCAACGGCATAATATTGAAAATAGCATAACGTATGCCTATAGTGAAAAAGCACATCTTGAGTCGATTCGGTGAAAGAAGGGCGCGTCTCTTCGGGAAAGAGGGGTGTGTCTCTTTAGTGAAAGAAGGGCACGTCTCTTCAGTGAAAGAAGGGCGCATCTCTTCGGAGAAAGAGGGGTGTGTCTCTTCGGTGAAAGAAGGACACATCTCTTCGGTAAAAGAGGGGCGCATCTCTTCGGTGAAGGAAGGGCGCATCTCTTCGGTGAAGGAGGGACACCTCTCTTCGGTGAAGGAGGGACACCTCTCTTTGATGAAGAAGTGACACCTCTCTTCGGTAAAATAATTCTAAAAGGTGAAAACGTTTCACCCACCAAAGGGGACAAAAGTCCCCTTTCGTGTTCTATATATAGAAAAACCGAAGGACATCATGTGTGTTAGTTTGAGAGAAGAAAAGAGTGCTACCCAAAATACTATATCCGAGAGTGATTGAAGAAGATAAGTTCTACTAAGTGCTAAATACAAGCCTTTTATTCCGAAACAAAAAGGCGACCGATTGTTGGGAACAGTTCTCAACGCTTACGAGAAAAACTTGGTGTGGATACCGTTGAGGGCGTACACGTGTGCGTCTAGTCAGAGGATCGACTCTTGAAGTCATTCGTGAAGGCGTTGTGGGACATCACCGAATTGAGGATTCAAATACAAGGACCGATTCGAAGTCTTTGTAGGTATGTATATTCTCTACTTGTTTCTTCATATTTGAATTTTAAATTGCATCAAAGGGATATTGGGCTCGGGAATATAATTTAAATGAAATTGAAATGCACACTTCCGCCGCTTTTCGATTCCCAACAGTGGTATCAGAGCAACCTTTGATAGTAGTTTGAAATTCGGGTGTTATTTATTGAGAAAATACATGTAAACTAATTACAGGTTGAGTATCTGTAATATTGTAGTACAATTGTTGTGCTGTGTTTTACATTCGGCATGCATACATCAAATATATACGATATATGAATGATGATTTTTAGTGTAGGATGATTTTTGTGACACCTTATGGCTCGGGTGCTTTTACGTTAGGAACGTCCATAATCATCCTTCTTCTTTTATATGCCTTTTATTATTATACATATTTGATGTTTATAATAATTGCATAAAGACCCTCCGATAATATTAAGTTGAAATGGCTACGATATTAAGAATATCAGTCATGCCTTCCATCATTATGAGATGTAGAGTGTGTCAACAAATATGGTGGGTTTGTTGTGCACACACAAGGCCCGTCACATGAGTTGGCACGATGCTTCCTCATTAAAATATATGAGATATATTATATTACATGCCTAAACGATTCTATCTTGTTGAGCTACACTCAAGGGTAGTTTCTTTTTCGTATATGATATATGAATGATGGGTTTAACTTAACTAAGATTTTATGGTTTGTTGTGCACACACAAGACTATAGTAATCTTAGAGGCAAAATTAATGGAAGTTACATGAGATGTAATTGGTAAGAGTTACCTACCTGTGGACTTACTTAACATTTGTCGTGTTACATGCGAGATCTAAGTAAGATAAACTGGATTCCATAATCTCCACTAGGAGGCCCTCCAACGGGGTCTCCCGTTTTCCATTTAGAGGGCAATGGGATTCGTCAAATTTAGTGGGAGACATGATTAGATCAGAAGTTCTTGATAATCATGCATCATATTTCATGAATAATTCCTCATGCATATTGTTCTTTATTTGTAGATAAATCTGTCATCATGTCTACATCGTTGTCACTTCGAAGCATATTAGATGCAAACAAACTTACTGGGCCGAACTATGTGGATTGGTTGAGAAATTTGAGGATTGTCCTCATTCAAGAGAGAGTCTCCTACGTCCTCGACTCTCCTAAACTTGCTTCTCCGGCAGAGAATGCCACCGAGGAAGAAAAAGCCACTTATCAGAAGTGGCAAGATGATAGCACTCTTGTGCAATGCATCATGTTGGCATCTATGAGTAACGAGTTGCAAAGACAACATGAGAAAATGGATGCCAATGCTATTCTTGTTCACCTCAAAGATTTGTTATGGTGAACAGAGTAGAACTGCTAGATATGAAGTATCGAAGCAGCTCTTCCAGGCCAGAATGACAAATGATATTTCTGCTGAAGCCCATGTTCTCAAACTAATCAATTTGATTGAGGAGTTAGGGAAATTGGGCTTCACAATGGATGGAGAATTATGTCAAGACTTAATTCTCCAATCTCTGCTAGAGTCGTTTTCACAATTTATCATAAACTTCCACATGAACAAGTTGGATGTCTCGTTACCTGAGCTCCTCAATATGTTGAAGACCGCAGAAACCCACCTTGTGAAGGATAAGGGTAAGGTCTTTATTAGTGGAAGGTGCCTCACAGACAAAGGCAAAGAAGGGTCCCAAAAAAGGGAGGCCTAGTGATAAATTTATGAAACCAAAAAAGCAAATCAAGAAGAAAAAGGGGAAGGAGAAAATCTCTGAAAAGGGCACCTGCTTCCATTGTGGGAAAGATGGCCACTGGAAGAGGAACTGCAAGATATACCTTGCAGAGGTGAAACAGAGGAAGGCTTCAGAAGCCAATTCTTCAGGTGTGTTCATTATTGAAGTTAACTTATCATTGACGAATTCTACTTCATGGGTATTAGATACCGGATGTAGTTCTCATATCTGCAATTTGTTGCAGGGATTGAGAAGAAGTAGATTCCTAAACAAAGGGGAGTATTATCTGCGAGTCGGCAATGGAGCAAGAGTTGCAGCCGTAGCAGTAGGAACCTTTTGTTTAGATTTGCCTTCTGGCAAAACTATCGAGCTAAATAATTGTTATTATATTCCAGTTTTAATAAGAAATATTATTTCTGTTTCTTTGTTACTTGAACAAGGATATGAAATAAAATTGAAGGGTAATAGTTGCTCTATTTCTCACTCCGGTGAATCTTATGGAACTGGAAAGATCACCAATGGCTTGATAGTCTTGGAAGTTAATGATAATATACTTCATGTCGAACAAACTAACAAAAGGAAAAGAGATGATCTAAACTTTACATATCTCTGGCATTTAAGGCTTGGTCACATTAATGAGAATCGAATTAACAAGTTATACAAGGATGGGTACTTTGACCCATATGATTATGAATCACTTCCAACTTGTGAATCTTGTCTCAAAGGAAAGATGACTAAGACTCCATTTACTGGATATGGAGAAAGGGCGACACAATTGTTAGAGCTAGTCTACACTGATGTTTGTGAACCGATGGCAACTCAAGCCAGAGGTGGATATTCCTACTTTATAACATTCACATATGATTTGTCTAGGTTCGGATACATGTATTTAATGAAATACAAATCTGAAGCCTTTGACAAATTTAAGGAATATCGAGCTGAAGTTGAGAAACAAACTGGAAAGAGTATCAAAACACTTCGATCAGATCGAGGGGGTAAATACCTGTCTAGGGAGTTTTTGGATTATCTTAAAGAATGCGGAATAGTTTCCGAATGGACTCCTCCTGGTACTCCACAACACAATGGAGTAGCCGAAAGGAGAAATCGCATTCTATTAGATATGATGCGATCCATGTTGAGCTTCACTGATCTTCCAATTTCCTTCTGGGGATATGCCTTAGAAACTTCCATATACCTTTTAAATAAGGTTCCCACTATGTCTGTGTCACGCACACCATATGAGATATGGAAGGGCAAGAGACCAAGTCTTAAACACCTTAAAATTTGGGGTTGCCCTGTGTATGTGAAAATGCAAGATACAGATAAACTTGGTGCGAGATTTGAAAAATATAGATTTGTGGGTTTATCCTAAAGAGAGTTTTAGGATATTACTTTTACTCTTCTGTTGAACAAAAGGTGTTTGTTAGCAGACATGCCACTTTCTTGGAGAAAGAGTTTCTCCAAGATAGTGGGAGTGGAAGGAATGTTGAACTTTATGAAGTTCTTAACTCACCATCAGTCTCACATTGACTTATAAAGGAACAACAAGTTCCTCCAAAACCAATCCATTTACCACAACCTTCTGAACCTCCTCGTAGATCCATGAGAATGCGTAAGGCACCTCAAAAGTTGAATTTGGCAATTGAAAATGATCCAAGTTCAAATGTCATAGATGTGGATGATCCACAAACCTATGACGAAGCTATCAATAGTTTTGATAGTAACAAATGGCAAGAAGCTATGGAGTCTGAGATGGACTCAATGTATTCCAACAAAGTATGGACTTTGCTGGATGCACCTGAGGGAATTACTCCCATCGGGTGTAAATGGGTCTTTAAGAAAAAGATCGGAGCAGATGGCAATGTTGAAACATACAAGGCCAGACTGGTTGCAAAAGGATTCAAACAAAAACATGGTATTGACTATGATGAAACCTTTTTGCCAGTAGCAATGCTCAAGTCCATCAGGATATTGCTTGCTATAGCCGCATACTATGATTATGAGATATGGCAAATGGATGTGAAGACAGCTTTCCTTAATGGAAACCTTGAGAAAGATGTCTACATGACACAACCGGAAGGGTTTGTCTCATCTGTTGGTCCAAACAAGGTATGTAGGTTGCAAAAATCCATTTATGGATTAAAACAAGCTTCGAGGAGTTGGAACATATGTTTTGATGAGACAATCAAAAAGTTTGATTTCATCAAAAATGAGGAAGAACCTTGTGTCTACAAGAAGGTTAGTGGGAGAGCTATCGTCTTTCTTTGTTATATGTAGATGACATATTACTTATTGGGAATGACGTATCAATGATGCAATCGGTCAAGGTTTGGCTTTCCAAGAACTTTTCCATGAATGATCTGGGAGAAGCATCCTATATATTGGGAATAAAAATCTATAGAGATAGATCTAATAGGATGCTCGGTTTATCCCAATCCAGGAAAGAGGAACATTGGAAAGTCGTGAAAAAATTATCAAGTACTTGAGAAGGACTAGAGATATGTTTCTCATATTTGGTGGATTAGATTTGAAGCTAGTAGGATACACAGGCTCTAGTTTTCAAACTGATCCTGACGATAGTAAATCAGTATCAGGATATCTGCATACCCCGAATGGTGGCGCTATAAGTTGGAAGAGTTCCAAATAGTCCACTATAGCTAAAGTGACAGAGACAGAATATATCGCTACAAGTAAAGCAGCAAAGGAAGGGGTGTGGATAAAGAAGTTTATCTGTGAGCTAGGAATTGTTCCTCAGATTGAGAATCTTGAGCCCCTATATTGTGACAATACTGGGGCCGTAGCACAAGCTACGAAACCAAGATCCTATCACAAGTCAAAGCAAACCCTAAGGCGATATCACCTAGTGAGAGAAATCGTTGGAATGGGTGATATCAGTATTGAACGAGTCAATACAAAGAACAACATTGCAGATCCACTGACTAAGTCATTATCACAGCAGCAATTTGATCGCCACATAGATTATATGGGTATGAGATACCAAAGCGATTGGATTTAGTGCAAGTGGGAGATTGTTGGGATTAATGCTCTAAACCCAATCACAATTGATGTATGTTTATTCATGAAATAAAATTAAGACATTATTATTCATCATATGCTGCTATATTCTATGATGAAACCCATAAACTATGATAATGATTTTAAGGTCATGATGAGATCATGCCAGTGAGACTTAAAATCCACAAGTTTTAGTTCAAAATGTTCCTAGTTATAGGATCACTGAACAGGGGATTAGTGATCTGGTAAGACTAGTACACTTGTTACATACTCTAAGGTAGAGGGTAACTAATCTCACAGTTACTTGTGAAGAGTCACTAATGTAAGAGTGTAGGTACTCATTATGGAATGAATTTACTGAACTGATCCGCTTAAGGATTAACCTAATGGATATTTAAATAAATGTCAATAGGTTATTCCTTAGGTGATAGTAGGTGTAAATGATCCTTAGACTTGAGATTACCATAGTATCTTGTAAGAGTTAAGTTGTGTTTTGGTTTATTCCTTTACATAGTTCTCTGAACCATGAGTAGGATATCTGGACCCAACAAGACTCTTATGGAGATGGTGTGTAATCAATAAAAGAATCAGTTTACTTCTCATGAGAGGAGAAGAATGTCCTATGTATTCTATTAAGTATTGACTCAGAAAATCTCTGGCCAGAGTAGAATGAAATATCAGAAAACAGTTTCCGATATTTCATTGTTGAGTTAATTACTAGAGAATTGAGATGCATATGGATAAAAATTAGGGTTTGACATTTTATCCATACCTTAATTTATCCGGGACATTGTATAACTGAAGGATTTGAATTACATGAAAACTAATCACCAAAGGGTGTTCGATTCTTTGATTGAAATCTTCACTATCCGGGTGGTTATGATATGTTTGCTAGACGTTAATCTTGACTTGTGAACTTAATTGATTAAGAGTATCGATGATCTTATTAAAAGGTTTAATAAGATAAATTAATTCACTACCGGCTTAGTGTGGAGCCCAATGGTCACACACAATACAAGTCATTCCTCGTAACCAAAATTTAATTGATTAAATTTTTGTGTTGTGACAGTTTAATTCGCTAGCACGGAATTGTCATATCGGTTACGCGCCTTATTAAGATAAGGTTGTTTCGGAATTAACTGTAAAATTAAATTTATAGAAATTTAATTATACTCTCGGTTATATATGCATGCTAAATTATCGAATGAGATTCGATTAAATAAATACATGTACATGAGTAGTACATGTCATGTAGACCAACGGTTGGTCCATTCTCAACGGCATAATATTTGAAAATAGGCATAACGTATGCCTAATAGTGAAAAAGCACATCTTGAGTCGATTCGTGAAAGAAGGGCGCGTCTCTTCGGTGAAAGAGGGGTGTGTCTCTTTAGTGAAAGAAGGGGCACGTCTCTTCAGTGAAAGAAGGGCCGCATCTCTTCAGAGAAGAGGGGTGTTGTCTCTTCGGTGAAAGAAGGACAACATCTCTTCGGTAAAAAGAGGGCGCGTCTCTTCGGTGAAGGAGGGGCGGCATCTCTTCGGTGAAAAGGGACAACTCTCTTCGATGAAGGAGGGACACCTCTCTTCGGTGAAGGAGGGACACCTCTCTTCGATAAAATAATAATCTAAAAGGTGAAAACGTTTCACCCCACCAAAGGGACAAAAAGTCCCCTTTCGTGTTCTATATATAGAAAAACCGAAGGGCATCATGTGTGTTAGTTTGATAGAAGAAAAGAGTGCTACCCAAAATACTATATCGAGAGTGATTGAAGAAGATAAGTTCTAACTAAGTGCTAATACAAGCCTTTTATTCCGAAACAAAAAGGCGACCGATTGTTGGAACAGTTCTCAACGCTTACGAGAAAAAAACTTGGTGTGGGATACCGTGGAGGGCGTACACGTGTGCGTCTAGTCAGAGGATCGACTCTTGAAGTCATTCGTGAAGGCCGTTGTGGGACATCGCCGAATTGAGGATTCAAATACAAAAGGACCGATTCGAAGTCTTTGTAGGTATTAGGTATATCTCTAACTTGTTTCTTCATATTTTAAGAATTTCAAATTGCATCAAAAGGGTGAGGATACTCAGGTCTCAGGAAATATAATTTAAATGAATGAAATTGAAAATGCACGCTTTTCGCCGCAGTTTCGCATTCCTCAACAGTCTCGATAGCGCATGAGGGCATGTTGCTTACGCTCTCTGATGGGCACAAGTGCTTTCTTGCTTAGTATCAGGTGCTGATGCCTCCTCAACCATGAGCCGTGGTCCTTTGCTTCTACCAAGGGCCATGGCATGTTTGACCACGATCTGTGCCTTGCACCATCGGGTGGATGCCTTGCTTCGACCACCCCGGGGCCTGTGCCATGCTCTACCAGGGCAATTGCTTGGTCAGCCACAGAGAACAAACCTAGTCAACCATTGAGCTGTGTCTTGCTTACCCACGGTGATGGCTTGAAGACCGCCTGTTAGATTCAGCCCTCCACCTCGAGCACGGTCTGTGCTACTCATTCATCACAGGCAGTGCTTGCTCACCACAGAATGATGCTTGCCTCACTCCTGGGTTTGTTTGGGTTTTTTTTTTTTTTTTTAGGAGAGAGTTTTGAAGAGTGTGATGGGAGGTGAGGTGGGTTTGTTTTTTGGTTTTTTTGTTTGTGAGAGAGTTAGTTAAAAGAGTGAATATAGTGTGTGTTTTTTGGATGGTTTCGGTCCAACTCGACAGGTTAGGGCGCTCAGTCACAGTAAGTGGCAGTGCCATGCACTTCCACACGGGCGATTTGCGTTGTCGCCACTGCAGCGGANCCAAGGAGATTTGAGCCGCGCCGCGCCCCGGCGCGCGCGCCCGCCGCGCCCTATTGGAGAGAGATCTGTGCTCACTCTTCCCTACGGCAGGGCTTGGTTGACCAACGAGATGTTGCCTTGCCCTACCACAGGCGATCCTTGCTTGGACCACCGTAGACAGCCCTTGGTCGACGTGCGCGCACACGGGCTGTGCTCGCTCTCCACGGGCAATGCCGTTGATCGACCGAAGGGGTTGTGCTAGCTCTACCAGCGCAATGGCTTGGTTGACCCACAACAGCAGCCCTCGGCTCGAGACACCTGGCTGGTGCTTCACATCTACGGCAGCTGTCGGGCAATGCAAATGCTTGACCATGGCTGTGCCTTCGCACTAACCACGGGGCAATGCCTTGCTCGACCAATTGCAGTGCCCTTTCTATACCAAGGACAATGGCATGTTCGATTCCACAGGTTAGGCTGTGGCCACGCTCTAGGTGTCACAAGGCCCAGATGTCGGGTCACAAATTTTTCCGCGACAACGTGGCACCCTGCTAAGGTGTCGACGCGGGGCCATTTGTCGACCAGTGGCTTGCGCCACACAGCGACAGGCTCCCCGCACAAGCTGCGTAGCGTACGCGTTGAGGCCAAACAATCACCGGAGAAAGAAGCGGCAACACCGAGGAGTGACCAAGAACACAAATTGGGGAAAACGCAACTTATATTCACATCTATTATACAAGTACATGAAAAAAAAAGCCCAATCCCAGATCAGAACACTTACATGCAATCTCACGAGCCTATGCGTCGCAGTCTCTTACTTGCTTGCACTCCCTACCCATAGCTGTGTCTTCCCCTCATTAGAACACCGAGATTGCTGGCTTATGGATGCAGCTCGACTTCCACTCCCTTGGAATCTCGGGCCTCGTCGTGTCCCTCGACTGATCTGGTCGCTCCTGGTTCTCTCCTCACCTCTGCTCGAGTCTGGTGTCTTCTCGCCTCTTCTGGTCCCTCTTCCCGAATGAGGCTGACTCCGCTTTTATTAGAGGAGGCCGAGCAAATCTTTCCCTGGCAACCAATGGAAGGATCCCTTGATTCTTCTCCTATACATATCTTGACCCGTTGAATCTCGGTTGTTGACTTGCGATTCTTCAAGATTGCCTCCATGACAGATTGACTGCCATATCCCAGAGGATCTTCCCGGATTTCCCTGGATTGACTTGGTGCCAGCTTAGCCTCATCATCCAGGTTCATCCCCTCTAGGGTCCACGTCCTGATCCCGCACCTAGGATCACGGTCGTCTGATTGCTGCGTCCAACAGTGCTCAAGCCTGGTCAAGGACTTAGCCGAATCCCCACGAGTCGTCAACTCCCTCGCCGCTAAGTTGCTGAGCCTCCCTTAGCGTCTGCCGGGCCTGTTGAGGCATGCGCACTCCTAGAGTGCCCTTGTGAGGTTGTATCAGGTTCCTGAACCTCCTAGAGCCTGGCACCGTGCCTTGCTCGTGGGCATCCTCACTGCCCACCCGCACATTCACCGACTTGTGTATTGTGACACTCCCTTGCCACAATCTGGTCCTTCGGGCACACTACCAAGCTTTTGATCACGACCATCCCCTTCACTAGTGCCTTCGTGCACGCTTGTGTGACCATCTCCATCCTTGCAATTCAATCTCTCAACACCATGCACCTGGTT
The DNA here is from genome assembly GCA_900174645.1 of Sonneratia alba. Classification (NCBI taxonomy): domain Eukaryota; kingdom Viridiplantae; phylum Streptophyta; class Magnoliopsida; order Myrtales; family Lythraceae; genus Sonneratia; species Sonneratia alba. The sequence goes on along the minus strand of FWPY01000064.1, from coordinate 131,829 downwards.
GCCCGCACACCCTTGCATACAGGCTTATGCACTACCACTACCCCACTGAGGTACGGCCTGTGGTACGCATTCTCCGGGGCTAGAGCTCAAGGGTCTAACACTCTACCAGGGGTGATGCCTTGCTTGACCACGAGCTATGCCTCGCTGTACCTTGATCAACCACGGGCTGTACGCTCGTCTCTCATGGGCAGTGCCTGGTATTACCTCGGGGGATGCCTTGCCCAACCAAAAGGCTATGCCTTGCTCTTCCAAGGGTAATGGCATGTTTGACCGGGCGATGCCTTGCCCAACCACGGGCGATGCCTTGCCCAACCACGGGCAATGCCTTGCTTGACCATGGGCTGTGCCACGCTATATGAACAGCGGTGGCTTGGTCGACCATCGGCAATAGCCCCTGGTCGATCACGGGTGATGCGAGATTGACCATGGGCTGTGCACTTGGTCGCTCACAGGGCAGTGCTGAGCTCAACCACGGGTGATGCCTGGTCTGCCAAGGCGAGGGCTTGGTCAACCATGAAGATAGACGTCGGGCAACCTCGGGCTGTGCCCTGCTCTACCATGGGCGTTGGCTTGGTCGACCACAGAGACAACCCTTGGTCAACCACGGGCAAAGCCTTGGTCTGCCACTGGCGATGGCTTGGTTGACCACAGAGACAACCCTCAGATGACCCCAGGCTGTGCCTTGCTCTAGCACGGGCGATGCCCCACTTGATCACTTGCTGTGCCTAGCTCTACCACAGGTGTTGCCTTGCTTGACAATGGGTTGTGCCTCACTATACCATGGGCAATGACTTGCTCGACTGCAAGGCTGTGCCTCGCTCTACCACGGGTGATGCCTTGCTCGACCATGGGCTGTGCCTTGCTCTACCACGGCGCTGGCTTGGACGACCACAGAAACAGCCCTCAGTCACCAGGATCTATGCACTCGGTTGGCCACGAGTTGTCCGCTTGGCCGCTCACAGGCAGTGCCATGCTCTACCATGGGCGATGCCTCACTTGACCACAGGATGTGCCTTGCTCTTCTGCGGGTGAGGGCTCAAACGACCACGGGCTATACGCTAGGTCTCTCACAGGCACTGCCTGGCTCTACCATGGGCTTTGCTTTGCTCTACCACAGGTGATACCTCGCTCGACCACATGCTGTGCCTTGCCCTATCACAAGTGATGGCTTGGTTGACCATGGAGACAGGCCTTGGTTGACCCTGAACTATGCACTTGGTCGCTCATGGGCAGTGCCTTGCTCTACCACAGGTGATGCCTTGCTCGTCCACTGGCTGTGCCTTGCTCTACCACGGGCGGTGCCCTGCTCCACCGCAGGCGATGGCTTGGTCGAACACAGAGACAGCCCTCGGTCGACCGCGGGCTGTTTGCTCAATCGCACAATGGCAGTGCCTTGCTCCACCATGGGCAATGCCTACCTCGACCACGGCGAATAGTCCTTCATCGATCGTGGGCGATGCCTTGACTGACCATTGGCTGTGGACTTGGTGGCTAATGAGCAGTGCCTTGCTCTACCACGGGCATTGCCTCCCTCGACCACTGCAAGAGCCCTTGAACGATCAAGGGTAGACGTGTTGATCAAACCACGGCAACAGCTGTTGACTGGCCATGGGCATTGCCTTTGTCCACCACAGGCAGTGCCTTGGTTGACCATGGGCTGTGCCTTGGACTACAATGGTCAATGCCTTGCTCAACCACAGGCTATGCCTTGCCGCACCACGGGCGATGCCTTGCTCGACCACGGGCTGTGGTTTGCTCTACCACAGGCAATGGCTTGGTCAACCACGGAGACAGCCCTTGGTCAACTACAGGCTGTGCGCTCGTAGCTCACGGGCATTGCCTGGCTCTTCCTTGGGTGATGCCTTGCTTGACCACGTGCTGTGCCTTGCTCTACCGCAGGCGATGCCTTACTTGACCACGGGTTGTGCCAGGCTCTACCAAGGGCAACGGCATGTTTCACCACAGACTGTGGCTCGCCCTACCTTGGGCAATGCCTTGTGCAACCACTGGCTGTGCCTTGCTCCACCACAGGCAATGGCTTGGTTGACAACAAAAACAACCCTCAGTCAACCACAGGCTGTGCACTCAGTCTCTCATGGGCAGTGCCTGGCTCTACCTAGGGCGATGCTTTGCACGACAATGGGATGTGCCTTGCTCTACCACGGGTGATGCCTTGCTTGACCACGGGCTGTGCCTTGCTCTACAAGTGGCAAAGGCATGTTCAACCATGGGTTGTGCCTCGCTCTACCACGGGCGATGCCTTAGTTGACCATGGGCTGTGCCTTGCTCTAGCACGGGCGATGCCTTGCTTGACCACAGCCTGTGCCTTGTTCTACCATGAGCCTCGGCTTGATCAACCACTGGTTGTATGTTTGGTTTCTCTTGGGCAGTCCCAGGTTGTAATTTGGGCGATGCCTTCCTTGTCCACGGGCTGTGCCTTGCTCTACAAGGGCCATGGCATGTTCGACCTCTGGCTGTGCCTTGCCCAACCACGGCGACGCCTTGCTCGTCCTCAGGCATTGCCATGCTCTACCAAGGGTGATGGCTTTGGCCAACCACAAAGACAGCCCTCGATAAGCCATGGAGATAGCCCTCGATCAAACACGGGCTGTGCCTTGCTCTACCATGGGTGATGGGTTGGCCAACCATGGAAACAACCCTCCATTGACCACAGGCTGTGCACTCAGTCACTCATGGGCAGTGCCTTGCTCAACCACTGTTGATGCCTTGGTTGACCATGGGCTGTGCACTCTGTCTCTCATGGGCAATGCCTTGTTCTACCATGGTCGATGCCTTGGTCGACCACGGGCTGTGCACTGTGTCACTCATGGGTAGTGCCTTGCACTACCACAGCCGAATGCCTTGCTCAACCACAGGCTGTGCCTTGCTCAACCACAGGCTGTGCCTTGCTCTACCACAGGTGATGGCTTGATCCACCAAGGGCGATGGCTTGGTCGACCTCGGAAACAGTCCTCAATCAACTTCGGGCTGTGTGCTTAGTCACAGAAGGGCAGTGCCTTGCTCCACCACAGGCGATGCCTTGCTTGACCACAGGTTGTGCCTTGCACTGCTCCGAGTGAGGGCTCAAACGATCACAAGCTATATGCTAGGTCTCTCACATGCACTGCCTGGCTCTACCAAGGGCAATGCCTTGGTTGACCACGGGCTGGGCCTTGCTCTACCATGAGTGATGCCTTGCTTGACCACCCACTGTGCCTTTCTATACCAAGGGCAATACCATGTTCGACCAGGGGCTGCAACTTGCCCAACCAGGGGTGATGCCTTGCTCGACCATGGTCTGTGCCTTGCTCTACCAAGGCCGATGGCTTGGTCAACCAAAGAGACAGCCCTCGGTCAAACACAGAAGATGCCTTGCTCGACCATGGGCTGTGCCTTGCTCTACCAAGGCTGATGGCTTGGTCAACCATGGAGACAACCCTTGGTTCAACCATGGGCAATGCCTTGCTCTGCCACAGGTGATGGCTAAGTCGACCACGGAGACAGGCCTCAGTCGACCGCAGGCTGTGGCTTGGCCTACCATGGGCGATGGCTTGGTTGACCATGGAGACAGCCCTTGGTCAACCACAAGCTGTGTGCTCAGTCGCTCACGGGCAGTGCCTTGCTCTAAAATGGTCGACCACAGCAACAGCCCTTGGTAGATCATGATGGATGCCTTGATAGAGCATGGGCAGTGCACACGATCGCTCACAGGCAGTCCCTTGCTCTACCATGGGTGATGCCTTGGCTGACCACAGGCATTGCCTTGCTCTAGCACAGGCTGTGCCTCACTCTACCACAGGCGATGGCTTGGTCAACCACGGAGACAGCCCTCAGTTGACCATGGGCTATGCACTCGGTAGCTCACGAGCATTGCCAGACTCTACCTCAGCAATGCCTTGCTCGACCATGGGCTGCACCTTGCACTACCATGGGCAATGCCTTGCTCATCGACAGGCTGTGCTAGGCTCTACCAAGGGCAAAGGCATGTTCGACCATGGGCTGTGCATTGCTCTACAACAGGTGATGGCTTGGTCAACCACAGAGACAGCCCTCGGTTGACAATGGGTTGTGCACTCAGTAGCTCACGGGCAGTGCCTGGCTCTACCTTGGGCAATGCCTTCCTTGACCCTGAGCTGTGCCTTACTCTACGATGGGCCATGCCTTGCCCTACCAAGGGCAATGGCATGTTCAGCCATGGGTTGTGCCTCACTCTGCCATGGGCAATGCCTTAGTCGACCACTTGCTGTGCCCTGCTCTAGCTCAGGCAATGCCTTGCTTGTCCACGGCCAGTGCCTTGCTCTACCCAAGGCCATGGCTTGGTCGACCACCAGCTACGCCTAGCTGTACCTCAGTCGACCATGGACTGTGCCTTGCTCTACCATAGGCGATCACTTGGTCTACCATGAAGACAACCCTTGGTTGATCACAGGCTGTACCTTGCTCTATCCACGATCGATGGCTTGGTCGTCATGGAAACAACCCTCCGTCGACCATGGGCTGCGCGCTCGGTCACTCACTGGCAGTGCTTTGCTCCACCATGGTTGATGCCTTGATTGACCATGGGCTGCGCACTCTGTCACTCAAAAGCAGTGCCATGCTCTACCATGGGCGATGCCTTGCTCGATGATGGTGACAGTGATTGTTCGATCCTTGGGTGACACCTTGATTGGCCACAGAGACAACACTTGTCTGACAATGGGCTGTGCCTTGCTCTACCATGGGCGATGCCCTGCTCGACCACATTCTGTGCCTGTCTCTACCATGAGCATTGCCTTGCTTGACAATGGGCTGTGCCTCACTGTACCATGGCAATGGCTTGGGCAACCACAGGGTGTGCCTCACTCTACCTCGGGCGGTGCCTTGCTCAACCACGGGCTATGTGTTGCTCAACCACGGCCGATGGCTTGGTTGACCTCGGAGACAACCCTCGGTCAAGCAGTAGCTTTGCACTCGGTCACTCATGGGCCGTGCCTTGCTCCACCAGGTGTGATGCCTTGCTCGACCACCGGCTGTGCCTAGCTCTACCACAGGTGATGCCTTGCTTGATCATGAGCTGTGCCTTGCTCTACCATGGGCAATGGCTTGATCAGCCAAAGGTTGTGCCTCACTGTATGACGGGTGATGGCTTGCTCGACCACGGCCTTTGCCTTGCTCTACCATGGGTGTTGCCTTGCTCGACCATGGGCTGTGCCTCACTCTACCATGGGTGTTGCCTGCTTGACCACGGGCTGTGGCTTGCTCTACCACGGGCGTTACCTTGGTTGACCATGAAGACAGCCCTCGGCCGGCCATGGGTTGTGCACTCGGTCAGTCACAGGCAGTGCCTTGTTCTACCACTGGCGATGGCTTGCTTGACCATGGGCTGTGCCTTGCTCTTCCGCTGATGATGGCTAGACAACCTTGGGCTGTACACTCCGTCTCTCACAGGCAGTGCCTAGCTCTACCTAGGGCGATGCCTTGCTCAACCTCCCACTGTGCCTTTCTGTAGCAAGGGCAATAGCATGTTTGACCATGGGCTCTGCCTCGCTCTACCACGGGCGATGCCTTGCTGGATGATGGCAACAGCGCTTGTTCGATCATTGGGCGAATCTTGCTTGATCACGCTCTGTGCCTGGCTCTATCATGAGCATTGCCTCGCCCGACCATGGGCTATGCGTCGCTCAACCATGGGCGATGGCTTCATTGACCTCAGAGACAACCTTCGGTCGACCAGGATCTGTGCACTTGGTCAGCCACAAGTTGTCCGCTCTGTCACTCACAGGCAGTGCCATGCTCTACCAGGGGTGATGCCTTGCTTGACCACAGGCTTTGCCTTGCTCTTCCACAGGTGATGGCTCAAATGACCAGGGCTATACATATGGTCTCTCACAGGCAGTGCCTGGCTCTACCTATGGCGATGCCTTGCTCGACCATGGGCTAGGCCTTGCTCTATCATGAGTGATGCCTTGCTTGACCACCCACTATGCCTTTCTATACCAAGGGCAATACCATGTTCAACCATGGGCTGCGCCTTGCCCAACCACCGGCTGTGCCTTGCTCTACAAAGGGAGATGGCTTTGTCGACCATGGAGACAGCCCTCGGTTCAACCACAGGCAATGCCTTGCTCTGCCATGGGCAATGGCTAGGTCAACCATGGAGACAACCATTGGTCGAACACGGGCTGTGGCTTGCTCTACCGCAGGCGATGGCTTGGTCGACCATGGAGACAGACCTCAGTCAATCATGGGCTGTGCGCTCGGTCGCTCATGGGCTGTGCCTTGCTATAAAATGGTCGTCCACAGCAACAGCCCATGGTAGATCTCGATCGATGCCTTGATCAACCATGGGCAGTGCACATGGCAGTCCCTTGCTCTACCATGGGCGATGCCTTGGTCGACCATAGGCAGTGCCTTGCTCTACCATGGGCTGTGCCTTGCTCCACCACGGACGATGGCTTGGTCGACCACGGAGACAGCCCTCGGTTGACCATGGGCTTTGCGCTTGGTACCTCAAGGGCAGTGTTTGGCTCTACCTTGGGCGATGCCTTGCTCCACCACGGGCTGTGCCTTGCTCTACCATGGGCGATGCCTTGCTCATCCATGGGCTATGCCAGGCTCTACCAAGGGCAAAGGCATGTTCAAGCATGGGTTGTGCATCGCTCTACAATGGGCGATGGCTTGGTCAACCACAGAGACAGCCCTTGGTCGACAACAGGCTGTGTGCTCAGAAGCTCACAGGCAGTGCCTGGCTCAACCTTGGGCAATGCCTTGCTCGACCCCAAGCTGTGCCTTACTCTCTGATGGGCCAATGCCTTACCCTACCAGGGGCAATGGCATGCTCGACCATGGGCTGTGCCTTACTCTATCACGGGCGATGCCTCACTCAACCACATGCTGTGCCTTGCTCTAGCACTGGCGAATACCCTGCTTATCCCTGGGCAGTGCCTTGTTCTACCCCTCGCCATGGCTTAGTCGATCACCGGCTATGCCTCGCTGTACCTCGGTTGACCACGGGCTGTGCTTTGCTCTTCCACAGGTGATGGCACAAATGACCATGGTCTATATGCTTGGTCTCTCATGGGCCGTGCCTGGCTCTACCTAGGGAGATGCCTTGCTCGACCACAGGTGGGGCCTCGCTCTACCATGAGGGATGCCTTGCTCGACCATCCACTGTGCCTTTCTATACCAAGGGCAATACCATGTTTGACCACACGCAGCGCCTTGCCCAACCAGGGGCGATGCCTTGCTTGACTACGGGCTGTGCCTTTCTCTACCAAGGCTGATGGCCTGGTCAGCCATGGAGACAGCCCTTGGTTGACCACGGGCAATGTCTTGCCCAACCATGGGCTGTGCCATGCCCAACCACGGGTGATGCCTTGCTCAACCACGGGCTATGCCTTGCTCTACCAAGACCAATGGCTTGGTCGACCACAGAGACAGCCCTCGGTTCAACCATGGGCAATGCCTTGCTCTGCCATGGGCATTGGCTAGGTTGACCACAGAGACAGCCCTTGGTCAACCATGGGCAGTGGCTTGCTCTACCGCAGGTGATGGCTTGGTCACCATGGAGACAGCCCTCGGTCGAACCACAGGCTGTGTGCTCAGTCACTCACAAGCAGTGCCTTGCTCTACCATGGCCAACCACAGCCAACAGCCCTTGGTAGATCACGGTCAATGCCTTGATCAATCTGGGTGGTGCACATGATTGCTGACAGGCAGTCCCTTGCTCTACCATGGGCGATGCCTGGGTTGACCACAGGCTGTGCCTTGCTCTGCCATAGGCTGTACCTCGCTCTACCATGGGCGATGGCTTGGTTGACCATGGAGATAGCCCTAGGTTTACCATGGGCATGCTTTTTGGTAGCTCACAAGATGTGCTTGGCTCAACCTCAGGCGAATCCTTGCTTAACCACGAGCTGTGGCTTGCTCTACCAGGTGCGGTGCCTTGCTTGTCCATGTGCTGTGCCAGGCTCTACCAAGGGCAAAGCATGTTCGACCACAGGCTGTGCATCACTCTACAATGGGTGATGGCTTGGTCGACCACAGATACAGCCCTCGGTCAACAATGGGCTGTGCTCTCAGTAGCTCATGGGTAGTGCCTAGCTTAACCTTGGGCAATACCTTCCTCAACCCTGAGCTGTGGCTTACTCTACAACAGGCCATGCCTTGCCCTACCAAGGGCAATGGCATGTTCGACCATGGGTTGTTCCTCACTCTAACACGAGTGATGCCTTGCTCGACCAATTGCTGTGCCTTGCTCTAGCACAGGTGATGCCTTGCTTGTCCACGGCCAGTCCCTTGCTCTACCCCAGGCCATGGCTTGGTCAACCACCAGCCATGCCTCGCTGTACCTTGGTCGACGACAGGCTGTACACTCAGTCTCTCAAGTGCAATGCCTGACAGTACCTTGGGTGATGCCTTGCTCAACCACGGGCTGTGCCTTGCTCTTCCAAGGACAATGGCATGTTTGACCATGGGCTATGCCTTGCCCAACCATGGGCGATGCCTTGCTCGAGCACAGGCTGTGCCATGCTATACCAAGAGCGGTGGCTTGGTCGACCACAGAGACAGAACTTAGATGACCACAGGCTGTGCCTCCCTCTACCAAGGGCGTTGGCTTGGTCGACCACAGAGACAGCCCTCAATTGACCATGGTCTGTACCTTGCTCTACCATGGGCAATGGCTTGGTCCACCATGGAGACAGCCCTCTGTTGATCACGAGCTGCGTGCTCGGTCACTTACTGGCAATGCCTTGCTCCACCATGGTCACCATGGCAACAGCCCTTGGTCGATCATGGCGATGCCTTGATCGACCACAGGCTGTGTACTCAATTGCTCACGGTCTAGGCCATACCCTACCATGAGTGATGCCTTGATCAGCCACGGCGACAGTGCTTGGTCTACCATGGGCAGTGCCTTGCTTTACCATGGGCAATGCCCCACTCGACCACTCACTATGCCTGGCTCTAAGACGGTCATTGCATTGCATGACAATGGGCTGTGCCTCACTGTACCACAGGTAGTGCCTTGCTCGACCACTAGCTGTGCCATGCTCTGCCATGGGCGACACCTTTTTCGACCATGGGTGGTGCCTTGCTCATCCACAGTTGATGCCTTGCTCGACCACGGGCTGTGCCTACCTGTAACACTGGCAAGGGCATGTTCAACAATGGGATGTGCATCACCCTACCACGGGTGATACCTTGCTTGAGAAGGGCTATGCCTTGCTCTACCACAGGCGATGGATTGATCAACCACAGAGACAGCCCTCATTTGACCACGGGCTATGCGTTGCTTGACCATGGACTATGCCTTGCTCTCCCACTGCCAATGGCTTGGTTGACCATGGAGACAGCCCTCGGTTGACCATGGCAATAGCTCCTGGTTGACCACAGGCAGTACCTTGGTTGACCATCCGGACAGCCCTTGGTCAACCGCAGGCTGTGTGCTCACTCACCTGTGGGCATTGCCTTTCTCTACAAGAGTCGTTGCCTTGCTCGACCACGGCGAATAGCCCTTGGTCAATCATGGGGCAATGCCTTGATCGACCAAGGCAACAGCTCTTGGTCAACCATGGGTTGTGCCTCGCTGTAACACGAGCGATGGCTTGCTCGAACACTGGCAATGCCTTACTCTATCACTGGCGATGGCTTGGTCAACAGCAAGCTGCGCTTCGCTCTACCACAGGTGATGCCTTGCTCAACCATGGGCTGTGCTAGGCTCTACCATGGGCAATGGCTTGTTTGACCATGGGCGGTGCCTCGCTCTACCATAGGCAATGGCTTGTTCAACAACAGAGACAGCCCTCAGTTGACCATAGGCAGTGTGCTTAGTCACTAATGGGTGATGCCTTGCTCCACCACCGGCTGTGCCATGCTCTACCATGGGCAATGGCTTGGCTGACCAAGGAGACAGCCCTTGGTTGACCATGAGCCTTGCCTTGCTCAACCATGAGTGGTGCCTTGCTCAACCATGAGTGGTGCCTTGCCCTACCCTAGGTGATGCCTTGCTCAACCACGGGCTGTGCCTTTCTCTACCATGGGTGATGGCTTGGTCAACACAGAGACTGCCTGTTAGTATTAGTGCCCTAAGTAATCGCATATGATGTAATTGGAGCTATTTTACATTCATAAAATATAATTGAGGCCTTTTATTGATCATGTGTTGCATATTTGGATGAAAACCCATAAATTAGGATAATGGTTTTAGGGTCATGATGAGATCATACCAGTGAGACCTAAGATCTTAAAAGTCCTAATCTAAAATTGTTCCTAGTTGTAGGATCACAGTCGAGGATCGGTGATCGATGAAACTAGAATACTCGTTATATGCTCTATGGTAGAGGGTAATTGATCTCACTGTTACTTGTGAAGAGTCACTAATATAAGAGTGTAGGTGCTTGTTGTAGAACAAGTTCACTGAATTGACTCACTTGAGGAAAAGCTAATGGATACTCATGTAAATGTCAATAGGTAATTCCTCTAGTCATAGTAGGTGTAAGTAGTCCTCAGACCTGAGATTACCATAGCACCTTATAACTATTAAATTGAGGTTTTGGTTTATCCCTTAATGTGACTTTTACAGACATGTGTAGGGTATTCTGGACCCAAAGAGACTCTTATGGAGGTGGTGAGTAATCAACAAAGAGTCGGTTACTCTTCACGAGAGGGGAGAATGTCTTATGCATTCTACTTAGTATTGACTTGGGAAATCTCTGGCCAAAGTAGGATGAAAATCGGAAAGGAGTTTCCAGTATTTTTCATGATTGAGTCTAATACTTGAGAATAGTAGTGCATATGAATAAATATTGGGATTTGACATTACATCCATATCCTAACTTATTCGAGACATTGTATAACCAAAGGATTTAATTACATAGGAACTAATCACCAAAGGGTGTTCAATCTTTTGATTGATCCTCACCATTCGGGTAGTCGTGATACGTTGTTAGACGTCAATCTTGATTTGTGGGTTTAAATGATTAAGGGTTAATTGGCTAATCTTAATAAAGGGTTAAATGAGATTGAACCCACTGCCAACTTGGTGTGGAGCCCAATGGGTCACACACAATATAGGTAATTTCTTGTAACGAAATTTAAATATGTTAAATTTCAAATTGGGTTTTAGAATTTCGCTAGCACGAATTGAGCCCATAATGGTCACATGTCTTATTGGATAAGAATATTATGCGATTAAATATTCGATTAGATTTTTAGAAATCTTATTGATAAATATTCTCTTGGTAATATCTGGAAAATTTTTGAAATCATGGAAGATTGACTAAAGATTTATTTTATGTGATTTGATTTACTAAAATAAATAAAACCAACTCCCTTCGGCCAAGGGTGATCCACGATGTGATTGTCCAAGGGATGAAAGAGAAGAAAAAAGTCAATCAACCCTCCTTTTGTGACCGCCGAGAGAAAGAAGGGAGAAATACACATTCGTGTGGTGACTGTTTGTGAGAATTGTTCTCAATCTCTACAAGGAAACCTAGTGTGGATATCGAGGATCAACTCCAAAAGGTTTGCGATTGGTGGATCCAGGTTTGTTCAAACATGACATCAACATCTGGATTCAAACATAAAAACCGAACACAGTTTTTGTTAGGTATATATTCTAAACCTGTTCTAATTAGAATTATGAATTACTTCAAAGGGATCATTGGATTTGGGAATAAATTTTTGAAATTTACGTTTCCGCTGCGTTATCGATCCCTAGCAGTGGTATTAGAGCCATCTTTGATTATAATTCTGAATTCCGGTGTTATTCTCATTGCAATGTCGAATCGTTTGATCGTCTGATTAATATTGTGATATAATGTTAGGGTTTCAATCTTATAATATGCAAGTGTTGCATAATGGTATATATAAGATACATACATATGTTTTTAAATTTGATTAAAAATATCTTTTTTCTCTCTCCGGTATCACCTGTGATGATGCGAAACAAAAGGAATAGTTCCTTATTGATTGATCCATCAACTGTTGGTCACAATATTTTTCCGGATGAGATTGCGTTATTGATAACATCGTTTAAATTTCCTGATGCTTATGTGATATGCATGAAGGGGTGGTTATGGACTAGTTCATGTGATGAATGTATGTCTATTTTATTTTATTTTGGTTAAATAGGGCCTGCGTACCCTTGCCTTACCTAAAATTTTCTCCAGGGTTGTATTTCTTCTCTCTCGCCCAATGTACCTCCCCCCAACTGCTGATTGGGGTTCTTGGCAACATTATGTAATGTAGAATAGTTATATATTAGCATTAGGCTTAGGGAGAATTATTGTGATCGAAGGAGATCTGTACATTGAAATTGCCTAATCGAGTCCATGGAGATGAAGACTTGACGGTGCTACACCCTTCCCGAAGTAGACCCATGTTGATGGGCTTTAGATATATTAGGATGATTTTAGTGACACCCTATGGCTCAGGTGATTCACATTTAGGAATGTCCATAATCATCATTATTATTTTTATATGCTTTTATTATGTTATATGATGTTATAATAATTGCATAAAGACCCTTCGAAAAATATTAAGTAGAAATGGCTACGGTATTAAGAATGCCAATCATGCCTTCCATCATTATGAGATGCAGAGTGTGTTAGTTTGTGTGGCGGGTTTGTTGTGCACACACAAGGCCCATTTTGCACGATTTGGCACGATGCTACCTCATTAAATATATGCAATATATATTGTACTACATACTTAAATGTTACTGCCTTGTTGAGCTACACTCAAGGGTTGTTTCTTTTTTGTGTGAGTATACGAATGATGGGTTTAACTTAAATAGGGTTTTATAGTTTGTTGTGTACACACAAGGCTGTATTAACCTTAGAGGCAAAAATAAATGGAAGTTACATAAGATGTAATTGGTAAGAGTTATCTACTCGTGGACTTATTCAAGATCTGTCGTGTAACATGCGAGGTCTTGGTAGGATAAATGGGATTCCATTATTTCCACTAGGAGACCTTCCAATGGGGCCTCCCATTTTCCATTAGGAGGGCAATGGAACTCGCCAAATTTAGTGGGAGACATGATTCAATCAAAAGACCTCGATTATCATCCATCATATTTTATGAATATCTGCTCAAGCATGTTGTTCTTTAATTGTAGATTCATCTGCTATCATGTCTCTATCGTTACGTAGCATACTCGATGCTAACAAGCTCACTAGACCGAAACTACGTGGACTGGTTGAGAAACTTGAGGATCGTCCTCCTATAGGAGAAAGTCTCCTACATTCTTAATTCTCCTAATCCTGCACCGGTGGCAGAAAGTGCTACCAAGGAAGAGAAGGCTGCTTATCAAAAGTGGCAAGATGATAGCACTCTTGTACAGTGTATCATGCTAGCATCCATGAGCTATGAGCTCCAAAGACAACATGAGCAAATGGATGCTAAGTCTATTCTTCTACATCTCAAGGAGTTGTATGGTAAAGAGAGTAGGACTGCTAGATATGAGATATCTAAGCAACTCTTCCAGGCTAGGATGGTAGAAGGCACTTCTATAGAGGTGCACATCCTAAAACTAATCAAGTTGATTGAGCAGTTGGGGAATCTGGGCTTTACTATGGATGGAGAATTGAGTCAAGACTTAGTTCTCCAATCTCTACCAAGTGCTTATTCACAGTTTATAGTAAACTTCCACATGAACAAGCTGGATGTCTCATTACCCAAGCTCCTTAATATGCTGAAGACTGCAAAAACCCACCTTGTGAAGGATAAGGGTCAGGTCCTGTCAATGGGAGGCACCTCCAATAAGAAGGTGAAGAAGACCCCTAAAAAGGGAAAATCTTCTTACAATGCTGTGAAACCTAAAGGAAATATCAAGAAGAAAGGAAAAGAGAAAGTCTCTAAGAAAGGCACCTGCTTCCATTGTGGGAAGGATGGTCATTGGAAAAGGAACTACAAGTTATATCTTGCAAAAGTGAAGCAAAAGAAGGCATTTGAAGCCAATTCTTCAGGTGCATTTGTTATTGAGGTTAATATGTCATTAACTAATTCTACTTCATGGGTATTGGATACTGGATGTGGTTCTCATATTTGCAATATTTTGTAGGGACTGAGAAGAAGTAGAAAGCTGAACAAAGGGGAGTATGACTTACGAGTTGGAAATGGTGCAAGAGTTGCAGCTTTAGTAGTAGGAACCTTTTGTTTGCATCTATCTTCGGGCAAAACTATTGAGCTTAATAATTGTTATTATGTTCCAGTTTTGATTAGAAATATTATTTCTGTTCCTTTGTTGCTTGAACAAGGTTATGAAATAAATTTAAGGGGCAATGGTTGCTCTATATCTCATTCGGGAGAATTATACGGAACTGGAAAGGTCATCAATGGCTTAATAGTTTTAGAAGTTAATGACAATATACTTCATGTTGAACAAGTTAAGAAAAGGAAAAGGGATGATTTGAACTTCACATATCTCTGGCATTTAAGACTTGGTCATGTTAACGAGAATAGGATTAATAAGTTGTATAAGAATGGGTATTTTGACCCATACGATTATGAATCACTACCAACTTGTCAATCCTATCTCAAAGGAAAAATGACTAAGGCTCCATTTACTAGACATGGAGAAAAATGGACCAATGACAACTCAAGCTAGAGGAGGATATTCCTACTTTATAACATTCACAGATGATATGTCTAGGTTTGGATATGTGTATTTAATGAAATACAAATCCGAGGCCTTTGACAGATTCAAGGAATATTGAGCTAAAGTTGAGAAACAAACTGGAAAGTGTATTAAGGCCATTCGATCAGATCGAGGTGGCGAATACCTAACTAGGGAAGTTTCTAGATTATCTCAAAGGGAATGGAATAGTGTCTGAATGGACTCCTCCTGGGACACCTCAACACAATGGAATAGCTTAGAGGAGAAATGCACCCTATTAGATATGATGCGATCCGTGTTGTGCTTCACTGATCTCCCCATATCTTTTTGGGGATATTCTCTTGAAACCGCCATCTACCTTTTAAATGAAGTTCCCACTAAGTCTGTATCTAGCACTCCATATGAGATATGGAAGGGTAAGAAACTGAGTCTTAAGCATTTAAAGAATTGGGGTTGCCCGGCATATGTGAAAATACAAGATTCAAACAAACTTTGTGCAAGATCAGAAAAATGTAGATTTGTGGGATACCCTAAAGAAAGTTTGGGGTACTACTTTCACTCTAGCACTGAACAAAGGGTATTTGTCAGCAAACATGCCACTTTCTTGGAGAAAGAGTTTATCCAAGATAGTGTGAGTGGAAGAAATGTAGAACTTAATGAAGTTCTTAACCCACAGCCAACCTTGCATCAATTGATGGAACAGGTTAATATAAAATCAGTTAACTCACCAAGACCACCTCTATCTCCTTGGAGAACTATCAAAGTGCGTAAAGCACTTCAAAAACTAAATCTGGCCTTTGAGAATGATCAAGATTCAAGTGTTATGGATGTCGATGATCCACAAAATTATGAAGAAGCTGTCAAAAGTGTTGACAACGAAAAATGGCAAATTGCCATGAAATCCGAGATGGAATCTATGTACTCCAACAAAGTATGGACTTTGATGGATGCACCGGAGGGAATAACTCTCATTGGGTGCAAATGGGTCTTTAAAAGAAAGGTCGGAGCATATGGCAATGTTGAAACATACAAAGCCAGATTGGTTGCAAAAGGTTTCAAACAAAAACATGGTATTGATTATGATGAGACCTTTTCACCAGTAGCAATGCTCAAGTCCATCAGGATTTTACTTGCTATAGCTGCATACTATGACTATGAGATATGGCAAATGGACGTCAAAACCACTTTCCTTAATGGAAATCTTGAGGAAGATGTCTATATGACACAGCCAAAGGGATTTGTCTCTTCTATTGCACCAAACAAAGTATGCAAGCTACAAAAATGCATTTATGGGTTAAAGCAAGCTTCGAGGAGCTGGAACATCCATTTTGATGAGATAGTCAAAAGGTTTAACTTCATAAAAGATGAGGATGAACCTTGTGTTTACAAAAAGGTTAGTGGGAGTGCTATCGTTTTTTTCTTGTGCTATATGTAGATGACATATTGCTTATCGGGAATGACGTGCCAATGTTACAGTCAGTCAAGGTTTGGCTCTCTAAGAACTTCTCCATGAAGGATTTGGGAGAAGCATCCTATATATTGGGAATAAAGATCTATAGAGATAGATCTAAAAGGTTGCTTGGTTTATCCCAATCTAGGTATGTTGATACTGTGTTAAAGAGGTTTAACATGCAAGGCAGTAAGCATGGATACTTGCCTATGAGTCATGGCATTTGTCTTTCCAAGAAGGTGTCACCAAAAACATCTGAGGAGACATAGAGAATGAATGGGATTCCTTATGCTTCTACTGTAGGGTCCATCATGTATGCCATGCTTTGTACCAGGCCTAATGTGGCTTATGCTTTAGGAGTTACAAGCAGATTTCATGCCGATCCAGGAGAAGAACATTGGAAAGCAGTAAAGAACATTCTCAAGTACTTAAGAAGGACTAGAGATGTTTTTCTAGTGTATGGTGGATTAGATTTGGAACTAGAGGGATATATAGACTCCAATTTTCAAACAGATTTGGATGACAGTAAATTTGTATCAAGGTATGTGTTCACCCTGAAACGGTGGGTTGTAAGTTGGAAGAGTTCTAAAAGCCCATGTAGCTGATTCAATGACTGAAGCAGAATACATTGCTGCAAGTGAAGCCACAAAGGAAGGAGTGTGGATAAAGAAGTTTATCATGAGCAATGGCTTGGTTGATCAAGGGCTGTGCATCGCTCTACCATGGGCGATGCCTTGTTCCACCACAGGCTGTGCCTTGCTCTACCATGGGCGATGCCTTGCTCAACCATGGGCTTTGCCCTGCTCTACTATGGGCATTGGCTTGGTCGACCACGTGCTGTGCCATGCTCTACCATGGGTGATGCCTTGCTTGCTCAGGGGCAGTGCCTTGCTCTACCACGGCCAATGGCCTGGTCAACAAAGAGCTGTGCATTGCTCTGCCACAGGCGATGGTTTGTTCGACCTCAGAGGCAGCCCTTGGTTGACCATGGGTTGTGCACTCGGTCACCCATGGGCAACACCTTGCTCTAGCACAGGCGATGCCTTGCTTGACCATGGCAACAGCCCTTGGTTGAAGGTAGGTGATGCCTTGTCAACCACAGGTTGGGCAGTGGCTTGCTCTACCACAGGCAATGCCTTGGTCAACCATGGCAACAGCCCATGGTTGACCACGGGCAGTGCCTTCCTGTACCACGGGCGATGCCTTTGTCGACCACGAGCTGTGCCTTGCTCTACTGTAGGCCATGGCTTGGTTGACCATGGGCTGTGCCTCACTCTACCAAGAGTGATGCCTTCGACCACAGGCAATGCCTGGTTCTACAACAGGCAATGCCATGCTCGACCATGGGTTGTGCCTTGCACTACTAGAGGTGAGGGCTTGGTTGACCATGGGATGTGCCTAGCCCTACCATGGGCGATGGCTTGCTCCACCATGGATTGTGCCTTTCTCTACCATGAGAGATGGCTGGGTCAACCACAGAGACAGCCCTTGGTCAACCATGGGTTGTGCACTCGGTTGCTGACAGGCAGTGCCTAGCTCTACCACGAGCTATGGCTTGCTCAAACATGGGTTGTGCCTCACTCTACCATGAGCGATGCCTTGCTCGTCCACGGACAGTGCCTTGCTTTACCACAGGGCATTGGCTTGGTTGGCCACGTAGATAGTTGTCGGTCAACCATGGGCTGCGCCTCACTCTACCATGAGTGATGCCTTGCTTGACCATGGGCTGTGCCTTGTTCTACTCCAGGCAATGGCATGGTCGACCACGGAGACAGCCCTCAGTTGACCATGGGCTGTGCCTCACTCTACCACAGGCAATGCCTTGCTCAACCATGGAGACAGTCGTCAGTCAACCATGGGCTGCACCTCACTTGACCACAGGCTGTGTGTACCTCTACCAAGGGCAATGGCATGTTCGATCCCGGGCTGTGCCTCGGCCTACTAGGGGCGATGCCTTGCTTGACCACAGGCTGTGCCTTGATCTAGCATGGGCGATGCCTTGCCTGACCACGGCTAGTGCCTTGCTCTACCATGGGCCATGACTTGGTTGACCACAGGCTATGCCTCGCTCTACCTCAGTCCACCACAGGCTGTATGCTCAGTCTCTGACATGTAGTACCTGGTAGTACCTCTATCAATGCCTTACTCAAACACAGGCTGTGCCTTGCTCTACTAAGGGTGATGCCTTGCTCGAACATACTGTGTGTTGCTCTACCAAGGGCAATGCCATGTTTGACCACAGGCTGCAAACCACGGGCTGTGCCACACTATAGCAAGGCCGATGGCTTGGTCGACCACAGAGACAGCCCACAGTTGACCACAGGCAATGCCTTGCTCTGCCACAGCCGATGGGTTGGTCAACCATGGAGACAGCCCTCGGAAGACCATGGGCTGCGCCTAGCTCTACCACAGCCAATCACTTGGTCGACCACAGGCTATGTGTCGCTCAACCAGGAGCAATGCACTTGGTCACTCACAGACCATGCCTTGCTCTACCACATGTGATGCCTGGCTCTAACACGGGTGATGCCTTGCTCAGTCACGGCTGTGCCTTGCACTACCACAGGCAATGGCTTCATCGACCAAAGGTTGTGCCTCACTGTATCACTGGCGATGGCTTGCCCGACCATGCCTTGTGCCTTCCTCTACCAGGGGAGTTGTCTTGCTGGACATGGGCTGTGCCTTACTATACCATGGGCAATGGCTTGCTCGACCACAGGCGATGCCTTCTTGACCATGGGCTGTGCCTTGCTCTACCATGGGCGTTGGCTTGGTCAAGCACGGAGACAGCTCTCGGTCGGCCACAGGCTGTGCACTTGGTCGATCACAAGCAGTGCCCTCGGTTGTTCACAGGCAGTGCCTTGCTCTACCACGGGTGATGCCTTGCTCGACCATGGCCTATAACTTGCTCTTCCGTGGGTGATGGCTCAAATGACCATGGGCTGTATGCTCAGTCTCTCACTGGCAGTGACTAGCTCTACCTTGGGTGATGCCTTGCTCAACCATGGGCTGGGCCTTGCTCTACCATGGGCAATGCCTTGCTTGACCAACTGCAGTGCCTTTCTATACCAAGGGCAATGGCATGTTTGACCATGGGCTGTGCCTCGCTCTACCACGGGTGATGCCTTGCTTGACCACGAGCTATGCCTCGCTGTACCTTGATCAACCACAGGCTGTACGCTCAGTCTCTCATGGGCAGTGCCTGGTATTACCTCAGGCGATGCCTTGCTCGACCACAGGCGATGCCTTGCTCGACCATAGGCTATGCCTTGCTCTTCCAAGGGCAATGGCATGTTTGACCATGGGCTATGCCTTGCCCAACCATGGACGATGCCTTGCTTGACCATGGGCTGTGCCACACTATACCAACAGTGGTGGATTGGTTGACCATGGTAATAGCCCCTGGTCAATCATGGGCAATGCTGAGATCGACCATGGGCTGTGCACTCAGTCGCTCATGGCAGTGCCGAGCTCAACCATGGGCGATGCCTTGCTCCACCACGACAACAGCCCTTGGTCGATCATGGGTCGATGCGTTGATCGACCATGGCGACAGCTCTTGGTCAACCACAGGCAGTGCCTTGGTTGAACAAGGGCAATGAGTTAGTTGACCACAGGCTATGCGTCATGCTACCATGGGTGATGCCTTGCTCGACCACGGGCTGTGCCTTGCTCATCCAAGGGCAATGGCATGTTTGAACATGGGTGATGCCTTGCTCAATCATGGGCTGTGCCATGCTATGCCAAGAGCGGTGGCTTGGTCAACCACAAAGACAGCCCTCGGTCCACCATGGGCAATGCCTTGGTCTGCCATGGGCGAAGACTTGGTCAACCATGAAGATAGACATCGGGCTACCACGGGCTGTGCCCAGCTCTACGATGGGTGTTGGCTTGGTCGACCATGGAGATAGCCCTAGGTCACTCATGGGCAGTGCCTTGCTCTGCCATAGTCAACCACGGCGAATAGCCCTTGGTCAATCATGGTCGATGCCTTGATCGACCATGGGCTGTGCACTCAGTCGCTAATGGGTAGTGCCATGCTCTACCATGGGTGACACCTTGATCATCTGTGGTGACAGCAAGGGGTCAACCACAGGCAGTGCCTAGCTCTACCTCAGGCGATACCCCGCATGACCATGGGCAATGCCTTGCTCTTCCAAGGGCAAGGGCTTGTTTGACCACAGGCTATGCCTTGCCCAACCATGGGTGATGCCTTGCTCGACCACAGGTTGTGCCATGCTTGACCAAGAGCAGTGGCTTGGTCAACCACAGAGACAACCCTTGGTCAACCACGGGCAATGCCTTGGTCTGCCACTGGTGATGGCTTGGTTGACCACAGAGACAACCCTCAGACGACCCCAGGCAGTGACTTGCTCTAGCACGGGCGATGCCCCACTCAATCACGTGCTGTGCCTAGCTCTACCACAGGTGTTACCTTGCTTGACAATGGGTTGTGCCCCAAAATACCATGGACAATGGCTTGCTCGACTGCGGGCTGTGCTTTGCTCTACCATGGGTGATGGCTTGCTCGACTGCGGGCTGTGCCTTGCTCTACCATGGGCAATGGCTTGGATGACCACAGAAATAGCCCTCGGTCGACCAGGATCTCTGCACTCGGTCGGCCATGGGTTGTCCGCTCAGCCGCTCACAGGCAGTGCCTTGCTCTACCATGGGTGATGCCTTGCTTGACCACAGGCAGTGCATTGCTCTAGCATGGGCTGTGCCTCTCTCTACCACAGGCGATGGCTTGGTCGACCATGGAGACAGCCCTCGGTTGACCATGGGCTATGCACTCAGTAGATCATGAGCATTGCTAGGCTCTACCTCGGTGATGCCTTGCTCAACCACGGGCTGTGCCTTGCTCTACCACGGGCGATGCCTTGCTCATCGACAGGCTGTGCTAGGCTCTACCAAGGGCAAAGGCATGTTTGACCATGGGCTGTGCATTGCTCTACAACAGGTGATGGCTTGGTCAACCATAGAGACAGCCCTTGGTTGACAACGGGTTGTGCACTTGGTAGCTCACAGGCGGTGCCTGGCTCTACCTTGGGCAATGCCTTCCTCGACCCTGAGCTGTGCCTTACTCTACGATGGGCCATGCCTTGCCCTACCAAGGGCAATGGCATGTTTGACCACGGGTTCTGCCTCACTCTGCCATGGGCGATGCCTCAGTCGACCACTTGCTGTGCCCTGCTGTAGCTCAGGCAATGCCTTGCTTGTCCATGGCCAGTGCCTTGCTCTACCCTGGGCCATGGCTTGGTCAACCACCAGTTACGCCTAGCTGTACCTCAGTCGACCACGGGCTGTGCCTTGCTCTGCCATAGGTGATCACTTGGTTGACCATGAAGACAACCCTCGGTCGACCACGGGCTGTACCTTGCTCCACCACGATCGATGGCTTGGTCATCATGGAAACAACCCTCCATCGACCATGGGCTGTGCGCTTAGTCACTCACTGGCAGTGCTTTGCTCCACCATGGTCGATGGCTTGATTGACCATGGGCTGTGCACTCTGTCACTTAAAAGCAGTGCCATGCTCTACCATGGGCAATGCCTTGCTCGATGATGGGCACAGTGATTGTTCGATCATTGGGTGACACATTGATTGGCCACAGCAACAACACTTGTTTGACAATGGGCTGTGCCTTGCTCTACCATGGGCGATGCCCTGCTCGACCACATTCTGTGCCTGGCCCTACCACGAGCATTGCCTTGCTCAACAATGGGCTGTGCCTCACTGTACCATGGCAATGGCTTGGGCAACCACAGGGTGTGCCTTGCTCTACCTCAGGTGATGCATTGCTCGACCACGAGCTATGTGTTGCTCAACCACAGGCGATGGCTTGGTTGACCTCGGAGACAACCCTTGGTCAAGCAGTAGCTTTGCACTCGGTCACTCATGGGCCGTGCCTTGCTCTACCACGTGTGATGCCTTGCTTGACCACAGGCTGTGCCTAGCTCTACCACAGGTGATGCCTTGCTTGATCACGAGCTGTGCCTTGCTCTACCATGGGCAATGGCTTGATCGGCCAAAGGTTGTGCCTCACTGTATGATGGGCGATGTCTTTGCTCGACCACGCCTGTGCCTTGCTCTACCATGGGCATTGCCTTCCTTGACCATGGGCTGTGCCTCGCTCTACCATTGGGCATTGCCTGCTCGACCACAGGCTGTGGCTTGCTCTACCACAGGTATTGCCTTGGTCGACCATGAAGACAGCCCTTGGCCAGCCATGGGTTGTGCACTTGGTCAGTAATGGGTTGTGCACTTGGTCAGTAACAGCAGTGCCTTGCTCTACCACTGGTGATGGCTTGCTTGACCATGGGCTGTGCCTTGCTCTTCCGCCGGTGATGGCTCAGACAACCTCGGGCTGTACGCTCGGTCTCTCACAGGCAGTGCCTAGCTCTACCTAGGGCAATGCCTTGCTCAACCTCCCACTGTGCCTTTCTATAGCAAGGGCTATACCATGTTCAACCATGGGCTGCGCCTTGCCCAACCACGGGCAATGCCTTGCTCAACCACGGGCTGTGCCTTGCTCTACAAAGGGCGATGGCTTGGTCGACCATGGAGACAGCCCTCAGTTCAACCACAGGCAATGGCTAGGTCAACCACAGAGACAACCCTCAGTCGAACACAGGCTGTGGCTTGCTCTACCATGGGTGATGGCTTGGTCGACCATGGAGACAGACCTCAGTCAACCATGGGCTGTGTGCTCGGTCACTCATGGGCTGTGCCTTGCTCTAAAATGGTCGTCCACAGCAACAGCCCTTGGTAGATCTCGATCGATGTCTTGATCGACCACGGGGTGGTGCACGCAATTGATCACAGGCAGTCCATTGCTCTACCATGGGTGATGCCTTAGTCGACCACAGGCAGTGCCTTGCTCTACCACGGGCTGTGCCTTGCTCTACCACAGGTGATGGCTTGGTCTTCCAGGGAGACAGCCCTTGGTTGACCACGGGCGATGCACTTGGTAGCACACGGGCAGTGCCTGGCTCTACGTTGGGTGATGCCTTGCTCGACCACGGGCTGTGCCTTCCCAACCAAGGGCGATGTCTTGCTCGTCCATGGGCTGTGCCTTGCTCAACCAAGGCCGATGGCTTGGTTGACCATGGAGACAGCCCTTGGTTGACCACAGGAGATGCCTTGCTTGACCATGGGCTGTGCCTTGCTCTACCAAGGCCAATGGCTTGGTCGACCATGGAGATTGCCCTCGGTTCAACCACAGGCAATGCCTTGCTGTACCACGGGCGATGGCTAGGTCTACCACGGAGACAATCCTGAGTAGACCACTGGCGATGGCTTGGTTGGCCATGGAGACAGCCCTCAGTCAACCATGGGCTGTGCGCTCGGTCGCTCATGGGCAGTGCCTTGCTCTAAAATGGTCAACCACAGCAACAACCCATGGTAGATCTCAGTTGATGCCTTGATCATCCATGGGTGGTGCACATGATCACTGACAGGCAGTCGCTTGCTCTACCATGGGTGATGCCTTGGTCGACCACAGGCAGTGCCTTGCTCTACCATGGGCTGTGCCTGCTCTACCTCGGGCAATGGCTTGGTCGACAATGGAGACAGCCCTCGGTTGACCATGGGCTTTACACTTGGTAGCTCAAGGGCAGTGCTTGGCTCTACCTCGGGCGATGCCTTGCTTCACCATGGGCTGTGCCTTGCTCTACCAAGGGCGATGCCTTGCTCATCCACGGGCTATGCCAGGCTCTACCAATGGCAAAGCCATGTTCAACCATGGGTTGTGCATTGCTCTACGATGGGTGATGGCTTGGTTGACCACAGAGACAGCCCTCAGTCGACAACGGGCCGTGTGCTTGGTAGCTCACGGGCAGTGCTTGGCTCAACCTTGGGCAATGCCTTCCTCCACCCCAAGCTGTGCCTTACTCTACGATGGGCCGATGCCTTACCCTACCAAAGGCAATGGCATGTTCGACCATGGGCCGTGCCTCACTCTACCGCAGGCGATGCCTCACTCAACCACATGCTGTCCCTTGCCCTAGCATGGGCAATACCCTGCTTGTCCCTGGGCAGTGCCTTGTTCTACCCCAGGCCATGGCTTAGTCGACCACCGGCTATGCCTCGCTGTACCTCGGTTGACCACGGGCTGTGCCTTGCTCTACCTAGGGAGATGCCTTGCTCGACCACAGGTGGGGCCTTGCTCTACCATGAGGGATGATGCCTTGCTCGACCACCCACTGTGCCTTTCTATACCAAGGGCAATACCATTTTTGACCACAGGCAGCACCTTGCCCAACCAGGGGCGATGCCTTGCTCGACTACGGGCTGTGCCTTGCTCTACCAAGGCTGATGGCTTGGTCGGCCATGGAGACAGCCCTTGGTCGATCACGGGCGATGTCTTGCTCAACCATGGGCTGTGCCATGCCCAACCACGGGTGATGCCTTGCTCAACCACGGGCTATGCCTTGCTCTACCAAGACCAATGGCTTGGTCGACCATGGAGACAGCCCTCGGTTCAACCATGTGCAATGCCATGCTCTGCCATGGGCGTTGGCTAGGTTGACCACAGAGACGGCCCTCGGTCAACCACGGGCTGTGTGCTTGGTCACTCACATGCAGTGGCTTGCCCTACCGTGGCCAACCACAGCAACAGCCCATGGTAGATCACAGTCGATGCCTTGATCAATCCGGGTGGTGCACATGATTGCTGACAGGCAGTCCCTTGCTCTATGATGGGTGATGCCTGGGTCGACCACAGGCCATGCCTTGCTCTGCCATAGGCTGTACCTCGCTCTACCACGGGCGATGGCTTGGTCAACCACGGAGATAGCCCTAGGTTTACCTCGGGCATGCTTTTCGGTAGCTTACAGGATGTGCCTGGCTCTACCTCAGGCAATCCTTGCTTAACCATGGGCTGTGGCTTGCTCTACCAGGTGCGGTGCCTTGCTTGTCCATGTGCTGTGCCAGGCTCTACCAAGGGCAAAGCATGTTTGACCACAAGCTGTGCATCACTCTACAACGGGTGATGGCTTGGTCGACCACGGAGACAGCCCTCGGTCAACAACAGGCTGTGCTCTCGGTAGCTCATGGGTAGTGCCTAGCTTAACCTCATGCAATACCTTCCTCAACCCCAAGCTATGGCTTATTCTATGACAGGCCATGCCTTGCCCTACCAAGGGCAATGGCATGTTCAACCATGGGTTGGGCCTCACTCTACCATGAGCGATGCCTTGCTCGACTTCATGCTGTGCCTTGCTCTAGCATAGGCGATGCCTTGCTTGTCCACGGTCAAGCTGTGCCATGCTATACCAAGAGTGGTGGCTTGGTTGACCACAGAGACAACCCTCAGTCGACCACGGGCAATGCCCTGGTCTGCCACAGGCAATGGCTTGGTCTACCACAGAGACAGAACTTTGATGACCACGGTTTGTGCCTTCCTCTACTATTAAATTCGTTGTGAGCCCATAAGAGATCGGGCCCGTTTCCACTTAAAAGCTCAACTTGATAGGTGGCGGTACCCAACCTTCTTATAAGCCCACAACGTTTTTCTTCATTTAATCGATGTGGGATCGTATATCTCAACACCCGCCCTCACGTGGCAATGTGGTTCACTTTGCCACGTGCCATTAAAGCCCTCAACAACTGTCTATGTGTCAGGTACTCGTCTTCCGGTCTCAGACAAGGGGGACAATTGGCCACGAGTTGGGCAATTTTTCTTCCATACTTGGGCTTATATCAATTGACCACGAGTCAGGCTTCTGGACTCGGGTCGGGTGAGGTGCTAGTCCACTGGCTTTGATACCATAATAACAATAGGATTAATTGAAGGAAATTCACCACAGATGATTCTTTGATATTGAAATATATATAGTGTACATGAATTGTCTAAGGAAATCACAATCAAGCATAATATACATGTATAATATAGGAAAGGAAACCGTATAATATAGGAAAAGGAAACTGTATAATACAGGAAAAGGAAATTATTGATTGCCAATATTGACTTGATCTTCATTATCTTCCCTGGGCTTGATTGTCAATATTGACTGTATATTGATTCCCATGAGTGACCCAGATTAATTTCTAGCTCTAAATTCACTCACGACAATAATTGCTTCATTGAACTTCACCCAAATTTTTGTATTGTCAAGGACAAGCAGACGGGCCAACAACTACTTCAAGGACCAGTTAAGAATGGACTCCACTGTGTTCGGCAAGGAGATGGATGTACTTCCCATTCCCAAGTCCTTCTCACCTCAGCGTCCAGTAAATTGTGGCACCAATGCCTAGGTCACCCCGCCTTTTCTACTGTTTTCCGTACCTTAGGTTCTAATTTTTCTTTGAATAAGGATCATGTGAACCATATATGTTCTACTTGCCAAAAGGGAAAAAATTGTTAGTCGTTCTTTCCTTTAACAACGAATAAAAGTGCCACATTCCTTCATCTTGTGCATACGGATATATGGGGTCCTGCACCCATTCCATCACACTCGGGTCATAATTATTACATTCATTTCTTGGATGATTTTAGCAAATTCTCTTGGTTTTATGTCATGAAAAATCGTGCAGATGCTTTACGTATCTTTTGCGCATTTCGTGTCCAAGTTGAAAACATCTTTGGTGAGAAAATTAAGTTTCTCCAATGTGATGGTGCCAAAGAGTTTATGTCCCATGCTTTCCAGAACGAACTGCAAAATTCTGGAATTTTTCATCGAATATCATGTCCTCATATCCCTCAGCAAAATGGGTCAGCTGAATGCAAACATCGACATATTGTCGACATGGGACTAACCCTTCTTCATCATGCCTCTCTTCCACCAAAATTCTGGGACTACGCTTTTGAAACAGCGGTATTCCTTATCAATCAATTGTCGATGCGCTCTCTTGATTCTAAAACCCCTTATCAGGTTGTCTATGGGAAACCTCCCAATTATCACTTATTGTGTGTTTTTGGATGCTTATGTTTTCCTTATCTTCGCCCATATGCCAAACACAAATTAGACTCTCAGTCTCGAGCTTGTATCTTCCTTGGTTATCCCTCCCATTATCAAGGATATCGCTGCTTGGATCCAGTCTCTGGACAAGTCTTTATTTCTCCCACTGTTGCCTTTGATGAGTACTCTTTCCATCAGCAGTCTACATCCACTTCTATTGGCACAGACACCTTCTCAATTGGTTCTATGCAGAGCTCTAGCTCGGAGGCTTGTTCTGACTCACTCACGCCACTTCATCACCTTCCTTTACCAGAGCCTGTTACATCCCCTGATCAGTTGGTACAATCTTCCTCTCCTTCTGCTATTTCCACTTCTGACATGATTGTTCCTGCTTCTACAATCACTGTCCCAGTCCCAGGTTCCTCGAGTACTTCTTCAGCTTGATCCAAAAGACTGTTGCACTTCTCAGACTGGTCATCCTACGGTCACACACTCTCGTGATGGTTCCCTACCTCCTCGCACTTTGATATCTCTAAGCATCCTGCTGCTTTTGTTGCCTCTCCTTTGCTGCAGGAACCAAAATCTTTTGTTGTGGCTTGGAAAAACCCTCGATGGGTTGCCGCTATGAATGAGGAGTATCAAGCGCTGCTTCATAACAACACTTGGGAATTGGTTCCACCATCTCCTACACAGAATGTCATCGGATGCAAGTGGGTGTATCGATTGAAGCAAAAGGCTGATGGCTCTATAGATCAGTACAAAGCTCGTCTTGTTGCTAAAGGCTATTCCCAACACAGAAGTCATTGATTATACTGATACCTTTAGCCCTGTTATCAAACCAGTCACTATCCGCACTGTGCTTTCAGTAGCCATCTCTCGACACTGGCCAATTAGACAACTTGACATCAAGAATGCATTCCTTCATGGACATTTGAGTGAAGTAGTCTACATGAGCCAGCCTCTTGGATTTGTTGACTCAACCCATCCTGAGTATGTCTGCCGTCTGCATCAGTCCTTATATGGTCTCAAGCAGGCTCCTTGTGCTTGGTTTCAACGGCTCAGTACATTTCTCCTTCACTTGGGGTTTTCAAGGGTCACAGGCCGACTCTTCCCTATTCATTATGCGAACTCCCTCTCATACCTTTTTTTTACTTGTGTACGTTGACGACATCATTTTCACAGACGCTCCTGGGGCTCAGTTTGACTCTCTCATAACAGTCTTTCATCATGAATTTGCAATGAAAGGTCTGGGATCGTTGAATTACTTCCTTGTCGTTGAAGCCACCTTTGCTAACAATGGGTTGTATCTTTCCCAAGCCAAGTACATTCATGATCTTCTTTCTCGAAGTTCTATGTTGGAGTGTAAACTAGTCAAATCTCCTATCCCGTTTGGAGCTCGTCTCTCTTCCTATGATGGCGACTCATTTAGTGACCCTCCCCTTTATAGGAGTCTGGTGGGTAGTCTCCAGTATCTTACCCTTACCAGACCCGATATCACTTTAGTTGTTAATCAAGTTTGTCAATTTATGCACAGACCCACTTCTGCTCATTGGTTAGCAGTCAAGCGAATTTCTTCAGTACCTCAAGGGGACTATCACTCATGGGCTTTACATTCAATCTAGGTCCATCTCTTCTCTCATGGATTCTCTGATGCTGATCGGGTTGGTAACCCCGATGATCGCCGTTCTGTTAGTGGTTTTTGCTGTCTTCCTTGGTCCAAATCTCATTTCTTGGAGTTCCAAGAAGCAACATACTGTAGCCCGTTCCAGCACAGAATCAGAATATAAGAGCCTTGCAAATGCCACTGCAGAAATTATTTGGCTTCTTTCATTATTACAGGAGTTAGGGATCTCTCTCTCTATCATCCACCTATCTTATGGTGTGATAATATTTCTGCTATTCATCTCGCTGCCAATCCTATCTTCCATGCACGGACTAAGCACATTGAGATCGATTATCACTTTGTGTGTGAACGTGTTATCCACAAAGCAACTGCTCATTCGATTCATTGGTACTAATGATCAACTTGCTGATTGCCTCACTAAAGGTCTCCCTA
This sequence comes from Sonneratia alba, assembly GCA_900174645.1. Taxonomy (NCBI): domain Eukaryota; kingdom Viridiplantae; phylum Streptophyta; class Magnoliopsida; order Myrtales; family Lythraceae; genus Sonneratia; species Sonneratia alba. The sequence goes on along the minus strand of FWPY01000064.1, from coordinate 102,819 downwards.
GCTCCCGTTTTCAACTTCTTCGATCCAAGCTCAATGTCATTCCTTCTCCATTGCGCTTGCGGGGGAGTAATGAAGATAATGAAGATCAAGTCAATATTGGCAATCAATAATTTCCTTTTCCTATATTATACAGTTTCTTTTCCTGTATTATATGGTTTCCTTTCCTGTATTATACATGTATATTATGCTTGATTGTGATTTCCTTAGATAGACAATTCATGTACGCTATATATATTTCAATATCAAAGAATCATCTGTGGTGAATTTCCTTCAATTAATCCTATTGTTATTATCTACCAAGGGTGTTGGGTTGGTTGACCACAGAGACAGCCCTCAATCGACCATGGGCTGTACCTTGCTCTACCAAGAGCAATGGCTTGGTCCATCATGGAGACAGCCCTCTGTTGATCACGGGCTGTGCACTTGGTCACTTACTCTCAGTGCCTTGCTCCACCATGGTCGGTGCCTTGGTCGACCATGGCAACAGCCCTTGGTCGATCATGGTCAATGCCTTGATCGACCATGGGCTGTGAACTCGGTCGCTCACGGGCTATGATACTCTACCACTGGTGATGCCTTGATCAGCCACGGCAACAGTGCTTGGTCTACCATGGGCAGTGCCTTGCTTTACCATGGGCAACGCACCACTCGACCATGCACTATGGCTGGCTCTACCATGTCCTTGCATTGCACGACAATGGGCTGTGCCTCACTGTACCACGGGCAATGGCTTGGTTGACCACGGGGCTGTGCCTCGCTCTACCATGGGTAGTGCCTTGCTTGACCACAGGCTGTGCCCTACCGTAACACTAGCAATGGCATGTTCAACCATGGGATGTGCATCACCCTACCACGGGTGATACCTTGCTAGACGAAGGGCTGTGCCTTGCTCTACCACGGGTGATGGCTTTTGATCGACCACAGAGACAGCCCTCATTTGACCACGGGCTATGTGCTGGGCTGCTCACGGGGCAGTGCCTTCACTCAACCACGAGCGATGGCTTGGTCTACCATGGGCTGTGCCTTGCTCTTCCGTGGGCCATGGCTTGGTCTACCATGGGCTGCGCCTCGCTCTACCATGGTTCATGGCTTAGTTGACCATGGGGCTGTGCTTCCACTCTACTGTGGGTGATACCCTGCTCAACCACAGGCTGAGCCATGCTGTACCTTGGGGGATGTTCTTGGTTGACCATGGGCTGTGCGCTTGGTCACATACAGGCAGTGCCTTCCTCTACCACAGGCAATGCTTGCTCGACAACAGGTTGTGCATGGCTCTACCATGGGAGATGCCATGCTCAACCACGAGCTGTGCCTGCTCTACCACGGCAATGGCTTAAAACCACGGGCTGTGCCTCGCCCTACCACAGGCAATGCCTTGCTTGCCATCGGCAAATGGCTTGGTCGACCATGGAGACAGCCCTCGGTCAACCCTGGGCTGTGCACTCAATCACTCATGGCCAGTGCCTGGCTCTACCTTGGGCAATGCCCTGCTTGACCACAGGCTATGCCTTGCTGCACCATGGGCGATGGCTTGCTGACCACGGGCGGTGCCTTGCTCTGCCACGGGCAATGGCTTGTTTGACCATGGGCTATGCCTCGCTCTACAATGGGCTATGCGTTGCTTTGACCATGGACTGTGCCTTGCTCTCCCACGCAGCGATGGCTTCGTTGACCATGGTGACAGCCTCGGTTGACCATGGGCAGTGCTCTCGGTTGCTCTTGGCCAGTGCCAGGCTCTATCATGGGCAATGGCTTGCTCAACCATGGGCCATGCCTTGCTCTACTCAGGTGACTCCTTGCTCGACCATGTGCTTTGCGTCACTCAACCATGGGTGATTGCTTGGTTAACCTCAGAGACAGCCCTTGGTCGATCTGGTGCTGTGCACTCGGTCGCTCATGGTCATGCCTTGCTCTACGATGTGTGATGCCTTGCCGACCATGGGCAATGGCTTGGTCAACCAAAGGTTGTGCCTCACTGTATCATGGGCGATGGCTTGCTCGGCAACGGCCTGTGCCTTGCTCTACCAGGGCATTGCCTTGCTCTACCACGGGTGATACCTTGCTTGAGCACAGGATTGTGCCTTGCTCTTCCATGGGCGATGGCTCAGACGACCATGGCTGAATCCTTGAGTTTGTCATGGGCAGTGCCTGGCTCTACCTCGGGCAAACTCCTTGCTCAACACACGGGCTATGCGTCGCTCAACCTCATGGCGATGGCTTGGTCGACCTCAGAGACAGGCCCTTGGATTGACCAGGTACTGCTGTGCACTCGGTTGCTCAAGGGCCGTGCCTGCTCTAGCATGTGCATTGCCTTGCTCGACCACAGGCAATGGCTTGGTCTCGGGCGACTCCTTCCTTGACCACAGGCTATTGCGTCACTCAACCATGGCGATGCTTGGCTCACCTTGGAACCAGCCCTTGGTCACCCAGGAGCCGTTCACTTGGTCGCTTACTTGGCTCATGCTGCTCTACCACAGTGAATGCCGTTGCTCACCATGGGCAATGGCTTGGTCAACAAAATTTGTTGCCATGCATGTGTCATGGGCGATTGCTGCTCACCAAAGGCAATACCATGTGTGACCACAGGTTGATTTTTATACCTAGCTCTTCCACGCAAAGCCCTTACTTGACCATGGGCTGATGCCTGTGCCCTAGCATGGCCGATGCTCTTGCTTCACCACGGCCTGTGCCCTTGCTCCCACGGGCCATGCGGGTTGGTTCAACCATGGGCTTGCACCTTGCTTTACCCCAGCAATGCCTTGGCTTGACCATGGCTGTTCTTGCTCTACGATGGGCCGATGGCCTTGGTTGACCACAGAGATAGCCTCGATCAGCCACCAGCTGTGCGCTCGGTTGCTCACAGCAGTAGCCTTGCTCTGCCAGATGCACATACCTTGCCATGCGACCAAGGCTGTACCCTACCTACCAAGGCATTACCATGCTTTGACCCACAGGTTGTGCTTCGGCCCACCGACGGGCAAATGCCCTTACTTGACCATGGCTATGCCTTGCCTTAGCATGGATGATGCCTTGCTTCACCACGCCTATGCCTCTTCTCTACCACCGGCCATGGGTTGGGCAACCGTGGGCTGCACGCTTGGCGTACCCCCAGGCAATGGCGTTGGCTTGACCCTGGGCTGTGTTCTTGCCTCTTACAATGATGATGCCTTGGCGACCACAGAGATAGCCTCAGTCAGCCACCAAGCTGTGTCCTCCTTGGTTCGCTTGTGGGCCAGTGCCTGCTCGTGCGCACAGCGATCCTTTGCAGCCAACCACAGGCTGTGCTTCTCTACCATGGCAATGCTTGTTCCACGCACAGCTGCGCCTCACCCTAACCACGGGCGATGCCATGCTCGATCATGGGCAAAATGGACTGGGTTGACATTGAGATTGCCCGTCAGTCAACCAGGGCTGTGCCTTGCCTCTACCACGGTGAATGGCTCAGTCGACCACGGGCATGCTGCCTTGCTCTACCATGGGGTGATGGCTTCACGGTCGACAACAGGCTGTATGCATGTCTCTCAGGTAGTGCCTTTGCTCTTCACTTGGTGATGCCCTTGCTCAAACCATGGCTGGCCTTGTAATACCAAGGGCCATGGCATGTTCAACCCTTGGGCTGGGCCTTTGCTCCACGATCAGCTTGATTCCATGCTCGACCACAGCGGCAGTGCCTTGCTTGACCTCAGGCAAAAGCCCTTCATCGATCATGAGGCAATGCCCTCATCCACAACAGGTGCACTCAGTCGCTCACAGGCAGCTGCCTGTGCACTTCACATGGTGTACCATCCTCGTCCACAGCAACAACACTTGGTCAATCACGTGGGTCGATACGTTGATCGACCAGGGCAAAGCTCTTGGTACAATCAGGGGTTGATCTCGTTGAATCAACCGATTGTGATAGCGTAGTTGCGTCAACAACTGGGCAATGCCTTGCGTCCACCACGGGCAATGCGTGCTCAAGCCATGGCTGTGCCTTGCTCGACCCGGGCTGTGCCTCACTCTACCCACTGTGAGGACTTGGTCAATTCATGGAGACAGCCTCGGTTGACTACGCAGTGCTGTGGCTCTTCTCAGGCAGATGCCTCACCTCGAGCCCACCGGGCTGTGCCTTTCTCTACCATAGGCAAATTCCGTTACTCAACCCATGGGCTGGCCTGGCTCTACCAAGGCAAATGGCAGTGTCTCACACATGGCAAGCAAGTGCCTGCTCAACTAGCTGATGTGGTCGACCACTAAGCAGCCCTGATTGACCATCTGGCTATGCACTTGGTTCTTTCCAGCAGGCAGTGCCTATCTCTACCTCGGGCAATGTCCTTGCTCTACCCACGGGCTCTGCCTTTCCTACCAGGCGCAATAGCAGTCTTGACCACATGTTTGCCTCGCTCTGCCACGGCAATCGTACTAATACGGGCTGTGCCTTGCCCTAGCACGGTTGGATGCCTTGCTCGACCATGGCCTGCCTTGCTCTACCACGGTCCATTGGCGTTGTCGACCATGGGCTGTGCCTGACTGTATCCTCGTAGACCACTGGCTGTAACACTCGGTCTCTCACGCAGTGGCTCGCTGTACCTGTGCAACTGCCTTCCCAACCATGGGCTGCCGTCTTGCTCTAACCAGTCCTGGCATGTTGGACCATGGTCTGCGCCTTCTAACCATGGCAATGCCTCACTGGACCACATGCTGTGCCAAAGCTCTACCAAGGGGGACAATGCTGGCGTCAACCAGAGACAGCCCTTGACAGACCACAGGCTTGCCTTGTTCTACACAGCAATGGCTGGGGCCACCATGGAACAGCCCTCCACAACCACGGTCTGTGCGCTCAGTCGCTCATGGGCAGTGCCCAGGTCTATGTGTTGATTGCCTTCATTTGACCATGGCAACAGCCCAGTGGTCTGATGCATTGTCGCCACGGGCTGTGGATCGGTTCACTCATGGGCAGTCCTTGCTCCACCCAGGCATAGCCCTGGTTGATGACTGATGATCCTAGATTGACCACAGCGATGCCATGCGTTGTCCACCGTGATAACCTTGATGATCCATGGTTGACACATTTTGACCACGGCAAACAGCCTGTGGTCGACCATGCACTGCCTTGTCCACCAAGCGTAATGCCTGGTCGCACCATGGGCTGTGCCTTGCCTACCACGGCAATGCGTTACCACAGGCTGTGCATGCTCTACCACAGCAATGCTGCGACATGGCTGTGTGCTCAATTGTTCATGGCAGGTGCTTGGCGTCTAACCTTGGGCAATCCATTGCTTGGACCATGGGCTTGTCTTGGCTATCGCATGGCGACGCCTTCCCTTGACCATGGTGCTGTCCTCACTCTACCACGGGGGATGGCTTGCGTTCAACCATGGAGATAGCCCTCAGTGACAGAGTATCACTCAGCGCTCACATGGGCCATGCGAGATGCTCGACCACATGCATTGCCGTGCATCAACCTCGCTGTGCCTTGCTCTCCATGGGCAATGGCTGGTAAAACAAAGGAGCGTGCCTTCGCTCTACATGCGTTATTGGCTTGCTCAACTACACGCTTCCTTGCTCTGCTACGAAGCTTGCCTTATCGACCATGACACTGCCTTGCTTTTACCCCAGCAATGCCTTGGTTGACCACGGGCTGTGCATGGCTCTACAATGGGGATGCTTGTTACCACGGAAGATAGCCCTCGGTCACCAGCCAGCTGTGTGCTGCAGCCGTTCACATGCAATCCTTTCTCTGCCTGGTCGAGCTTCCTCAACCCCGGGCTGGCTGTCCTGGCTCGATCAAGGGAGAGCTTGCGTTGACCACGGGCTGTGCCCTGCGTCCTACCATGGGCACTGCTTGTTTCAACCACAGGGCCTCACCCTACCACAGGTGATAGCTTGGGACCATGGAGTTCGCCCTTGGTTGACCATGGCTGTGCCTTGCTCTACCACAGTTGTGCTCGGTCGACCATGGAGTGTACACTGCTTCATGGGCAGTGCCGTTACATCTACCTGGTGAATGCCTTTGTCGACTTACGGGTCTGGGCCTTTGCAATACCAAGGCGCAGTTGCATGTTCGACCACGCGGCTGTGCCTGTTGCTCGTACAATGAACATCTTCTCGTTTNAGTGCTAGACACACGCTGTGCCCTTTGCTTGCCAGCCAGCGACTTGGCTTGGTGGTTCAACCTGGAGGGCGGCACGCCCTCAGCGATACCAAGGCTGTTCGCGCTCAGGCTCATTGGGCCCATCGTAATAAGTTGCCTTCCGTCATCACTCTTAGGCGATGCACCTGCATGGGACCATAGCCCGAGCTGTGCTGCTGCCCCCTACCACGGGGCTGATGCCTCCTCTGACATTGGGCTTTGGCTATGCTCTACATGTGAATGGGCTTTGGCGATCAACCCAAGGGAGACCAGCCCTTTGGTTACCATATCATGAATGATGTCGAGGCTGGGTGGGCGATGCGCTTTAGCTCAGGCATTGCCTCTTGGCTCTATCGTAGGCGTGATGCTAAGTTGCGGACCCACTCTGCTTGATGCAATATACACGCCCGTTCTTTACTGCCACGACCTCTTTTCAACGCATGGATGCATCGCGATTCGTAAATGACATCAATGATCCTTTAACCGCTCCACCTCCCCGCACGTTGACTGACTCTGGCATTGGCCACATATATGTGACTCTCAGGCCTCCTCGCTTTTTCGCCCTGTTTCTGTCTTGGATTATCCGCTTCACTCTTCTCGTGCTTTTGAGGACTCGTTGTGGCCTTTCTTCTCCCACTAGCCTCCACGGATCTATTTGTCCTCGGTTTATTCCGGTCATGCTTTGTCACTATCGTACGCTATACCGGGTATGTGGTGCCGCCTGCGAAACTGTTGCCATACTTTCACTGCTTTCTTCTAATCGCCACCAGCCAGCAATGGTTTTTCATCTGGCCTTCCGCTCTTGTCCATGGAGGGACAAAGTAGCCCTCGCGATCGAGCATCGGCATTCCTTTCTGCACCTGTGTGACATTTCATTACTCAGCCACAATGGGCCAAATTCGCTGGTGCCTCTACTATAGGGTTGATGACCCATGTCATAACACAGTAGGGCTCGTGCCCTTTCTGCCTTCTCCCAAATTAACCACAGCGCCTTGGATGCCTCCGCTCGCACGAGGCACGTGCCTCGCTCTACCAATGCAGGCTGATGGTTGCTGCAAAACCAGAACCGGAAGACAGCCCACTGGCGTTTTGACCAATGGGCCATGCACTCGTCAGTCACAGATGCAGGCATGGTTCTGGCTCGACCTCAGCAATGCCTGAGCTCGAGCCACACATTGTGCATTGCTCTACCATGGACGATTGCCTTGCTCAACCATGACTCGTGCCTCGCTCTGCCACCAGCGATGGCTTTGGTTGACCATGGAGACAGGCCCCGCGGTCAACAGCGAGCAGCAAGTGCCTTGCTCTACCTGGGGTTGATGCCTTCCTCGACCAAGGGCTGTCCTTTGCCCAAACCACGGGGCATGCCCTGCTCGACCATGGGCTATGCCTTGGTCGATCATGGGCTATGCACACGGTCTCCATAGGCAATGCCTTGCTCGACCATAGGCTGTGCCTAGCACTACCATGGGCGATGCGCGTTACTTGACCATGGGCTGTGCCTGGCTCTACCACAGGCGATGTCTTGTTCAACCACAGGCAGTGCCTCGCTCTACCACAGGCGATGCCTTGCTCAACCACGGGCTGTGCATGGCTCCACCATGGGAAATGGCATGTTCGACCTTGGGTTGTGCTTCCCTCTACCACGAGTGATGCCTTGCTTGACCACGGGATGTGCCATGCTATTGCATAGGCATTGCTTGGTCAATCATGGAGACAGCCCTCAGTCGACCACAGGCTGTGCACTCAGTCGCTCACGGGCAGTGCCTTGCTCTACCACAGGTTGTGTTTTGCTCTACCAAGGGCAATGGCTTGGTTGACCACAGAGACATCCCATGGTCGACCATGGGCAATGCCTTGCTCTGCCACGGATGATGGCATGGTTGACAACGAAGACAGCCCTCGGTTGACCACAGGCTGTGCCTTGCTGTCCCACGGGTGATGGCTCGGTCAAGCTCGGGCTGTATGCTCAGTCTCTCACAAGTGGTGCCTGGCTCTAACTAGGGCAATGCCTTGCTCAACCATGGGCTGTGCCTGGCTCTACCATGGGCAATGCCTTTCTTGACCATGGGCTGTGCCTGGCTCTACCACAGGTGATGTCTTGTTCAACCATGGGCAGTGCCTCGTTCTCCCACAGGTGATGCCTTGCTCGACCACGGGCTGTGCCTGGCTCCACCACGGGCTGTGCATGGCTCCACCATGGGAAATGGCATGTTTGACCTTGGGTTGTGCCTCCCTCTACCACGAGTGACACCTTGCTCGACCACGGGATGTGCCATTGCTATTGCATAGGCATTGGCTTGGTCAATCATGGAGACAGGTTGTGCACTCGGTTGCTCACAGGCAGTGCCTTGCTCTACCACAGGTTGTGCCTTGCTCTACCAAGGGCGGTGGCTTGGTTGACCACAGAGACATCCCACAGTCAACCACGGGCAATGCCTTGCTCTGCCATGGATGATGGCTTGGATGACAATGGAGACAGCCCTCGGTTGACCATGGGCTGTGCCTTGCTCTTCCATGGGTGATGGCCCAGTCGAGCACGGGCCATACGCTCGGTCTCTCACAAGTGGTGCCTGGCTCTAACTTGGGCAATGCCTTGCTCAACCATGGGCTGTGCCTTGCTCTACCATGGGCGATACCTTGCTTGACGATGGACTGTGCCTTGCTCTACCAAGGGCTATGGATTGTTCAACCACAGGCTGCGCCTCAATCTACCAGGCGTGATACCTTGCTCAACCACAGGCTGTGCCTTGCCCAACCATGGGTGATGGCTTGGTCAACCATGGGCTGTGTGCTCGGTTGCTCACGGGCAGTGCCTAGCTGAACCACAGGCAATGCCTTGCTCCACCACAGGCGATGCCTTGCTTGACTATGTGTGATGCCTTCTTGACCATGGGCAATACCTGGCTCCACCACTAGCGATGCCTTCTTGACCATGGCCTGTGCCTCACTCTACCACTAGCAATGCCTCCTCAACCATGGGCTGTGCCTTGCTCTACCATGGGCGATGGTTTGGTCAAACACAGAGAAAGCCCTTGGTCAACCACAGGCTGTGTGCTCTGTCACTCATAGGCAGTGCCATGCTCTGCCATGAGCAATGCCATGCTCCACCATGGGCTGTGCGTTGCTCTACCATTGGCTATGGCTTGGTCAACCACGAGCTGTGCTCTCGGTTGCTCACAGGCAGTGCCTCGCTCTACCTTGGGCAATGTCATGCTTGACCACAGCCTGTGCCTTGTTCTACCATGGGCAACGCCTTGCTCGACCAAGGGCTGTGTCTCCCTCTACCACAGGCGATGGCTTGGTCAACCACGGACACAACACTCAGTCGACCAGGAGCTGTGCACTCAGTTGATCATGGGTCGTGCCTTTCTCTACCAGGTGTGATGCCATCGTCAACCATGGGCTGTGCCTTGCTTTACGAGGGCAATGTGTTGGTTGACCAAAGGTTGTGCCTCACTCTACTACAGGCAATGGTTTGCTCAACCACGGCCTGTGGCATCATCTACCTTGGGCATTGTCTTGCTCAACCATGGGTTGTACCTTGCTCTACGACTGGCAATGGATTGGATGACCATGGGCTGTGCCTCGCTCTACCACAGGCGAGGACTTGGATGACCAAGGAGATGGCCCTCGGTCAGCCACGAGCTGTGCGCTCAATTGCTCATGGGCAGAGGCTTGCTCTACCATAGGCGATGCCTTGCTCGACCACAGGCTGTGCCTTGCTCTACCATGGGCAATCACTTGTTCGATCATGTGCTGTGCCTCACTCTACGATGGGCTATGTGTTAATCGACCATGGGCTGTGCCTTGCTTTAACATGGGAAATGGCTTGTTTGACTGCAGGCTGTGCCTCACTCTACCATGGGTGATGCCTTCTCGACCACTGGCTGTGCCTTGCTCTACCATGGGAGTTGACTTGGGCGACCACAGAGACAGCCCTCGGTTGGCAATGGACTGTGCGCTCAGTTGCTCATGGGCAGTGCCTTGCTCTACCCTGGGTGATGCCATTATGAACCACGGGCTGTGCCTTGCTCTACCAAGGGTGATGGCTGGGTCAACCACAGAGATAGTCCTCAGTCGACCACGGGCAATGCCTTGCTCTGGCACAAGCAATGACTTGGTCGACCACGGAGACTGCCCTTGGTTGACCACGGGCCATGCCTTGCAGTTCCATGGGTGATGTCTAGGTCGAGCACGGACTGAACACACGGTCTCTCATGGGCAGTGCCTGGCTCTACCTTGGGCAATGCCTTGATCAACCACAGGCTGTGCCTTGCTCTACCACAAGCAACACCTAGCTCTACCTAGGGCAATGGGATGTTCAACCATGGGCTGTGGCTTGATCTACCACGGGCGATGCCTTGCTTGACCACGGGCTGTGCGTTGCCCAACCATGGGCAATGGCTTGGTTGACCATGGAGACAGCCCTCAGTCGACCGCAGGCTGTGTGCTTGGTCGCTCATTGGCTGTGCCTTGCTCTGCCATGGGCAATGCCTTAATTCACCACAGGCTGTGCCTTGCTCTGCCACAGGCAATGCCTTGCTTGACCACGGGCTGCACTGGCTCTACCACGGGCGGTGCCTTCTCAACCACCGATTGCGCCTCCCTCTGCCATGGGCGATGCCTTTTCGACCATGGGCTGTGCCTTGCTCTACCATGGGCTATGGGTTGTTCGACCACGGGCCGTGCACTCGGTCACTCCCTGGCAGTACCTTGCTCTACCTTGTGCAATGCCTTGCTCCACCAAAGGCTGTGGCCTGTTCTACCATGGGCAACACCTTGCTTGACCACAGGCTGTGCCATGCTCTCACACGGGTGATGGCTTGGTCAACCATGGGCTGTAGCTTTATGCTCGGTCACTCACAGGCAGTGCCATGCTCTAGCATGAGCAATGCCTTGCTCCACCACGGCTGATGCCTTCACGACCATGGGCTATGCCTTGCCCTACCACAGGCAATGGGATGTTCGGCCATGGCATGTGCCTTGCTCTACCACAGGAAATGGGATGTTGACCAAGGACTGTGCCTTGCTCTACCACAGGTAATGGCATGTTCAACCACAGGTTGTGCCTTGCTCTACCATGGGCAATGGCTTGGTCAACAATGGAGAAAGCCCTCGGTCGACCATGAGCTATGTGCTTGGTCACTCACGGGCAGTGCCTTCCTCTTCCATGGGCAATGCCTTGCACTACCATGTGCTGTGCCTCGCTCTACCATGGGTGATGCCTTGCTCGACCACTGGTTGTCCCTTGCTCTACCACGAGCAATCGCTTGGTTGACCAAACAGAAAGCCCTTAGTCGACTATGGGCTGTGCGCTCAGTTTGCTCACAGGCAGTTCCTTGCTCTACCACAGCGACAACCATTGATTGATCATGGGCCAATGCCTTCATCAACCACCGCAACAGCTCTTGGTCAACCATGGGCAGTGCCTTGCTCTACCATGGGTGATGCCTTGTTTGACCATGGGCTGTGCCATGCTCTACCATGATCAGAGCTTTGCTCCACCATGGGCAATGGCATGGTCGACCATGGGCACTCGCTCCTCCACAGGCGATTGCTTGCTCGACCACGGCCTGTGCCTTGCTCCACCACAGGCATTGCCTTGCTTGACAATGAGTTGTGCCTGGCTTTACCGTGGGCAATCACTTGGTTTACCAAGGGCTGTGCATTGCTCTGCCCTGGGCAATGCTTCACAACCATCGGCTGTGCCTTGGTCTACCACGGGCAATGGCTGGTCAACCACATGGATAGCCCTCAGTCGGCCACGGGCTGTGCGCTCAGTCACTCATGGGCTGTGCCTGGCTCCACCATAGGAGATGCCTTGTGTTAGCCCCTTAATGCTTCGGACACAGATATGGCTGCTATGTGGGCCCTCGATCGCATGGCAACCGGGATCAGGATCGGGGGAAGACTGCCGAAGGATCAGTTGGTATGGAAGGGTGAGTGGCAGGTGACACGGACAAAGGGTTCTCCCGCAAGTCTTGCTCCTAGGCGGGCTGGCAGGCGACGTGCACGTGGCTGCTCCTGCAAGATGCGCTCAAGGGTGGGCGATAGGGATGCCCTAAGCTCTCGCAAGACTCACTCCAAGGTGAGCTGGCAGGCCACATGCACGCGGGTGCTCCCGCAACACTCACTCAAGGGCAGGCGATCCGGATGCTCTATGAATGCCCTAAGCTCCTGCAAGTCCTGTTAGGAAAGGTCGCTCATGGTCGAGTGGTGCCTATCATACCAGCAGCTGATCCAAGGTGCGGGCGCACGCCCAGGACCGAATTGAGTGTGGGTGGCACTCAGACAGACCCGACAGGCTTCAGTCGTGGGGGTATGGGCTTCCGGTCAAAGTGCTGACCGAAGGACTGAGCTGGCAAGCAGTCAATCTTATCCAACTGCTACAGTCTAGAAATGGGATTTCGGGTAGGTATGGGGAGTATGGTTGTTTCCTGAAAATCAGGGATTGTGCACCCTTCCCTTGCAAAGATAAATGGGACTGCTGGGTCGGTAGAAGGAAGGGCACGACTGGAGCAAAGGAAGAGAAGAAAACACTCCTTGGCAGAAAGCCGAACAAGGAAGGCTGGCAGTGCTGTCTCCAGTTCCCTCCAAGCTGTGCGTGGACTCCTGGGGCGAAGTTCACCTGTCCAAGTGATGAGTGCAAGTGCTGGGCACACGAGGCACATACTTGGCATGACCGTGCAAGGTTGTGTAAGGGTCTTGTGTGTTCTTGTAATCCGGGTTTGTGAATACAAGTGAGATTTCCCTTACCTTGCATTGTTTGATCCTGACCCTTTGTTGCTAAACCTCGCTGAGCTGTTCTTGTTGCGTGTGTTTGGGTTGGCTGAGAGTGTGCGGGACACTGCTTAGTACCATCGTAGGAGCGGAAAAATTTGGGTAAAGTCCAACCCCTGTGACACCTTGCTAGACCATGGGCTGTGCCTTGCTCTACCATGGGCAATGGCTTGTTCGACCACGGCTGTGCCTCACCCAAGCACGGGTGATGCCTTGCTCAACCAAGGGGTATGCCTTTCTCTACCAAGGACGATGCCTTGGTTGACCATGGAGATAGACCTCGGTTGACCACCTGTTGTGGCTTGCTCTACCATGAGCGATGCCTTGCTCAACCACAGGCTGGCCCTGACTCTACCATAGGATATGCCTTGCTCGACCACGGGCTGTGCCTTGCTATACCATGTGCAATGTCTTGTTTGACCACGGGCTATGCCTTGCCCTAGTATGGGTGATGCCTTGCTCGACCACGGGCTGTGTGTTGCTCCAACAAGGGCAATGGCATGTTCGACCACAGGCTCTGCCTTGCTCTACCACAGGTGATGCCTTACTTGACGATGGGCTGTGCCTTGATCTAGCATGGGCAATGCATTGCTTGACCACGGTCTGTGCCTTGCTCTACCCCGGGCCATGGCTTGGTCGACCATGGGCTATGCTTCACTGTACCTTGATTGACCACAGGCTGTACACTCAGTCTCTCATGCGTAGTGCCTGGTAGTACCCCTGGCGATGCCTTGCTCTACCAAGGGCGATGCCCTGCTCGACCACGTGCTGTGCGTTGCTCTACAAAGGGCAATTTTCACCATGGGCTGTGCCTCGCTATACCAAGGGCGATGGCTTGGTCGACCACAGAGATAGCCCTTAGTTGATCATGGGCAATGCCTTGCTCTGCCATGGTCAATGGGTTGGTCGACCACGGAGAGAGCGCTCAGACGATGATGGGTTGTGCCTTGCTCTACCACTGGCAATCACCTGGTCCACCACAGAGACAGCCCTCCATCAACCACGGTTTGCTCTCTCAGTTGCTCATGGGCAGTGCCTTGCCCCACCACGATTGATGCCTTGGCCAACCATGGTGACAGCCCTTGGTCAATCCTGATCAATACCTTGATAGACCACCGGCTATGCACTTGGTCGCTCATGGGCAGTGCCATGCTCTACCACAAGCAATGCCTTGCTCGATGACGGCAACAACGCCTGTTTGATCAACGGGCGACATCTTCATCAGCGATGGGCTGTGGCTTGCTCTACCACGGGAAATGGCTTGGTTGACCATGGAGACAGCCCTCGGTCGACAACGGGCTATGTGCTCAGTCGCTCATGGGCAGTGCCTTGCTCTACCATGGTCAACCACAGCAACAGCCCTTGGTTGTTCATGGTCGATGCCTTGATCGACCACAGGCGGTGCACATGGTTGTTCATGGGCAGTGCCTTGCTCTACCATGGGCCATGCCTTGGTTGACCATGGGCAAGGCGTTGCTCTACCATGGGTGATGCCTTGCTCTACGACAGTCATTGTCTTGGTCAACCATGGGCAGTGCCTTGCTCAACCACAGGCCATAACCTGCTCGACCACAGGCTGTGCCTCGCTCTACCACGGGCATTGCCATGCTCGACCATGGGTGATCCCTTCTTGTACCACGGACAATGGCTTGGTCGACCATGGGCTGTGCCTCACACTGCCTCGTGCGATACCTTGCTCAACCATGGGCAACGGCTTGGGCGACCACAGAGACAGCCCTCGGTCAACCAGGAGCTCTGCACTCAGTTGCTCATGGGCCGTGCATTTCTCTACAATGTGCAATGCCTTGCTCGACCATGGGCTGTGCCTGCCTCTAGCACGTGCAATCGCTTGCTCGATCACAGGCTGTGCCTTGGTCTACCATGAGCAATGGCTTGGTCCACCAGAGGTTGTGCCTCATTCTACCACGGGTGTTGCCATGCTCAACCACGGGCAGTGCCTTGTTGTACCATGGGCAGTGGCTTGCTCGACCATGGGCAGTGCCTCACTCTACCACGGGCAATGCCGTCTCGATCGTGGGCTGTGCCTTGCTCTACCACGGGCGATGGCTTGGTTGACCATGGAGAAAGCCCTCAATCGGCCATGGACTTTGCTGTTGGTCGCTCAAGGTTAGTGCCTTGCTCACCAACGGGCAATGCCTGGCTCTACCACATGAGATGCCATGCTTGACCATGGGTTGTTCCTTGCTCTACCTTGGGCAATGGCTTGTTCGAGCACAGGCTGTGCCTTGCCCTACCACAGGCGATCCCTTGCTCGACCACAGGCTCTGCCTCGCATTGCCATTGATGATGGCTTGGTTGACCATGGAGACAGCCCTCGGTCAACCACGGGCTGTGCCTTGCACTACCAGGGGCGATGGCATGCTCGACCACGGGCTGTGCATCACTCTACCACAGGCGATGACTTGGTTGACCACGGAGACAGCCCACGGTTGACCACAGGCTGTGTGCTCGATAGTTCATGGGCAGTCCCTGGCTCTACCTCAGGCAAGGCCTTGCTCGACCATGAGCTGTGCCTGGCTCTACCATGGGCAACGCCTTGTTTGACCATGGCTGTGCCTCACTCTATCACAGGCAATGGCTTGGTCGACCACGGAGATTGCCCTTGGTCAAGCACAAGCTGTGCACTCTGTCCCTCACAGGCCATGCATGCTCCACCATTTGTGTTTGCCTTGCTCGACCACGGGCTATGCCTTGCTCTACCATGGGCTATGCCTTGCTCGACCTTGGGCTGTGCCTTGCTCTTCCACAGGCAATGGGTTGCTCAATTACAGCCTGTGCCTTGCTCTGCCACAGGCGTTGCCCTGTTCAACCACAGGACGTGCATTGCTTTACCTTAGGCAATGGCTTGGTTGACCATGGGGATGTGCCTCGCTCTACCATGGGTGATGCCTTGGTCGACCAAGGAGACAGCTCTCAGTTGACAATGAGCTGTGCGCTTGATAGCTCATGGGCAGTGCCTAGCTCTTCCTCAGGTGACGCCTTGCTTAACCATGGATTGTGCCTTGCTCTACCGTGGTCGATGCCTTACTCGACCATGGGTTGTGCCTGGCTCTACCAAGGGCAATGGCATGTTCAACCATGGGCTGTGCACTCGGTCTCTCATGGGCAGTGCCTGTCTCTACCTTGGGAGATGCTTTGCTCTACGACAGGCTGTACCTTGCCCTACCATGGGCAATGCCTTGCTCTACCAAGGACAATGGCATGTTAGACCCCGGGTTGAGCCCTGTTCTACCACGGGCGATGCCTTACTCGATTACAAGCTGTGCCTTGCAACACCACGGGCGATGCCTTGCCCCACCACGGGCGATGCCTTGCTTGACCATGGCCTGTGCCTTGCACTACCATGGGCCATGGCTTGGTCTTCCATGTACTATGCCTTGCTGCACGATGGTCGACCACGGGCTGTATGCTCAGTCTCTCATGGGCAGTGCTTGGCTGTACCTCAGGCGTGCCTCCCTCAACCATGGGCCATGCCTGACTCTACCAAGGGCCATGGCATGTTTGACCATGATCTGTGCCTTGCCCAACCCAGGCGATGCCTTGCTTGACCACAGGCTGTGCCATGCTCTACCATGGGCAATCGCTTGGTCAATCATGGAGACAGCCCTTGATCTGCCACGGAGACAAACCTCGGTCAACCATGAGCAGTGCCTTGCTCTACCACGGGCGATGGCATGGCCGGCCCTGTAGACAGCCCTCCATCAACCACGGGCTGTGCACACAGTCACTCACAGGCAGTACCTTGCTCTACCACGGTCAATGCCTTGGTCGACCACAGCGACAGCCCTTGGTTGATGATGGTCAATGCGTTGATCGACCACAGGCTGTGCACTCGTTCACTCATGGGCAGTGCCTTGCTCTACCACAGATGATGGCTTGCTCCACGTCAGCGATGGGTTGGTCGACAACAGGTTAAGCACTCAGTCATGGAAGGGCAGTGCCATGCTTCACCATGGACGATGCCTTGCTCCACTGCAGTGATAGCCCTTGGTCAATCATGGGTCGACGCATTGATCGACCAGGGCGATAGCACTTCGTCGACCACAGGCAGTGCCTTGGTCCAACAAGGGCATGGCCTTGGTCGACCATGGGCTGTGCATCGCTCTAGCACCAGCAATGCCTTATTCAACCACAGGCTGTGCACTCAGTCGCTCACAGGCAATGCCATGCTCGACCATGGGCGATACCCTGCTCGACCATGGTGA
Organism: Sonneratia alba; assembly: GCA_900174645.1. Classification (NCBI taxonomy): domain Eukaryota; kingdom Viridiplantae; phylum Streptophyta; class Magnoliopsida; order Myrtales; family Lythraceae; genus Sonneratia; species Sonneratia alba. The sequence goes on along the minus strand of FWPY01000064.1, from coordinate 85,698 downwards.
TAGCCCTTGGTTCATCATGGGTCAACGCATTGATCAACCACGGTGACAACTCTAGGTCAACCACAGGCAGTGCCTTGGTCAACCAAGGGCAATGCCTTGTTCGACCACGGGTTGTGCATTGCTCTACCACGAGTGATGACTTGCTTGACCATGGGTTGTGCCTTGCCCAACCACAGGCATTGCCTTGCTTGACCACGGGCTGGGCCTCGCTCTACCATGGGCAATGGCATGGTGGACCAAGGAGACAACTGCCAGTTGACCATGGGCTGTGTGCTCAGTAGCTCACGGGCAGTGCCTGGCTCTATGATGGGCGATGGCTTGGTCGACTGCGGAGACAGCCCTCTGTCGCTCATGGGCAGTGCCTTGCTCTACCACGGGCAATGCCTTGCTCGACCACAGGCTATACCTAGCTCTACCACGGGAGATGCCTTGCTCTACCATGGGCAATGGCTTGTTCCACCACGGCAGTGCCTTGCCCTACCACAGGTGATGCCATGCTTGACCACGGGCATTGGCTTGTTTGAACACAGGGATAGCCCTCAGTCGACCACGGGCTGTATGCACAGTCTCTAATGGCAGTTCCTGGGTCTACCTTGGGCAATGCCTTGCTTGACCACGGGCTATGCCTTGCAAAACTAAGGGCCATGGCATGTTCAACCATGGGCTGTTGCTTGCTCTACGACGGGCGATGACATGCTTGACCATGGGCTGTGCCTTTCCCAACCATGGGTGATGCCTTGGTCGACCATGGAGACAGCCCTCAGTTGACCACGGGTGACACCTTGCTTGACCACGGGTTGTGCCTTGCCCAACCATGGGTGTTGCCTGGCTCCACCATGGGTTGTGCCTTGCTCTACCAAGGGCAATGGCTTGGTAGACCATGGAGACTGCTCTTGGTTGAGCACGGGCTGTGTCTTGCTCTCCCACAGGTGTTGGCTTCGTTGACCATGGAACCTGCCTTCAGTCAACCATGGGCTATGCGTTCGGTTGTGCACGGGCAGTTCCTTGCTCTCCCACGGTTGATGCCTTGGTTGACCATGGCAACAGCCCTTGGTCAATCATGGTTGATGCGTAGATCAACAATGGGCTGTGCACACAGTGGCTCATGAGCAGTGTCCTGCTCTGCCATGGGTGATCCCTTTCTCGATGACAGCTACAGCTCTTGGTTGGTCATTGGGCAACACCTTGATCGACCACAGGGACAGCGCTTGGTCAACTTTGGGCAGTGCCATGCTCTACCACGGGTGATGCCCTGCTTGACCATGAGCTGTACCTGGCTCTACCATGGGCATTGCCATGCTCAGCCACAGGTTGTCCCTTGTTGTACCACAGCAATGGCTTGGTTGACTATGGCATGTGCCTCGCACTACCACGGGGGATGCCTTGCTCAAACATGGGCTGTGCCTTGCTCTACCATGGGCGATGTCTTGGTCGACCACAGAGGTAGCCTTTGGTAAACCATGAGCTGTGCCTCACTCTACCATGGGCCATGCCTTACTCGACCACGGGATATGCCAGGCTCTACCATGGGTGATGGCTTGTTCAACAACAAGCAGTGCATCACTCTACCTCGGGCAATGGCTTGGTCAACCACCAGCTGTGCCTGGCTGTACCACAGGCGATGCCTTGCTCTACCACGGGAGATGCCATGCTCTACCACGGGAGATGCCATGCTCCACTACAGGCAATGGCTTTTTCGACAATGGGCTGTGCCTTGCCCAACCATGGGTGATGCCTTGCTCGACCACGGGCTGTGCCTTGCCCTACCACAGGCGATGGCTGGGTCGGCCATGGGGGCCACCCTCAGTTGACCATGGGCTGTGTGCTCGGTTGCTCTTGGGCAATGCGTTGCTCTAGCATGAGCAATGCCTTGCTCCACCACAGGCTGTGCTTTGCTGTACCATGGGTGGTGGCTTGGTCAACCACAGTGACAGCCCTTGATCAACCACAAGCTGTGCCTTGTTCTACCATGGGCCGTGCCTTGCTTGACCATGGGCAGTGCCTCTCTCAACCCTGGCTGATGCATTGTTCAACCATGGGCTGTGCATCACTCTACCCCAAGCGATGCCTTGCTCTATCATGGGCGATGGCTTGGTTGACCACAGAGACAGCCCTTGGTCAACTATGGGCTATGTGCTTGGTCTATCACAGGCACTGCCTTGCTCTACCACAAGCAACGCCTTGCTCCACCACCGACTGTGCCTTGTGCTACCACAGGCCATGGTTTGGTTGACCATGGGCTGTGCCTCACTCTACCACGGGTGGTGATGCCTTCCTCTACTATGGGACAGCCCTTGGTCAATCAAAGCATGGCCTGTGTGTATCAACTAGAGTGCCTTGGTCGACCATGGAGACATCCCTTAGTCAACCACGGGCTGTGCGGTCAGTCACTCACAGGCATTGCCCTGCTCTACCATAGTCATTGCCTTGCTCGACCATGGTGACAGCCCTTGGTTGATCATGGGGCAACACCATCATCGACCACAGCAATAGCTCTAGGTTGACTGCTGGCAGTGGCATGCTCTACTGCGGATGAGGCCTTGCTCGACCACAGGTTGTGCCTTGCTCTAACATGGGCAATGGCTTGCTTGACCATTGGTGGTGCTTTACTCTAACAATAGTGATGGCTTGGTCAACCATGGGCTGTGCCTTGCTCGACCACAGGCTATGCCTTACTCTGCCACGGGCAATGGCTTGGACGATCACGGAGACTGCCCTCAGTCAGCCATGGGCTGTGCCTTGCTCAACCACAGAGACAGCCCTCGGTCAGCCACAGACGATGGCTCATTTGACCATGGTCGGTGCCTCGCTCTACCATGGGCAATGGCTTGTTCAACCACAGAGACAGGCCTTGGTTGACCACAGGCAATGTGCTCGGTCACTAACAGGTGATGCCTTGCTCTACCACAAGCAATGCCTTGCTCCACCACCAGCTGTGCCATGCTCTACGATGGGCGATGGCTTGGTCAACCTTGGAGACAGCCCTCAGTCGACCACCAGCTGTGCCTTGCTCAACCATGGGCAGTGGCTCACCTACCCCGTGTGATGCCTTGTTTGACGACAGGCTGTGCCTTGCTCTACCATGGGTGATGGATTGGTTGAAATGGAGACAGCCCTCAGTCAACCATGGGCTGTGTGCCTTGCCACTCATGGGTAGTGCCTTGCTGTACCATGAGCGATGCCATGCTCCACAACCGGCTGTGCCTTGCTCTACCATGAGCCACGGCTTGGCCGACCCAGGCTGTGACTTGCTCTTGCAGGGGTGATACATTGCTAGACCATGGGCTAAGCCTTTTCCTACCATGGAGGCAGGCCCCGGTTGACCATGGAGACAGGCCTCGGTTGACCACTGACTGTGCACTTGGTCGCTCATGAACAATGCCTTGCACTACCACAGGTGAAGTCTTGCTTGACCACAGGTTGTGGTTTGCTCTACCAAGGGCGGTGCCTTGCTCCCCCACTGGTGATGGCTTGGTCAACCATGAAGACAGCAATCAGTCGACCACGGGCTCTGTGCTCAGTTTCACAAGGGCAGTGCCTTGCTTGATCTTGGCAATAGCCATTAGTTGATCATGGGTGATGCTCTCATCGACCACAGGCTATGCACTCAGTTGCTAACAGGCAGTGCCTTGTGCTTCCATGGGCAATGCCTTCCTCAACCATGGGCTGTGCCTCGCTCTACCATGGGCAATGGCTTGGTCGACCATAGAGACAGGCCTTGGTTGACTACAGGCTGTGTGCTCAGTGGCTCAAGGGCAGTGCCTGGCTCTCCCTTGGGCGATGCCTTGCTTGACCACGGGGGGTGCTATGCTCTACCACGGGCGATTCCTTACTCAACCATGGGTTGTGTCACAGGGGTCGGATCTCACCCAAATTTTTCCGTTCCTGCGATGGTGCTGAGCAGTGTCCCATGCACTCTCAGCCAACCCAAACACGCACAGCGAAATAGCTTGGCGAGGTTTAGCAATCAAGGATCAGGATCAAGCAATGCAAGGTAAGGGAAATCTCACTTGTATTCACAAACTCGAATTACAAGAACATGCAAAACCCTTACACGACCTTGCACGGTCACGCCCAAGTATATGCCTCGTGTCTCTGGCACATGCACTCCTCACTTGGACGGGTGAACTTCGCTCCAGGAGTTCACGCTTAGCTTTGGGGAAACTGGTCATAGTGTTGCCGGGGCTTCCTTTGCTCGACCTTCTGTGATGGAGTGTTTCCTCTCGACTCTCTCCAGTTGCTCCCCTCGACCTTGAGACCCGGGGGCTATTTATCCTTGTAGGTGGCAACCGCTGTCCCTGGTTTCCAGGAGACACCTCAGCTTCCATAACCACCCTTATCCCTTATTCTTAGGGACTGCAGTTGGATAAGGCTGACTGCTTGCCAGCACAGTCCTCGGTCAGCACCTTGACCGAGACTCCATCGTTCCACAACCGGAGTATATCAGGCCTAACTGAGTGCCACCCGCACTCAGTTCGGTCATGGGCACCGCGCCCTTGCCTTGGATCAGTTGCTGATAGCATGGAACATTGGTGTCGCTCGACCGTGAGCGACTTCCCTAGCGAGTCTTCGGGAGCAGCCGTGCGCCCGTTGCCTGCCAGCTCGCCTTGAACGGGTCTTACGGGAGGATAGGGTGTCCAGATCACTGGCCCTTGACCAGGTCTTGCGGGCTCGCCCATACCCGCATTGCCTGCCACTTGGCGTCCGCCTTGCTCGCCCGGGAGCAAGTCTCTCGGGAGGATAAGGCTTCCAAGTCGTCCTTGACCGAGTCTTGTGGGAGGATAAGGCCTCCAAGTCGTCCTTGACCAAGTCTTGCGGGAGGATAGGAATTCCTGCTCACCCCTTCCCGCATAGCCTGGCAACTTGCCCTATATATAGCTTGGCATCTCGCCATTTCGTTCCAACTGATCATTTAGCAGTCTTCCCTCGATCCTTTCTCTAGCTGCCATGCCATCGAGGGTCCGCCTGGCAGCCATGTTCGTGTCCGAGCATCAAGGGGCTAACAGGTTGTGCCTAGCTCTACCAAGGCAATGGCATGTTCAACCATGGGCGATGCCTTGCTCAACCATAGGCAATGGCTTGGTCGACCACGTAGACAGCCCTCGGTCAACCACAAGCTATGCACTAGGTCTCTCATGGGCAATGCCTATCTCTATCTCAGGAGATGCCTTGCTCTACCATGGGCTGTGCCTTGCTCTACCAAGGGCAATACCATGTTCAACCACAGGTTGTGCATTGCTCTACCACAGGCAATGCCTTACTTGACCACGGCCTGTGCCTTGCCCTAGCATGGGCAATGCGTTGTTTGACCACGGCCCATGCCTTGCTGTGCCACAAGTCATCGCTTGGTCCCACAGTCATTGCCTTGCTCTGCCATGGGCGATGACTTGGTCGACCACAGAGACAGCCCTCAGTCGACCACGGGCTGTGGCTTGCTCTATCATGGGTGATGGCTTGGTCGACCGTGGAGACAGCCCTCAGTCAACAATGTGCTATGCGCTCTGTCACTCATGGGCAGTGCCTGATCGACCATGGCAATGCCTTGGTAGACCATGGCAACAGCCCTTGCTCTATCATGGTCAATGCCTTGATCAACCACAGGCAGTGCACATGGTGTATCACAAGCAGTGCCTTGGTCTACCACGGTCAATGCCCTGGTCTACCATGGGTGATGCCTTGCTCTACCACGGTCGTTGTCTTGGTCGACAATGGGCAGTGCCTTGCTCAACCACAGGCGATGCCCCGTTTGACCACGGGTTGCGCCTGGCTGTTCCACAGGTGTTGCCATGCTCAACCATGGGCAATCCCTTCCAGTACCCCGGACAATGGCTTGGTCGACCATGGGTTGTGCCTCGCACTACCACGCGCGATGCCTTGCTCAACCATAGGCTGTGCCTTGCTCTACCCTGGACAACGGCTGGGACAACCACGGAGACAGACCTTGGTCAACCAGGAGTTGTGCACTCAGTTGCTCATGGGCCGTGCATTGCTCTACCATGTGCGATGAGTTGTTCAACCGTGGGCTGTGCCTGCCTCTACCACATGCAATCCCTTGCCCGATCACGGGCTGTGCCTTGGTCTACCATGAGCAATGGCTTGGTCCACCAGAGGATGTGCCTTGCTCTACCATGGGTGTTGCCTTGCTCGACCATGAGCTGTGCCTTGTTGTACCATGGGTAGCAGCATGCTCGACCATGGGCAGGGCCTCACTCTACCACGGGCAATGCCTTCTCGACCGTGGGCAGTGCCTTGCTCTATCATGGACGATGCCTTGCACAACATCGGGCTATGCCCGGCTCTACCATGGGAGATGCCATGCTTGACCACAGGCTATGCCTTGCTCTACCTTGGGCAATGGCTTGCTCGACCACAGGCTGTGCCTCGCCCTACCACAGGCGATCCCTTGCTCGACCATGAGCTTTGCCTCGCATCACCACCAGTGATGACTTGCTTGACCGCGGAGGCAACCCTCGGTCTACCACAGGCTGTGTGCTCAGTTGCTCATGGCCAGTGCCTGGCTTTTCCTCGGGTGATGCCCTGCTCAACCACAGGCTGTGCCTTGCTCTACCATGGGCTATGCATTGGTCGACAACGGGCTGTGCCTTGATCTACCATGGGCGATGGCTTGGTCAACCACACAGACAGCCCACGGTTGACCATGGGCAATGTGCTTGATAGTTCATGGGCAGTACCTGGCTCTACCTTGGGCAAGTCCTTGCTTGACCATGGGCTGTGCCTGGCTCTAACACCGGCAATGCCTTGCTCAACCATGGCCAAGGGCAATGGCTTGGTCAACCATGGAGGCAGCCCTTGGTCAACCATGAGCTGTGCACTTGGTCGCTCAAGGGGTGTGCCATTCTCTAGCACGTGTGTTGCCTTGCTCGACCATAGGCGATGCCTTGCTCTACCACAGGTGATGTGTGACCACAGGCTGTGCCTTGCTCTACCACGGCGATGGTATGCTCGACTACAGCCTGCACCTTGCTCTGCCTTGCTTGACCTCGGGCTGTGCCATGGGAAATGCCTTGCTAGACCACAGGCTGTGCCTTGCTTGACCACGGGCAATGGCTTATTCAACCAAGGCTGTGCCTCGCCCTACCATGGGTGATGCCTTGCTTGACGACGGGCTATGCCTTGCTCTGCCACCAGCGATGGCTTGGTCGACCATGGGCTATGTGCTCAGTTGCTCACGGCCAGTGCCTGGCTCTACCTCCGGTGATGCCTTGCTTGACCATGGGCTGTGCCTGACTATAGCATGGGCAACGTCTTGCTCGACCATGGGCTGTGCCTCGTTCTACCCTGGGGGATGGCTTGGTCGACCACAGAGACAGCCCTCGGTCGACCACAAGCTGTGCTTGGCCATACCACGGGTTGTGCCTCACTCTACCATGGGGGATGGCTTGGTTGACCATGGAGACAGCCCATGGTTGACCACGAGGTGTGCACTCAGTCCCTCACAGGCTGTGCGATGCTTTACCACGTGCGTTGCCTTGTTTGATCATGGGCTGTGCCTTGCTCTACCATGGGCAATGGCTTGGTCGAGCAAAGGCTGTGCCTCGGACTATCATGGGCATTGGCTTGCTCAACTACTGCCTGGGCCTTGCTCTACCATAGGCATTGCCTTGATCGACCATGGGCTATGCCATGCTTTACCTCAGGCGATGGCTTGGTTGACCACAGGCTGTGCCTTGCTCTACCATGTGCAATGCCTTCCCGATGATGGGCTGTGCCATGCTCTACAACAGTTGATGGCTTGGTCGACAGTGGAGACAGCCCTTGGACGCTTACAGGCAGTGCCTTGCTCCACTACGGGCGATGCCCTGCTCAACCACAGGCTATGGCTGGCTCGACCATGAGAGATGCCTTGCTCTACCAGGGGCAATGGCTTGTTCCACCACGGCTGTGCCTTGCCCTACCATGGGCAATGGCATGCATGACCGTAGGCATTGGCTTGTTTGGACATGGGGATAGCCCTTGGTTGACCACGAGCGGTACACATGGTCTTGAATGGGCAGGGACTGGCTCTACCACAGGTGATGCCTTGCTCAACCACAGGCTGTGCCTTGCAATACAAAGGGCCATGGCATGTTTGACCACAGGCTATAGCTTGCTCTCCGACAGGTGATGCCATGCTCGACCACGGACTGCGCCTTTCCCAACCATGGGTGATGCCTTGTGTCACAGGGGTCGGAACTCACCCGAAATTTTCCGTTCCTGCGATGGTGCTGAGCAGTGTCCCGTGCACTCTCAGCCAACCCGAAGCACACACACGCAGCGAAATAGCTTGGCGAGGTTTAGCAATCAAGGATCAAGATCGAACAATGCAAGGTAAGGGAAATCTCACTTGTATTCACAAACACGAATTACAAGAACACACAAAACCCTTACACGACCTTGCACGGCCACGTCCAAGTATATGCCTCGTACTCCAGCACTTGCACTCCTCACTTGGACGGGTGAACTTCACTCCGGGAGTTCACACTCAGCGTCGGGGGACTGGTCACACTGTTGCCGGGACTTCCTTGCTCGACTATCGGTGATAGAGTGTTCTCTCTAACTCTCTCCAGTTGCCCTCCCCTTCTGCCTCTTCGACCTTGGACCCAGGGGCTATTTATACTTGCAGGTGGGGGGGGGAATCCTCATCCCTAGTTTCTAGGGAACACCTCAGCTTCCATAACCACCCTTATCCCTTATTCCTAGGGATAAGATCGACTGCCAGCACAGTCCTCGGTCAGCACCTTGACCGAGACTCCATCGTTCCACGACCGGAGTATATCGGGCCTGACTGAGTGCCACCCGCACTCAGTTCGGTCATGGGCACCGCGCCCTTGCCTTGGATCAATTGCATGGAACATTAGCGTCGCTCGCCCCCGAGCGACTTCCCTAGCGAGTCTTCGGGAGAACCCGCATGCCCGTTGCTTGCCAGCTCGCCTTTGAACGGGTCTTTTGGGAGGTTGGGGCGTCCAGCCCACTTGCCCTTGACCGGGTCTTGCGGGAGTGCTCAGGCCCGCACGGCCCGCCACCTGTCTTCCACCTTACTCGCCCAAGAACAAGTCTTCCGGGCGGTTAGGGCGGCCAGCTCACTCCCTGACCGAGTCCTTAGGGAAGTGGGGAAGTCCAGCTCGCCTTCCCACTTAGCTTGGCCCTCGCCCTATATATATCCCATTGATCCTTTGGCATTCCTTCCCTCGATCCTTTCCCGGGCTGCCATGCTATCGAGGGTCCGCTTGGCAGCCATTTCCGTGTCCGAGCATTAAGGGGCTGACAAACCTCCCCCACTTGAGGAAGCCGACGCCCTCGTCGGAATAGAGTGGAGGTACTCCTGGATCTTGTCCTCGAACTGCCAGAGTGTAGCCTCCTTTTCCCAACTCGCTTCCGACATTGGCAACCCTTTCCATAGAACCAGGTACTCCGTTCTCCGGTTCTTCTTGCTGTAACCCAACACCCGTCGGTCCAGCACACGGTCAACCTCCCTTTCCAATTCCGTGCGTACATTCAATGGCGCACGTCTTGCCCTAACGCAGTCCGCATCCGCATCATCATGGTAGGGCTTTAGGAAGCTGACATGGAAAGTCGGATGAATCTTCATCCTCTCGGGTAGTGCTAAGCGATAAGCCACGGCTCCGACTCGCTTCACCACCTCGAATGGCCCATCATACCGCTGAATGAGGCCCTTGTGCCATCTCTTGCTCGTCACTTTCTTCCATATTTGGGGTGTCAATTTCAGCATGACCTTGTCACCGACCTGAAATTCTAGCGGTCGACGCCCCTGGTCCGCATACTTCTTCATGCGGTGGACAGCTTTGGCAAGGCTGTCCTGTGCTTCCTCGAGCATTTCCTGCTTATTCCGGGCAAAACGGTATGCAGCAGGACATGGCCCTTCCTTCTTTTGTAGGGCCACTTCGGAGGGGGTCAATGGTTGATAGCCCAAAGCGAGCTCAAACGGACTGAACCCAGTGGCTGAGGAACGGTGCAAGTTGTAACAAAACTGCGTCGTGTCCAACAGTTCCAGCCAATTCCGCTGACTGGCCGTGACATAGTGTCGTAGGTACTCTTCCAGCAGCTGGTTCATCCTCTCCGTTTGTCCATCCGTCTGCGGGTGGTTGGCTGTTGAGAACTTTAGCTCCGTCCCCATCATATTGAAGAGATGGGTCCAGAATCTCCCGGTGAACCGTGCGTCTCGATCACTCACAATGTCCGTCGGGATCCCAAACAGCTTGACCAAGTGGCGGTAGAACTCTTCCGCTGCCGTTTCCGCAGAGCAATTCTTTGGGGTAGGCCTGAAGATCCCATACTTCGAGAACCTATCTACCACAACCATAACTCCATCAAAACCCTTAACCTCAGGGAAGCCACTGATGAAGTCCATAGAAACCGATACCCAAGGTTTCTCTGGAATAGGCAAAGGCTGCAACAAGCCAACCTCAATGCGCCGTTCCGCCTTGTCTTGTTGACAAATAAGACAAGTCTTGACGTAAAGCTCAACGTCGTTCTCCATCTTCGGCCAGAAGTAGGAGCGTGCCAACAGCGCCAGCATCCTTTCCCGTCCGGGATGCCCAGCCCATTGCGCATCATGATGTTCGCGCAATAGCTGCGTCCTCAGCCCTCCGCCGGGGACAAATACGCAACCACCCTTCACGTAAAGCAAGCCATCTTCAAGCCAGTACCTCCGCACGGTACCATCTTGAACCTGCGCAACCAACTTTTGGTATACCCGATCCTCCTTCGCCTGATCCTTCAGTTTGCCTACGAAGGTGGACTCCAATTGGGTAAGCGCAGCAATCGTCTCTACTGCCTTCCTGCTCAAAGCGTCGGCAACTTGGTTGTGGCGCCCCGGCCTATGCTCCCACTCGAAGTCATACTCGGCCAGGAACTCTTGCCACCGGGCCTGCCTTGGGGACAACTTCTTCTGCGTCTTGAAGAAAGTGTTTGCAACATTATCCGTCTTGATCACAAAAGAGGTGCCGAGTAAGTATACCCGCCATGCCCGTAGGCAATGCACAACCGCCAACATTTCCTTCTCGTGCGCGGAGTAGCGTTGCTCAGCCGGCTTCAATTTCCAGCTCTCGAATGCTACCGGGTGCCCATCTTGCACCAACACTCCGCCTGCAGCACGATCCGAAGCATCCGTATGGACTTCGAACGCCCTATCAAAGTCCGGCAGCTTCAGCACAGGTTCGGCCACAATCCGGGACTTGACCTTCTCAAAGGCGTCTGCGCATGCCGCATCCCAAGTCCGCGGTTTGCCCTTCTGCAGTAGATCGGTGAGAGGGGATGCCAACTTTGAGTATCCCTTAATGAACTTGCGGTAGTAGTTTGCCAACCCTAGGAAACTCCGCAATTCGCCCACCTTGTTGGGAGCCACCCACTCCCTAATGGCTTGCACCTTTCGGGGATCCATCTTCACCGTGCCCCCGCCAATCACGTGTCCAAGGAAGTTGATTTCCTTGGTGCAGAACTCGCACTTCTCCTTCTTTACGTATAGCCGGTGTTCCCTTAGCCGCTGGAACACAAAACGTAAATGCCCAAGATGGTCCTCTAGGGACCGACTATAGATGACAATGTCATCGAGATACACTACCACAAACTTGTCTATTACATCATGAAAAACATCATTCATAAGATTACAAAATGTGGCTGGTGCATTGGTTAAGCCAAATGGCATCACCATAAACTCGTATGACCCATACCGAGTCACCATGGTCGTCTTTGGCATGTCGCCCTCCGCTATGCGAACTTGCCAATATCCCGATCTCAGGTCCAATTTGGTGAAGAACTCGGCTCCACTTAGCCGATCGAACAAGTCTGCTATCAATGGCACGGGGTACTTGTTCTTCACAGTGATCTTGTTCAGCCCGCGGTAGTCCACACACAACCGCATCGTGCCGTCCTGCTTCTCTTGGAACAGCACCGGCGCTCCAAAGGGCGCCTTTGAAGGTTGAACTTTCCCCGATTCCAGTAGGTCCTGGAATTGTTTCCGTAACTCCTCCAGTTCCTTAGGCGACATCCGGTAAGGAGCTTTCGCTGGTGGCCTTGTTCCCGGAATCAACTCGATCTTGTGATCTACCGCCCGCCTTGGCGGTAAGCCCTTGGGCAGCTCCTCAGGCATAACGTCACAAAAGTCGCCTAGAATACCTTGCACCACGTCAGGAACGTCCGCGTTCGTGCCTTGCTCGGGCTCTGACTCATGGATCGCTGCAAGGTATGTTGGCTGGCCCCTCTTCCAGCCTTTGGCTATTTGCATAGCCGAGACCCTCTCGGTCTTTATGTCCTCCGCATGGTTGAGGCCCTTAAATCCCCGAACAAAGCAAGGCTTCCTTGGGTCTGAAATGAACAAACCAGACACATGTGGCATGACTGAAACACAAGCTTTCACAAGAAAGTTGTTACCGAGTATTATGTCAAAATCGTCCATCGGGATGACCATGACATCAATGGCCCCTGACCAATCACCAATCTGCACCGGCACGCCTTTGGCCATTCCAAGTACCGGCCTGCTTTGAGAGTTGACGGCTTTGATGCGACTGGCCTGCTTCTGGATCCGCAATCCGTAAGCTTGCACAACACGATCCGACACGAAGTTGTGCGTTGCACCAATGTCCACCATTGCCTCCACTTCCTTGGTGTTCAGGGTCATCGGTATATACATCAGTCCCTGCTCCTGCGCCTTTCTTCCCGATCGAATGGCACCGAGAACTTGGAGAGGTGCCACTCTAGTTTGCTCATCATCGGAGTCGGAGTCGGTCCTATTCACCAAAGCCGACAACTTCTCCCTCTTCGGGCAATCTCGAGCACGATGGGGGCCGTTGCAGATGAAGCACCCCGGGTGGGTCTTGGGGTCTTTAAGGAACGAACCTTCCGTCGCCTTCCCCTTCCCCTTGTCTCCTTTAGACGTTTTCCCCTTGTCGGCTTTGCTAGCACCCTTGCTAGGCTTGGCCGCCCTGTCCTTCACCTTCTCGGCCTACTTCCCCTTCGGGTCGCTCTTTGATATACGGATGTCCACCAACGCATCCGCCTTCGCCATTGCGGTCTGGAGGTCTTGGACTCCTTGCCTTCACAGCTCAAGTTGAGCCCACGATTGAAGACCCCGCATAAAGTTGAACAATTTGTCCAACTCGGACATCTCTGTGACATCAAGCAATAAGGAACTAAATTCCTTCACATAGTCACGTACCGTACTTGTCTGCCTCAAGTTGCACAATGCATCCCGAGCAGCCCACGAAGTGTTCGTGGGAAGGAACTGCTCCTTGAGTTCCTTCTTCAGTACCGGCCAATCTCTGATGCGTGGCCGCCCGCCGGTAGCAGCGTCCTGCTCTCGGGTTCGCCACCAAAGCTTTGCATCGCCCGCCAAGTACATGACCGCCATTGAGACTTGTTCCCCCTCTGGAACTCTTCCTGCCTCAAAGTAATGCTCGATATCCCACAAGAAATTTTCGAGTTCCTTGGAACTCCTAGCGCCTGTAAAGGCTTTGGGTTCAGGTATCTTTACCTTCGCCCGAGATCCCTCTGCTTCGGCTACTCCAGCAGCCAGCACACGTCGGAGGACGCTCACCTCCTCCTTCAACCGAACAACATCTGGAACTAGCGCTGCCAGAACATCAGCCACAGTTCCGTTGGCTCCAGACGTGTTGCCGAGGAACATTTCCAAAGCCGTGATTCGATCTCTTAGTGCATCCATCCGGGACATCCACAAGTCACCGGTTGCTTGCTATTCCAATCCTCGCACACCGCTTGAACGCGGCTCTGATACCAGCTGTCACAGGGGTCGGAACTCACCCGAATTTTTCCGTTCCTGCGATGGTGCTGAGCAGTGTCCCGTGCACTCTCAGCCAACCTGAAGCACACACACGCAACGAAATAGCTTGGCGAGGTTTAGCAATCAAGGATCAAGATCGAACAATGCAAGGTAAGGGAAATCTCACTTGTATTCACAAACACGAATTACAAGAACACACAAAACCCTTACACGACCTTGCACGGCCACGTCCAAGTATATGCCTCGTACTCCAGCACTTGCACTCCTCACTTGGACGGGTGAACTTCACTCCGGGAGTTCACACTCAGCGTCGGGGGACTGGTCACACTGTTGCCGGGACTTCCTTGCTCGACTATCGGTGATAGAGTGTTCTCTCTAACTCTCTCCAGTTGCCCTCCCCTTCTGCCTCTTCGACCTTGGACCCGGGGGCTATTTATACTTGCAGGTGGGGGGGGAATCCTCATCCCTAGTTTCTAGGGAACACCTCAGCTTCCATAACCACCCTTATCCCTTATTCCTAGGGATAAGATCGACTGCCAGCACAGTCCTCGGTCAGCACCTTGACCGAGACTCCATCGTTCCACGACCGGAGTATATTGGGCCTGACTGAGTGCCACCCGCACTCAGTTCGGTCATGGGCACCGCGCCCTTGCCTTGGATCAATTGCATGGAACATTAGCGTCGCTCGCCCCCGAGCGACTTCCCTAGCGAGTCTTCGGGAGAACCCGCATGCCCGTTGCTTGCCAGCTCGCCTTTGAACGGGTCTTTCGGGAGGTTGGGGCGTCCAGCCCACTTGCCCTTGACCGGGTCTTGCGGGAGTGCTCAGGCCCGCACGGCCCGCCACCTGTCTTCCGCCTTACTCGCCCAAGAACAAGTCTTCCGGGCGGTTAGGGCGGCCTGCTCACTCCCTGACCGAGTCCTTAGGGAAGTGGGGAAGTCCAGCTCGCCTTCCCACTTAGCTTGGCCCTCGCCCTATATATATCCCATTGATCCTTTGGCATTCCTTCCCTCGATCCTTTCCCGGGCTGCCATGCTATCGAGGGTCCGCTTGGCAGCCATTTCCGTGTCCAAGCATTAAGGGGCTGACACCTTGGTCGACCATGGAGACAGCCCTCAGTTGACCACGGGCAACGCCTTGCTCGACCATGGGTTGTGCCTTGCCCAACCACAGGCAATGCCTGGCTCAACCACAGACTGTACCTTGCTCTACCATGGGCGATGGCTTGGTCGACCATGGAGACAACTCTCAGTCAAGCACAGGCTGTGTATCACTCTCCCGCGGGCAATGGCTTCATCGACCATGGAGCCTGCCTTCGGTCAACCACAGGCTGTGCACTTGGTTGTTTACGGGCAGTTCCTTGCTCTACCATGGTTAATGCCTTGGTCAACCATGGCAACAGCCCTTGGTCGATCATGGTCGATGCATTGATCCACCACGGGCTGTGCACACAATCGCTTATGGGCAGTGCCCTGCTCTGCCACGGGTGGTCCCTTGCTTGACAACAGCTACAGGTCTTGTTTGGTCATTGGGCGATGCCTTGATTGACCACAGGGACAACGCTTGGTCAACTACGGGTAGTGCCATGCTCTAACATGGGCGATGCCCTGCTCGACCATGGGTTGTCCCTGGCTCTACCATGGGTGTTGCCATGCTCGACAACAGGTTGTCCCATGCTGTACCACAGCAATGGCTTGCTCGACCATGGGCTGTGTATTGCACTACCATGGGTGATGCCTTGCTCAAACACAGGTTGTGCCTACCACGGGCGATCGCTTGGTTGACCACGAGCTATGCCTCGCTCTACCATGGGACTTGTCTTACTTGACCATGGGAGGCACCAGGCTCTACCATGGGCAATGGCTTGTTTGACAACAAGCAGTGCATCACTCTACCTCGGGCAATGGCTTGTTTGATCACCAGCTATACCTGGCTGTACCATGGGCAATGCGTTGCTTGACCACAGGCTGTGCCTGGTTCTACCACTAGAGATGCCATGCTCCACCATGGGCAATGGCTTGTTCAACAATGGGTGCCTTGCCCAACCACGGGCGATGCCTTGCTCGACCACGGGCTGTGCCTTGCCCTACCATGGGGGATGGCTTGGTCAACCATGGTGACAGCCCTTGGTCGACCATGGGCTGTGTGCTCAGTCACTCTTGGGCGATGCATTGCACTACGATGAGCAATGCGTTGCTCCACCACCAGCCGTGCTTGCCGTATCATGGGCAGTGGCTTGGTCGACCATGGTGACAGCCCTCAGTTGACCATGAGCCGCATGTTGCTCTACCACGGGCTGTGCCTTGCTCGACCATGGGTGGTGCCTCGCTCAACCCCGGGTGATGCCTTGTTCGACCACGAGCTGTGCCGCACTCTACCCCAAGTGATGCCTTGCTTGACCATGGGCTATGCCTAACTCTAGCACGGGCAATTGCTTGGTCGACCAAGGAGACAGCCCTCAGTCAACTATGGGCTATGTGCTCAGTCGCTCACATGCAGTGCCTTGCTCTACCACGAGCAACACCTTACACCACCACCGACTGTGCCTTTTGCAATGACAGGCCATGGTTTGGTCAACCACAGGACATACCTTGCTCGACCACAGGCGATGGCTGGGTCAACCATGAAGACAGCCCTCGGTTGACCACAGGCTGTGTGCTCAGTCGCACAAGGGCAGTTCCTAGCTCCACCACGACTGATGCCTTGCTTGACCACAGTGATAGCCCTTCATTGACTAAGGGTAGACACGTTGATTGGCCATGGCAATAGCTCCTGGTTGACCACAGGTAGTGACTTGGTTGACCACCTAGACAGCCCTCGGTCAACCGCGGGCTGTGCACTCACTCACTCATGGGCATTGCCTTTCTCTACCACAGTTGTTGCCTTGCTCAACCACAGTGATAGCCCTTGGTCAATCATGGGATGATGCCTTGATCGACCAAGGTGACAGCTCTTGCTCGACCACAGGTTGTGCCTTGCTGTACCATGGGCAATGGCTTGCTCGAACACTGGCAATGCTAAGCTATCACTGGTGATGGCTTGGTCAACAACAGGCTGCACCTCGCTCTACCATGGGTGATGCCTTGCTTGACCATGGGCCGTGCCAGGCTCTACCATGGTTGATGGCTTGTTTGACCACGGGCGGTGCCTCGCTCTACCACAGGCAATGGCTTGTTCCACCACAGAGACAGCCCTCGGTCGACCACAGGCAGTGTGCTCAGTTGCTAACGAGCGATGCCTTGCTCTACCACGTGCAATGCCTTACTCCACGACTGGCTGTGCCATGCTCTACCATGGGCGATGGCTGGGCTGACCATGGAGACAGCCCTTGGTTGACCACGATCCATGCCTTGCTCAACCATGAGTGGTGCCTTGCCCTACCCTAGGTGATGCCTTGCTCGACCACGGGCTGTGCCTTTCTCTACCATGGGTGATGGCTTGGTCGACACGGAGACAGCCCTTGGTTGACCATGGGCTGTGTGCTTGGTCTCTCATGGGCAGTGCCTTGCTCTAACACCGGCTATGCCTTACTCTACCATGGGCCATGGCTTGGCTGACCCTAGGCTGTGCCTCGCTCTAGCATGGGCAATACATTGCTCAACTATGGGCTATGTGTTAGACCCCTGAACTCTTGACCCAGAGAATGCATACCACAAGCCATACCTCGGGTTAGTGGTAGTGCATAGCATGCCTGTAAGGATGCGCGGGTAGTCAAGTGCGAGGTGTTGGGGTCAATTGCAAGTCCATAAGCGGGCAAGTGTGGAGATGGTCACACAAGCATGTGCGGAGGCACCAGTGAAGGGAATGACCAATCAAGGCTTGGCAGTGTGCTGAGGGACTGGATTGTGGCCAAGAAGTGCCACAATGCACAAGTAGGCGAATACGCGGGAGGACAGCGAGGATGCCCACGAGCATGGCACGGTGCAACGCTCTAGGAGGTTTGAGGAACCTGATACAACCGTGCAAAGGCACTCTAGGAGTGCGCATGACTCAACAAGCCCGGCAGATGCTAAGGGAGGCTCAGCACTTAGCGGCAAGGGAGTTGACTACTTGTGGAGATCGGTTAAGTCCTTGACCATGCTCGAGCACCGGTGGACGCAGCAATCCCGTTCAGATGACCGTGATCTTGGGAAGGAGATCATGGACATGGATCCTAGAGGAGGATGGATCGGGTCGACGAGGCTAAGCTGGTGCCAAGTCAATCCAAGCGAACAATCTGGGAAAGTTTCTCCGGGAATGGCAATCAATCTGTTACAG
Source organism: Sonneratia alba (assembly GCA_900174645.1). Lineage (NCBI taxonomy): Eukaryota > Viridiplantae > Streptophyta > Magnoliopsida > Myrtales > Lythraceae > Sonneratia > Sonneratia alba. The sequence continues at coordinate 67,687 of FWPY01000064.1, read as the reverse complement.
AAACAATCCTGGAGGGATTGGACAGATTTGGCAACCAATCTGTTATGGAAACAATCCTAGAGGGATTGGACAAATTGGAAAACTGATGGAGTGAATCAAGGGATTTGAATATATCAGTTGCCATATCGGGCTTGCTAGGCTCCTCTATATAAAGGGGGCAGTCTCATTCTGTAGGGACACCAAGAACACATGAGCAGAAGCCAGCAGAGCAGCAAGAACGACCAGGGCAGTCAGGAGGCACAGAGGGCCCGAGATTCCAAAGAGTGGAAGTCAAGTCGGACCCGCAGTCCGGTGTTCTTGAGAGAAGGCACGAGACGGGAGTGCAAGCAGCGTGAGGCTGCAAGGCATAGGCTCGTGAGACTGCGTGTAAGAGTTCTGTCTTGGGTTGGGTTTTTCGTGTACTTGTAATATATGTGAATACAAGTTACATTTTCCCAATTGTGTTCTTGCATTCCTTGGTGTTGCTTCTTCGTTTCCATGATCGTTCGGTCTCAACGGTATGCGAGGTGTGTGGCTGGTCGACAAATGGTGTGTCGACGCCTAGTGGGACGCGGAAAAATTTGTGGTCTGCATTGGCCCCATGACAGTTGGTATCAGAGCGGAGGTTTTGTCCGTGACAAGCCGGAGTACCCATGAAAGTGGTGCTGCGTTCGGGTTGAGAATACCCTTTGTCAAAGACCAGGCGTACCCTACAATCAGCAACCGTGTGGACCAGGGCGATGGAAGCGTTGTGGGAGCAAGTGGCGATGCTAGAAGGCCACCTTGCAAAGCTCACTGGACGAGCAGACCCGACCGCTACGCTGGAACCCCGTGTTGCTGCTTTGGAGGACGTCGGCGAAGGCGACGATCTTGGAGGAATCGTGACTGATCTGCTGAAGGCGATCAGGCTTGATGTGGCGACCCTGAAGGATGATGTGGTCCTGATCAAGCGGCAACTGGTGTCCCAGGCAGGGCCATCGAATGAGCCTCGTGGGAAGATGAAGGTCCCGGAGCCAAAGGTGTTTGAAGGAACAAGGAGTTCCAAGGATTTAGAGAACTTCATATGGGATATGGAGAACTACTTCGTTGCTGCAAAGATCCCTGACGCCGAGAAGGTGATGATCACCACCATGTACCTTGCCAAGGATGCGAAGCTATGGTGGAGGACCCGGGTCCAAGACGATATCACTGCAGGCAGACCCCAGATGGAGACTTGGGAGGCACTGAAGAAGGAGCTGAAAGCGCAGTTCCTGCCGAGCAACACAGCATGGCTTGCTCGGGATGCGATGGCCAAGCTGATGCACAGCGGACCAGTGCGAGACTACGTGAAGGAGTTTAGCGCACTGATGTTGGATGTGACGGATATGTCAAAGACGAACAAGCTGCACACGTTCCTGAAGGGGTTGCAACCTTGGGCTCAACTCGAGCTAAGGAGGCAAGGGGTAAGAGACCTTCCTTCTGCCTTAGCTGCGGTGGACGCACTGCAGGACTTTCGGATTGCTTGTGCTGAGGAGGGGAGCAAGAAGGCCCAGTCGATGGACAAGGACAAGAAGTCCAAGTCCTACCAAAAGGGAAGTCAGGGAAGGGCAAGGAGAAGCAGCTGACCCGACCAGACAAGGGAAAGGTGAAGGTGATCAAGGGAGCCAATGGAAGGAAGGATCCTCGGACGCACCCAGGCTGCTTCATATGTAACGGACCCCATAGGGCAAAGGAGTGCCCAAAGCGGGAGGGCAAGGTTACTACCCTACAGTCAGATGACTCCGACGAGGACCAAGTGCAGCGTGTTTCCCCACTGCAGGCCCTCGGCGCTATGCAGAGTGAGCGCCCTAAGGTACGCCACAGTTTGTTGTTTGTGGATGTAATCTTGAATGGCAGGCGGATGTCAACCTTGGTGGATACTGGTGCCACCAACACATTTGTATCAGATCAGATGATACGAACCTTGGAGTTGTGAGTGGAACGATCTCACAGCTGATTGAAGGCGGTGAACTCCAAGAGCCAACCGATGGGCGGGTTGGCAAGGGATGTGCCCATCAAGATAGAGGCTTGGGAGGGTACAGTCAATCTGATGGCGGTTCCTTTGGATGATTATGACCTCATCCTTGGGAATAGCTTCTTTGCAGATGCATCAATCACCATCATGCCTCATGTGGGAGGCATCGTCATTGGAGATCCCCGATGACCCTATTTTGTGCAAGGATACCGAGGCCTTGTACGCTTCGAGGAGGTAGCCACAGAGAAGGTATCTGCAATGCAATTGGCACGAGGAATGAAGAAGGGGTATCCCACTTACCTTGCGGCTATCAGGGAAGTGGACGTGCAGGAGATGGAGGCAGACCCTAAGATTCCACATGAGGTTGTGGAATTGCTCGAGCAATTCCAGGATGTGATGCTGGAGGAGTTGCCAAGAGGGCTACCACCGTGCCGTGCGGTAGATCACAAGATAGAACTATTGCCAGGCACCGTTCCCCCAGCCAAAGCCCCGTACCAGATGTCCTCGAAGGAGCTGGTAGAGCTGCAGAGTCAGCTGACCGAGTTGCTGGATGCGGGAAAGATCCAGCCCTCCAAAGCCCCTTATGGAGCCCCGGTGTTGTTCCAGGAGAAGAAGGATGGCTCTCTCTAGTTGTGTGTTGATTACTATGGATTGAACAAGGTCACGGTAAAGAACAAGTACCCAGTGCCCTTGATTGCAGACCTGTTTGATCGCCTAGGTGAGGCGAGGGTCTTCTCCAAGCTTAACTTGCGTTCAGGATATTGGCAAGTCCGCATCGCCAAAGGAGACGAGTCCAAGACCACGATGGTAACTCGTTATGGATCCTTTGAATTCCTGGTAATGCCATTCGGTTTAACCAATGCCCCTGCCACACTCTGCAACTTGATGAATGATGTATTTCACAACATGCTGGATCAGTTTGTGGTCGTCTATTTCAATGATATTGTCATGTATAGCCGGGACTTGGCACAACATGTGCAGCACTTGCAGGCTGTTTTTGAACGGCTGAGGCAACACTCCCTATATGTCAAGAGGAGAAAGTGTGAGTTTGGCATGCAGGAGGTCCAATTCCTAGGCCATGTGATCGGCCAAGGGCAAGTGCGGATGGACCCCAAGGAGGTGCAGGCCATCTAGGATTGGCCTCCACCAAAATCGGTGTCCGAGTTGCAGAGTTTATTGGGATTGGCCAACTACTACTGCAACTTTATCAAGGGGTACTCAAAGAAGGTGAGTTCCTTGACTGATCTGTTGTGGAAAGATCAGAAGTGGAAATGGGACGAGGATTGTGAAGTGGCGTTCTCCAAGTTGAAGACCGCCATTGTGACGGAGCCTGTGCTCAAGCTCCCGGACTTTGTGAAGCCATTTGAGGTGCATATGGATGCCTCAGATCATGCTGTGGGAGGAGTTCTCATGCAAGACGGATATCCCATGGCGTTCGAGAGTTGGAAGTTGAAGCCTGCTGAACAGCGATACTCAGCACACGAGAAGGAGATGCTGGCTGTGGTGCATTGCTTGAGGGTGTGGCAAGTGTACTTGCTGGGAACCACATTCGTGGTCAAGACGGACAACATCACCAATACCTTCTTCAAGTCACAACCGAAGTTGTCACCAAGGCAAGCGCAGTGGCAAGAGTTCCTAGCGGAGTATGACTTCGAGTGGGAACACCGATCGGGAAGGCACAACCTAGTGGCGGATGCGCTTAGTCGGAAGACTTCGGACCAATTGGTGGCTTTGACTCAGGTTACCTCCGACTTCCCCTAGGATGTCAAGATCGCTACACTAGGGGACAAGACTTATCAACTCCTAGTGGAGCAAGTCAAGGACGGGACGGTGAGGTGGTATTGTCTGGAAGATGGACTGCTTTATGGCAAAGGTGGCCATTTGCTTGTCCCTAGTAGAGAGGGATTGCACTACCAGCTGATGAAGGAGAGTCACGATAGTCCTTGGGCTGGACATCTAGGCCGTGAGCGGATGCTAGCTGTCACAGGGGTCGGATCTCACCCAAATTTTTCAGTTCCTGCAATGGTGCTAAGCAGTGTCCCGTACACTCTTAGCCAACCCAAACACACACAGCGAAATAGCTTGGTGAGGTTTAGCAATCAAGGATAAGGATCAAGCAATGCAAGGTAAGGGAAATCTCACTTGTATTCACAAACTCGAATTACAAGAAAACGCAAAACCCTTACACGACCTTGCACGGTCACGTCCAAGTATATGCCTTGTGTCTCCGGCACTTGCACTCCTCACTTGGACGGGTGAACTTCACTCCAGGAGTTCACACTTGGCTTTGAGAGAACTGGTCACAATACCACCGGCCTTCCTTTGCTCGACCTTCTGTGATGGAGTGTTTCCTCTTGACTCTCTCTAGTTGCTCTCCTTGACCTTGAGACCCGGGGGCTATTTATCCTTGCAGGTGGCAACCACTGTCCCTAATTTCCAGGAGACACCTCAGCTTCCATAACCACCCTTATCCCTTATTCTTAGGGACTGCAGTTGGATAAGGCTGACTGCTTGCCAGCACAGTCCTCGGTCAGCACCTTGACCGAGACTCCATCGTTCCATGACCGGAGTATATCGAGCCTGACTGAGTGCCACCCACACTCAATTCAGTCATGGGCACCGCGCCCTTGCCTTGGATCAGCTGTTGATAGCATGGAACATTGGCGTCGCTCGACCGTGAGTGACTTCCCTAGTGAGTCTTCAGGAGCAGCCGTGCGCCCGTTGCCTGCCAGCTCGCCTTGAACGGGTCTTACAGGAGGATTGGGCGTCCAGATCACCGGCCCTTGACCGGCTCTTGCGGGCTCACCCCTACCCGCATTGCCTGCCACTTGGCGTCCGCCTTGCTCACCCGGGAGCAAGTCTCTCAGGAGGATAAGGCTTCCAAGTCGTCCTTGACCGAGTCTTGCGGGAGGATAGGAATTCCAGCTCACCCCTTCCTGCATAGCCTGGCAACTCGCCCTATATATAGCTTGGCATCTCACCATTTCGTTCCAACTGATCGTTTAGCAGTCTTCCCTCGATCCTTTCTCTAGCTGCCATGCCATCGACGGTCCACCTGGCAGCCATGTTCGTGTCCGAGCATCAAGGGGCTAACAAACCTCCCCCACTTGAGGAAGCCGATGCCCTCGTCGGAATAGAGTGGAGGTACTCCTGGATTTTGTCCTCGAACTGCCAGAGTGTTGCCTCCTTTTCCCAACTCGCTTCCGACATTAGCAACCCTTTCCATAGAACCAGGTACTTCGTTCTCCGATTCTTCTTGCTGTATCCCAACACCCGTCGGTCCAGCACGCGGTCAACCTCCCTTTCCAATTCCGTGCGCACATTCAATGGAGCACGTCTTGCCCTAATGTGGTCTGCATCCGCATCCTCATGGTAGGGCTTTAGGAAGCTGACATGGAAAGTCGGATGAATCTTCATCCTCTCGGGTAGTGCTAAGCGATAAGCCACTGCTCCAACTCGCTTCACCACCTCGAATGGCCCATCATACCGCTGAATGAGGCCCTTGTGCCATCTTTTGCTCGTCACTTTCTTCCAGATTTGGGGCGTCAATTTCAGCATGACCTTGTCACCGACCAGAAATTCTAGCGGTCGACGCCCCTGATCCGCATATTTCTTCATGCGGCGGACAGCTTTGGCGAGGCTGTCCTGTGCTTCCTCGAGCATTTCCTGCTTGTTCCGGGCAAAACAGTAGGCAGCAGGACATGGCCCTTCCTTCTTTTGTAGGGCCACCTTGGAAGGGGTCAATGGTTGATAGCCCAAAGCGAGCTCAAACGAACTGAACCCCGTGGCTGAGGAACGGTGCAAGTTGTAACAAAACTGCGCCGTGTCCAACAGTTCCAGCCAATTCCGCTGACTGGCAGTGACATAGTGTCACAAGTATTCTTCCAGCAGCTGGTTCATCCTTTCCATTTGTCCATCCGTCTACGGGTGGTTGGCTATTGAGAACTTTAGCTCCGTCCCCATCATATTGAAGAGATGGGTCCAGAATCTCCCGGTGAACCGTGCGTCTTGATCACTCACAATGTCCGTCGGGATCCCAAACAGCTTGACCAAGTGGCGGTAGAACTCTTCTGCCGCCGTTTCCGCAGAGCAATTCTTTGGGGTAGGCCTAAAGATCCCGTACTTCGAGAACCTATCTACCACAACCATAACTCCATCAAAACCCTTAACCTCCGGGAAGCCACTGATGAAGTCCATAGAAACCGATACCCAAGGTTTCTCTGGAATAGGCAAAGGCTGCAACAAGCCCGCCTCAATGCGCCGTTCCATCTTGTCTTGTTGACAAACAAGGCACGTCTTGACGTAAAGCTCAATGTCATTCTCCATCTTCGGCCAGAAGTAGGAGCGTGCCAACAGCGCGAGCATCCTTTCCCATCCAGGATGCCCAGCTCATTGCGTGTCAGGATGTTCACGCAACAGCTGAGTCCTTAGCCCTCCATTGGGGATGAAAATGCGACCACCCTTCACGTCTAGCAAGCCATCCTCAAGCCAGTACCTCTGCACGGTACCATCTTGAACTTGCGCGACCAACTTTTGGTATACCCGATCCTCCTTCACCTGATCCTTCAGTTTGCCTACGAAGGTGGACTCCAACTGGGTCAGCGCAGCAATCGTCTCTACTGCCTTCCTGCTCAAAGCGTCGGCAACTTGGTTGTGGCGCCCCGGCCTATGCTCCCACTCGAAGTCATACTCGGCCAGGAACTCTTGCCATCGGGCCTGCCTTGGGGACAACTTCTTCTGCGTCTTAAAGAAAGTGTTTGCGACATTATCCATTTTGATCACAAAAGAAGTGTTGAGTAAGTATACCCGCCATGCCCGTAGGCAATGCACAACCGCCAACATTTCCTTCTCGTGCGCGGAGTAACATTGTTCAGCCGGCTTCAACTTCCAGCTCTCGAACGCTATCGGGTGCCCATCCTGCACCAACACTCCGCCTGCAGCATGATCCAAGGCATCCGTATGGATTTTGAATGGCCTATCGAAGTCCGGAAGCTTCAGCACAGGTTCAGCCACAATCCGGGACTTGATCTTCTCAAAGGCGTCCGCACACGCCGCATCCCAAGTCCACAGTTTGCCCTTCTGCAGTAGATCGATGAGCGGGGATACCAACTTCGAGTATCCCTTGATGAACTTGCGGTAGTAGTTTGCCAACCCGAGGAAACTCCACAGTTTGCCCACCTTGGTGGGAGCCATCCACTCCCTAATGGCTTGCACCTTTCGGGGATCCATCTTCACCGTGCCCCTGCCAATCACGTGTCCAAGGAAGTTGATTTCCTTGGTGTAGAACTCGCACTTCTCCTTCTTTACGTATAACCGGTGTTCCCTTAGCCGCTGGAACACAAAACGTAAATGCCCAAGATGGTCCTCTAGAGACCGGCTATAGACGACAATGTCATCGAGATACACAACCACAAACTTGTCTATAACATCATGAAACACATCATTCATGAGATTGCAAAATGTGGCTGGTGCATTGGTTAAGCCAAATGGCATAACCTTAAACTCATATGACCCATACCGAGTCACCATTGTCGTCTTTGGCGTGTTGCCCTCCGCTATGCGAACTTGCCAATATCCCGATCTCAGGTCCAACTTGGTGAAGAATTCGGCTCCACTGAGCCGATTGAACAAGTCTGCAATCAATGGCATGGGATACTTGTTCTTCATGGTGACCTTGTTCAACCCGCGGTAGTCCACGCACAACTGCAACATGTTGTCTTGCTTCTCTTGGAACAGCACTGGCACTCCAAAGGGCGCCTTAGAGGGTTGAACTTTCCCCGAATCCAGCAAGTCCTGGAGTTGTTTCCGTAACTCCTCCAGTTCTTTAGGCGACATCCAGTAAGGAGCTTTAGCTGGTGGCCTTGTCCCCGGAATCAACTCGATCTTGTGATCTACCGCCCGCCTGGGCGGTAAGCCCTTGGGCAGCTCCTCGGGCATAACGTCACAAAAGTCGCCTAGAATTCCTTGCACCACGTCAGGAACGTCCGCGTTCGTGCCCAGCTCGGGCTCTGACTCATGGATCGCTGCAAGGTAAGTTGGCTGGCCCCTCTTCTAGCCTTTGGCTATTTGCATAGCCGAGACCCTTTCGGTCCTAATGTTCTCCGCATGGTTGAGGCCCTTGAATCCCCGAACAAAGCAAGGCTTCTTCGGGTCTGAGATCAACAAACCAGACACATGTGGCATGACCGAAACACAAGCTTTCATAAGAAAGTTGTTACCGAGTATTACGTCAAAATCATCCATGGGAATGATCGTGACGTCAATGTTCCCCGACCAATCGCCAATCTGGACCGGCACTCCTTTGGCCATCCCAAGCACCAGCCTACTTTGGGAGTTGACAGCTTTGATGTGGCTGGCATGCTTCTGGATCCGCAATCCATAAGCTTGCACAACATGATCCGACACGAAGTTGTGCATTGTGCCAGTGTCCACCATTGCCGCCACTTCCTTGGTGTTCAGGGTCATCGGTATATACATCAGTCCCTGCTCCTGTGCCTTCCTTCCCGAGTGGATGGCACCAAGTATTTGGAGAGGTGCCACTCTAGTTTGCTCATCATTGGAGTCGGAGTCAGACCTATTCACCAGGGCCGACAACTTCTCCCTCTTTGGGCAATCTCGAGCACGATGGGGGCCGTTGCAGATGAAGCACCCCGGGTGGGTCTTGGGGTCCTTAAGGGACGAACCCTCCATCGCCTTCCCCTTCCCCTTGTCTCCCTTGGACGGCTTCCCTTTCTCGGCTTTGCCTGCACCCTTGCTAGGCTTGGCCACCTTGTCCTTTGACTTCTCGGCCTGTTTCCCCTTCGGTTCGCTCTTTGATACGCGGATGTCAATCAAGGCATCCACCTTTGCCATTGCGGTCTGGAGGTCTTGGACTCCTTGCCTTCGCAGCTCAAGTTGAGCCCACGATTGAAGACCCCGCATAAAGTTGAACAGCTTGTCCAACTCGGACATTTTTGTGACGTCAAGCAATAAGGAACTAAATTCCTTAACACAGTCACGTACCGTACCCGTCTGCCTTAGGTTGCACAATGCATCCCGAGCAGCCCACGAGGTGTTCGTGGGAAGGAACTGCTCCTTGAGTTCCTTCTTCAGCATAGGCCAATCTCTAATGTGTGGCCGCCCGCCGGTCGCAGCGTCCTGCTCACGGGTTTGCCACGAGAGTTTTGCATCGCCCACCAAGTACATGACTGCCATCGAGACTTGTTCCCCTTCTGGAACTTTTCTTGCCTCGAAGTAATGCTCAATGTCCCACAAGAAATTTTCAAGTTCCTTGGAACTCCAAGTGCCTGTAAAGGCTTTGGGTTCAGGTATCTTTACCTTAGCCTGAGATCCCTCTGCTTCGGCTACTCCAGCAGCCAGCGCATGTCGGAGGATGCTCACCTCCTCCTTCAACCGGACAACATCTGGAACTAGCGCTACCAGAACATCCGCCACACTTCCGTTGGCTCCAGACATGTTGCCGAGGGACATTTCCAAAGCCGCTACTCGATCCCTTAGTGCATCCATGCGGGACAGCCACAAGTCATCGCTTGCTTGCTATTCCAATCCTCGCACACCGCTTGAACGCGGCTTTGATACCAGCTGTCACAGGGGTCGGATCTCACCCAAAATTTTCCGTTCCTGCGATGGTGCTGAGCAGTGTCCCGTACACTCTCAGCCAACCCAAACACGCACAGCGAAATAGCTTGGTGAGGTTTAGCAATCAAGGATCAGGATCAAGCAATGCAAGGTAAGGGAAATCTCACTTGTATTCACAAACTCGAATTACAAGAACACGCAAAACCCTTACACGACCTTGCACGGTCATGTCCAAGTATATGCCTTGTGTCTCCGGCACTTGCACTCCTCACTTGGACGGGTGAACTTCGCTCCAGGAGTTCACACTTGGCTTTGAGAGAACTAGTCACAATACCGCCGGCCTTCCTTTGCTCGACCTTCTGTGATGGAGTGTTTCCTCTTGACTTGCTCTCCTCGACCTTGAGACCGGGGGCTATTTATCCTTGCAGGTGGCAACCAATGTCCCTGATTTCCAGGAGACACCTCAGCTTCCATAACCACCCTTATCCCTTATTCTTAGGGACTGCAGTTGGATAAGGCTGACTGCTTGCCAGCACAGTCCTTGGTCAGCACCTTGACCGAGACTCCATCATTCCACGACCAGAGCATATCGGGCCTGACTGAGTGCCACCAGCACTCAGTTCAGTCATGGGCACCGCGCCCTTGCCTTGGATCAGTTGCTGATAGCATGGAACATTGGTGTCACTCGACCGTGAGCGACTTCCCTAGTGAGTCTTCGGGAGCAGCCGTGCGCCCGTTGCCTGCCAGCTCGCCTTGAATGGGTCTTACGGGAGGATTGGGCATCCAGATCACCGGCCCTTGACTGGGTCTTGCGGGCTCGCCCCTACCCGCATTGCCTGCCACTTGGCATTCGCCTTGCCCGCCCGGGAGCAAGTCTCTCGGGAGGATAAGGCTTCCAAGTCGTCCTTGACCGAGTCTTGCGGGAGGATAGGAATTCCAGCTCACCCCTTCCCGCATAGCCTGGCAACTCGCCCTATATATAGCTTGGTATCTCGCCATTTCGTTCCAACTAATCGTTTAGTAGTCTTCCCTCGATCCTTTCTCTAGCTGCCATGCCATCGAGGGTCTGCCTGGCACCCATGTTCGTGTCCGAGCATCAAGGGGCTAACACTAGCCCTGTTGTCCAGGTCCTATGTGTGACCAAAGATGGCCGATGACGTGGAGTTATACGTCAAGACTTGTCTCGTGTGCCAGCAAGACAAGGTGGAGAGGTGAGCAGAGGCTAGTCTCCTGCAACCCTTGGCAGTGCCAGAGAAGCCTTGGGTATCTGTTTCCATGGACTTTGTGTCCAGATTTCCAGAGGTGAGGGGTTATACGGCGGTGATGGTGGTCGTGGACCGTTTCTCCAAGTACGCGATTTTCACCCCCGTGACCAAGAATTGCACAGCCAAGGCAACAGCTGAGGCTTTCTATCGCTCCATGGTGAAGCTCTTTGTAGTACCGACAGAGATCGTGAGTGACCGAGATGCTCGGTTCATAAGCAACTTTTGGACATGCTTATTCGGATTGCTAGGATCCGAACTGAAGTTCTCGATGGCCAACCATCCACAGACGGACGGCCAGACCGAGCGAGTGAATGCACTGCTGGAGGAGTACTTGAGGCACTATGTCTTAGCAAGTCAACGGAATTGGCTAGACTTGCTTGACTCAGCTCAGTTGTCCTACAACTTGAACCGCTCCTCTACAATAGGTCATAGCCCGTTTGAGTTGGCAATGGGCTACCAACCACTAATGCCGCAGGAGGTGGCGTTGCAGCGCAAAGAAGGGCCTTGCCCGGCCGCATATCGATTCGCGCGTGACAAGCAGGAGATGATTGAGGAGGCAAGAGATAGCCTCACCAAAGCTGCTAAGCGGATGAAGAAGTATGCGGACAAGAACCAAAGGCCGTTGGAGTTCCAAGTGGGGGACTTAGTGATGTTGAAGCTCACCCCACAGATCTAGAAGAAGATCACGAGCAAGCGCTGGCACAAGGGCTTGTTCCAGTGGTACGATGGACCTTTTGAAGTGATCAAGAGAGTCGGCCTAGTAGCCTATCGGCTAGCACTGCCGGAGAGGATGAAGGTGCACCCGACATTCCACGTCAGTTTCCTTAAGCCTTACCATCAGGGCGAGGAGCATCCGGAGTGCAACAAGGTGAAGTGTGCCCCTCTCACCATGAGGAAGGAACTCGACAAGGAGGTGGAAGACATACTTGATCACTGAGTGCTGGGTTACAACAAGATGAACAGGAGGACAGAGTACTTGGTCAGGTGGAGGGACCTACCCGAGTCAGAGGCAACTTGGGAGAAGGATGTCACACTATGGCAGTACAAAGACCTCATTCGGCAGTACCGAGAATCTCATTCGACGAGGGCGTCGAATCCCTTGGGTGGGGGAGGTTTGTTAGACCCCTGAACTCTTGACCCGGAGAATGCGTACCACAAGCCATACCTCAGGGTAGTGGTAGTGCATAGCATGCCCGTAAGGATGCGCGGGTAGTCAAGTGCAAGGTGTTGGGGTCAATTGCAAGTCCATAAGCGGGCAAGTGTGGAGATGGTCACACAAGCGTGCACGGAGGCACCAGTGAAGGGAACAACTGATCAAGGCTCGGCAGTGTGCTGAGGGACTGGATTGTGGCCAGGAAGTGCCACAATGCACAAGTAGGCGAATACGCGGGAGGGCAGCGAGGATGCCCATGAGCATGGCACTTCGAGGAACCTGATACAACTATGCAAAGGCACTCTAGGAGTGTGCATGACTCAACAAGCCTGGTAGACGCTAAGGGAGGCTCAGCACTTAGCGGCAAGGGAGTTGACTACTTGTGGAGATCGGTTAAGTCCTTGACCATGCTCGAGCACCGGTGGACGCAGCAATCCCGTTCAGATGACCGTGATCTTGGGAAGGAGATCATGGACGTGGATCCTAGAGGAGGATGGATCAGTTCGACAAGGCTAAGCTGGCGCCAAGTCAATCCAAGCGAACAATCCGAGAAAGTTTCTCTGGGAATGGCAATCAATCTGTTATGGAAACAATCCTGGAGGGATTGGACAGATTTGGCAACCAATCTGTTATGGAAACAATCCTGGAGGGATTGGACAGATTGGAAAACTGATGGAGTGAATCAAGGGATTCGAATATATCAGTTGCCATATCGGGCTCGCTAGGCTCCTCTATATAAAGGAGGCAGTCTCATTCTGCAGGGACACCAAGAACACACGAGCAGAACCCAGCAGAGCAGCAAGAACGACCAGGGCAGTCAAGAGGCACAGAGGGTCCGAGATTCCAAGGAGTGGAAGTCAAGTCGGACCCGCAGTCCGGTGTTCTTGAGAGAAGGCACAAGACGGGAGTGCAAGCAGCGCGAGGCTGCAAGGCATAGGCTCATGAGACTGCGTGTAAGAGTTCTGTCCTGGGTTGGGTTTTTTGTGTACTTGTAATATATGTGAATACGAGTTACGTTTTCCCAATTGTGTTCTTGCATTCCTTGGTGTTGCTTCTTCATTTCCATGATCGTTCGGCCTCAATGGTACGCGAGGTGTGTGGCTGGTCGACAAACGGTGTGTCGACGCCTAGCGGGACGCAGAAAAATTTGTGGTCTGCATTGGCCCCGTGACACTATGCCTTGCCCTACCATGAGCGATGGCTTGGTTGACCATGGAGACTGGCCTCGGTTGACCACTGACTGTGCACTTGGTCATTCATGGGCAGTGCCTTGCTCTACCACAGGCAATGACGTGCTTGACCACAGGCTGTGCCTTGCTCTACCACGGGTGCTGCCTTGCACCCCCACGGGTGATAACTTGGTCGACCATGGAGACAGCCCTCAATTGACCATGGGCTGTGCTCTTGGTTGCACAAGGGGAGTGCCTTGCTTGACCCCAGCGACAGCCCTTCGTCGATCATGGGCATTGCCCTCATCGACCACAGGCTGTGCACTCGGTTGCTCACAGGCAGTGCCTTGCGCTTCCATGGGTGCTGTCTTCCTCAACCACAATGACAACCCTTGGTCAATCATGGGTCGGCACATTGATCGACCACGGCATCAGCTCTTGGCTGACCACAGGCAATGCCTTGCTCAGCCACAGGCTGTGCCTTGCCCTACCACAGGCGATGCCTTGCTCAATGATGGGCTGTGCTTCGCTCTACCATGGGTGATGGCTTAGTCAACCATGGAGACAGCCCTCGGTTGACTATGGATTGTGTGCTTGGAGGCTCATGGGCAGTGCCAGGCTCTTCCTTGGCTGATGCCTTGCTTGAGCATGGGCTTTGCCTTGCTCAACCATGGGCGATGGCTTGGTCGACCACAGAGACAACCCTCAGTCATCCATGGGAGATGCCTTCCTCAACCATGACGACAAACCATGGTCAATCATGGGTTGACGCATTGATCTACCATGGCAATAGCTCTCGGTCGACCACAGGCAGTGCCTTGGTCCACCACGGTCATTGCCTTGCTCAGCCATGGGCTGTGCCTTGCCCTACCACTGGCAATGCCTTGCTCGATGATGGGCTGTGACTCGCTCTAACATGGGTGATGGCTTGGTCAACAACAGAGACAGCCCTCGGTTGACTGTGGGCTGTGCACTTGGTGGCTCATGGGCGGTGCCTGGCTCTTCCTCAGCTGATGCCTTGCTTGAGCATGGGCTGTGCCTTGCTCAACCATGGGTGATGGCTTGGTCAACCACAGAGACAACCCTCGGTCATCCATGGGCTGTGCAGTTGGTCTCTTGTGGGCAATGCTTGTCTCTACCTCAGGCAGTGCCTTACTCTACCACAGGCTGTGCCTTGCTCTACCAAGGGCAATAGCATGTTCGACCACAGGTTGTGCCTCACTCTACCATGGGCAATGCCATACTTGACCACGGGCTATGCCTTGCCCTAGCACGGGTGATGCCTTGCTTGACCATGGCCTGTGCCTTGCTCTACCCCGGGCAATGGATTGGTTGACCATGGGCTGTGTCTTGCTCTATGATGGGCGATGGCTTGGTTGACCGTAGAGATAGCCCTTGATCAGCCACCAGCTGTGCACTCGGTTGCTCACGGGCAGTGCCTTGCTCTACCATGGTATGCCTTGCACAATCACAGGCTGTGCCTTGCTCTACCAAAGGCAATACCATGTTTGAACACAGGTTGTACCTCGCTCTACCATGGCAAAGCCTTACTTGACCACGGGCTATGCCTTGCCCTAGCACGGGCGATGCCTTGCTTCACCACAGCCTGTGCCTTGCTCTAACATGGGCCATGGGTTGGTCAGCCACGGGCTGCACCTTGCTTTACCCCAGGCAATGGCTTGGTTGACCACGGGCTGTGTCTTGCTCCACGACAGGCGATGGCTTGGTCGACCACAGAGATAGCCCTCGATCAGCCACCAGCTGTGTGCTCGGTCACTCACGGGCAGTGCCTTGCTCTGCCATGGGTGATGCCTTGCACGACCACAGGCTGTGCCTTGCTCGAACAAGGGCGATACCATGTTTGACCACAGGTCGTGCCTTGCTCTACCACAGGCAATGCCTTACTTGACCATGGGCTATACCTTGCCCTAGCATGGGCGATGCCTTGCTTCACCACAGCCTGTGCCTTGCTCTACCACGGGCCATGGGTTGGTCAACCATGGGCTGCACCTTGCTTTACCCTGGGCAATGGCTTGGTTGACCCCATGCTGTGTCTTGCTCTACAACAAGCGATGGCTTGGTCGAGCACAGAGATAGCCCTCAGTCAGCCACCAGCTGTGTTCTTGGCCGCTCATGGGCAGTGCCTTGCTCTGCCACGGGCGATGCCTTGCATGACCACAGGCTGTGCCTTGCTCTACCATGGGCAATGGCTTGTTCCACGACAGCTGCACCTCACCCTACCACGGGCGATGCCATGCTCGATCATGGGCAATGGCTTGGTTGACCATGGAGATTGCCCTCAGTCGACCACGGGCTGTGCCTTGCTCTACCACGGGTGATGGCTCAGTCGACCACGGGCTGTACATGTGGTCTCTCATGGGTAGTGCCTTGCTCTTCCTCGGGTGTTGCCTTGCTCAACCATGGGCTGGGCCTTGCAATACCAAGGGCCATGGCATGTTTGACCATGGGCTGTGCCTTGCTTTACGATCGGCAATGCCATGCTCAACCATGGGCAGTGCCTTGCTTGACCTTGGCGAAAGCCCTTCGTCGATCATGTGCAATGCCCTCATCCACCACAGGCTATGCACTCGATCACTCACAGGCAGTGCCATGCACTTCAACGGGTGATGCCTTCCTCATCCACGGCGACAAAACTTGTTCAATCATGGGTAGACATGTTGATTGACCAGGGCGACAGCTCTTGGTCGATCATGGGTTGATGCGTTGATTGACTATGGCGGCAGCTCTTGGTCAACGATGGCCAATGCCTTGGTCCACCACAGGCAATGCATTGCTCAGCCACGGGCTGTGCCTTGCTCGACCCTGGGTGTGCCTCACTTTACCACTGGCGATGGCTTGGTCAACCACAGAGACAGCCCTTGGTTGACTACGGGCAGCGCCTGGCTCTTCCTTGGGCGATGCCTCGCTTGACCACTGGCTGTGCCTTGCTCTACCATAGGCAATGCCTTACTCAACCATGGGCTGTGCTTGGCTCTACCAAGGCAATGGCATGTTCAACCATGGGCTGTGCCTTGCTCAACAATGGGCAATGGCTTGGTCGACCACAGAGACAGCCCTTGATTGACCATGGGCTATGGACTCGGTCTCCCACGGGCAGTGCCTATCTCTACCTCGGGCAATGTCTTGCTCTACCACAGGCTGTGCCTTTCTCTACCAAGGGCAATAGCATGTTTGACTGCAGGTTGTGCCTTGCTCTACATGGGCTGTGCCTTGCCCTAGCATGGGTGATGCCTTGCTTGACCATGGCTTGTGCCTTGCTCTACAACGGGCCATGGCTTGGTCGACCATGGGCTGTGCCTCACTGTACCTCGGTCGACCACTGGCTGTACACTCAGTCTCTCACAGGCAGTGGTCGGCTGTACCTTGGGCAATGCCTTCCTCGACCATGGGCTGTGTCTTGCTCTACCAGGGGCCATGGCATGTTGGACCACAGTCTGTGCCTTGCCTAACCAAGGGCAATGCATTTTTGGACCACGGGCTGTGCCAAGTTCTACCAAGGGTGATGGCTGGGTCAACCATGGAGACAGCCCTCAATTGGCCACAGAGACAGCCCTTGATAGACCACAGGCTGTGCCTTGTTCTAGCACAGGCGATGGCTTGGCCGACCATGGAGACAGCCCTCCATCAACCACGGGCTGAGCGCTCAGTCGCTCATGGGCAGTGCCCAGGTCTACAACGGTCAATGCCTTCATTGTCCATGGCAACAGCCCATGGTCGATCATGGTTGATGCGTTGATCGAACATGGGCTGTGCACTCGGTCACTCATGGGCAGTGCCTTGCTCCACCACAGGCGATAGCCCTTGGTCGATGACCAACAATGCCAAGATTGACCATGGGTGATGCCATGCTCGTCCACGGTGATAGACCTTGGTCGATCATGGGTTGACGTGTTCTTCAACCACGGTGTCAGCTCTTGGTTGACCATGTGCAGTGCCTTGGTGGACCATGGGCTGTGCCTCGCTCTACCACGGGCAATGCCTTGTTTGACCACAGGCTGTGCATTGCTCTACCATGGGCAATGGCTTGGTTGACCATGGGATGTGCACTCAATCATTCATGGGCAGTGCTCGGCTCTACCTTGGGCAATGCCTTGCTCGACCATGGGCTGTGCTTGGCTATACCACAGGCGACACCTTCCTTGACCATGGGCTGTGCCTTACTCTACCATGGGGGATGGCTTGGTCAACCACAGAGATAGCCCTCGGTGGACCACGAGCTATGCACTCAGTCGCTCATGGGCCATGCAATGATCGACCACGTGCATTGCCTTGCTCAACCTCGGGCTGTGCCTTGCGCCACCACAGGCGACACCTTGCTTGACTATGTGTGATGCCTTCTCAACCATGGGCAATACCCGGCTCTACCATGAGCGATGCCTTCTTGACCATGGCATGTGCCTTGCTCTACCACTAGCGTTGCCTTCTCAACCATGGGCTGTGCCTTGCTCTACCATGGGCAATGGTTTGGTCGACCACAGAGAAAGCCCTCAGTCAACCACAGGCTGTGTGCTCAGTCGCTCATAGGCAGTGCCATGCTCTAACACAAGCAATGCCATGCTCCACCGTGGGCTGTGCCTTGCTCTACCATGGGTGATGCCTTGTCGACCACGGGCTGTGCCTTGCTCTACCACGGGCTATGGCTTGGTCAACCACAAGCTGTGCTCTTGGTCGCTCACAGGCAGTACCTCGCTCTACCTTGGGTGATGTCTTGCTTGACCACAGGTTGTGCCTTGTTCTACCATGGGCGATGCCTTGCTGGACCATGGGCTGTGCCTCCCTCTACCACAGGCGATGGCTTGGTTGACCATGGACACAACCCTCAGTCAACCAGGTGCTGTGCACTCAATCGCTCATGGGTCGTGCCTTGCTCTACCAGGTGTGATGCCATCGTCAACCATGGGCTGTGCCTTGCTTTACCAAGGGTGATGTGTTGCTTGACCACGGGCTGTGCCTTGCTCAACCACAGGCAATGGCTTGGTTGACCAAAGGTTGTGCCTCACTCTACTACGGGCGATGGCTTGCTCGACCACGGCCTGTGGCATCCGCTACCATGGGCGTTGCCTTGCTCAACCACGGGTTGTAGCATGCTCTACGACTGGCAATGGATTGGATGACCATGGGCTGTGCCTTGCTCTACCACAGGCGAGGGCTTGGACAACCAAGGAGACAGCCCTTGGTCAGCCACAAGCTGTCCGCTCGATTGCTCATGGGCAGAGGCTTGCTCTACCATGGGCAGTGCCATGCTCTACCATGGGTGATGCCCTGCTTGACCACGAGGTGTGCCTGCCTCTACCATGGGCATTGCCATGCTCAGCCATGGGTTGTCTCTTGTTGTACCACAGCAATGGCTTGGTCGACCACGGCATGTGCCACGCACTACCATGGGGGATGCCTTGCTCAAACACGGGCTGTGCCTTGCTCTACCATGGGCGATGTCTTGGTCAACCACAGAGGTAACCTTTGGTCAACCACGAGCTGTGCCTTGCTCTACCACAGGCCATGCCTTACACAACCACGGGACGTGCCAGGCACTACCACGGGTGAACAACAAGCGGTGCGTCACTCTACCTCAGGCAATGGCTTGGTCGACCACCAGCTGTGCCTGGCTGTACCATGGGCCATGCCTTGCTTGACCACAGGCTCTGCCTTGCCCTACCACGGGAGATGCCATGCTCCACTGCAGGCAATGGCTTGTTTGACAATGGGCTGTGCCTTGCCCAACCACGGGTGATGCCTTGTTCGACCACGGGCTGTGCCTTGCCCTACCATGGGCGATGGCTTGGTCGACCATGGAGACCACCCTTGGTTGACCATGGGCTGTGTGCTTGGTCGCTCTTGGGCGATGCATTGCTCTAGCACTAGCAATGCCTTGCTCCACCACAGGCTGTGCTTTGCTGTACCATGGGCGGTGGCTTGGTCAACCATGGTGACAGCCCTTGATTGACCACAAGCTGTGCCTTGTTCTACCATGGGCCATGCCTTGCTTGACCACGGGCGGTGCCTTACTCAACCCTGGCTGATGCATTGTTCAACCACAGGCCATGCCTCACTCTACCACAAGCGATGCCTTGCTCAACTGTGGGCTATGCCTTGCTCTATCACGGGCGATGGCTTGGTCGACCACAGAGACAGCCCTTGGTCGACTGTGGACTATGTGCTTGGTCGATCACAGGCAATGCCTTGCTCTACCACAAGCAACGCCTTGCTCCACCACCAACTATGCCTTGCGCTACCACAGGCCATGGTTTGGTTGACAATGGGCTGTGCCTCACTCTACCATGGGTGTTGCCTTCCTCTACTATGGGACAGCCCTTGGTCAATCAAGGGTAAATGCGTGTATCAACCACGGCAACAGCTCTTGGTTGACCACGGGCAGTGCCTTGGTTGACCACAGAGATGTCCCTCGGTCAACCACACGCTGTGTGGTCAGTCGCTCATGGGCATTGCCCGGCTCTACCACGTTCATTGTCTTGCTCGATCACGGCAACAGCCCTTGGTTGATCATGGGGTGACGCCATCATTGACCACAGCAATAGCTCTTGGTTGACCACTGACAGTGGCATGCTCTACCGTGGTTGAGGCCTTGCTTGACCACAGGTTGTGCCTTGCTCTACCATGGGCAATGGCTTGCTCGACCATTGGCGGTGCCTTACTCTAACAATAGCAATGGCTTGGTCAACCATGGGCTGTGCCTTGCTAGACCACAGGCGATGCCTTGCTCGACCACGGGCTATGCCTTGCTCTGCCAAGGGCAATGGCTTGGACGATGACGGGGACTGCCCTCAGTAGGCCATGGGCCATGCCTTGCTCAACCACGGAGACAGCCCTCGGTCGGCCACAGGGGATGGCTCATTTGACCACGGTCGGTGCCTCACTCTACCATGGGCAATGGCTTGCTCAACCATGGAGACAAGCCTCGGTCGACCACAGACAGTGTGCTTGGTCGCTAACAGGCGATGCCTTGCTCTACGACAAGCAATGCCTTGCTCCACCACTGGCTGTACCATGCTCTACGTTGGGCGATGGCTTGGTCGACCTTGGAGACAGCCCTCAGTCGAACACCAGCCGTGCCTTGCTCAACCATGGGCAGTGGCTCACCTACCCTGGGTGATGCCTTGCTTGACGACGGGCTGTGCCTTGCTCTACCATGGGTGATGGCTTGGTCGAAATGTTGACAGCCCTCAGTCAACCATGGGCTGTGTGCCTTGCCGCTCATGGGTAGTGCCTTGCTCTACCATGAGCAATGCCATGCTCCACAACCAGCTGTTCCTTGCTCTACCACAAGCCATGGCTTGGCCGACCCCAGGCTGTGTCTCGCTCTTGCAGGGGCAATACATTGCTCGACCATGGGCTAAGCCTTTTCCTACCATGGAGGCAGGCCCGGTTGACCATGGAGACAGGCCTCGGTTGACCACCAACTGTGGACTTGGTCACTCATGAACAGTGCCTTGCTCTACCACAGGCAATGCCTTGCTTGATGTCACAAGGGTCGGACTTCACCCAAAATTTTCCATTCCTGCGATGGTGCTGAGCAGTGTCCCACACACTCTCAGCCAACCCAAACACATGTAGCAATGCAGCTCGGCGAGGTTTAGCAACAAAGGGACATAATCGAACAATGCAAGGTAAGGGAAATCTCACTTGTATTCATAACCCGGATTACAAGAACACGCAAAACCCTTACACGACCTTACACGGACATGCCAAGTATGTGCCTTGTGCATCCAGCACTTGCACTCCTCACTTGGACAGGTGAACTTTGCCCCGGGAGTCCACGCACGGCTTGGAGAGAACTGGAGACAGCACCACCAGCCTTCCTGGTTCGGCTTTCTGTCAAGGAGTCTTCTCTTCACTCTTCCAGTCGTCCCTCTCCTTTGCCTGTCTGTGTGTGTCTGTGTGTCTCTTCTTCTACCAACCAGCAGTCCCATTTATCCTTGCAGGGGCAGGTTGCACAGTCCCTGGTAGCCATGCTTCTCCTACCTACCCGAGCAGCAGTTGGTGACTGCAGCAGTTGGATAAGACTGACTGCTTACCAGCTCAGTCCTTCGGTCAGCCCTTTGACCGGGAGCCCATGCCCCCACGACTGAAGCCGGTTGAGCCGGTCTGAGTGCCACCCACACTCAGTTCAGTCCTGGGCACGCGCCCACACCTTGGATCAGTCACTGGTATCAGATGCGCCGCTTGACCATGAGCGGCCTTCCCTAATGGGACTTGCGGGAGCTTAGGGCATTCCTAGAGCACCTGGATTGCCTGCCCCTGGGCGAGTATTGTGGGAGCATCCGCATGCATGTGGCCTGCCAGCTCGCCTTGGAGCGAGTCTTGCAAGAGCTTAGGGCATCCCTCTCACCCGCCCTTGAGCGCATCTTGCGGGAGCAGCCGGGCACACATCGCCTGCCAGCCCGCCTAGGAGCAAGACTTGCGGGAGAACCCTTAGTCTGTGTCAGCTGCCCGCTCGCCCTTCCATACCAACTGATCCTTTGGCAGTCTCCCCTTGATCCTGATCCTGGTTGCCATGCGATTGAGGGCCTGCATAGCAGCCATATCCGTGTCTGAGCCCGAAGGGGCTAACAAACCTCCCCCACTTGAGGAAGCCAATGCCCTCATCGGAATAGAGTGGAGGTACCCTTGGATCTTCACCTCAAATTGCCGGAGTGTTGCCTCCTTCTCCCAACTCGCTTCCAACCTTGGCAAACCTTTCCATAGAACCAGATACTCCATTCTCCAGTTCTTCTTGCTGTATCCCAACACATGTCGGTCCAGCACCCGATCAACCTCCCTATCCAACTCCGTGCGTACATTCAACAGAGCCCGCCTTGCCCTCACGCGTTTTACATCCGCGTCCTCATGGTAAGGCTTTAGGAAGCTGACATGGAAAGTGGGATGAATCTTCATCCTCTCAGGTAGCGCCAAGTGATAAGAAACTGCTCCAACTTGCTTCACTACCTTGAATGGCCCATCATACCGCTGAATGAGGCCCTTATGCCATCTCTTGCTCATCACTTTCTTCTAGATTTGGGGCGTCAATTTCAGCATGACCTTGTCATCGACCTGAAATTCCAGCGGTCAATGCCCCTGATCCGCATATTTCTTCATGCGGCGGACAGCTTTGGCGAGGATGTCCTGCGCTTCCTCGAGCATCTCCTGCTCATTCCAGGCAAAATGGTGGGCATGCTGGACATGGCCCTTCTTTCTTCTGCAGGGCCACTTCAGAAGGGCTCGATGGTTGGTAGCCCAAAGCGAGCTCAAATGGACTGAACCCAGTTGCTGAGGAATGGTGCAGGTTGTAGCAAAACTGCGCCGTGTCCAGGAGTTCCAGCCAATTCCACTGGCTAGCAGTGACATAATGCCGCAAATACTCTTCCAGCAGCTAGTTCATCCTTTCTGTTTGCCCGTCCGTTTGCGGGTGGTTCACCATTGAGAACTTTAGCTCCGTCCCCATCATGTTGAAGAGATGGGTCCAAAACCTCCTTGTGAACCGGGCATCATGATCACTCACGATGTCTGTTGGGATCCCAAACAGCTTGACCACATGGCGATAGAACTCTTCTGCTGCCATCTCCGTCGAGCAATTCTTTGGGGTAGGCCTGAAGATCCCATACTTTGAGAACCTGCCCACCACAACCATAACTCCATCGAAGCCTTTAACCTCAGGGAAGCCACTAATGAAGTCCATAGAAACCGACACCCAAGGTTTCTCTGGGATAGGCAAAGGCTACAGCAAGCCTGCTTCAGTGCACCATCAACCTTGTCTTGTTGACAAACAAGACACGTCTTGACATAGAGCTCAATGTCATTCTCCAGCTTTGGCCAGAAGTAGGAGCAGGTCAACAGCGCAAGCATCCTTTCCCATCCAGGATGCCCAGCCCATTGTGCATCATGGTGTTCGCACAACAGTTGAATCCTCAGCCCTCCTCTGGGGAGGAACACATGACCACCCTTTGTGTACAACAATCCATCCTCGAGCCAGTACCTTCTCACGGTACCAACTTGGACTTGCACGACCAGCTTCTGGTACAACCAATCCTCCTTCACCTGATCCTTCAGCTTGCCCACAAAGTCGGATTCCAGCTGGGTCAGCGCAGCAACCATCTCTACTGCCTTCCTGCTCAATGCATCGACAACCTGGTTGTGACGCCCCAGCCTATGCTCCCACTCAAAGTCATACTCGGCCAGGAACTCCTACCACCAAGCCTGCCTTGGGGACAGCTTCTTTTGCATCTTAAAGGAGGTGTTTGCAACATTATAAGTTGTGATCACAAAAGAAGTGCCGAGTAAATATACCCGTCATGCCCATAGGCAGTGCACAACCGCCAACATTTCCTTCTCGTGCGCGGAGTAGCGCTGCTCGGCTGGCTTCAGCTTCCAACTCTCGAACACCATAGGGTGCCCATCTTGCACAAGCACCCTGCCCGCGGCACAATCAGAGGCATCTGTATGGACTTCGAACAGCCTGTCAAAGTCCAGCAGCTTGAGCACAGGTTCAGCTACAATCCAGGACTTGATCTTCTCAAAGGCATCGGCACATGCCCCATCCCATGTCCACAGCTTGCCCTTCTGCAGCAGATTGGTGAGCGGGGATACCATCTTCAAGTATCCCTTGATGAATTTCCTGTAGTGGTTAGCCAAACCAAGGAAACTTCGCAGGTCGCTCACTTCGGGCCCTGACTTGTGGATAGCTGCAAGGTAGGTTGGCTGGCCCCTCTTCCAGCCCTTGGCTATCTGCATAGCCGAGACCTTCTCAGTCCAGATGTCCTCCGCATGGTTGAGGCCATTGAATCCTCGAACGAAGCACGGCTTCTTCGAGTCTGCGATCAACAAACTGAGCAAGTGTGGCATAACTGAAACACAAGCTTTCACCAGAAAGTTGTTACTGAGTATTACATCAAAATCATCCATCGGAATGATCATGATGTCAATGTTCCCCGACCATTCGCCAATCTGGACCAGCACTCCTTTGGCCATGCCAAGCACCGGCCTGCTTTGGGAGTTGATAGCTTTGATGCGACTGGCTTGCTTTTGGATCTGTAATCCATAGGCTTGCACAACACGATCCGACATGAAGTTGTGCGTCCCACTAGTGTCCACCATTGCCGCTGCCTCCTTGGTATTGAGGGTCATCAGTATGTACATTAGTCCCTGCTCTGGTGCCTTCCTTCCCGAGCAGATAGCACCAAGTATCTGGAGAGGTACCACTATAGTTTGTTTGCCATCGGAGTCGGAGTCAGTCCTGCTTACAAGGGCCAACAACTTCTCCCTTTTCGGGCACTCACGAGCATGATGGGGGCCATTGCAGATGAAGCACCCCAGGTGGGTCTTGGGGTCCTTCAGGGATGGGCCTTCCGTCGCCTTCCCCTTCCCCTTGTCTCCCTTGGGCAGCTTCTTCTTCTCGCCTTTGCCTGCACTCTTGCCAAGCTTGGCCACCTTGTCCTTTGGCTTCTCGGCCTTCTTCCCCTTTGGGTTGTTCTTGGCTACGCAGATGTCTATCAATGCATCCGCCATCGCCATTGCGGTCTGGAGGTCCTGCACTCCTTGCCTTCGCGGCTCAAGTTGAGCCCACGATTGAAGACCCCACATGAAGTTGAACAACTTGTCCAACTCGGACATCTCTGTGACATCAAGCAACAAGGAACTGAATTCCTTAACGTAGTCACGTACCGTGCCCGTCTACCTCAGGTTGCACAGCGCGTCCCGAGCAGCCCACGAAGTGTTCATGGGAAGGAACTGCTCCATGAGTTCCTTCTTCAGTGAAGGCCAATCTCTGATGTGTGGCCGCCCAGCAGTAGCAGCATCTTGCTCGCGGGTTCACCACCAGAGTTTCGCATCACCGGACAGGTACATGACAGCCATTGAGACCTGTTCCTCTTCTGGAACTTTTCCTGCCTCGAAGTAGTGTTCGATGTCCCACAAGAAGTTCTCGAGTTCCTTGGAACTCCGAGTGCCTATGAAGGCTTTGGGTTCAGGTATTCTTACCTTTGCCCGAGATCCCTCTGCTTCGGCTGCACCTGCAGCCAGCACATGTCAGAGGATGCACACTTCCTCCTTCAACCGGGCAACGTTTGGAACAAGAGATGCCAGAACTTCCGATACCATTCCACCAACTCCAGACATGTTGCTGAGGGACATTTCCAAGGCTGCAACTCGATCCTTCAATGTGTCCATGTGTGACATTCAGGTCACCGCTCATTTGTTGTTGAAGATGCTTGCCTTACTGCTGAGCGCGGCTCTGATACCAACTGTCACAGGGGTCGGACTTCACCCAAAATTTTTCGTTCCTGCGATGGTGCTGAGCAGTGTCCCACACACTCTCAGCCAACCCAAACACACATAGCAACGCAGCTCGGTGAGGTTTAGCAACAGAGGGACAGAATCAAACAATGCAAGGTAAGGGAAATCTCACTTATATTCACAACCCGGATTACAAGAACACACAAAACCCTTACACGACCTTACACGGACATGCCAAGTATGTGCCTTGTGCGTCCAGCACTTAAACTCCTCACTTGGACAGGTGAACTTCACCCCGGGAGTCCACGCATGGCTTGGAGAGAACTGGAGACAGCACTGCCGGCCTTCCTGGTTTAGCTTTCTGTCAAGGAGTCTTCTCTTCACTCTTCCAGTCGTCCCTCTCCTTTGCTTGTCTGTGTGTGTTTGTGTGTCTCTTCTTCTGCCGACCAGCAGTCCCATTTATCCTCGCAGGGGCAGGTTGCACAGTCCCTGGCAGCCATGCTTCTCCTACCTACCCGAGCAGCAGTTGGATAAGACTAACTGCTTGCCAGCTCAGTCCTTCGGTCAGCCCTTTGACTGGGAGCCCATGCCCCCATGACTGAAGCCAGTTGAGCCGGTCTGAGTGCCATCCACACTCAGTTCGGTCCTGGGCATGCGCCCGCGCCTTGGATCAGTCACCGGTATCAGAGGCACCGCTCGACCATGAGTGACCTTCCCTAATGGAACTTGCAGGAGCTTAGGGCATTCCTAGAGCACCTGGATCGCCTGCCCTTGGGCAAGTGTTATGGGAGCATCTGCGTGCATGTGGCCTGCCAGCTCGCCTTGGAGCGAGTCCACAGGCTGTGCCTTGCTCTACCACAGGCGATGGCTTGGTCAACCATAGAGACAGGCCTTGGTTGACTACAGGCTGGGCGCTCGGTGGCTCAAGGGCAGTGCCTGGCTCTTCCTCTGGCAATCCCTTGCTCGACCACAGGCTGTGCCTTGCTCTACCATGGGTGATTCCTTACTGAACCACAGGTTGTGCCTGGCTCTACCA
The DNA here is from genome assembly GCA_900174645.1 of Sonneratia alba. Taxonomy (NCBI): domain Eukaryota; kingdom Viridiplantae; phylum Streptophyta; class Magnoliopsida; order Myrtales; family Lythraceae; genus Sonneratia; species Sonneratia alba. Next base: position 41,268 of record FWPY01000064.1, on the reverse strand, counting down.
AGGCAATGGCATGTTCAACCATGGGCAATGTGTTGCTCAACCATAGGCGATGGCTTGGTCAACCACGTAGACAGCCCTCGGTCGACCACAGGCTGTGTGCTAGGTCTCTCATGGGCAATGCCTATCTCTACCTCAGGAGATGCCTTGCTCTACCATGGGTTGTGCCTTGCTCTACCAAGGACAATACCATGTTCGACCACATGTTGTGCCTCACTCTACCACAGGCAATGCCTTACTTGACCACGGCCTGTGCCTTGCCCTAGCATGGGCAATGCGTTGCTTGACCATGGCTTGTGCCTTGTTCTGCCACAAGCCATCGTTTGGTTGACCACGGGCTATGCCTCGGTGTACCTCGGCCAGCCATGGTCTGTACACTCGGTCTCTCACAGGCAGTGCTTGGCTGTACCTCAGGTGATGCCTTCCTCGACCATGGGCTGTGCCTTGCTCTACCAAGGGCCATGACATGTTCGACCATGGTCTGTGCCTTGTCGAACCATGGGCAATGCCTTAGTTGACCATGTTGCTGTGCCAAGTTCTACCAAGGGCGATGGCTGGGTCGACCGTGGAGACTGCTATTGGTAGAGCACAGGTTGTGTCTTGCTCTCCCACAAGCATTGGCTTCGTCGACCATGGAACCTGCCTTCGGTCAACCACGGGCTATGTGCTCGGTTGTGCATGGGCAGTTCCTTGCTCTCCTAGGGTCGATGCCTTGGTCGACCATGGCAACAACCCTTGGTCAATCATGGTCAATGCGTAGATCGACCACGAGCTGTGCACACAGTGGCTCATGGGCAATGCCCTGCTCTGCTACGGGTGATCCCTTTCTTGATGATGGCTACAGCTCTTGTTTGGTCATTGGGCGACACCTTGATCGACCACAGGGATAGTGCTCAGTCAACTATGGGCAATGCCATGCTCTACCACGGGTGATGCCCTGCTTGACCACGAGCTGTGCCTAGCTCTACCATGGGCATTGCCATGCTCGGCCATGGGTTGTCCCTTGTTGTACCACAGCAATGGCTTGGTCGACCACGGCATGTGCCTCGCACTACCATGGGGGATGCCTTGCTCAAACACAGGCTGTGCCTTGCTCTACCATGGGCGTTGTCTTGGTCAACCACAAAGGTAGCCTTTGGTCAACCACGAGCTGTGCCTCGCTCTACCATGGGCCATGCCTTACTCGACCACAAGATGTACCAGGCTTGACCACGGGTGATGGCTTGTTCAACAATGAGTGGTGTGTCACTCTACCTCAGGCAATGGCTGGGTCAACCACCAGCTGTGCCTAGCTGTACCACGGGCGATGCCTTGCTTGACCACAGGCTCTGCCTTGCTCTACCATGGGAGATGCCATGCTCCACTACAGGCAATGGCTTGTTCGACAATGGCCTGTGCCTTGCCCAACCACGGGTGATGCCTTGCCCAACCACGGGCTGTGCCTTGCCCTACCATGGGTGATGGCTTGGTCGACCATGGAGACCACCCTCGGTTGACAATGGGCTATGTGCTCAGTTGCTCTTGGGCGATGCATGGCTCTAGTACGAGCAATGCCCTGCTCCACCACAGGCTGTGCTTTGCTATACCATGGGCAGTGGCTTGGTCAAGCATGGTGACAGCCCTCGATCGACCACAAGCCGTGCCTTGTTCTACCATGGGCCATGCCTTGCTTGACCACAGGTGGTACCTCACTCAACCCTGGCTGATGCATTGTTGAACCACGGGCTGTGCCTCACTCTACCACAAGCGATGCCTTGCTCAACCATGGGCTATGCCTTGCTCTAGCATGGGCAATGGCTTGGTCGACCATGGAGATTGCCCTTGGTCGACTATGGGCTATGTGCTTGGTTGATCACAGGCAATGCCTTGCTCTACCACAAGCAATGCCTTGCTCCACCACTGACTGTGCCTTGCGCTACCACAGGCCATGGTTTGGTTGACCATGGGTTGTACTCACTCTACCATGGGTGATGCCTTCCTCTACTATGGGACAGCCCTTGGTCAATCAAGGGTAAATGCATGTATCAACCACGGCAACAGCTCTTGGTTGAGCATGGAGACATCCCTCAAGTTGACCGCGTGGTGTGCAGTCAGTCACTCACAGGCATTGCCCTGCTCTACCACAGTCATTGCCTTGCTCGACCACGGCAACAGCCCTTGGTCGATCATGGGGTGACGCCATCATCAACCACAGCATTAGCTCTTGGTTGACCACCAGCAGTGGCATGCTCTACCGTGGATGAGGCCTTGCTCGACCATGAGTCGTGCCTCGCTCTACCACAGGCAATGCCTTACTAGACCATGGGCTGTGCCTTGCCCTAGCATGGGCGATGCCTTGCTTGACCACTACCTGTGCCTTGCTCTACCATGGGCCATGGCTTGGTTGACCATGGGCTGTGCCTCGCCGTACCTCAGTTGACCACGGGCTGTATACTCTGTCTCTCACAGGCAGTGCTTGGTTGTACCTCGGGCAATGCCTTCATCGACCATGGGCTGTGTCTTGCTCTACCAAGGACCATGGCATGTTTGACCATGGTTGTGCCTTGGCCAACCATGGGTGATGCCTCGCTCAACCACGGGCTGTGCCAAGCTCTAGCAAGGGCGATGGCTGGGTCGACCATGGAGACAGCGTTCGATCGGCCACGGAGACAGCCCTCGGTCGACAACAGGCTGTGCCTTGTTCTAGCACTGGCAATGGCTTGGCCAACCATGGAGATAGTCCCCTGTCGACCATGGGCTATGCGCTTGGTCACTCACGGGTAGTGCCTTGGTCTACAACGGCCAATGCCTTCATCGACAGTGGCAACAGCCCTTGGTCAATCACGGTTGATGCCTTGATCGACTATGAGCTATGCACTCGGTCGCTCACAGGCAATGCCTTGCTCCACCACAGGTGATAGCCCTTGGTCAATGACCGGTGATGCCTAGAATGACCACGGGCTATGCATCACTCTACCATGGGCGATGCCTTGCTTGACCACTGGATGTGCTTGGCTCTGCCACGGGCTGTGCCTGGGTCCACCACAGGCAATAGCATTAATAACTTGAATTACTGTAGGAAATGGCTCAATTGTATTACTTGAGGTATGTACATTTATAGGTGTGAATACAGCTAAGACAGGAAATAAATCACAGCTGTAATATGTTAATTATGGTACAAGAATCACAGTGATTGTTGAGAATATTGAATATTATCTTCATCATAGTTATTACTCCCCGCAAGCCCAATGTGAGGTCACGAACATTGAGCTTGGACCGAAGAAAAGTGAAACGTGCTGAGGATAGCCCCTTGGTGAGGATATCAGCAACTTGTGCATCAGTGCCAATAAAACGAACAAGAAGTTGGCGACAACGGACATGCTCACGAACAAAGTGGAAGTCAATTTCAATGTGTTTGGTGCGCGAGTGGGAAGTAGGATTTGCTGTCAAGTAAATAGCCAATAGATTGTCACACCAAAGGATTGGCGGACTAGGAGAATGGTAGCCAAGCTCTGACAAAAGCGATTGGTTCCAAATAAGTTCGGCTATTGCATTCCCGAGACTTTTATATTCTGACTCAGTACTAGAACGAGCCACAGTGCGTTGTTACTTGGAGCTCCAAGAGATCAGATTGGACTCGAGAAAAATGGCAAAGCCACTAGTCGAACATCGGTCATCCGGGTTGCCGGCCCAATCTACATCAGAAAAGCCATGGAGAATAAGGCGAGAGTCCTTCCATATGCGTAATCCATGATTAATGGTCCCCTTTAGATAGCTAAGAATCCGCTTGACCGCAGTCCAGTGAGATGAGGAAGGACGATGCATGAATTGACAGACTTGTTGTACAGCAAAAGACAAGTTAGGCCTTGTTAGAAGAAGATATTGCAAGGAACCCACAATCTGACGATAGACAGAGGGATTGGGGAGTGGATCACTGTCAAAAATAGATAGGCGAGGGCCAGCGGTGACCGGAGTGGATGAGGGTTTACAATCAGACATAGCAGCCCATTCGAGAAGATCATGGATATACTTACGTTGAGTCAACATAACTCCTTGAGAGCAACCATGAACCTCAATGCCTAAAAAATGATGCAATGGACCAAGATCCTTCATGGCAAACTCTTGATGAAGAGAGGAAAGGAGATCATTGAATGGGGAATTGGGTGACCCCGTGAGAATTATGTCATCAACATAAACGAGTAAATATATCACATAGGTAGAGGTGCGCAGGATGAAGAGGGAGGTGTCAGCCACAGAGCTAGTAAAGCCCAATTGCAAAAGGAACGAACTAAGACAAAGGAACCATGCTCGGGGTGCCTGCTTCAAGCCATAGAGAGAGCAGTGAATCTTACAAACATAATGAGGCTTGATGGAGTCAATGAAGCCTGGAGGTTGAGCCATGTAGACTTCTTCATCGAGATATCCATGAAGGAATGCATTCGTAACATCAAGCTGACAAATGGGCCACCCAGAAGAGATGGCAATAGAAAGAATAACACGAATCGTAACAAGCTTAATGACCAAGCTGAATGTATCAGCATAGTCAAGACCTTCTTGTTGGGAGAATCCATGGGCTACCAAACGTGCCTTATAATGATCCACGGAGCCATCAGGTTTCTGTTTGACTTTATAGACCCACTTGCAACCAATAACTTGACGATTAGGAGGATAGGGAACCAGCTCCCAAGTATGATTATCAAGCAAAGCCTGATATTCAGCACACATGGCCGCTAACCAACGAGGATCACGACATGCTTTAGCAAAGGTCTTAGGTTCCTGTAGGGTAGAGGAAACAGCAAATGCAGTGGGATAGCGAGAGATAGAAAATCCTCAAGGAGGGAGAGAGCCATCCTGGGAGCGTGTAATCATGTTGTGAGTCCAGGGGATGCCTGCAAGAGTATTGTTGCAAGGACCAAGAATGACATCAGAGGATGAAGAAGGAGCAGGAACAACTGAAGGTACCTCAGTAGGAGGAGGCTGCGCCGGAGCCAATGAAGGAGCAGTGGCAGGTGCACCCATTGTGGAAGGTAAAGGAAGGGAGGTCGGGTGTGAGTCAATGGTGGACGGAGCTGTCGGGGATACCAGAGAGGAACTGTTGCAAGGTCGTGTGTTAACTAGTCCCAAGGAGAAAGGAAAGTGAGACTCATTAAACATAACGGTACGACAAATAAAGATACAGCCAGTATGAGGATCGAAGCAACGATAACCTTGATACCCAGAAGGATAACCGAGAAAGACACAAGGGCGAGAACGGAATTGGAGCTTGTGTTCTCGGTAAGGACAAAGATAGCGAAAGCATTGACAACCAAAAATGCGAAGGAAACGATAATCAGGAGGTGTATTGTGGAGAACCTGAAATGGAGAGATCTAGTGGGCAAACGATTGATAAGATAAACTGCTATCTCGAAGGCAAAATCCCAAAATTTCATAGGAAGGTGTGATTGAGCAAGGAGAGTCAGGCCCATGTCAACAATGTGCCGATGCTTACGTTCTGCAGAACCATTTTGTTGTGGGGTATGTGGGCAAGAGATGCGATGAGATATTCCATGATTCTGCAATTTAGATTGAAAATTAGAGGAGAGGAATTCTTTAGCACCATCAGACTGAATAGCTTTAATTTTTCTATCAAAGTGGTTCTCAACACGAAGTTGAAAAGTACGAAAATTTTGAAGCAGATCTGCCCTGGATTTCATAACAAAATACCAGGAAAACTTAGAAAAATCATTAAGAAAATGCACATAATAGTGATGACCAGTATAAGATTGAATTGGTGCAAGTGCCCAGATATCAGTGTGAATTAACTGTAGAGGAAAAGAACTTTTATTCACAGACAAAGGAAATGGAGATTGAGCTAGCTTTCCAAGTGGACATGATCCACAGAAGAAAGGTTGACATCGTTTATTGATGTGCAGAAAACAAAGAGATAAGACACAATGAACTATTGGGGCAGCAGGATGACCGAGACATTGGTGCCATAAGGAGCTCGACAGGGAAGAACTGGCAAATGCACGAGGAGAGAGAGAACAGCTGGGACCGGTTGTCAAGCAGTAAAGTTCATCTCTAAGCATTCCCCGAAACAGCTCCTTGCGAGTGCATAGGTCCTTAACAATAAAATGAGTGGGATGAAGTTCAAAAAAGCATGAATTATCTTGGGTGAATTTTGGAACAGAAAGTAAATTCATGGAAATTTGGGGAACACAGAAAATATTATTTAACCGAAAAATTTTAGTGGAGGTGGTGAGAGTGGATGAACCAGTGGAGACAATAGGTAAACCTGAACCATTGCCAATCATCAATTACTTGGGAGTAGCCTGATCCTCCTGAAGGGAGAGGTTAGAGAGGTCAGCCGTGACATGATGTGTCACCCCGGAATCGATGTACCAATCAAGATTGCGGGTTCCTAAGTCATTGCCAAAAGCAATATGGGCTTGAGGAAGTTGAAAATTTTGGGGCAAATAGGGACAGTACGCTGCAAGATGTCCGTGTTGGAAATAGAGTTGGCATATAGGCCCAGAATTAAGGTGTTGAATTGGTGCTGGGTGAACTGGCCCAATTGGATTGGTCCCGTTGGAAGCAGATCGTGGACCGGTCTGGCGAGGCTGAGAAAAACCCAATCTGTTGAGCTGTGGGTTGGAAAATTGATGTGCAGTCCACTGTTCTGCCCGAGGCCCAACAGAATGACATGGGCGGCTAGAAGACATGTGACCACGGCGTCGTCCTCGTCCAAAACCTCCTTGGAAACCGCAGCTTCCTCGACCTCTTGTAGATGATGCATGAACAAAATTGGCAACCGGGATAGCATCAGGAGCAGCACCGAGCAAACCGGACAGTGGGGCAACAGATGGAGCCTTCGATTTCTTATAGTCGCGCTTGGCTTCTTGGTTCAGTAAAAGGGATTTGAGCGAGTCAATCGTAGGCGCGAGAGCAAGACAAAGCGGTTCCCAGTCATCCCCTAGGCCATTGAGGATCCGATCGTTGATTTCAGAGTTGGACTTGGGTCGCCAGAGTTGAGCAAAGAGTGTGTTCAAGCTGGACAACTCAGTTAGGTAATCAGCCATGCTCTGATGGCCTTTGATGAGGTCGTGCCACTGTTGATCGAGCAGGTCTTTTTGTGCCCGAATTTGAGAATCAAACAATGTTTGTTGTTTGGACCATGCCTCGGCTGCTGAACGCACACCTACAAGCTGTAGATTAATATCAGTGTTTACAGAGACTAGAATAGAGGTGAGACAAAATTGGTCATATGTTCGCGAAGTCTGGTAGTCCGGGTTGGGTGTGATGATGTCTTGATCGCCTTGCTTGGTGGTGATGGTTGTCGGTGGCGATGCAATAGTGCCTTCAGCATACCCATCAGCTTGTAGGCATCAAGGAGCGGAAACATTATATTTCTCCAAAGGTAATAATTTGATCCGTCGAGCTTGATTGGAATGGTTGGGAGACTATTGGGTAAAGCGGAGAAGCCAAGAGGAGGTATTTGAGTAGTCATGTTTGGTGAGTAGTGACAACTGAGAAGTGGATGAAGAGAAAGTAAAAGAGAGAGAGAGAGATGACAGCCGAAAGCTGTGAAGGAAGCCGGGACGGTGCAAGGGCTGAAAGAGAGAGGGAGGAGTTTTCCTAAAGCTCTGATACCATAATAACTTGAATTACTGTAGGAAATGGCTCAATTGTATTACTTGAGGTATGTACATTTATAGGTGTGAATACAGCTAAGACAGGAAATAAATCACAGCTGTAATATGTTAATTATGGTACAAGAATCACAGTGATTGTTGAGAATATTGAATATTATCTTCATCATAGTTATTAAGCATGTTCAACCATGGGATGTGCCATGCTATTCCACAGGCATTGGCTTGGTCGATCACGGAGACAGCCCTCAGTCGACCATAGGCTGTGCACTTGGTCAATCATGGGCAGTGCCTTGCTCTACCACAGGTTGTGCCTTGCTCTACCAAGGGTGATGGCTTGGTCAACAACGGAGACAGCCCTCGGTTGACCACAGGCTGTGCCTTGCTTTTCCATGGGTGATGGCTTGGTCAAACACGGGCTGTATGCTTGGTCTCTCACAGGTGGTGCATGGCTCTAACTCAGGCAATGCCTTGCTTGACCATGGGCTGTGCCTTGCTCTACCATGGGCGATGCCTTGCTGGACCACAGGCTGTGCCTTTCTCTATCAAGGGCTATGGGATGTTCGACCATAGGCTATGCCTCGCTCTACCATAGGCGATGCCTTGGTCGACCACGGGCTATGCCTTGCCCAACCATGGGCGATGGCTTGGTCAACCATTGATACAGCCCTCAGTCAACCATGGGCTGTCTGCTTGGTCACTCACAGGCAGTGCCTAGCTGAACCACAGGCAATGCCTTGCTCTACCACAGGCGACACCTTGCTTGACTATGTGTGATGCCTTCTCAACCATGGGCAATACCTGGCTCTACCACGAGCAATGCCTTCTCGACCATGGGCTGTGCCTCGCTCTACCACAAGCAATGCCTTCTCAACCATGGGTTGTGCCTTGCTCTACCACGGGCGATGGTTTGATCAACCAGGAAGAAAGCCCTCGATTAACCACAGGCTGTGTGCTTGATAGCTCATAGGCAGTGCCATGCTCTGTGTCACAGGGGTCGGAACTCACCCAAATTTTTCCGTTCCTGCGATGGTGCTGAGCAGTGTCCCGTACACTCTCAGCCAACCCAAACACGCATAGCAAAATAGCTTGGCGAGGTTTAGCAATCAAGGATCAAGATCGAACAATGCAAGGTAAGGGAAATCTCACTTGTATTCACAAACACGAATTACAAGAACACACAAAACCCTTACACGACCTTGCACAATCACGTCCAAGTATATGCCTCGTACTCCGGCACTTGCACTCCTCACTTGGACGGGTGAACTTCGCTCCAGGAGTTCACACTTGGCTTCGGGGGAACTGGTCACACTGTTGCCGAGGCTTCCTTTGCTCGACCTTCTGTGATGGAGTGTTTCCTTTTAACTCTCTCCAGTTGCTCCCCTCGACCTTGAGACCCAGGGGCTATTTATACTTGCAGGTGGGGAATCCTCATCCCTAGTTTCTAGGGAACACCTTGGCTTCCATAACCACCCTTATCCCTTATTCTTAGGGATAAGATCGACTGCCAGCACAGTCCTCGGTCAGCACCTTGACCGAGACTCCCTCGTTCCACGACGGAAGTATACCGGGTCTGCCTAAGTGCCACCCGCACTTAGTTCGGTCGTGGGCACCGCGCCCGTGCCTTGGATCAGTTGCATGGAACATTAGCGTCGCTCGACCGCGAGCGACTTCCCTAGTGAGTCTTCGGGAGAACCCGCGCGCCCGTTGCTTGCCAGCTTGCCTTTGAACGGGTCTTTCGGGAGGTTAGGGCGTCCAGCCCGCTTGCCCTTGACCGGGTCTTGCGGGAGTGCTCAGGCCCGCACTGCCCGCCACCTAGCGTCCGCCTTCCTCGCCCGGGAGCAAGTCTTCCGGGTGGTTAGGGCGTCCAGCTCACTCCCTGACCGAGTCTTTAGGAAGGTTGGGAAGTCCAGCTCACCTTCCCTTGACCGAGTCTTGCGGGAGTGCTCCTTCCCGCATAGCCTGGCCCTTGCCCTATATATATTCCACTGATCCTTTGGCATTCTTCCCTCGATCCTTTCCCTAGCTGCCATGCCATCGAGGGTCCGCCTGGCAGCCATGTTCGTGTCCGAGCATCAAGGGGCTAACACTCTGCCACAAGCAATGCCATGCTCCGCCATGGGCTGTGCCTCACTCTACCATGGGTGATGCCTTCTCGACCACGGGCTGTGCCTTCCTCTACCAAGGGCTATGGCTTGGTCGACCACGAGCTGTGCGCTCGGTCACTCATGGGCAGTGCCTTGCTCTAACTTGGGTGATGCCTTGCTCAACAACAGGCTGTGCCTTGTTCTACCACAGGCGATACCTTGCTCAACCTTGGGCTGCACCTCCCTCTACCACAAGCAATGGCTTGGTTGACCATAGAGACAGCCCTCAGTTGACTAGGAGCTGTGCACTCAGTCGCTCATGGGCTGTGCCTTGCTCTACCTCTTGCGATGCCGTCGGCAACCATGGGCTATGCCCTACTTGACTTTCTTAACCTCTGAGTAGTTATGGCACCCAAATATTGCAATCTCTTCATCCTTCCTCTTGGTAGAGCAATGCACAGCCCATGGTCAAGCAAGGCATCACCCGTGTTAGGATGAGGCAGTGCCCATCAGTGAACGAGCACACAGCCCATGGTTGACTGAGGGCTGTCTCTGTAGTAGACCAAGCCATTGCCTGTGGTAGAGCAAGGCATAGCTGGTGGTTGAGTAGGGCACCACCTGTGGTAGAGCAAGGCACAACCCATGGTCAACCAAGCGCTGTCTCCGTTGTAGACCAAGCCATCACCCCGGGTAGAGCGAGGCACAGCCTGTGATCAACCAAGGCATTGCCTGTGGTATAGCGAGGCACAGCCTGTGGTGGACTAAGGGCTGTCTTCATGGTCAAGCATGGCATCACCTGTGGTTGAGCGAGGCACACCCCGTGGTCAAGCAAGGCGTCACCCATGGTAGAGCAAGGTGCAGCCCGTGGTCGACCTTGGGCTATCTTTGTGGTTGAGCAAGGCATCACCTGTGGTAGAGCGAGGCACAACTAGTGGTCGATCAAGGGCTGTCTCCGTGGTTGGCCAAGCCAATGCCCATGGTAGAGCGAGGCACAGCCCATGGTCAAGCATGGCATTGTTAGTGATAGAGCAAGGTGCTACCCGTGGTTGACCAAGGGCTATCTCTGTGGTCAACCAAGACATCGCCTGTGATAGGGCAAGGCACTGCATGTGGTCAAGCTAGGCGTTGCTCATGGTAGAGCGAGGTGCAGGCCTGGGTCAACCAAGGACTATCTCTGTGGTTGAGCAAGGCATCACCCATGGTAGAGCAAGGCACAGCCTGTGGTAGAGCTAGGCACTGCCCACTAGTGACCGAGGACACTGCCTGCGGTCGACCAAGGGTTGTCTCGGTGGCCAACCAAGCCATCGCCTGTGGTTGAGCAAGGGACAGCCCGTGGTCGAGCAAGGCATTGCCTGTGGTAGAGTAAGGCACAGCCAGCAGTCAACTGACGGCTGTCTCCATGGTAGACCAAGCCAACGCCCATGGTAGAGTGAGACACAGCCTATGGTCAAGCATGGCATCGCTCGTGATAGAGTGAGGTGCTACCCGTGGTCTACTGAGGGCCATCTCTGTGGTCAACCAAGCCATCATCTGTGGTAGGGCGAGGCTCTACCCATGGTCGAACAAGGGCTGTCACTGTGGTCGACCAATCCATAGCCCATGGTAGAGCTAGGCACTACCCGTGGCTGACCTAGGGCTGTCTCCGTGGTTGACCAAGCCATCGCCTACAATAGAGCTAGGCACAGCCTGTGGTCGAGCAAGGCATTGCCCATGGTAGAGTGAGGCACTGCCCATGGTTGACCAAGGGCTATCCCTATGGTCGACCAAGCATCGCCTACGATAAAACTAGGCCCAGCCCATGGTTGAGCAAGGCATCACACGTCGTAGAGCAAGGCACTGCTCATGGTCGACCGATGGCTGTCTCTGTCGTCAACCAAGCCTTGGCCCATGGTCAAGCAAGGAACATCCCCTGGTAGACCTAGCCATAGCCCATGGTTGAGTGAGGCATCACCTGTGGTGGAGCGAGCACTGCCTGTCAGCGGCCGAGTGCACAGCACATGGTTGAGCAAGCCACTGCTACTGGTAGAGCCACGCACAACCCGTGGTCAAGCAACGCATCATCCCTGGTAGAGTGAGGTGTGGCCAGTGGTCAACCGAGGGCAGTCTCTGTGGTAGACAAACCCATCACCAGTGGTAGAGTGAGGCACAGCCAGAGTCAATAAAGCAATGTCTCCGTGGTCGACCAAGCCATCACCCATGGTAGAGCCAGGCACAGCTCGTGGTCAAGCAAGTCATTGCCTGCGGTAGAGCCAGGCACTGCACATGGTTGACCAAGGGCTGTCTCCGTGGTTGACCAAGGCATTGCCCATGGAACAACCAGACACAGCACTTGGTTGAGCAAGGCATCACCTGTGTTAGGGTGAGGCATAAATGGTGGTCGACCGAGGGTTGTCACCGTGGTCAACCAAGCTGTCGCCTATGGTAGAGTGAGTCACTGCCCATCATCAAGCAAAGCATTGCCTGCGGTGGGGTGAGGCCCAACCTGTGGTCGACCGAGGGCTGTCTCTGTGGTCAACCAAGTAATGGCTTGTGATAGAGCAAGGTACTACCCATGGTCCAGCATGGCGCAGACTATGGTCAACCAAGGCATCGCCCATGGTAGAGTAAGGCACTGCCCGTGGTTGACCTAGCACTATCACCGTGGTAGAGCAAGGCACTGCCGATGAGCAACCAAGTGCACAACCCATGGTCGATGAAGGCATCACCCGTCATCAACCAAGGGCTGTCACCTTGGTCGAGCGAGGCATCGCCCGTGGTAGAGTAAGTCACTGCTGGTCAATGATTGCACGCACAATACGTGGTTGACCGAGGGCAATGTCCGTCGTCGACCAACCCATTGCCCATGGTCAACCAAGACATCGCACATTGTAGAGCGAGGCACAGCCTGTGGTCAACCGAGGGCTGCCCCTGTGGCTGACCAAGCCATCACCTGGGGTGGAGCCTGGCACAATCTGTGGACAAGCAAGGGATCGCCCGTGGTACCGTGAGGTGCAGCCCATGGTCAACCGAGGGCTGTCTCCATGGTCAACCAAGCCATCACCCGTGGTAGAGCATGGCACAGCCCATTGTTGAGCGAGGCATCACCCATGGTGGAGTGAGGCGCAGCTTGTGGTCGACTGAGGGCTGTCTCCAGGGTCAACCAAGCCATCGCCCATCATAGAGCTAGGCACAGCCCATGGTGGAGCAAGGCATTGCCCATGGTAGAGCGAGGCACAGCCCATGGTTGACCGAGGGCTATCTCCAGGGTCAACCAAGCCATCGCCCATGGTAGAGTGAGGCACAGCCTGTGGCTGAGCAAGTCACTGCCCGTGGTACAACATGGCACAGCCCATGGTTGACCAAGGCATTGCCCGTGGTACAGCGAGGGACAGACAGACTATGGTTGACCAAGGCATCGCCCATGGTATAGTAAGGCACTGCCCGTGGTCGACCTAGGATTGTCACTGTGGTTGATCAGGGCATTGCCCCATGATTGACCGAGGGCTGTCACCATGGTACGACAAGGCACAGCCCATGACTGATCGAGTGCAGAACCCATGGTCGATCAAGACATCACTCATCATCCACCAAGGGCTGTCGCCTTGGTCAAGCAAGGCATCGCCCATGGTAGACGAAGGCACAGCCCGTGGTCAACCGAGACTTGTCTCCCTGGTCAACCAAGCCATCACCCATCGTAGAGCAAGGCACTGCCTGTGGTCGTGCAAGGCAACACTGATGGTAGAGCAAGGCACCGCCCATGGTCCACTGAGGGCTGTCTCCGCGGTCGACCAAGCCATTGCCCATGGTAGATCAAGGCACAGCCTGTGGTTGAGCAAGGCATCACCCATGGTAGAGCGAGGCAACGCCCATGGTAGAGTGAGGTGCAGCCTGTGGTCGAGGAGGGCTGTCTCCGTGCTCAACCAAGCCATCACTCGTGGTAGAGCAAGGCACAGCTCATGGTAGAGCAAGGCACAGCCCATGGTAGAGCAAGGCGCAGCCTGTGATAGAGTGAGGCATAGCCCATGGTCGACCGAGGGCTGTCTCTGTGGTCAACCCTGCCCGTCCACGACCAAGTGCACGGCCTGTTGTCGACCGAGGGCAATCTCTATGGTTGACTAAGCCCTTGCCCGTGGTAGAGCTAGGCACAGCCCATGGTCGAGCAAGGCATTGCCCATGGCAGAGCGAGGCATTGCCCTTGGCAGAGCGAGGCATAGCCCATGGTCAACCGATGGCAGTCTTCCTGGCCGACAAAGCCATCTCCCAAGGTTGAGCCAGGCACAGCCCGTGGTTGAGCAAGGCATCGCTCATGGCAGAGCAAGGTGCAGCCAGTGGTCAACTGAGGACTATCACCCTGGTTGACCAATCCTACACCTATGGTAGAGCAAGGCACCACCTGTGGCCGAGCAAGGCATCGCCCTTGGTGGAAAGAGGTGCAGCCCATGGGCGACCGACTGCTGTCTCCCTGGTTGACCCTGCCATCACCCGTGGTAGAGCATGGCACGGCCAGTGGTTGAGTATGGCATCGCCCATGATGGAACAAGGCACTACCCATCAGTGACCGAACACACAGCATGTGGTCAAAAAAGCCATCACCCGTGGTAGAGTATCGCACAGCCCATGGCTGAGCAAGGCATCACCTATCGTAGAGCAAGGCACAGCCCATGTTCGACCAAGGCACTGCTACTGGTAGAGCCAGGCACAACTGGTGGTCGAGCAAGGCATCATCCATGTAGAGAGAGGTGCAGCCCAGGGTCGTCCGAGGGATGTCTCCATGGTGGATGAAGCCACCAACGGGGGTAGAGCGAGGCACAACCCATGGTCAATCGAGGGCTGCCTCCATGGTCGACCAAGCCATCGCATTTGGTAGAGCGAGGCATAGCCTGTCATCAAGTATGGCATTGCGTGTGCTAGAGTGAGGCGCTACCCATGGTCAACCAAGGGCTGTCTCCATGGTTGACCAGGCTATCGCCGGTGGTTGAGCGAGGCACTGCCCATGGTGGAGCAAGGCATCACCCGTGGTAGAGTGAGGCACTGCCCGTGGTCAACCAAGGATTGTCTCCATTGTTGACTGAGCATGGCATTGCACGTGTTAGAGCGAGGTGCTGCTCATGGCCAATGGAATTGCACGTGTTAGAGCAAGGTGCCGCTCATGGTCGACCAGGCCATCACCAGTGGTAGAGTGAGGCAGAGCCCTTGGTAGAGCAAGGCATCACCTGTGGTAGAGTGGGGTGCAACTCGTGGCCGACCAAGGGCTGTCTCCATGCTTGACCAAGCCATCACCCATGGTAGAGGCACAGCCTGTGGTTGAGCAAGGCATTGCCCATGGTATAACGAGGCGCAGCCCATGGTCGACCAAGGGCTCTCTCCATGGTCAACGAAGCCATCACCCATGGTAGAGTGAGGCACAACCTGTGGTCGGCTGAGGGCTGTCTCCATGCTTGACCAAGCCACCACCAATGGTAGAGCAAGCCACAGCCCTTGGTAGAGCAAGGCATCACCCGTGGTAGACGCGAGGTGCAGCCCGTGGTTGACCGAGGGCTCTCTCCATGGTCAATGGGGCCATCGCCCATGGTAGATGAGTTAAAGCCCATGGTCGAGCAAGACATCGCACTTGGTAGAGCAAGCCACAGCCCGTGGTTGGCTGAGGGCTATCTCTGTGGTTGACCAAGCCATCGCCTGTAGTAGAGGAAGGCACAGCCCATGATTGAGCAGGGCATCCCCTGTGGTAGAGCATGGCACAACCCATGGTTGATCGAGGGCTGTCTATGTGGCTGACCAAGCCATCACCTGTGGTAGAGCCTGGCACATTGCATGGTCGAGCAAGGCTTAGCCTGTGGTGGAGTGAGGTGCAGCCCATCATTGACCCAACCATCATCCGCAGTAGAGCATGGCACAGCATGTGGTGGAGTGAGTTCTGTCTTTGTAGTCGACCCTGCCATCGCCCATGGTAGAGCATGGCCCAGCCCATGGTCAAGCCAGGTAATGGCCATAGTAGAGTGAGGCATAGCCCGTGCTTGACCATGGGCTGTCTCCGTAGTTGACCAAGCCATTGCCCATCATAGAGCGAGACACAGCCCATTGTTGAGTAAGGCATCTCCTGTGGTGGAGCAAGGCACTGCCTGTCAGCGAACCAGTAACTGTCTCCACTGTCCTCCAACGCATCACCCATGGTAGAGAAAGGCACTGCCCGTGGTCGTGCAAGGCATCACCAGTGGTTGAGCAAGGCATCGCCCATGGTAGAGCAAGGCACAGCCCATGGTCAACTGAGGGCTGTCTCCATGCTCGACCGAGCCATTGCACGTCATGGAGCAAGGCTCAGCCCATGGTCAAGCAAGGCACTGCCCATGAGCAACTGAGTGCACAACCAATGGTCGATCAAGGCATCACCTGCGGTTGTGCAAGGCATCGCCTGTGGTAGATCAAGGCACTGCCCATGGTTGACCAAGAGCTGTCTCCCTGGTCGACCAAGCCATCGCCCATCATAGAGCATGGCGTAGCCCGTGGTTGACTGAGGGTTGTCTCTATGCTCGACCAAGCCATTGCCCATGGTAGAGCTAGGCACAGTCCGTGGTCGAGCAAGGCACCGTCTGTTCTCAACCAAGCCATTGCCCATGGTAGGGCAAGGCAAAGCCCATGGTCAAGCAAGGCATCGGCAATGGTAGAGCAAGGCACATCCCGTGGTCAACCAAACCATTGCCTGTGGTAGAGCAAGACCCAGCCTGTGGTTGAGTGAGGCGTCACCCATGGAAGAGTGACACATAGCCTGTTGTTGACCAAGCCATCACCCGTGGAAGAGCAAAGCATAACCTGTGGTTGACCATAGAATCGCCCGTGGTAGTGCGAGGTGCTGCCTGTTGCCAACCAAGCCAACACCCATGGTAGAGCCAGGCATAGCCCATGGTTGACCAAGGGCTGCCTCCATGATCGACCAAGCCATTGTCTATGGTAGAACGAGGCACAACCCATCATCGAGCAAGGCATCGCCCGTGGTGGAGTGACTCACAGCCAGTGGCCAACTGAGGGCTGTCTCCATGGTCAACCCATCCATCATCCGTGGAAGAGTGTGGCACAGCTCGTGATCGAGCATGGCATCGCTCATGCTAGAGTGAGGCACTGCCCGTGGTCAACCATGGGTTGTCTCCATGGTCCACCAAGCCATCGCCGGTGGTAGAGCGTGGCACTACCTGTGGTCAACCAAGCCATCGCCCGTGGTAGAGTATGGCACTACCCATGGTCGAGCAAGGCATCACCCATGGTAGAGCGAGGCACTGCCTGTGGTCGACCGAGGGCTGTCTCCATTGTTGACTAAGCCATTGCCCGTGGTCAAGCAAGGCATCAGCAATGGTATAGCAAGTTACATCCCATGGTCAACCAAGCCATTGTCCATGGTAGAGCAAGGCCCAGCCCATGGTTGAGTGAGGCATTGCCAGTGGTAGAGCAACACACAGCCTGTCATTGACCAAGCCATCACCCATGGTAGAGAGTGGCATAGCCTGTGTTCGACCATAGAATCACTGGTGGCAGCGCAAGGTGCTGCCCGTGGTCAACCAAGCCATCGCCCGTGGTAGAGCCAAGCACTGCCTGTGGTCTAGCAAGGCATTGCCCATGGTAGAGTGAGGCATAACCCGTGGTCGACCTAGGGCTGTCTCCGTTGTCGACCAAGCCATTGCTCGTGATAGAGCAAGGCACAGCCCGGTGTTGACCAAAAGCTGTCTCCATGGTGGAGCAAGGCATCGCCTGTGGTAGAGTGAGGCACAGCCCATGGTTGGGCAAGGTATCACCCATGGTAGAGCAAGGCAATGCCAGTTAGCGACTGAGCACATAGCCCACGGTCGACTGACAATTGTTTCCTTGGTCAACCAAGCCATTGCTGCTGGTAGAGCAAGGCACAGTCCAGTATTGACCGAGGGCTGTCTCTGTGGTTGAGCAAGCCATTGCCCATGGTAGAGCGGGGCACAGCCTGTGGTCAAGCAAGGCATCTCCCGTGGTAGGGCTAGGCACAGCCCATGGTCGACTGAGGGCTGTCTCCGTGGTTGACCTAGGCATCGCCCATGGTTAAGCCAAGCACAGCCCGTGGTCGAGCAAGGCATCAGTTGTGGTAGGGAGAGGCACAGCAAGTGGTAGACCAAGGGCTGTCTTCGTGATTGACCTAGCCATCACCTGTGGTAGAATGAGGCACAGCCCATGGTCGACTGAGGGCTGTCTCTGTGCTCAACCAACCTATCACCTGCAGTAGAGCAAGTCGTAGCTCGTGGTTGAGCAGGGCATCACCCGTGGTAGAGCAAGGTGTTATTCGTAGTCAACCAAGCCATCACCTGTGGTAGAGGAAGGCACATCCTGTGGCCAAGCAAGGCATCGCCCATGGTAGAGCGAGGCGCTTCCCATGGTTGACTGAAGGCTGTCTTCATCATCGAGCAAGGCATCGCCCAAGGTAGAGTGAGGCATAGTGTCGTGGGACCAATGCGGGGATCGAATTTTTCCGCGTCTCGCTGGTGTTGACAGCTCCGCCTGCCAACCAGCCCTCACTCGTAACCGGGGTTTGATGTCACCTGGCACACAATCACACCACAATGAAACAAACATGAGCAATATATAAAGGGAAAACTCCACTTGTATTCACAATTGTACAAGTATGAAAAACCATTTATGAGAGCAAACTCACTCAACTTGTTGAGTATATGCCTCACAACCTCCGCGCCACTTACACTCCTCACTCGACACACCCTAACCTGACACACTTTGATGTTACAAGGGTAAATAGGACTCACTCCCACTCACCGCTGAGCTACAACTTGCAGCAGCAACTCTATGCTTTGCCTCCCATGCTCTCCCTCGTGTTTCCCAGCTCTCTCTAGCTGCTCTCCTTGGCTGTCCTCTCTGAGATGCCTTGAGACCTTTGTGGTTTCTCCTCTGAGAATTCTGGATCACTCCCCCCTAGAATGAGACTGAACCCCCTTTATATAGAGGTGCTTGACAGACTAGATATGGCAGCTAATATACTAGAATCCCTTGATTCTCTCTATCAGATATCAATCCATCCAATCTTGGCCCTTGATCTGCAATCTCCAAGATTGTTTCCATAACATAGATTGATTTGCCATATCCTGGAAGAATCTTTCCCGATTGTCTGTTATCACATGATCTTCTATCTTGATCATGTTCATCCCACTTGGACAGCTTCTTGGCCGCACCTTGACAGCTTCTTGGACCCACCTGGACAACTGCGCCCCACTTGGTTCTTGATTGATCACCAGCCGCTCTGCATAAGGAAACAATCAATCCCTTCCATGTTAGTGTCAGCGATCCTTATCCTATGAGCACCGATCCTGCACTCCACAGCATCCCGCGCAACTTCTATGAGTAGTCGCACTCAAGACTCCATTTGCGTGTCCGCATCTCCACTCGTCCACCGTGCACTGTCACTGACCAGCAACACATGGCTGTGGATGTCTCCATGGTCAACCAAGCCATCGCCAGTGGTAGAGCAAGGTAGTACCCGTGAGCGACCGAGCACATGACCCGTGGTCGACCAAGGGCTGTCTCTGAGGTTGACCTAGCCATCGCCCATGGTATTATAAGGCACAGCCCATGGAAGAGCAAGGCACAGCCCGTGGTAGAGCAAGGCATCACCCATGGAAGAGTGACACACAGCCCATGGTCGAGGAAGGCATCGCTTGAGGTAGAGCCAGGCACGGCCCCTGTCGAGCAAGGTGTCACCCTTGGTATAGTGTGGCACAGCCCGTGGATGACCAAGCCATGGCCCATGGTAGAGCAAGGCACAGACCATGGTCAACCAAGGCATTGCCCATGGTTGAGTATGGCACTGCCCATGGTTGACCTACCTAGAGCTGTTGCCGTGGCTGATCAGGGTGTCACCACATGATTGGCCAAGGGCTGTCACTGTGGTAGAGCAAGGCACTCCCCATGAGTGACCGAAGTGCACAACCCAGGGTTGCTCAAGGCATCACCCGTTATTGACCTAGGGCTGTCACCTTGGTTGAGCAAGGCATCGCCCATGGTAGAGCAAGGCACTGCCCGTCAGCAATCATGCACACAGCCCGTGGTCGAACAATTGCTGTCTCCTTGGTCGACCAAGCCATCGCCAGTGGTAGAGCAAGGCAGTACCTGTGAGCAACCAAGTGGACAGCTCGTGGTCGACCGAGGGTTGTCTCTGAGGTCAACCAAGCCATCGCCCATGGTAGAGGGGCTGTGCCATGCTCTAACACAGGCAATGGCTTGGTCGACCAAGGGCTGTGCATCACTCTACCACGGGTGATGCCTTGCTCGACCATGAGCTGTGCCTTGCTCTACCACAGGCTATGGCATGGTCAACCACAGGCTGTGCCTCACTCTACCAAGGGCGATGCCTCACTCGACCATGGGCAATGCCTTGCTTGACCATGGGCTGTGCCTCACTCTACCATGGGTGATGGCTTGGTCTACTGAGGAGACAGCCCTCAGCCGACCGTAGGCTATGCGCTCGCTCACTCACTGGTAGTGCCCTGCTGTACCATGGGCGATGCCTTGCTTGACCACAGCGACAGCCCTTGGTTGATCATCAGGCGACGCCTTGATCAACGACAGTGATAGCACTTGGTCGACCAGGGGCAGTGCCTTGCTCTACCACGAGAAATGCCTTGATCGACCATGGGCTATGGACTCAGTCAATCATGGGCAGTGCCTTGCTCTACGACAGGCAATGCCTTGCTCAACCATGGTGACAGCCCTTGGTCAATCTTGGAGTGATGTATTGATTGACCATGGCGATATCGCTTGGTCGACCATGGGCAGTGCATGGCTCTACCACCAGCAATGCCTTGGTCGACCACGGGCTGTGCCTTGCAGTACCATGGGGGATGCCTTGCTCAACCACAGGTTGTGCCTTGCTCTACCACTGGCAATGCCTTGGTCCACCATGGGCTGTGCCTCGCTCCTCCACAGGTGATGCCTTGCTCGACCACAGTGACAGCACTTGGTCTCATGGGCAATGCCTTAATTGACCACAGGTGGTTGACTTAGTCGATCACGGGCAATGCCTTGCTCTAATACGGGTGATGCCATGCTCGACCACAGTGATAGCCCATGGTCAATCTTGGGGCGATGCGTTGATCGACCATGGCGATAGTGCATGGTTGACCACGGGCATGCATTGCTCTACCATGGGTGATACCTTGCTCGACCATGGCCTGTGCCTTGCTCTACCACAGGCTGTGCCATGCTCTAACATGAGCAATGGCTTGGTCAATCAAGGGCTGTGCATCGCAATACCATGGACAATGCCTTGTTCAACCACGGGCTGTGCCTTGCTCTACCATGGGCGATGCCTTGCTCGACCATGGGCTTTGCCCTGCTCTACCATGGGCAATGGCTTGGTTGACCACATGCTGTGCCATGCTCTACCATGGGTGATGCCTTGCTCACTCAGGGGCAGTGCCTTGCTCTACCACGGGCTATACCTTGCTCCACCATGGCCTGTGCCTTGCTCTACCATGGCCAATGGCCTGGTTGACGAAGGGCTGTGCATTGCTCTGCCACAGGTGATGGTTTGTTTGACCTCAGAGGCAGCCCTTGGTTGACCACTGGTTGTGCACTTGGTCACCTATGGGCAACACCTTGCTCTACCACAGGCGATGCCTTGCTCGACCATGGCAACAGCCCTTGGTTGAACACAGGTGATGCTTTGCTCAACCACACGTTGGGCAGTGGCTTGCTCTACCACAGGCAATGCCCTGGTCAACCATGGTGACAGCCCATGGTCAACCATGGGCAGTGCCTTGCTGTACCATGGGCAATGCCTTTGTCGACCAAGAGCTGTGCCTTGCTCTACTGCAGGCCATGGCTTGGTTGACCACGGGCTGTGCCTCACTCTGCCAAGGGTGACGCCTTCGACCACAGCCAATGCCTGGCTCTACAACAGGCAATGCCATGCTCGACCATGGGTTGTGCCTTGCACTACCAGAGGTGAGGGCTTGGTCGACCATGGGATGTGCCTAGCCCTACCACAGGCAATGGCTTGGTTGACCACAGAGATAGCCCTTAGTTGACTACAGGCTATGTGCTCACTCGCTCATGGGCAGTGCCTTACTCTACCACGGGTGATGCCTTGCTCAACCACGTGCTGTACCCTGCTCTACCACTGGTAATGTCTTGGTTGACCCCAGGCTGTGCCTCACTCTACCACGGGCATGGGCTTGGTCGACCACAGGATGTACCTTGCCCTACCATGGGAGATCCCTTGCTTGACCACGGAGACAGCCCTCGGTCGACCATGGGCTGCTCCTCGCTCTACCACAGGCAATGCCTTGATCGACCAGGGGTTGTGCCTAGCTCTACCAGCAGCAATGGCTTGGTCGACCACAGGATGTGTCTTGCTCTACCTCGGGTGATGCAATGCTCGACCATGGGCTGTGCCTCGCACTACCATGGGCAATGGCTCGGTCGACCACAGTGATAGCCCTTGATTGACCACTGGCTGCACCTTGCTCTAGCACAAGCAATGCCTTGCTCAACCACGGGCTGTGCCTGGCTCTACCACAGGCGATGCCTTGGTCAACCACAGAGACAGTGCTCAGTTGACCATGGGCTATGCCTAGCTCAACCACGGGTGATGCCTTGCTCCACCATGGGCTGTGCCTTTTTCTACCATGAGCAATGGCTGGGTCGACCACAGGTTGTGCTCTCAGTTGCTGATGGGCAGTGCCTAGCTCTACCACGGGCTATGGCTTGCTCAAACATGGGCTGTGCCTCGCTCTGCCACGAGCGATGCCTTGCTCATCCACGGGCAGTGCCTCACTTTACCACAGGCTATGGCTTGGTCGACCACGTAGATAGTTGTCAGGTCAACCACAGGCTGTACCTTGCTCTACCATGAACGATACCTTGCTTGACCATGGGCTGTGCCTTGTTCTACTCCAGGCAATGGCATGGTCGACCACGGAGACAGCCCTCGGTTGACCATGGGCTGTGCCTCGCTCTACCATGGGCAATGCCTTGCTTGACCACAGAGACAGTTGTTGGTCAACCACGGGCTGCGCCTCGCTTGACCACAGGCTGTGTGTACCTCTACCAAGGGCAATGGCATGTTAGACCATGGGCTGTTCCTCTCTCTACGAGGGGTGATGCCTTGCTTGACCACAGGCTGTGCCTTGGTCTGGCATGGGCAATGCCTTGCTTGACCACGGCTAGTGCCTTGCTCTACCCTGGGCCATGGCATGGTTGACCACAGGCTATGCCTCGCTGTTCCTCGGTCCACCACAGGCTGTATGCTCAGTCTCTCACGTGTAGTACCTGGTAGTACCTCTGGCGATGCCTTACTCGACCACGGGCTGTGCCTTGCTCTACTAAGGGCGATGCCTTGCTCAACCACGTACTGTGTGTTGCTCTACCAAGGGCAATGCCATGTTTGACCACAGGCTGTGCCTTGCCTAACCATGGGCGATGCGTTGCTCGACCACAGGCTGTGCCACACTATACCAAGGGCGATGGCTTGGTCGACCACAGAGACAGCCCACAGTTGACCACAGCCAATGCCTTGCTCTGCCATGGCCGATGGGTTGGTCAACCATGGAGACAGCCCTCGGACGACCATGGGCTGTGTCTTGCTCTACCACAGCCAATCACTTGGTCGACCACAGGCTATGCGTCGCTCAACCAGGAGCAATGCACTTGGTTACTCACAGACCGTGCCTTGCTCTACCATGTGTGATGCCTGGCTCTAACACAGGTGATGCCTTGCTCAGTCACGGGCTGTACCTTGCACTACCACAGGCAATGGCTTCATTGACCAAAGGTTGTGCCTCGCTGTATCACGGGCGATGGCTTGCCTGACCACAGCTTGTGCCTTCCTCTACCACGGAAGTTGCCTTGCTGACCATGGGCTGTGCCTTACTATACCACGGGCAATGCCTTCTTGACCATGGGCTGTGCCTTGCTCTACCATGGGCATTGGCTTGGTTGAGCACAGAGACAGCTCTCGGTCGGCCACAGGCTTTGCACTTGGTTGCTCACAGGCAGTGCCCTCAGTCGTTCACAGGCAGTGCCTTGCTCTACCACAGGTGATGCCTTGCTTGACCATGGCCTATAACTTGCTCTTCCATGGGTGATGGCTCAAATGACCACGGGCTGCATGCTCAGTCTCTCACCGGCAGTGACTAGCTCTACCTCGGATGATGCCTTGCTCAACCATGGGCTGGGCCTTGCTCTACCACGGGCAATGCCTTGCTTGACCAACTGCAGTGCCTTTCTATACCAAGGGCAATGGCATGTTGGACCATTGGCTGTGCCTCGCTCTACCATGGGTGATGCCTTGCTTGACCATGAGCTATGCCTCACTGTACCTTGATCAACCATGGGCTGTACGCTCGGTCTCTCACGGGCAGTGCCTGGTATTACTTTGGGCAATGCCTTGCTCGACCATGGGCTATGCCTTGCTCTTCCAAGGGCAATGGCAAGTTTGACCACAGGCTATGCCTTGCCCAACCACGCTATACCAACAGCGGTGGCTTGGTCAACCATGGCAATAGCCCCTGGTCGATCATGGGCGATGCCAAGATCAGCCATGGGCTGTGCACTCGGTTGCTCACAGGCTGTGCCGAGCTCAACCACGGGCGATGCCTTGCTCAACCACGATGACAGCCCTTGGTCGATCATGGGTCGACGCGTTGATCGACCATGGCGACAGCTCTTGGTCGACCACAGGCAGTGCCTTGGTCGAACAAGGGCAATGCGTTAGTTGACCACATGCTATGCATCGTGCTACCATGGGCGATGCCTTGCTCGACCATGGGCTGTGCCATGCCCAACCATGGGCGATGCCTTGCTCAACCACGGGCTGTGCCTTGTGCTACCAAGGGTGGTGCCTTGCTCGACCACAGGCTGTGCCTTGCTCATCCAAGTGCAATGGCATGTTTGACCATGGGTGATGCCTTGCTCAACCATGGGCTGTGCCAGCTATGCCAAGAGCAGTGGCTTGGTCGACCACAAAGACAGCCCTCGGTCCACCATGGGCAAAGGCTTGGTCAACCACGAAGGTAGATGTCGGGCAACCTCAGGCTGTGCCCTGCTCTACCATGGGCACTGGCTTGGTCAACCACGGAGATAGCCCTAGGTCGCACATGGGTAGTGCCTTGCTCCGACATGGTCGACCACAGCAATAGCCCTTGGTCAATCATGGTCGATGCCTTGATTGACCATGGGCTGTGCACTCGGTCGCTAATGGGTAGTGCCATGCTCTACCACGGGCGACACCTTGATTGTCTGCAGCGACAGCATGGGGTCAACCACAGGCAGTGCCTTGCTCTACCTCAGGCAATACCATGCATGACCATGCCTTGCTCTTCCATGGGCAAGGGCTTGTTTGACCACAGGCTATGCCTTGCCCAACCATGGGTGATGCCTTGCTTGACCACCAGTTGTGCCATGCTTGACCAAGAGCGGTGGCTTGGTCGACCACAGAGACAACCCTCGGTCAACCACAGGCAATGCCTTGGTCTACCACTGGCAATGGCTTGGTTGACCACAGAGACAACCCTTTGCTCTAGCACGGGCAATGCCCCACTCGATCACGTGCTGTGCCTAGCTCTACCACAGGTGTTGCCTTGCTTGACAATGGGTTGTGCCTCGCTATACCATGGGCAATGGCTTGCTCGACTGTGGGCTGTGCCTTGCTCTACCATGAGCGTTGCCTTGCTTGACAAAGGGCTGTGACTCACTGTACCATGGCAATGGCTTGGTCAACCACAGGGTGTGCCTCACTCTACCTCGGGGTGATGCCTTGCTTGACCACAGGCTACGTGTTGCTCAACCACAGGCAATGGCTTGGTTGACCTCAGAGACAACCCTTGGTCGAGCAGTAGCTTTGCACTCAGTCACTCATGGGCCGTGCCTTGCTCTACCACATGTGATGCCTTGCTTGACCATGGGCTGTGCCTAGCTCTACCACAGGTGATGCCTTGCTCAATCACGAGCTGTGCCTTGCTCTACCATGGGCAATGGCTTGATCGGCCAAAGGTTGTGCCTCACTGTGTGACTGGCGATGGCTTGCTTGACCATGGTCCGTGCCTTGCTCTACCATGGGTGTTCCCTTGCTCGACCATGGGCTGTGCCTCGCTCTACCATGGGTGTTGCCTGCTCGACCACAGGCGTTGCCTTGGTCAACCATGAAGACAGCCCTTGGCTGGCCATGGGTTGTGCGCGCGGTTGGTCACAGGCAGTGCCTTGCTCTACCACTGGCGATGGCTTGCTTGACCATGGGCTGTGCCTTGCTCTTCTGCCGGTGATGGCTCAGACAACCTCGGGCTGTACACTCGGTCTCTCACAGGCAGTGCCTAGCTCTACCTAGGGCAATGCCTAGCTCAACCTCCCACTGTGCCTTTCTATAGCAAGGGCAATAGCATGTTTGACCATGGGCTGTGCCTCGCTCTACCACGGGCGTTGCCTTGCTCGATGATGCCAACAGCGCTTGTTCAATCATTGGGTGAATCTTGCTTGATCACACTCTATGCCTGGCTCTATCACAAGCATTGCCTTGCTTGACCATGGGCTATGCATCGCTCAACCATGGACGATGGCTTCGTTGACCTCAGAGACAACCTTCGGTCGACCAGGATCTGTGCACTTGGTCGGCCACAAGTTGTCCACTCTGTCACTCACAGGCAGTGCCTTGCTCTACCAGGGGCGATGCCTTGCTTGACCACAGGCTGTGCCTTGCTCTTCCACAGGTGATGGCTCAAATGACCAGGGGCTATGTGCATGGTCTCTCACAGGCAGTGCCTGGCTCTACCTATGGTGATGCCTTACTCGACCACGGTCTGGGCCTTGCTTATCATGAGTGATGCCTTGCTTGACCACCCACTATGCCTTTCTATACCAAGGGCAATACCATGATCAACCATGGGCTGCACCTTGCCCAACCAGGGGCGATGCCTTGGTCGACCACGGGCTGTGCCTTGCTCTACAAAGGGTGATGGCTTGGTCGACCATGGAGACAGCCCTTGGTTCAACCACGGGCAATGCCTTGCTCTACCACAGGCAATGGCTAGGTCAACCACAGAGACAACCCTCGGTTGAACATGGGCTGCGGCTTGTGCTATTGCAGGTGATGGCTTGGTCGACCATGGGGACAGACCTCAGTCAACCATGGGCTGTGCGCTCGGTCGCTCATGGGCTGTGCCTTGCTCTAAAATGGTCGTCCACAGCAACAGCCCTTGGTAGATCTCGATTGATGCCTTGATCAACCATGGGCGGTGCACATGATTGATCATGGGCAGTCTCTTGCTCTACCATGGGTGATGCCTTGGTCGGCCATAGGCAGTGCCTTGCTCTACCATGGGCGGGTGATGCAATTATCGACCAGGGCGACATCCCTTGGTTGACCTTGGGCTGTTCACTCAGTTTCTCATGGGCAGTGCCTTGCTCTAGCACGGGCTGCAAGCTTGCTTGGCCACGGGCGACGCCTTGAAAGACCATGGCAGCAGCACTTGCTCAGCCAAGGGCGATGCCTTGATCGACCACCGCTGCTCACAGGCAGTTCTCTCGGTCACTCATGGGCTGTGCCTTGCTCTACCAGTGACATCCCTTGGTCGATCACGGGCGATGCCTTGATTGACCGCGGCGAACTGCCCGTGGTCAACCATGGGCAATGCCTTGACTGGCCATGGCAACAGCCCTTGGTCGATCACAGTTGCTCACGGGCAGTGCTCTCGGTCGCTCATGGGCTGTGCCTTGCTCTACCAGTGACATCCCTTGGTCGATCACGGGCAATGCCTCGATCGACCGCAACGGCTCCCCCTGGTATACCCCGGGCAATGCCTTGATCGACCACAGCGGCAGCCCCTGGTCAACCACGGGCAGTGCGCTCAGTTGATCACGGTGGCTCATGGGCGGTGCTCTCATTCGCTCATGGGCTGTGTGTTGCTCTACCAGTGTCAGCCCTTGGTCGATCATGGGTGATGCCTTGATCGACAGCAGCGACTGCCCATGGTATACCACGGGTGATGCCTTGGTCGATTGTGGTGGGCGTTGGTAGTGCATGGGCGGTTGGTGTAAAATTCCGGGGTCTTCATATCACCTTCTAGGAATACCAAAACTTAAATAAAGCTCTTTAAGGGGGTACTGTGTGGCATGGCTGCCCCCTTGCATCCATACCATCACCCGGGGCCATGATCCCTACCGATCATGGGGGCATGCTCTGGTGATGGGCATGCTTCCTCCACCACCACACCATCGCTGGCTTGGCTGGCGTCCGTTGTCGTGGTCCAGGCAGCCCGGATGCTTGTTGTGAGCTCATTTTGTAGCTCACGGCATCTTCCACACAACAGGAACACGTTTGGTTGGCTGGAATACACAGGGGCTGTGCCTTGCTCTGGCACGGGCGATACATTGCTCCACCATGGGTGATGCGATTATCGATCAGGGCAACATCCCTTGGTCGACGTCGGGCTGTTCACTCGGTTTCTCTTGGGCAGTGCCTTGATCTAGCATGGGCTGTGAGCTCGGTCGGCCATAGGCGATGCCTTGATGGACCGCGGCAACAGCCCTTGGTCGGCCACGGGCGATGCCTTGATCGACCACGGTGACAGCCCTTGGTCGTTCACAGTCGCTCACGGGTGGTTCTCTTGGTCGCCCATGGGCTGTGCCTTGCTCTACCAGCGACATCCCTTGGTCGATCACGGGCGACGCCTTGATGGACCACAGCGAGTGCTCCTGGTATACCACAGGCAATGCCTTGATCAACCATGGTGACAGCCCTTGGTCGATCACGGTTGCTCAAGGGCAGTGCTCTCGGTCGCTCATGGGCTGTGCCATGCTCTACCAGCGACATCCCTTGGTCGATCACGGGCAATCCCTTGATTGACCGCAGCGACTGCCCCTGGTATACCACGGGCAATGGCTTGCTCTACCACGGCGGTGCGCTTGGTTGATCATGGTCGCTCATGGGCAGTGCTCTCAGTTGCTAATGGGCAGTGTGTTGCTCTACTAGCGTCAGCCCTTGGTCGATCACGGGTGATGCCTTGATCAACCACAGCGACTGCCCCTGGTATATACCACAGGCGATGCCTTGGTCGACCGTGGTGGGTGTTGGTAGTGCACGGGCGGTTGGTGTAAAATTCCAGGGTCATCATATCACCTTTTGGGAATACCAAAAACTTAAATAAAGCTCTTTAAGGGGGTACTGTGTGGCATGGCTGCCCCCTTGCATCCATACCATCACCCGGGGGCATGATCCCCACCGATCGTGGGGGCATGCTCCGGTGATGGGTGTGCTTCCTCCGCCACCACACCATCGCTGGCCTGGCCGACGTCTGTCGTCATGGTCAGAGGCAGCCCAGATCCTTGTCGTGAGCTCATTTTGTAGCTCACGGCATCTTCCACACATTGGGAACACGTTTGGTTGGCTGGAATACACAGGGGCTGTGCCTTGCTCTGGAACGGGCAATGCCTTGCTCTACCACGGGCAATGCGACTTATCGATCAGGACGACATCCCTTGGTCAACATCGGGCTGTTCACTTGGTTTCTCATGGGCAGTGTCTTGCTCTAGCATGGGCTGCAAGCTTGGTCAGCCACGGGCGATGCCTTGATCAACCGCGGCGACAGCCCTTGGTCAGCCACGGGCGATGCATTGATCAACCACGGCGACAGCCCTTGGTTGATCACGGTCGCTCACAGGTGGTTCTCTTGGTTGCTCATGGGCTGTGCCTTGCTCTACCAGTGACATCCCTTCATCGATCACGGGCAATGCCTTGATCGACCGCAGCGACTGCCCCTGGTATTCCACGGGCGATGCCTTGATCAACCACGGTGACAGCCCTTGGTCAATCACGGTCACTCAAAGTGCACTCAGTCGCTCATGGGCTGTGCCTTGCTCTACCAGCGACATCCCTTGGTCGATCATGGGTGATGCCTTGATCAACCGCAGCGACTGCCCCTGGTATACCACGGGCGATGCCTTGATCAATTATGGCAACAGCCCTTGGTCAACCACAGGTGATGCCTTGATCAACCATGGCGACAGCCCCTGGCCAACCACGGGCAGTGCCTTGCTATACCATGGGTGGTGTGCTTGGTCAATCACGGTCGCTTACGGGCGGTGCTCTCAGTCACTCATAAGCTGTGCCTTGCTCTACCAGAGATATCCCTTGGTCGATCACGGGTGATGCCTTGATCAACCGCAGCGACTGCCCCTGGTATACCATGGGCGATGCCTTGATCGATCATGGCAACAGCCCTTGGTTGACCACAGGTGATGCCTTGATCGACCATGGCAACAGCCCCTGGCCAACCACGGGCAGTGCCTTGCTATACCACGGGTGGTGTGCTTGGTCAATCACGGTCACTTACGGGCGGTGCTCTCAGTCACTCATAAGCTGTGCCTTGCTCTACCAGCAACAGCCCTTGGTTGATCACAGGTGATGCCTTGATCAACTGCAGCGACTGCCCCTGGTATACCATGGGCAATGCCTTGGTCGACCACGGGCGATGCCTTGATTGACCATGGCGACAGCCCCTGGTCAATGATGGGCGATGCCTTGGTAGGTCACGTTGACAGCCCCTGGTCCACCACGGGCTTTGCCTTGCTCTACCACGGGCGGTGCTCTCGGTCAATCACAGGTCGCTCATGGGCGGTGCTCTCGGTCGCTCATGGGCTGTGCCTTGCTCTACCAGCGACATCCCTTGTCGATCACAGGCGATGCCTTGATCAACCGCAGCGACTGCCCCTGGTATACCATGGGCGATGCCTTGATTGATCATGGCAACAGCCCTTGGTCGACCACAGGTGATGCCTTGATTGACCATGGCGACAGCCCCTGGCCAACCACGGGCAGTGCCTTGCTATACCACGGGTGGTGTGCTTGGTCAATCACGGTCGCTTTCGGGCAGTGTTCTCAGTCACTCATAAGCTGTGCCTTGCTCTACCAGCAACAGCCCTTGGTCGATCACAGGTGATGCCTTGATCGACTGCAGTGACTGCCCCTGGTATACCACGGGCGATGCCTTGATCGACCATGGTGACAGCCCCTGGTCGATGATGGGCGATGCCTTGGTAGGTCATGTCGACAGCCCCTGGTCGACCACGGGCTTTGCCTTGCTCTACCACAGGCGGTGCTCTCGGTCAATCACGGTCGCTCACGGGCGGTGCTCTTGGTTGCTCACGGGCGGTGCTCTCGGTCGCTCATGGGCTGTGCCTTGCTCTACCAGTGACAGCCCTTGGTCGATCACGGGCGATGCCTTGATCGACCACAGTGACTGCCCCTGGTATACCACGGGCGATGCCTTGGTGGACCATGGTGACAGCCCCTGGTCAACCACGGGCAGTGCCTTGCTCTACCACGGGTGGTGCGCTTGGTCGATCACAGTCACTCACGGGAAGTGCTCTCGGTCACTGATGGGTGGTGCGTTGCTCTAGCAGCGTCAGCCCTTGGTTGATCACGGGTGATGCCTTGATCGACCGCAGCGACTGCCCCTGGTATACCACGGGCGATGCCTTGGTCGACCGCGGTGGGCGTTGGTAGTGCACAGGCAGTTGGTGTAAAATTCCAGGGTCATCATATCACCTTCTGGGAATACCAAAAACTTAAATAAAGCTCTTTAAGGGGTAGTGTGTGGCATGGCTGCCCCCTTGCATCCGTACCATCACCCGGGTGCCTGATCCCCACCAATCGTGGGGGCATTCTCCGGTGATGGGCGTGCTTCCTCCTCCACCACACCATTGCCGCCCTGGCCGGCATCCATCGTCGTGGTTGAAGGCAGCCCAGATGCTTGTTGTGAGCTCATTTTGTAGCTCACGGCATCTTCCACACATTGGGAACACGTTTGGTTGGCTGGAATACACAGGGGTGGTGCCTTGCTCTGGCATGGGCGATACCTTGCTGTACCACGGGTGATGCAATTATCGACGAGGGTGACATCCCTTGGTCGACCTTGGGCTGTTCACTCAGTTTCTCATGGGCAGTGCCTTGCTCTAGCATGGGCTGCGAGCTTGGTTGGCCACGGGCAATGCATTGATCGACCGCGGCAGCAGCACTTGCTCAGCCACGGATGATGCCTTGATCAACCATGGCCGCTCACGGGCAGTTCGCTCGGTTGCTCATGGGCTGTGCCTTGCTCTACCAGCATCGTCCCTTGGTCGATCACAGGCGATGCCTTGATCGACTGCGGCCACTGCCCATGGTCGACCATGGGCCATGCCTTGATTGACCACGGCAACAGCCCTTGGTTGACCATGGGCGATGCCTTGAACAGCCACAGCGACAGCCCTTGGTCGATCACGGTCGCTCACAGGCAGTGCTCTCGGTCGCTCATGGGCTGTGGCTTGCTCTACCAGCGACATCCCTTGGTCGATCATGGGCGATGCCTCAATTGACCGCAATGACTACCCCTGGTATACCACGGGCAATGCCTTGATCAACCATGGTGACAGCCCCTGGTTGACCACGGGCAGTGCCTTGCCTCTACCACGGGCAGTGCTCTCGGTCGCTCATGGGTTGTGCGTTGCTCTACCAGCGTCAGCCCTTGGTCGATCACGGGTGATGCCTTGATCAACCACAGCGACTGCCCCTTGTATACCACGGGAGATGCCTTGGTCGACTGTGGTGGGTGTTGGTAGCGCACAGGTGGTTGTTGTAAAATTCCGGGGTCTTCATATCACCTTCTGGGAATACCAAAAACTTAAATAAAGCTCTTTAAGGGGGTAGTGTGTGGCATGGCTGCCCCCTTGCATCCATACCATCACCCGGGGCCATGATCCCTACTGATCGTGGGGGCATGCTCCGGTGATGGCTTGGCCGGCGTCCATCATCGTGGCAGCCCGGATGCTTGTCATGAGCTCATTTTGTAGCTCACGCCATCTTCCACACAATGGGAACATGTTCGGTTGGCTGGAATACACAGGGGCTGTGCCTTGCTCTGGCACGGCGATACGTTGCTGTACCACGGGGAATGCAATTATCGATCAGGGCGACATCCCTTGGTCGACGTCGGGCGGTTCACTCAGTTTCTCATGGGCAGTGCCTTGCTCTAGCATGGGCTGTGAGCTCGGTTGGCCATGGGCAATGCCTTGATTGACCGCGGCAACAGCCCTTGGTCGACCACGGGCTGTGCCTTGCTGTACCACAGGCTGTTCTGTTGGTCTGTCATGGTCGCTCATGGGCGGTGCTCTCAGCAGCTGCCACACATCGGTAATGCAGTCGGTTGGTTGGTTGTATTTCTCACATTTTGCTGGCTGGATCTTCTCGCATCCATCATCGGGTTGTGGTCTAGCAGACTGCCCTCTTTCCCCTCTGAGAAAGTTCCCGGAGCGGGGTGGGGGTCTCTTTCCGCATGACGGCGTGTGAGTGGTGCTTTGGCTGTACATGTTTTCTGGCTCAACGGTGGTGTGGACAGTTGGACTGTCTGCCCAGCAGCCTCTCAATGGATGTCCCATGCGTGTTATGTTGTGGTATGCTCTCTGGTTCCTGTGTTGGCTACCATGTTGGCGGGTACTGAATGCGGTGTTGCGGTCTGTCCATCGGTTGCCCCCCTTGGGCAGTCTGTTGGATGGTGAAGCAGTCCGTCCTTGTGCCACGCATGCCTCCTTGCGATGGTTGCTGCAGTGGCCAAGGGGAGCCTGCTCGATCTTTCGGATGCGGAATATTCCATGGGTGCATGGCTCTCCAGCGAATTGTGCTCTCGAACATGATGCTTCATTAGAATGACTCTTGTCACTCACCTACGGTGCCTCAGGAGCTCTGCTGAGGGTGCGCTGGGCAAGTGGGATGTCATCAATGAATGCTACCTGGTTTGATCCTGCCAGTAGTCATATGCTTGTCTCAAAAATTAAGCCATTCATGTGTAAGTATGAACTAATTTAGACTGTGAAACTGCAAATGGCTCAATAAATCAGTTACAGTTTGTTTGATGGTATCTCCTACTCGGATGACCGTAGTAATTCTAGAGCTAATACGTGCAATAAACCCCGACTTCTGGAAGGGATGCATTTATTAGATAAAAGGTCGATGTGGGCTTTGCCCGATGCTCTGATGATTCATGATAACTTGATAGATCGCACGGCCAGCATGCTGGTGACGCATTATTCAAATTTCTGCCCTATCAACTTTCGATGGTAGGATAGGGGCCTACTGTTAGACCCTTGAGCTCTAGCCCCAGAGAATGCATACCACAAGCCATACCTCGGGGTAGTGGTTGCACATAGCATGCACACAAGGATGTGCGGGCAGTCATGTGTGAGGTGTTGGGATAAATTGCAGGTCCATGAGTGGGCAAGTATGGAGATGGTCACACAAGTGTGCATGGAGGCACCAAATGAAGGGGACGATTGATCAAGGCTCAGCAATGTGGTTGAGGGATCAAACTGTGGCCATGGTGTGTCACTATTCACAAGTAGGAAAATGTGCATATGCATGGTGATGATGTCAACGAGCAAGGGATGATGCAACGCTCAAGGATGCTCGGTGAACAAGAGGTGACCCAACAAAGGCACTCAAGGAGTGCACACTACCCAATAGGCATGGCAGACGCTGAGGGAATGCTCAAACACTTAGTGGCTGGTGAGTTGACTATTTGTGGAGATCGGATAAGTCCTTGACCATGCTTAAGCACCGTTGGATGCAGCAATCCCAATCGAACGGCTGTGATCATGGGAGGTGATCATGGACGTGGACCCTAGAGGAGAGTGGATCGGAATGACGATGCTGAGTCAGTGTCAAGTCATCTGTACCTGGTCAAGCAGACAATCGAGGAAAGATTCTCCTAGGATATGGTAAATCAATATGTTATGGAAACAACCTTGGAGATTGCAGATTGACGGCTGAGATTGAACAGATCAAGATCTGATGGAGAGAATCAAGGGATTCAGATATATCAGTTGCCATATCTAGTTTGTCAAGCACCTCTTTATAAAGGGGGTCAGTCTCATTCTCAGAGACAACCAAGAATTCGTAGAGGAGAGACACAGAGAGCCAAAGACTCCAAGAGAGTGGAAGTCAAGTCAGAGCAAGTAGTCCGGTGTTCTTGAGAGAGGCACGTGATGGTAGGGAGTGCAAGCAGTGAGAGACTGTGAGGCATATACTCATGTGACTGAGTGCAAGTGTTCTGATCTGGGTTGGGTTTTCGTGTACTTGTGATATATGTGAATACAAGTTACATTTTTCCCAATTGTGTTCTTGTGTTCTTTTGTGTTGCTTTTTGCAGTTCTATGATCAAACGACCTTGACCAGTACGTGCCGTTGTGTGGCTGGTTGGCAAGCGGAAGTGTCGACGCCAATGGGACATTGGAGAAATTTGTGCCCTGCATTGGTCTCATGACAGTTGGTATCAGAGTAGGGTTGCCCGTGATAGTGGTATCAGGGCTACGTTCGGGTTGAGAAGGCCCTTTGTTAGAGACCACACGTACCTTACAATCAGCAACTGTGTGGACCAGAGCGATGGAAGCGTTTGCAAGGAGCGATTGGTGGCATTGGGAAGGCCGCATTGCAGAGTCAATGAACGAGCAAACCGGCCACTACACTAGAAACCACGCGTTGCTGCTCTGGAGGATAATGTTGACAAAGGCGACGATCTGGAGGAGGAACTGTAACTGATCTGCTGAAAGAGATCAGGCTTGAATGTTAGCACCCTGAAGGATGATGTTGGGCTCTTGATCAAGCAGCAACTTGTGTCCTAGGCGGGCCAACGATTGAGCCTCGTGGGAAGATGAAGGCCCCAAAGCTGAAGGCATTTGAAGGAACTAGGAGTTCCAAGGATCTAGAGAACTTCATATGGGATATTGGAGAACTACTTTGCTGCTGTGAAGATCCCCAGAATGCGAGAAGGTGATGATTGCCACCATGTATCTTGCCAAGGATGCAAAGCTATGGTGGAGGACACGGGTCCAAGATGATATCAGTGCTGGCAGACCCCGGATTGAGACCTAGGAGGCACTGAAGAGGAGCTGAAAGAGCAGTTTCCTACCAAGTAACACAACATAGCTTGCTCAAACTGCATTGGCCAAGCTGAGGCACAGTGGACGAGTGTGAGACCATGTGAAGGAGTTTAGTGCACTGATGCTGGACATGACGGATATGTCAGAGCGATGGACAAGCTGTACACGTTCCAAAAGGGAATTGCAAACTTGGGCTCAATTGGAGCTAAGGAGGCAAGGGGTGAAAGACCTTCCTTCTACCTTAGCTGCGGCGGATGCATTGCTGGAACTTACGCATTGCTCGTGCGAGGAGGGGAGCAAGAAGCCAGCACAAGGACAAGGACAAGAAGTCCAAGTCCTACATGAAAGGAAAGTTTGGAGAAGGGCAAGGAGAAGCAGCTGACTTCGACTGACAAAGGGAAGGCGAAAGTGAATTGAGGGAACCAATGGGAAGAAGATCCTCGTACACACCAGGCTGCTTCATCTACAACGGACCCCACAAGGATCAAAGGAGTGCCCAAGAGGGAGGGAAAGTTACTGCCTTGCGATTAGATGACTCCGATGATGACCCGGTGCAGCGCTGTTGCCCCACTGCAAGCCCTTAGCGCTATGTGAAGTGAGCGCTTCCGAAGGTACGCCACAGTTTGCTGATTCGTGGATGTGAAGAGTTGATGGTAGGTAGATATCAAGCCTTGGTGGAATACATGGCGCCACCAACACAATTGTATCAATCGAATACTTGGTACGCACTTGGAGTTGTGAGTGGAGCGCTCTCACAATGATTGAAGGCGGTGAACTCCAAGAGCCAACCGATGGGTGGGTTGGGCAATAGATGTGCCCATCAAGATATATGCTGTGGTAGAGGGCACAGTCAATTTCTGATGTGGTTCCTTTGGATGATTACGATCTTTACATCCTTGGAAACAGCTTTTTTGTAGTAGATGCAATCAATCACCATCATGCCCTCATGTGGGAGGTATTGTAATTGGAGATCCACGATGACCCTGTTTCGTGCAAGGATACAAGGCCTTGCACACTTCGAGGAAGTAGCCATGGAGAAAAGGTGTTTGCAATGCTCAGTTAGCAACGTATGGAATGAAGAAGGGGTATCCCTACTTACCTTGTGGCTATTAGGGGAAGTGAAAGTGCAGGAGAAGGAGGTAGACCTATAAGATGTTCCACATGAGATAGTGGGAAGTGCGTCGAGCAATTCCCGGAATGTGATGCCTGCAAGGAGTTGCCAAAGAGGGTACCTCCGTGCCAAGTGATAGATCACAAGATAAAGCTATTGCTAGGCACGTTCCCCCTGAAAGCCCCCGCTGTACTGGATGTCCAATAAGGAGCTGGTAAGCTACGAAGCAATTGACCAAGTTGCTGCGATGCTGGAAAGATCCAACCCTCCAAAGCCCCTTATGGAGCCCCGGTGTGTGTTCCAAGAGAAGCAGGATGGCTCTCTCCGATTTATTGTGATATTTGACTATCGTGGATTGAAACAAAGGTCATAGTAAAGAACAAGTACCCCAGTGCCCTTGATTGCAGACCTGTTTGATCGCCTAGGTGAGGTGATGGTCTTCTCCAAGCTTGACTTGCGTTTATAGGGTATTGGCAAGTCCGCATCGCTGAAGGAGACAAGTCCAAGACCACGATGGTAACTCGTTATGGATCTCTTTTGAATTCCTAGTAATGCCATTTGGTTTAACCAACACCCCTGCAACATTTGCAACTTGATTGAATGATGTGTTTCATGACATGCTAGACCCATTTTTAGTGGTAGTTCTATTTGGACAGCATTATCTATGTATAGTAGGGACTTGGCGCAACTGTGCAGCACTTGCATGGCAGTCTGTTTGAGACGGCTTAGGCACACTCCCTATACGTCAAGAGAGGGAAAGTGCGAGTTTTGGCATGTAGGAGATAAGGCTCGATTTATGGGCCATGTGATTGGCAAGGACAAATTGTGTGGATGGACCCCAAGAAGGTGCAGGCGATCTAGGACCCATGGCCTCCCCCAAAGTCGGTGTCCATGTTGATCTGAGTTTTTTCTCTCTGCTGGACCTATACTCAGACCTTACTCAACATAAGCGATTATACAAAGGGCCATTAATCAGACTTACTTCTGTCGCTGTACCTCGAAAGGTGGTGAGTCACCTTAAGTATGTGTTTCACCTGATGTTCCATAGGAAACGTACTCAGAGACGCATGAAATGGAGCAATGCAGTTGTGTGATGTGTGGCAACATTCTCAAATTGAAAGATCCTGCGATGTGTCGGAGCCTCATCCATGTCAAGCTCTCCAAATCTCTCTTGAAACTCATTTTAGGACAGATAGATTGCCCAAGATCGTGCTTGTTGAGTAAAATTCTCGTCAACAGATGGAATCTGTGCGGTTCGAGAGTTGAAGACTGACTCGCTGCCTCCGTAATTCTCTCACACAATATGCAAAGGATTTGGCTGTATCAATCCATTGTCCGTTAATGATGGTTTAAACGTGTCTGGTGTACTTGGTTGGGCAGTTTGTTTATCCAGATGTTTGTCTAAGACCACACATCGTCGTCTCAAATCCTTCTTTCGTCACAACGAAGTCCAACCAAGGCACAGCGTTTCCGGTAGGCAATGAGTTCGCTATGCCGGTAGGGTGACTTCGAGTCGGGAACACCAATCGTTCAACCGCCACAACCTCGTGGCGAATCCGAAGCTCCAGTCGGAAGACTTTCGGACAGCTGGGAGTGGCTTTGACTCGAAGTCAGCCTCCGACATCCATCCCGCGTGTCAATCAGCTAACACTAGCGGACAAGACCATATCAACTCCTAGTGGCAACCGTCATAGACGGTTTTTGGCTGTGTCTCGGTGTATTGCCTCTTTGAATTGATTAGGTGATCTTCCTAATTCAAAGGTGACACCCTTTGCTTGTCTCCTAGCGGAGGGGATTTACGATATCCAGCTAATGAAGGAAGCCATTAAGATAGTCCTTGGAGGACCCAGGCATGAGCAGTACATGTTAGTTCTATTTTGTCAAAGGTCCTATGTTTTGGCCAAAGGCAATGGCCCATGTGTTGTTGAGTTAATACCTCAAGACCTTTTTCTGTCTTTTGTCGTGCCAGATCTAAGACAAGTTTCGTAAGTGATATGTTAGAGGCGCGGATTTCTCCTTACAACCGGGTTTGCAAGTGTGCCAGAAATGCCTTGGATGCCTTGTTGTCATATGGTCTTTCAGTTTCTTATGAGACTTTGTTGTCCCACGATTCTTCCCACTGATAAGGCATTTAATTATAGCTCTGCGCGTGATGATTCAGCGTGGTGGAACTCAGCATTACTCCAGGGTACGCATTTTCATGCCCGAAGACCACAGCAAATTGCACAGCCGAAGCTGACTGCTGGGGTTCTATCACGCCGGGTAAGCATCTTTGCGAGTCCGACCGAGATAGTGAAGTTGACAAGCCATCGGCTCAGTTTCAAACGGGCAACTTTCTGGATGTGTTCTGGTTTGACTGGAGCTTACGATCCAAACTGAATGTTCTCATTGGGATCAATTCATCTCTAGATGGTCGTGAGTAGCAGAGGTGGCACACAGACAAACTAACGAACACTCGTAATGCGCTAGCTGATGGGGTAACTTGAGACAAAATTATGTATCAGCCAGCCGACGGCGACATTGGGCTTCGATTGCTTGACTATCTGACTCTTGTACTTACAACTATGAACGCGCAATTCCTACTTAAAAGAGCGATAACCCAATTCGAAAGATTGACATATAGGATGCTACCAAATTAGCTAAGCCACAAGAGTGGCCTATGCGCCGTGACAACAGAAAGGGAGCCCATCCCAGCTAGTACATATCAGAGGGTTGATATCATGGAACAAGTAGCAGGAGAGGATGAGTGAAGAGACGCACAGAGATAGCCACTTTTAAAGCTCGCTAGGCGGATAAGAAGTATGTGGACGAGAAGACGCACGAAGGCTAGAAGCTTCTAAGTGGGGAGGACGATAGGGTCTGAGTGTTAAAAGCGACCCCACAATGCACGTATCGACAGAATGATCACGAATATGAGTCAAGCAGCGCTAGACAAATGAAGCGACTTGTTTTCCACAGTAGTGGCAAAATGGGCCCAATTATTCCCGAACGTGAATCCATAAGAAGCGGGGTGGTCCCGATGGACAGTATGCGTCCTGATCAATGCAATACCCACATGAAGTGGAGTCTCAGAATTCTATCCATTTAAAGGTGCCACCAAACACTCCCATGTCACTTTCACTCAGCCAATTACAATACCAAGACCGTAAGTATCATTACCGAAGACGCGCCAAATGTATGACGCAGCCTCTTCACCGGTAGGGAAGGAATCACACAAAAGTTGGTAGCATCTTCGTACCAGTGTGACTGAGGCTTACCCATCCAACAAGATGATACTGAGAGGAAATGGTCCCAAAATAGCATAAGGTCCATGAAGAATGAACCCAAATCAAGAAAACGCGTGTCATTGGAAGTGAGAAAGAGAATATCACACTTTTGCAGTATCGAAGAACCTCATATGGCGGGTTTATAGAGAGTCTCATTCGACGAGGGCGTCGATCCCGGGGGTGGTGGGGAGGTTTGTTAGACTCTTGAGCTCTCAGCCCCGGAAGAATGCATTTACCCCAAGCATACCTCAGGTAGCTATTCTCTCAAAGGTATAGGTGTTCAAGGCTAAGCATACTGAACGACACCCACCAATGCGCAAAAAAGTAGTATTTTGTCGAGAAGTTTTAGGAACAAGATTGCAAACGTAAACGAGCGGACCGTATGGAGACCAAATAATGGTCACGCCAAGCATGTGCCACGAAATTGGCCACAAATGTCGCTGGTTGTCTTGTGGGGAATTGATCCGAAATCCGAAGGGATTAGTCCATCCTTGTACTATGATGTGAACGACACTGACACGGCACTCAAAAGATATGAGCCTAAGTTGACTCGATGCAACACTGTCATCTTGTAGAATACGAGAATGGCTGAAAAAAGGGAAAAGTATAAATGCGAACACATACTCATGATAGCTGTGTGAATGAAAATGCTCAACCGCTAAGTCATGGGCAATGCATGCACACAAGCAGCTTCAAAAGGAACACGGAAATTAAGACGCGATCAAAGATAAAATCGTGTGAATATACTCAGACAAAGACATCGGAAACACAGGGCAGCAAGAGAGACCCAAGGCAAATATCAAGGGTGTGCCAGGCTACCACCCAATAGGAGCATGGTGTTCAGACGCTGAAGAGGGAATGCTTCAAACACCTTTAGCGCTGGTTGCGCGCCCACTTACAGCTATTCACTCGCTGAGCCGAAGATAACAAATATAGGTCCTTAACCAATGCTTTGAATGCAACCAATGGTATGGCTTAGCAACCCCATATCTATGTTATACCGAGCCCCTCGTCTAGAATCCGTGCGGCACGGACATACTGGAACAATGAGCATCACTGTAGGATGAAGTGAGGATTCGTAATACTTGACGAATAGTCTGAAAAAAATACACCCATCGACCAGAGCTCACTTCTCACTAAACATCTAGCTCAATCAAACAATTGGGGAAACATTCTCCCAAGCGATTTGGTTTTCAACAAAATCATATATGCGAAGAACACCAAGTGTTGGACGAAATTTGTATCGAAACAGGTACGCTCAAACAAAAAACCGTCACGAACGTTTACCAGATACGCTGAATTAG